>CM022300.1:323222893-323829439 GCA_011799875.1 Thinopyrum elongatum
AGCAGGTTCGGCTCCTCCGGAAGCAAGGTGCTCGGCGAGGAGGAGAAGGATGCCGGGAACATCACCCGGACGCAAGGTGCTTGGCTCCTCCGGCCGCAAGGTGCTTTGCTCAATGTTTGAATATACACACTACAGCCAGTAGAAACTAATAAGCCAAATAATATGCAGAGTGGTTATGGATATGCGATTAGGCAATGCTGGTTAGAGTGCTTGTTAAAATGCTTGTTAGACTGTTGAAATGCTTGCTGTTAAAATGAAATGCAATTGTGTTGTCCATTGGATTCATATTTGGAGTTGCTAAAGTATTTGGAGTTCAAATAAAATGAAATGAAATGCTGTCCATTGGAGTTGCTGTTAAAATGAAATATCGGACTTTGGTTGTTACATAGTAGTAGTATAAATTAAAAAAATTCGGTGATCTTGGTGGCTCCATTGCTTGTGAGATGCTGTGTGGGGAATATCTTTGTTCTTACATCACATTGTTATTGCATTCTGCTAGTGTTGGCAGATGGTAGTGAAATGCTACTTCAGCACATAGTGCTTATTATCATTTGCAGGGAAACCGATTGCGAGTGACCTATGTTTTGCCAGAAATGTTGATTCATTTCCATTCCGGCAAATTTCAGGCGCTCTATATGTGCACTTTCTAGCAAAGGTCATGCCGAAATTTTCCGTGAATTTCGGCATGACTTGTGCTAGAAAGTTGGACATATCGAGTGCTCGAGATTTTTCATTATTCACTTTATTATATAAAGCTCGATAATTAAACGACTACGACATTGAACCCTAGGAAACATGACCGGCACCGATGAGGCTGGAGGTTCTCAGTCCCAATTAGGTCAAGCACACGCCTACCTTGACTTTCTGGCGGATCAGGAGAGACAACAAGCTGGGTGTCAGGACCCCCTTGTCATGACGGACGACGACGGTGGTGGCGCCGGCGCCGACACTGATGCCACCAACGACACCGGCACTAAGACTGGCGCTGATGATGTTGCTAACTACAGCACAGAAGGTGGGACCTCCCAAGCCAGTGAAGGAAAGAAGGAAAAGAGGACACGATGCCCAAATGAGCTCGTCACCAGAAGACTGGTGGTCACAGCGGTGCACCCTGGCGAGTTCGAGCCAATAGAGCCGCGGGAAGTGGCAGCGTGTTACGGCAACGAACTAGCATGCATCCTACGAGATACAGCTAACATCAACACCACGAAAATACGGAAGAATGAAAATTTGAAGAAGCTGCTCCTAACTAGTTTGCACACAAGATTCTTGTTCCCCGGTCGGAAAGACGATGTTGACCCATGGGATGATGATGGCATGAAAAAAATCAACAACAAAGCCCTAGGGAAGTTCAGCAATGCATTGAGCGTTTGGAAAACTAGGGTGAAAAAGGCGATTGAAGTAGACCATGAAACCTACGCCGAGATTGTTGCAGACAATCCGAAAATTACGATAGAGGACTTTGAAAAGTTCAAGGAGACTTGCAATGAAGAAGCTGCCAAGGCCAGGTCGGAGAGAGGCAAGCAGCTGCAGGCAAAGAACATGGGGAACCACCGCCTTGGAAGTCGTGGTTACACGGGAAAGAGGCCCGTGTGGGCTAAGGAGGACGCAGAACATGAACGTCAGGGGATCCGAGACCCATTGGCTGAGTTCACCGACCAGCAGGAGCACGACTTCATCAGGGCCCGATTCTCGTGGGACCCCAAAAAAAAGATTTTTTTCACCGACGGGCCGACTAGGAAATTCATGAGATTACAAGTGGGACACTTTTTTCAACCGGGCCATGAACATAATGATGGGACACCCGCCGGGCTAGCGGCCGCAATATGGACGTGTGCACGGCGCCGGGGATGGCGCCACGTGGAAGTACCATTATAACGAGGACCCCGAGGCTAAAAGACATAGAAAGAAGTTCAGTTAAGTGACTATCGACCAGAAGGTGGCGCGGGCGATGGAGAAAACAAAAGCTGAGACCAAATCTGAGGTCAAAGCTGAGGTAATCCAGGAAGCGGTAGCTGCCTATAGAAATGATATGGTGGCTGCCTTTACAAGCTTGATTCCAACTGTGGTCAGCTGGGTGCAACAAAATCCAAACGCGCCACCAACTGATTTTCCCATGCCTAGCTTCACCGGGAGCAATTCAATGAACACCGCACCCATACCCGTACCTAGTATGGCAACCGCACCCGCTCCTACTCCAGCACCTGCTCCTGCACCCAGCTCTCACAGCAGCCCTAGCTCCGTCTCTGGCTTGAATGTCGGGCTATCGACATTGGCTGAGCTCGATGACCTCATGGTAAATACGCGTCGCACCCTCATCAACTCAGCTAATTAATTAATCTTCAGTTGCCGTTCTTTTTGGATCTCTGACGCTGCACGTATATGTCTTTGTAGGCCGACTCCACTCCGTGCACCCTCCTTTACCACATGAAGGGCGGGTTGGTGGATGTGGGGAAGGGTACTATAGTGAAGCCCAAGGATCGATTGTTCCACCGCCGGTAGATGCCTGATAACGCCTTAAGGGTCTCCGTGGCGAGTGTGAAAGCGGGCTACGAGGGTTTCACTCGTCCGATACAAACCGATGGAGAGGATGACGAGACCCCCACGCAGCTTGGCCAATGCAAAAATTGGCTGATCCTGTGGCCGAAAAATCTTCTTCGTGTTGAGGTGGCCGGGAGCACACCAACAGGACCTCAAGAAGGTATGACCACAACCCCACCTACACAAGTACAACCATCGTCTGTGCTGCTTGCTGAGATCAAGAGACACGAGGAAGGAGGGCCAACCGTTTCGGCAGATGATGCCATCTGCCCCATGGAAGAGGATATGGATCATGACATGTAGGAGGCCGATGACCCTCTCCAGTATTTCAATACCGGCTATGACAACGATGTAACAATGAGTCAACCATATGAATATGAGATGCATGTACCAGAGCCGGAACGTCCTCGGGAGTGCAAGAAGTCTTTGTTCATGCAATCCTCGCAGGACACGCCTCCAGATGCCGGTTCCACCCAAGCTCAACTAATTAGCCAGAGTCATCCAATGCTGAGCCCGACAACACTAGGGGTGGTGGTCAGGGAGGGTCTGACAGACCCACCAGCACCTGAGCCCACCAAGAAGAAGCAAAGGAAGAGACCGGCGGCGAGAAAATCCAATAAAGCTGGCAATGTTGGTTCTAGCAGCCAGCCGCCTTCGACCAAGGTTGACAGTGTACCGATGAAACATGCGCCATTAATCCATTTCGCGGGAGAGCCAATGGTACCGGCGAATGCACTAGCTGCCATAACAGGGGATCTCAGGAGACTCCATGACCATGTGCTTTCGACAAAGAGAAGCCTCCTCGCCTCGGATGATCCAGGATACCCACTTTATACGGTTCATGTGCCGAGCAGTTGCAAGATGTACGTCCACACATGCCCCGCGGACCTCTTCTTCCTGCGATTTGATTACATCTTCCAGATGTTTCAAATGAGGACACTCGATTTTACGTTTGTCCGCCTGTATGCGCTGCACATGAACTACATCGTCAGGAGAGAGCAAGTCACCGGTCTTGCGGTCGCGGACCCATACTACATGCATGAGGGCTTCTTGTCAATCAACAACGCCAACCGTCAATATGCGAGTCAGTACATCAAAGAATTCTTGGTCAGCAATAAGGACAAAGAAACGATTCTCCTACCTTATCATCCCTCATAAGTCATCCGCGGATAGCACTATAACACATACATCCTTTCGTGCATTTCAATAATTACTTTGCACGCATGGAGGCTAACTTGATCGTGTATTTTGCGCAGCGGAGGGTGTCGTGCCGTTCTCATTGTTCTTTACCCGCGTTACTCCCGTGCTCTATATTTGGACCCGTCGAAGAACATACAGAAGAAAGATTACACACACATAAAGTATGTTCTGGACAGAGCTATGCTGGGCTTCAGCATGAGGGGTGGCTACATCCAATGCAAAAAAACAAATAAGGCCGGGATCTGTTTCGGCCACAAGACTGACTTCTGTTGCATCCAGCAACCGGCAAGAAGTGAGAATGATGGATTCTACGTCATCCATCTAATGATGGAGTACAGAAGGGATGTGCAATCACTTTGCATGAAATCTTCATCCGATACCCATATCCAGAGATGGGCCAAAGCCTTTGGAGCCGTGCCGGATAATCAACTTCGAAATGATTTCTACCGGATCCAGCAGGAAATTGCGTCCATCATCATGAAAGATGTCCTCGAAGAGTATGGGATGTTCTACGGCAGCCCAATGTCGCGAGCTGACGTCCGAACCCGCGTTGCCCTACAGCGTCAGGACATGACGCCTTTCACTAAGCTTGGATCCACCCTCCCGGATATGGACAGATGAGAAGAGTGCACTGCTTAAAAACAATGTGTCTGTTTAGTTACTTGTTACTTTCTGTACGACGAAACTTGGAAATGTCTCTATACGACGAAACTATTAGATGTATGGTGCCGCGCTCTAGTTAATTACTTTCGGTACGATGAAATTTGTTAACTATGTTTACTATATATGTTGCTTCTATTTCATAACTGTTTCGTTGAATTTGCTTCATGATATATATATATATATATATGTGCATCTCTGACAGGTATATAGATCAACGATGGCGAGGAAGTGGTATGTCGTTTATGTAGGGCATGTTCCGGGTGTGTACGATGAGTGGCCAGAGTGTCAGGCCCAAGTCTCTGGCTTCTCGGGTGGAAGCCAGAAAGAGTTTGATAGCAGAGCGGAAGCCGAAGCTAGTTACTTGAGATTCATAGCACAACAGGGGATTCAGAACCAGCACCGCCACAAAAACTACTACATAATACCGCTTTTGATCATCGTGATCGCTCTTATCTTCTATGCGGTCATATCATAGTCTACATAGATTATGAAACATGAGTATGTGACCATGTAGTTGCATGTATTGGGAACTTGTAATGACTTGTATCGCTATTTTGAGACATGTGTTCGACCATGATTGATGATGATGAGATACTTGAGACATGTCGAGACTTCTAATAACTTTGGCTCATCGATGACTCACTTGCTTTTCAATGAATATGTATGTTATTGTATAAATGGTGGATCTGTTTAAATGTGTACAGAGCCAAAACACAAAAAAAAACTACAAAAGTTAGCAGTGGCGTGGGGGTAAAGATTACCAGTAGCACAGCTAGATACCCACGCTGCAGATAAGTATCAGTAGCGCTGGATGGAACAGCGCTACTGCTAGCTTCTGTTACCAGTAGCGCTGGGGCAAACAAGCGCTACTGCTAAAAAATAGCTGTAGCGCCGTAGCAGTAGCGCGTCTACCAGTGCTACTAATAGCAAAAAAACAAGCGCTACTGGTAAGGGTTTTCCTAGTAGTGTAATGGTGGTGGTAGCTAGGAGAGCATTAAAGAGAGAGAAAGAGAGGTCGATGAAAGAGAGTAATGGGGGAGAAGTGGTGAGGAAGAAGAAAACTGAGGGAGAGAGGAGGTGGGAGCTAGGGGAAAGTGAAAGGAAGAGAGGACGGGGGAGGGGGAGGGGTAGGAAAAGGTGGCTACTGCGCCTTAGCAGCAACGAGGGTTAGGAAAACGCGCTGCTGCTAAAAATGTACAGTAGCGCGCTCCTGCAACACACGCTACTGCTATGTGGGGCCCGCCATGTGGCACGGTTCAAACTTAGCAGTAGCGCCCTGCCCTGAAAATGCGCCACTACTATAAACTTAGCACTAGCGCGTGTTTTCCAAGCTCGCTACTACTATACCTAGCCTGTCGGCAATAGTGTGGGAATTATAGTAGTAGTGCATTTTCCTGGAGCCGCGCTACTGCTATCTACATAGCAGTAGCGCCCTGTGTTACCCCGCGCTACGGTTAAGTAGCAGTAGCGCGTAGTTTGAACCAGCGGTACTGATAATCCTCTTTGTATAAGCTTTTCCCTAGTAGTGGGGGGGGGGTTAGTAGAACCAAATATGATATCATAATAATATATTTGGCACACAAATAATTCTCCATTAACCCTTTTAGTGAAAAGAGTTGAATCAATCTTCTCACATTCAAAACCTTTCTCAATAAGAAACTTAGTCAAGCATTTATACCAACCTCTAGGGGCTTGTTTAAGACCATAAAGAGCCTAGCGAAGTTTGTAAACATGATTAGGTTTCTTGAGCTTAACAAAGTCGGGAGGTTGTTTAACATAAACTTACTCCTGAATTTCACAATTTAAAAAGGCACTTTTAATATCCATTTGGTATCGAGTGATATCATGGAAATTGGCATAAGCAAGTAAAATGTGAAGGGGCTCAAGTCTAGAAATGGGGGTATATGTCTCACCATAGTCCATACCTTTGACTTGTGCGTAACCTTGAGCAACGAGACGAGCCTTGTTGTGCACCACTTGTCCATCCTCATCTTGCTTATTCTGAAACACCCATTTTGTTCCAATGATGTTTTGATAATCCTTGTGATGGGACCTTCAGCAGACCATCGGTGTGGAACGACCATCTATGGGTCCATCAAACCCCTTGTGGTTCGGCTAGGGAGATGCACAAGACGTAAAGAGCAAAATCAAGGGAGGATGGAGGGATCTTTACATAGGTTCGGGCCACCGAGAGGTGTAAAACCCTACTCTTGCTTGCTATATTGCGTGTATGTGTTGGAACACAAGTACAAGGAGCGCTACCCCGGCAATAATGCGAGAGGGAAGCAGCTATGCATGTAGTTGTGCGAAGGGTCGATCAAACCTTGTAAAAATTGCCCTCGCCCTCCTTTTATATCTCAAAGGGGTTACCATAGTGGCAAAAATGTAATTACATGATGATTAGATAGCAAACAGTGCTATCATACCTAACTCTGCTAGTCAGCACAAGCAGCATTAAATGCACTGTTAGGTGTCGTGAGGAGGAGGAGCCCCGGCAAGGTTGCTGCACCACTTGCCTAGCTAACTCCTATTATCTGACACACCATTTGGACAGGTGTCGATAAAGGTAAAAATCCTCCCGGTGAGCTGACACGTGTCCGACAAGCCTCACCCAACTGCCTGCGGGCTCGACACCTCACTGATCAGCGACTAGCTACTCGATGAGGTACAGCACTGGCAGCTGGCGGGAGCTTGCTGGCCAAGGAGCTTGTTGGGCCTTCGCCTTGCCGGCTCGGCCTTGCCGGCAATGGCTGCTTCTAGTATTAATTTTGACGACTGTCTTGTTCATCACCTCGGCCAAGTGGATCTACTTGGTCTTGAACCTTCATCTTCTTGATGCGCTCATTGATCTCCCAAAGAGCGGCTCCCTTGGCTTGAGAGTCTTTATTTACAAATTGAGTTGGCATGGGAGCTGCTACTTGTCTGTGCACAGGTCAGGGTATAAAATACCCATGTTTTATACATCGACTGGAGCCCCCGAGCCTAGGCCACATGTGCTGCCGAGCATCATTGGGCTCGGCCCAAACAATGCACATACATGCAGTAAAGACTGGCCTGAAATCTCACCGTGGCAATATCTGTGTTCTGAGATCTTCTTTGCTTCTTCATTAATCTGGACTCAGGCTAGCCCCTAGCCTTCCTCCGGCAACCTTGCCATTTAGGCGGGCGTTCACTGCATGTGTTAGAAACCTAGGGCGTGCGCGCGGGTTGCCACCAGGCTCGGACTGGGCAGGCCCATGATCATGCGTGGCTTGAGGTAACTGCCATTTTTGTCATCACTCCTCCTCTTACTGCAGCCCCGCACCCCACGACGCGGATTGTGTGCAGAACGTGGGATTGGCGAAGAGGGGCGGTCATGGAAGTAGTGCTCTGAGCAGGGAAGCCAGGACGCTAGATTGGTGAGGCTGGGCGGTCGATGGATTAATGCGCCAGCCAGAAATGTAGGGCGTGAAATTGGTGGAATGGGGCGGTTGCCCTAAGATGGTGAAGAGCCAGCCCCCGTGCCTCTCCCTATAAAGAGGGGGGCTATGGAGGGCGATGCTCATTCACCTCTCCTTGTTTGATTCTCTTAATATTTGATATCTCCTTCTTCTCCCTCTCTCACCCCTCGCATCTGCCGCCACCATGGCGAGGTGGAGAGGTCGAGCCCGTGCTTTTGTTGCTGCCACGAGAGCTTCTTCCCAACACCATGCCTCCGCCTCGGCCGCAGTCGCAGAAACTGGATCCAGCACTTGAGGAGGGGCCGTGGCCCGAGTTCATGGAAGACGCGGTGCTCGGGGCCAGAGCAGACGCAGCGGGGCGCTTGTCATCTCGCCCCCAACCGCTCTGTCTCCAACAGAGGGCCAGACGGAATACACGGCGCTTGAGTTTGTCATGGAGGTCTGTGATTGGCCGCGAAGCCAGCTGCGGCTCCCTCATCTGAGACCAGTCGCGCAGCTTGTGGCTGCGCGTAGATGGTTGCTGCAATGGCTCCGTCTCGGTGAACATCGAGTTATCCGCCAATGGAAACATGTACTTCACGCGCGGGTGGTAAACCTTCGTCCGTGCTTGATGCTTCGGGCATGGGCATCTTCTCCTCTTCAAGTTAGTCGATTCCAACATGCTAGTCATGAAGTTCTTTGGTACATAAGCGGCTCTCAGAAGTGTTGCACGGAGACCTCGAGCTGTAGTGAAACTGCCTCCTCGAGCGAAAGCTACAAGGAGGACGATGGTGAAGACAACGACGGCAAGTCCCCGAGCATCGAGACCGAAGACAACGGCTCGAACTCCAGCTAAACGCCGGCGGCAGCATCATCTGGCTTGCCGGGAGCGAGCCAGGCCTTGACTAGGCGCACCTTTTTCCCTACTTGCACTTGATGTAAACCCTAGGAAAAAGGACTAAGGAAAATGTTATTGAGCATCCCTTAAGAAATATTCTCTATTTATAATGCTCGAATGAATGCTTGTTGTCCCCTTCTTGTCTGTGTCTTTGTATGATTCCGATCCTTCACTGTACGCCGCCTAGAAACTTGCCGATGTGCTTTCTTGCCACGAGCGCTTCGAGGAACAGGTCATTAGCAGCCTGCTGGCGATGCTGCTACCGGCAAGATATCTTGCCGATCCCAGTGTAGCTACAAAACCTTGCCGAGCGGACTCAAGGCGAGATTAGAGCGCAAATTGTTACGACAAGATTCCTTCGCGTGCAGGTTTCTCATACTAACACAGAACCATGCAAGGGGAACCATAATGTCACAAAGAAATTTTTAGTTGAAATTTTTTCCAACTTAGATATCTTTGATGTACTTCTTGTCATATGGAATGGACAATGAGTTCGATGCCATTCAAGTGGTATTCCTTCCGCCTCTCCCCCTGGGAAACTTGCGCATGAGGAATCCTTCTGTTTCTTTGAAAAGAAAGAAAGGAAAAGACAAGTTTGGGAACCTTGGCGGTCCGTCAACAGTTTTCATACAAGCAAAAATACAATCACAACATTGCATGTACTAATATGTAAGCAAATACGCACAAAAGGGTGTGAAACACTTAGCTTTATTCACATATGCACAGGGTCTGTGCCTGGCTTTGTACAAAGGGTTACAAGTCTTGGAGACAAAGCTTGTACAAAAGGGCTTGCCGGGAGCAAAGCCCAGCAACTGCGCCTTATGGGTAGAACTTGCAAAGATACTCAATATTCCACGAGTTCTGTACTCGGATACCATCTTCGGTCTCTAGACGGACTGCGCCGGGTTTGGTGACTTGCACTACCCGATAAGGACCCTCCCACTTTTGCATCAACTTGTTTGATCCTTTGGCAGACTGAACGCGCCGAAGAATAAGGTCGCCTTCCTCAAAGCTTCGGGCGTGAACCTTGTGGCTGTGGTAGCGGCCCGAAGCTTGATGGTAGCGTGCAGCTCGCGCAGCCGCCCGAAGACAATCTTCCTCAAGGAGCATCATGTTATCTTGCCGCGGCTGCTCTTGCTCCACGTCATCATAGGCAAGCACTCGAGGCGACCCGTATGTGAGTTCCATGGGAGAAGAGTGTTTGGCTAGTAGCTCGATTTGGTGTTGTTCTGAGTGACCAAAGAACCACCGGCAACTCATCAATCCAACGCCTTCCGCACTTCTGCAACCTATCAAAGGTACTTGTCTTGAGACTGTGCAGCACATCAGCATTCGTCCATTCTGCTTGCCCATTGCTTCTCGGGTGAGCAATGGAGGCGAAGCACACCTTGCTTTCAAGGCTTTGGATGTACTGCATGAAGGCGCGGCTCGTGAACTGTGTGCTGTTGTCAGTGATTATTCTATTAGGAACTCCAAAATGGCAAACCAGTCCTTTGAAGAACTTGACAGCTGACTGTGCTATCACCTTCCTCACGAGCTCTACTTCAGGCCACTTTGTGAACTTGTCAATGGCAACATACAAGAACTCAAAGCCCCCAGTAGCATGGGGAAAGGGGCCCAAGATATCGAGCCCCCAGACCGAAAAAGGCCAGGAGAGAGGAATTATTTGTAGAGCTTGTGCTGGTTGATGTATATTCTTTGAATGGAACTGGCATGCTTCACACTTGGTTACTAGCTCAGTTGCATCCTGGAGGGCAGTGGGCCAATAAAAACCTTGCCGCAAAACTTTACTGACAAGGGCTCTTGATCCTATGTGAGAGCCACATATGCCTCCATGTATCTCGGCCAACAACTTTAGTCCGTCTTCCCGGGAGGTGCACTTCAATTTCACACATTTGGTCTCTTTCTGTGTAGAATGTTATCACAACTGGTACATACTCGATTGACAGGCTACATTCTCAGCTTCTTCTTATTGTTCATCGATAATTTCTCTTGTTTGAGGGAACTGGACTATGTGTTGTGCCCATGCAGGAGCTTGCGGCTCGACGGCAAGGACTAAAGGCATCTCTTCGGCTGCAGGAGCGCTGGCCTCCACGCCAATAATCTGGGGTTCTGCGTGAAGCCGCTGCTAACCAGCAGTCGCATCGTTGCCCCGGCAACTCTCTTGCCAGTGGCTTCTGGGAGCTCTGCCAGGAAATACTTGCCGGTACTCAACTTTCTTCTCTTATTGGTTTGTGTTGACGGAGCTACTGATGGCTGGTCCAAATGGAGTACAAAAGTCCCTGGTTCCACAGGTAGCTTTTGAGCAGCACACTTTGATAGATGATCAGCAATACTGTTCTCCGCACGTGGGATATGCTTCGTTTACAACCCGTCAAAGTGTTGCTCCAATTTCCTCACTTCATCCATGTACGATTCCATCAAAGGGCTCTGATAGTCTTTGTTTACTTGCTTAACAACAAGCTATGAATCTCCATGAACGATCAACTTTATGATTCCCAATTCTACTACAATCCTGAGGTCGGGAAGGAGCCCTTCATAGTCTGCAGTGTCGTTGGTTGTTTCTCCCTGGGAAAGTGCATTTGAACCACATACTTGGGTGCTCTCTGGTGGGTGCGACAAGCAACACTCCAGCACCGGCGCCTTGCAGCGAGAAGGCACCGTCAAACTACATGATCCAATCTTTCTAAGTTTCCTTGCTGGGGAGAGCTGATTCCTGAATTTCTTCATCTTGCGTTGGCGTCCACTCCGTGATGAACTCTGCCAAGGCTCTACTCTGAATTGTTGAAGTGCTCTCAAACTTGAGTGCAAAACTCAACAACTCTAGTGCCCACTCCACTATCCTGCTGGTTGCTTCTAGATTTCTCAAAATACGTTGCAAAGGAAAGCGACTGACAATGGTTATCTCATGTGCTTGGAAGTAGTGGTGCAGCTTTCTCGAGGCCATGAGGAGGCCGAAAAGCAGTTTCGGCATCCCAGAATACCTTGATCTCGAGCCTTGTAGAAGGGAGTTGACGAAGTATACTGGTCGCTGCACCATCTTCTTCTTTGGCACTATCTGGTGATTGGCTTCATCTGCTTGCTCTATTCCTGATCTGTCGTCATCAGATCTTGCCGGAGAGGATTCAGGCTTGTTGTGGGATGGGCTTGCCGCTGCTCCTCCTTCACCATCAGCTTCCCTCTGTGCCACTAGTGTAGCGCTGACTACTAGGTTTGTTGCCGCCAAGTATAGCAACAACGGTTCCTGGGGCTTAGGCGCAACTAGCGTTGGCGCAAAGGACAGGTACATTTTCAGTTCCTGTAGCGCAGCCTCTGCTTCCGGAGTCCATTTTATTGGACCTGCCTTTTTCAATATCTTGAAAAATGGCAGGGCGCGCTCAGTGGATCTAGAAATGAACCTACTTAAATCAGCAACACAGCCGGCAAGGCACCGCACGTCCTTGACGGGTTTAGGCGCTTGAATCTACTATATGGCTCTGATCTTGTCCAGGTTTGCTTTTACCCCATGCTGAGACACAAAGAACCCGAGGAGTTTGCTGGATGGAACACCAAACACACACTTCTCGGGTTTGAGCTTCATGTTAATTTTGCACAAGTTTGCAAATGTTTCTTGCAATTGTTGAATGAGGGTTGATTTGTCCGTGGTCTTGACCACTATATCATCCGTATCAGCCTACATATTCCTGTGCAGCTGCTGTTCAAAACCAATCTGGACTGCTCTTGCAAATGTTGAACCAACACTCTAGTTGAAAAGGCATACGCACGAAGCAATATGTGCCACATGGAGTAATGAATGATTTTTCTCCTCATCTTCCTTAGCCATGAATATCTGATGGTACCCAGAATATGCATTAAGGAATGAGAGTAAATCATAGCCAGTAGTGGAGTTTACAATTTGATAAATGTGTGGCAACAAAAAAGGATCCGTTGGACATGCTTTATTGAGATTAGTGTAGTCAATACAAAGTCTCCACTTCCCATTTTCCTTGCGCACGCACTGGTTTGCCAACCAAGTTGGGTGTAACACTCCTCTAACCAAACTAGCTGCTTCAAATTTTTTTTATTTCCTCTGCTATAAACTATTGCCGTTCCAAAGCTTGCTTTTTGACCTTCTGCTTGATGGGCCGAGCATGGGGACATACAACAAGGCGGTGCTCAGTTACCTCCGTGGGAACGCCGGGGATGTCAGATGGTTGCCATGCAAACACATCGACATTCATCCATAGGAAGGCAATGAGCGCGCTTTCCTATTTGCTGTCAAGGGTGGCGCTAATCATGAAAGTATCGCCAGTGTCGTCCTCCTTTGCTGGCACCTTCTTCGTTGTAGGTGGAGTGGCTTTGGATCTCTTGCCGGCAGAGCTCTCCAGCAAGTCTTCGACAGGTGCGCAACACTTTGATGAGGTGCGCTTCCCGGAATTCTTGTCGGGCTTGTTGCTCTTCTTTTTCTTGGCAGGATTCACTACCTTGCACTACAAAAAAAAGACACATCCGTGACATTTTGGCCTGAACGATTTTTTTTCTGTCTTGCTTATGACACTTCTATGATGATAATTGTGACAAAAACACGTATCATCATTGATGTGGTGGGCTCCTACTTCTATGACAAAAAATCATGACAGAAAAATGGGCTTTTCGTCCTGGGCTGGCCGGAGACGCACCTGCATGACATTATTTGGGCCATCCATGACGAAAAAATCATGGTTGAAGCAAGGGCGAGGAACATATCGGGGAGTTCCCGGTTACGGTGGGTGGTCGGGGCCGAGCGATGCACAGAGCTTTGCGCGTTTCTCTCGTGTACGCGCGTGTGTGCGAGGCG
The DNA here is from genome assembly GCA_011799875.1 of Thinopyrum elongatum. NCBI lineage: Eukaryota > Viridiplantae > Streptophyta > Magnoliopsida > Poales > Poaceae > Thinopyrum > Thinopyrum elongatum. Next base: position 323,236,431 of record CM022300.1, read on the forward strand.
TTGGCTAACTAAACCTGAGCGATTGCACTAGCTACGTTACTGAACCCGAACGATCGATCACTTGGCTGTTAACTAAACCCGAGCGATTCATTCGCTGCTGACTGAACCCGAGCGATACCTTCGCTGCTGCTGCTAACTGAACCTGAGCGATCGATCACTACTGCTGCTTACTAAAGCCGATCGAGCCCCCGTGCGAGACGTAGCCAGCCGGTGTTGGGTTGCCTCTCGATGAACAGTGACCGTTGCTACCGTGCGCGCTGTACGTAGAACAAGTCGAGATGTGGTGAGTCGAGCCGGTTGGTTGGCTGTGGATGAACAGTTCCTGGCGGGGGTTGGATGAACAGGACCCCGTGGTAGTAGGCTGTTGCCGCTGGATGAACAGGACCCCGAGGAGGCCGCCACACCCCAGCCGGTTGGGGGTGGATGAACAGGACCCCGTGGAGGCTCTATGAACAGTAGCCGATGGAGGCTAGATGAACAGTAGCCCGTGGATGAACAATAGCCGGTGGAGGCTAGTGGAAGTCGGCAATGGATGAACAATAGCCTGTGGAGGCTGGAGCGAGGCAGTGGACGGTGGATGAACAGGACCCCGTTTCGACCGTAGGAACTCCAATAGAAGTCCGTTTCCTCCATTTTGCGGTACGCCAGACCCCTCCCGATCAACAGGACCCCGTTTCGATCGTAGGCCCTCGAACAAAAGTCCATTTCCTCTGTTTTGCAGTACACCAGACCCTTCCTGATGAATAGTACCCCATTTCGGCCGTACGCGGTCGAACAGAAGGCCGTTTCCTCCGTTCTGCGATATGCCAGACCTCGTTTCGGCTGTTCCGTCCAAGCCGGTTGGCTCCCAATGAACACGGCGTATTCCGACCCAGTTGGTTGCCTCCCGATGAACACGACGCTGTTTCCTCCGATGAACAGGACGACGTAGTTGTACGCGTTCGAGACCCCGCCCGTATGTACGTACGTAGCCGTATTTACTTTCTTGCAGCGTGGCTGTATGTACGTGTACACGATATAGACGGGAATCCGTGTCATGCTACATCCGCGCCTCTACTACGACACGTGCCGCTCCTTACTCGGCCACAGTTCATCACTGCGGCGAGACCGATCGACCAGTATGTACGTATACGTTCGCGACCAGACAGACAATGCTACCTATGCTTCGACCGGGTGGGTCCCAGCTGTCAGGGAGGATAAGGACGCACTTCCTTGCGTGCGAACATATAGTTGGTGGGTCCCAGCTGTCCGGGGGAAGAATCATTTTTTTTGCCCGTAGTATGGACGCACTACCTTGCGTGCGAAGATGTAGCTGGTGGGTCCCAGCTGTCAGGGGGGAAAAGTTTTTTTCGCAAAATATGGTGGCCCTTCCGGTGGGTCCCTGCTGACAGGTGGAGGAATCATTATTTTGCGTGTAATAAGAAGGCACTTCCTTGCTGCGGCCGTGGACCCAGCTATCAGCCTGTCCACGTACAATCCTCTTCCGATGGAAGTCGTTCCTTGACCACGTTGACCACGCCGCATCGAGAGCACCAAGGCGGGGATGACGGCGAGGCCTAGGAAGGGAATGACCAGGAGCCGGGGAAGACTCGGCAGTTGTTTCCCACGTGGAGGGGAGTATGAGAGTTTACTGCTTCGGTTGCAGTGTGAGGCTGTCGTCGCCGGAGAATAACAGGAGGTCTGGGTGAGTACAGGGATGGCCAGGCTAGCGATGGTAGTAGGGTGGGGCGGTGATGCCTGCGCGGCAGCATAGCCGGTCACGGGATGCAGGAGCAGGCAGCACGGCCGGCGATGGTTTGGGCGGCTGGAGCAAGAAGACTAGAGGTTGAAGAAGCACGACGGGCGTTGGATGGACATCGTACGGTCGCTGCAGCTAGAATCATTTATATTGACTAAGTTGACAAATCCCGCATCCCCGTCAACTTAGTAGGCCCACATGTCAGCCTCCAAATATGGTGGGTCCCAGCTAGCAGGTGGAGTATTCTTTTTTGTGTGCGTAATAAGGAGGCACTTCCTTGCGTGCGAAGATATAGCTGGTGCGCCCGCAAAAAAAAGATATAGCTGGTGGGTCCGAGCTGTCAGCAGGAGGAACATTTTTTTCGTGAAATACAGAGGCCCTTCCGGTGGGTCCCCACTGTCAGGTGGAGGAATCATTATTTTGTGTGTAATAAGGAAGCACTTACTTGCGTACGGCCGTGGACCCAGCTGTCAGACTCTCCATGTACAGTCCTCTTTCGATGGATGTCATTCGTTCACCACGTTCACCACGCCGCACCGATAGCACCAGGGCGGTGGACGACGGCGAGGCCTAGGAAGGGAACGACCCAGAGCCGGGGAAGACTCGGCAGTGGTTGACCATGCGGTGGGGAGTACAAGGGTTTACTGGTTCGGCTGCCATCGCCGGAAAATAACAGCAGGTGTGGGTGAGTAGAGGAATGGCCTGGCCAGCAATGGAGTAGGGTGGGGCGGTGCGGCCTGTGCGGCAGCATAGCTGGCCATGGGAGGCGGGAGCAGGCACTCCCACCGGCACTAGTTTGGGCGGCTGGAGCAAGAAGATCAGATATTGAAGAAGCAGCACGGCCGTTGGATTAATATCCAACGGTCACTGCTGCTAGAATCGTTTGTGGACTAAGTTGACAAAACCTTTCGTACACATCAACCTAGAAGACCCACAAGTCAGCCTCCAAATCTGTCCCAAAAAGCATACAACCCGAAATTTCTAGCCAGATTCAAATTAATTTTAAAACTAAACATACCTTAATTTAAATCCAATGAAATTTTACCCTCACAAAAACAATGAAATTTAAAATATCAAAATCCGTAAGAAAAAAGTATTTTAGAACTAATTGCATGTTTGTTGTATTTTTTCATTTTACAGCCCATTTCTTACTACTTATAACCCATTTCTTATTAATTATAGCCCATTTTCTGGGCAAGCCCGAATGCATCCCTCCTCGTCTTGAAAGATTTCCGGTCCAGCAGGGCATAGAAAAGCAAGTAAGCCTATGTTGGTTATTCTGCAAAAAACAAAATAGCTGGGCTAGCCATTTTCAGAAAGGAAAAAAACTGGGCTGGTCATGTGGTAAACATATGAAATAAAAGCTTGGGCTAGACGGGCCACTGCTCCCGCACAACCCAGTTGAAATTCTTCTCCATCTCGAAAAAAAATACTGCACGCGCTGCTAGGAGGATGCACTATGGTTTGGAGTTTAGCTGGGCGTTGGCGCTTTAAGTAGCGCATTCCGGTGAGGCCAAGCGTCCGGGTGCATCAATAAGTCGCCGGAGTTGGTTCCTCAGGTAGCGAGCCTACTTAATGACGGCATACGAACGGACGGCATGAATGCGGGCAGCTGGCACCGGCAGGGAATGCACGCGCGCAATGGCGTGAGGGACGAGGGTTTTTTGTGTTCCAGGGTAGTCCGCTGCGGGCGTGGCAACGTTGGAAATGCCATTTGCTCACATGCGATCCCACATGTCATTGAAAGTCGACCAGGCATGGTCTCAGGTCCTTGGGATGCAGTTGGCCGCGCTAGAACACTCCGTGGACGCGTCGCGGCGCGCGCGCGCACTTCGGCGCCCCATGCATCCTCGATGAGCCGTGTGTTGATCTGCTGGTCGTGCCACAGCGGCAGCGCCACCCTAGGCACCCTGAAGCCGAGCGTGTCGCTCACCATGGTCGACGTGCCTAGAGGCGGTGCGGGAGCTGCGCCACGTTGCTGGCCCCCACGACCCACATGAACGGTTGCCGGTGGCGAGGAGGTCATGGGCCAGCTCCTCCATTGGACTAGTCTGCGCCACGTCATCCCGACAGGTGTGCCCCACATGTCGGTTTCCCTATTTTCCCAGCCAAATTCAAGTGTCAGTATGGCCTCATTAACACTCGGCCGACCTCTCTCTCTTCTAGTCTAGTAGTATCCGTAAATGATGCAGGCGGGGAGGGGGACGGACATCGGTTTGCTCTCAACTGCGGTCCCACAAGCGAGCGAAAATGCAAGACGAACCGCGTTCCATTCTATGAGCGACATGCAGGGTCCACCGTGCCGGGGTGCAACGCGAACGCGACAAGAGTGATGTACACTGTCCGTTCCTTATGAACTTGCATACTTCGAGTACTCCTTTTTTTAACACAGTACAGTCGCAAGCGCTCATACATGCGCGCATACAATCACCCCTATGAACGGACACACGCACATCCTACCCCTATGAGCACCTTCGAGTGACTGAGCCGTCATATCTATAATATATCTCTACTCTTATGTCTACTCTCGGTGATGATGGTGTGCCTACCATCGTGCAATATAGACCGTCCGATCTATATCTGACGGATAGAAAGCAAACTATGGCAATTTTGCAAAAAGATACCCGCACCTATCTCATTCATCCTTATCTCCCACAACTCAATTGTTGAGTAATTAAAAAAGGAAGCCTCTGGAACAATCTGACATGGTGGCCGTTGCCGGCGTCGTCCATCCCCATGCCTCCGCTAAGTTCGACCACCAATCACCACCGCGCCACACTCCTCCTCACCTTATCTCTCATCTTTCCCAATGGACCACCGCCCGGGCCGCACGGATCTTCCCCAACATGCGGTTGGATAAACATACTATATGAACAAAAATTATGTGTCAGTGATAGGATGGTTGAGTTTGGTTTGATCACATGCGGTAGCACGTGTCAGTGAGGGTGCATTCCCTTGGTTGGGTTTGCGGCGTGCAGGAGTGACTGTGTGAGGGTGCGGTGCGACCGCGACAGTCGTGCGCAAGTGCACCTCCTTTTCATTTTGAAAAACTTTAGGTAAGCTTGGCAAAAATGTGTGGCAAAGTATGGCAATGGAAGGCCTAGACCCAAACAAGATACAAGTACGTAGTACTACTTGTGTTAAAAAAAGAAAGGCGGGGTTTTCCTTTGCGGGATTGATCGATACAAATCCTCGTTTGAGGTGTCAATTAATGTGTATTTTTTCTCCAACGCCCAAAGAGCTAACCATCTCACTCCTCATTGCTTGATTAATGCAGCGCCAACCTTCTCACTTCCGCATGCATGCAAGGGTATGTTAATGTCCTTGGTTGCTAGTACGAGGCAAACCCCATCAATTTTGCCTCGATTAGTGTTAGTGGCCTTCTGCAAATTGTAATTTTGATATGTCCTTGTATACCAAAATAATGGAGGTAGTAACTATTTGACTTCTTTCCCCATTGCGGCGACGTCGACGATATCTCGAACGTTGTGGCTTTGGCGAAGTGCGTTTGACAGAGCACACCATTGAGGGAGACCATGCTAAGTCGTTCACAAGTGCCGCCTGCAAGCCGAGACAACCGCCTTCTTTGCATCCAGGAAGTCAGTTGAACCAAAGGAGGCATAAATGTACTACTACACAATAGCGTCGTCGTCCAGCTTAGTGCGGTAAGGTGGTTTCTTGAAGAAGACGATGGAGAAGCGGAGTCAGCGAAGAGTGAAATGATGGTTTCTTCGTCCTTGCATTCTGATTTGACGCCTCACTGCTTTGTGATTTGTGATAGAAGGGACAGGGGAGTAGACTCTTTGCTCTATACTGTACATGCGTCCAAGCACGGGATAAAGAGGAGAGAGGTTGCATTTTTCTATTCCTTCAATCAATCAATTAGGGAGCTTCGGTTCCCTCTTTTGGGCTTTGGCAGCACCCTCCACAATGGTTCCCATCGATGCTAAAAGCTATTTTCACATTTGGGTACACATTGTGGATGCCCTTAACCGTACCACTTGGTTTTGCTCCTGTGTGCTATCTATACAAATCTCGATTATATTGATCTAAAAAATTATATCAAGATTAGTAAAAAGGAGGTGATTTTGCCGCGAGGAAGGCGGGGGAGGTTTCTTATTTTTAGAGGACGTTGGCCTAGCGGTTTGCTAACATGCGGTCCCATGTGTCAGTGATTTACCAAGCCGATCCGCGTCCCACATGAGGCAGAACAACGGCAGAAGCAACACGTGGTTAACTTGAACAAGATGAGGGAGAAGCGGATTCAGTAACGAGTGAAATGATGGTTTCTTTGTCCCTCCAACTTCTTTTTTTTAGCATCACTTCGTCCCTCCAACTTAACTGCGAGAAAGGTGCAGCTTTGTGATTTGACACCTCATTGCTCATTACTACGCCGGCGCCATGACCGGGGTGCTTCACCCCTGCTGCTCTGCACTGTTATTTTGGTATGGCACGTGGACCCAGTTGCTTGATGTCCCACATGTCGGCGAAAGGGACTAGAACATTTATGAAAGCGAGTGCTCCACTTTCACGACGGAGGAGTACACGACATGGCGGCCCAGTGAACTGTAGTACTACTATAGTTTTGTTGTTTCGCACGATCCATCGATACAAACCCGATTAAACAGGCAAGGGCGGGATTTTTCCCGTGCGGTAGATGATACTAGCCATACATTTCAAACGCGATTTTAATGTATGCAAACTGAATAATTTAGTAACAATATGAGATCTGGTAAAACTAAAAACACATGTGATTTATTGTGTTAGAGTGTAGTAGTAGTGCTGTATTGCATAGTGGTTAGATGTAACATGCGAGAACGTGTAGAGATGTACTTTTGGAGGGTCTACAGAGAGAAATTGGGCATAAAGTGGATTCAAATATTTGAATTCGTCTTCATAGCATTTGTAACTCATATCTACAGTTTGTACGGTAGACGTGAATGCTTGTTCGCTCTTACGAAACCTGTACAGCAATAATGGGGTGGCGTGCGCCAATTTAGGCACTAGCACGTTGGCCTACTTGGCTCCACAGAGAGAGTGAGAGAAGAGATAAATACACTGGCGGTCAGTGTATATCAAGCGAAAAGCATAATACAGTCACCGGACATCAGAATACCCTCATTACGGTCACTATATATGTTTTGCGGTGATTATACGGTCACTTGCTCACCGTTCAGCATCGGATTGCACTCTGTTGACCAACTAAATAGTCTGAGTGGCACTATGTTGACTGGTTAAATTGACCATGTTTCTTGTGGGTCCCACCTGTGAGTTCGCATAGGAAAAAAGTAAGATAAACACAAATTTACGCAGGCGCGACAAGACTCCAACCCGTGCGCAGGAACCACCTGGTTGTGTATGTGTCTGTCAGGGCCTGATGTGTGCGCATGCACGTGTAGGTTGAGCACTTAAGCGTGAGCGTGTGTGTTGGTCGTGTGGTCTGCGTGTGTGCGTGTGAGTGTTGTGTGCGTGCGTGGCTGCGTGTGTACGTGTGAGTGTTGCATGCATGCAATTCGTGTGCATGCGTGCGTGCGTGTATAATCACCACACCAGCTCATGTGTGTAAAAACAGACGACTCAGCATACCAATACAAGGCCACCTTGTCCGCTATGCCCGCGGTCATGACTTCGAACCACCGTCCAATAATTTTTTATCGTTTGTTTTCATTCTTATACACACCAACAGGTGGGCCCAATAGTGAGATAATGTGATGCAACACTAGAGGTGCCACGTGGAGCATTTAATTGGTCAACTAGTCTTGTCTTGAACAAATAAAGAGCTGTACGGTGAGCCCGTGACTGTATAATAACCACAAAACGTAAATGGTGACCGTAATGAGTGGATTCTGAAGTCCAATGTACGTATCGTGCTTTTGCTTCAAATACAATGATCTTCACTGTATATATCGTGAGAGAAATATGAAACATGCATGAATGTGCTGGGGGCGTACTTTTAGAGGACCTGGAGATAGTTTGTGTGCGTACGTGAAAGGGGCGTAGAGGGGGGGTGTGTGATGGAGAGAGAGATGCTCTTCGTTTCTCTTTATTATGACTAACTTTATATATAGTATAAAAATATATAAATTCACAGTGCGGAATAAATATCATTGGGTGCACCATGCAATGCAAATTAACTTCATACTCCATATAACTTTGTAATGTTGTATATATGTAGAAATTCTAAAATAAAATTTTGGCCACACTTTGTGTGGTTTTATTCAAAAGGATTGTTGTATGCGAAGTAAATGTGAAGAGAGGGCTTTGTAGATCAATGGGGTACGTCATAAGATGTAACATGTGTGAATGTGTAGTTGACGTATTTGGTAGGGCCTAGAGAGGGTATGTGTACGTATTCGAGAGAGGCACGGATAGAGGGGCCGCTGGGGGGGGCAACGTGGGAGAGATAGCACGAGAAATGAAAGAGGTCTAGAGAGAGAGAGACGAATAGGATGTCATGGCGAGAGATGCCCATGAGTGTGTATATGCAAGGGGTGAGGGGATAGAGGCATGAGGAGAAAATATTTTTTGTGGTGTCTGTGTTGGTATGTGTGGGTGTGAGAAGATAACGAAACCTAGGGGCAGAGGGGGTGTCACCGCGTGAGGTCTGGTGGGCCGAGGTGAGGCCCTTGGGTCGGTCCCATCCTGCGCCACATTGGTCGGCCCGTGACCCTCGGACTAAGGTAACCCCTTCTCTCTGATATTACCATTCATCCAACCTAACTTTAAGGGGCATCCTACAGAATGTTCTACTAGAATCATATTCGTCAATCAGGAAGAGAGGTGGAGACAATGCGTGCGAGATAGGCCTAAAGATAATGTGCGTGCGGGAGACACGTAGGCAGGTCTATGTATAGAGAAAGGGTTGATGGGGATTGTGTGTGCGTAGGCGTGCTAGAGGAAGAGTGCTTGTGATAAAGGTTTGTGAAAACAGTCGTAAATTGTTGCGATATGGAGGGAGGGTGATATCGAGAGCATGTGTGCGAGAAAGACACCTCGGGAGAGAGTGTGTGAGCATGTGTGAGAGACCACCGATGGATATACACCGTGTGTGCATATGTGTGAGAGAGAAAGTTAGCTCGTGTGTGAGGGGCCTATGGAGAGTGAAACTACATGTAAAAGACTGATGTACACATTGATTAAAAATATAAATTGTATCCAAATATTAGGATGGGATCATGATATTTGCAATTCGCATAAGGAACGGTCATTGATCCATCAAACATCTATATTCTATCTAATTTGAGCATGTCTATGTTATTATTCGACATAATTGATCCATAGAGTCAGTATTTTGAACTCCAGACAATGCATCGCTTTAGCAATTCGAATATAAACGTGAGTATAGTTCATGTTGTGTGTGTAAAGCACATTATACATACAAAGGTTACACGATGAACATTATAAATAGCTAGCTATGAACTAGCATACATTTGAATTCAACTTAAGGTGGTTTAAAAAATTCAAATTCAACATGAAGTCCATTCAATTATTTGAATTCGAGATCATGGCATTTGTAAATCATACCTAAATTATGGGGGCACCAATCTTTGCTCTGCTTTTGTACATAATAGCATATACAGTCGTGTACAAAATAGATTCAAATTTACCTCCTCCATTCTATAATAATCGTAGTTATAGGATTTTCAAGTGTCAAATTTTCAAAAAGAAGCGCATAATTTAATTACGTTTTCAAACATACAAGGTCAAATTTAATGTTGTCTATTTAGGTCAATCATCAAAGTTCAAGAGTACTCTAAACGTGAATGCTTCTGTTTCACAATTTTGAACGAAGCGCCAAACGAGCCTCTACTCGCCCGAAACCGCGTGAGACCAATGTTTGGTAGAAGGAAATTACTTTTCTAACTCCGACCTGTGAAACCTACCGGGCCGACGTCCAAAGGTCTAAACCGGGGTAGGTTTGTAACTTCATCTAGATGCCACGCAACCGCCTCCGAAAACATTCATACACCATGGCCGCCTAAACACACATGCGCTCGGCCGAAATCGCTCCATGCCCACTATTTGGGACACCTGGGATTACCGTCCTACCCCCGATCCGCAGTAGGTCTGAAATTTAAGAGGGGGGCAAAGTTTCTACTTTCCCCAAATTTCAAACGAGCGCGTCCCAGACCGAAACATGGTTCCCCCTTAGCTCCCCCCGCCCCCCTGTTTGATTCCCCATTCGTACTTCGTGGGCGCCAAAACTACCTCTCCACAAGCCGCAAAACCCAGGCGTCCTCCGTCCGCCACCCCATCCCACCCATTAACCGCCGCCCTCCCCCATCACACCGGAGCCAATACCCCGACGTCGTCATCCACCGCAACCGCAACCGCAACGCCCTCCACGGCTAGTAGTTGAAGTCGAGGTTGAGCTGCCTCCAGGACGCCGACGTGTGCCGTACCTGAGCCAGTTCAACCACGCCGTCCTGCGCCTCAGCGCTGCCGCTCCAACATCGCCACCATCCACCGCACCGGAGTTGTTCCCGTTATGCCGTCCTTCGCCGCCTCGGATCTGCTTCCCCTCCGGCGACAGATGGCCACCACAACACAGTCAATAATTTGGCCATGGGTTCGTCCAAGGCTCCACCCTCCTACAAAACATTAGTTCCCCCGGTAAAAAGAAGAACATCGCCGCGAAATAAGGATGGCACAGCACTAGCAACCGGAACTGGTACTTCTCTTCCCTTATTCGTGCAAATCTTACGTGTCTGCTTGCATGATATTCATCCCACAGAAGACACTAGTTGACTGCTTCTTCCTACACCTTCTTCCTAATACTAGATGTTCCTAGTAACTCGCGATGCACAAGGTTTCTCCTCATATACTATTTCACCTTAGCTAGAGGTCTGTCGCCCCCTGGATTTCAATTCCTGGTCAGTTGATTCCCAATTAAAGGAAGCATTCCCCGGCATAACAGGCGCTAGTCCACCTATTACGCAGGGGAAGCAGTGCCTCGGTGTTTATCTTAGGAGTGTGTGGGGCCTTGGAGCTACTGGCGCCCGATCTGGAGGTCGGCCGGGCATAAAGGGATGGCCGGGGGGCGCTGCCAAGCACGGCGGTGGTGTGAGGTCGAGTGGAGGGCGGGGCGGCGGAGGCAGGGGTCTGGGCCGGTGGTCGCTAGCGGTTCGAGAAAGATCATCAACAGTGACTGGCAGGAGGTAGACGAAGGCCATCTGCACGTTCCTTATAGATCGGACGGTTCATAAAAAAAATCGACTAACCTATTTATTTTCAGTCGATTGTTATTTTGATAGGACCACATGTGGTGGTGTGCTGGAGGAGTACCTGCATTTCCCAGCCATCCCTGTGCTCATATATTACAAAATCATACGGAGTAGAATCTAATTTTGTTTGCCATGCAATGCTATAGAGCTATCATATGTCTCCTATCATTTATTTTTCAGCCACCTACTATCTGCTACTTTTACAGTGCACTAGTTCTGCACACACTTCACCCATACTCTCACTATTGTTTGTTTATGCATGGGTATTTCAGCCTCTGCCAACCGGTTGATAGAAGCACGAAATAAAAGAGATAAGTTGCTCCAGCTTTCTTCGTGCTTAGGCAAGACACGTTTGGGCGCTATAAAGGGTGTAGTGTTAGCAGATGGAGACGGTAAACGTAGCTCCGGAGTTTATGATCTCGCTCGCCATGAACCACCATCCCAGGTGCTTGCTTTAACTTCGTGGTGTCATATGTGGTTGCATGTTGCATATGGTGTCTAGCTTGTATTTGTAAGGCCAAAGTCGGTCTTTATTAAGATAAGGAAAGATATTTTTTATATGAACCACCATCCCGGGAGCACCAGAATCCAAATAGCTAGTCAGGGCGTTGGCCGAGCCAGTGACAAGCCCATCACAGACAGGCATCACCTGCAAGCCAACTAAAAAGTCACTGTGGTGGCGAAGCAGCCCGCCTCCCACCAGGCTCTCAGGTCCTCGATGATCATGCTCACCACTCTAGCCGGGTGTCTAGCTTGTATTGCTTCCAATTTGGTTAAATTGCATCTGCTTAGCTTACACATTATACCTTTGAATATGACATGCCTTCCTATTTTTGGTACATACTACTACATATGTCTATTAACCATGTTCTTACATCAAACTAATGTTCTTGTGTATCCCTCATCCATCACTTATGATGAGACAGTCAGGCTCGTGGACTGTTGTAAGAAAAGATCCTCTTTTAAAGAATGCAGTGTCAGCCTCCCCACATGATTCTCAAGAAACAACAATGCTAGATGAAGATAGTCAACGTAGCTCTGTAGTTGATGACCGCATTTCCCCTACAACACCATCGCAGTTGCTTGCTCTAACCTGACAGCGTGATATGTGGTTGCATGTTGCTTACAGTGTCTAGATTGTAATTCTTCCTATCTGGTTAAATTACATGTGCTATTCTGTTTAGTTTATACATTATACCTATTAATGTGACATGCCTTCTTGTTTTTGGTACATAGTACATCTGTCTATTAAGCATGTCCTTACATAAAACTACTATTTTTTGTATCCCGCATCAATCAATTATGATGAGACACCTTTAGTATATGCAGTGATATTGGTTGCATCATTCATATGATTTATAGCATGCACTGCTTCTAATTTGTTGAAATGCCATTTATGATGGGATGCTTTTAACTTGGCAAAGTCATATTGGTTACATCTTTTGTCGTGGTTCAACACGATTGCCTATGGGGCCATCAACCCCTTGTGGTTCGGCAAGGGGGAAGGGCGTGTGGCACAAAGAGCAGAGGCCGTAGAGCAGAACGACAATGGTGACACGGGTGGTATTTACCCAGGTTCGGGCCGCCGCGAGGCATAAAACCCTACTCCTGCTTTGGTGGATTGGATGGAGGACCATGACGAGCGCGCAGCGCCCAAGCCCGGCAAGGTCGCCTTGGGGAGGGCAGCTATGCGTGTATGAGTGTACAAGGGTCCGAATCTTTTCTAAGATTGCCTTGGCCCTCCTTTTATAGGTCAAGGGGTTACCACAATGGCAAAACAGTCATTATCCAACGATTAGATAGCCACAGTGCTATCATACCTAGCTCTGCAGACAGGACAAGGTGCATTCAATGCACCGCTTAGTGTCATGTTGTGGATGTAGCCTGACAAGCCTTGCCGCGCCATTCAACCACCTTTTCGCCTGCCTTCGTGACACGCCCTTGGACGGGTGTCATTTAGGGGTGCCTCAAAAATGGCTGCCACGTGCCAAATGACAGCCACTTAATCACTTGGGGGCTTGACACCGCACCTATAAGCGACTTGAGTTGCTGTGAGGTGGAGCGGTGGAGCCTTGGCTGGGAAGCAGGCCGTCAGCCCCCTGGCAACCCTTGCCGGGGAGGTCTTGGGACTTGCCCCTGGGATGGCCTCGACCCGACCAGGCTCGCCTACCCAACAAGGGAGGTTTTTCTCTTAGTGATGTCCTGTCCCTTTGGCTTGTCTTGGTCTTCTTGATCCGCCCTTTGATTTCTCAAAGAGCTAATTCTCCAATTTGGTCTTGGCTTGTCGTTGTAACCTTGCCCTTGAGCCTGTGTACAGTCCGGGTGACATACACCAGGGTTTGTTGCACCAACAGGAGCCCCCGGGCCTGGCCCGAATGTGTTGCCGAGCGTCGTCGGGGTAGGCCCTATTAGGTACATAGGCAGAGGGCTTGTGGTAGCTCATCCCTTGATATTTTCCTTGCTTCTTCATTAACCTGTGTTTGAATCAGTTTCCGGTTTTTCGGTGCATCGTGCAAGACGCCGAATGCAGTGGGGTCATCTCTGTGCTGGCCCGTGAATGACTTTAACTCACGGGGAGGTTACTGCCATCCCACTCTTCCCACTGTGCTTGCCTTTTCTACCATGTACGCCACATGCACTACGTGGGGTAGGTGATGGACGACGCGGGGGAGGTGTAACGACCCGAGACCGACGCTCCTGATGCCTTCCATTTATTTTCGTTGTTGGCATGTATTTCGTTTGTTTGTTGCATTCATCATGGCATCATTCGCATTGCATCGGGACTCCGTTGCCGTCATTTTTCAAAACTGGCATCCGTTCATAGTTCCCGCTTCTCCCTATTGCCTTCGTTGTCCCTTTCGAGACCAACCGTTCTTTTGTTGTCCGACCGTTTGAGCCTCTCTGCACAGTGCACAAAACCCCCTCATGCGTGCATCCGAAAACCTTTCCCGAACCCGAACCGCACGGTCATGACCGATGGGTCCGGATCGTCCCCAAACATCCCTAAAACATCTTCAGTTTCTTATTTGATCTCCCTAACCTATTTATTCTCGACCGTCCGATCTAATCGGAGGATCCAAAAACTGTCCCACCTATCTATTTAAACAGACACCCCTAACCCTAGGCTGTCCCCTTCCAGTCCTCCCCCCCCCCCGTCCCGAAGCCGCCGCCACCCACACTTCCTTGTTCCTCGGGAGCTTGTCCCATCGCCGCCACCCACCCACTCTCTCCATCGGGATCCCTCCCGATCCACCCACCTCTCCTCGTTTTCAGCCATCGGACAGTCGCCATCGAACCTCCCCAACTAGCGCTGCACCTCTGGATCCCCTCGATCCACCAACCCTTGGCAGCAACAACCACAGGAGAGAGCCAGGAGCTTGATCCCCTGCTCATGCCCGAGCTTCTCCAACCTTTGCGCCGTCACCAAGCTCCTCCCGCTTGCTCCTCCCTCCGTGGCACCGTCGCCGCCTGCGACCGAACCAGCAGCAAGCGCCACCGCCGGAGCTGCTCTGTCCGCTGCCCGAACCTGCAAGACCCCGCCGCCGGCGACCAAGACCAGCACCCAGGCCGTCCCACCCCTTCCTCCCGCGCATCTTCCCTTCCCTGATGCTCTTTCTCATATCTCTCTCTCTCTCCCTGTACTTGCAGTAGCAGGAGACCGCCATGGCCACCCGAACCTGAAGCTCCGTCACTGCCTCGTTCCACGCGTGCCTCCTCTGCCTTGCGCTCGTCCACGACGTCACCGGCAGGTTCCGGCCCTGCCTCGAGACGCCAAGCCAACCGGGCCTGCAGCCGCTGACCTCGTCGGTGAGCATTCAGGTCGCCCCGTCGCGCCCCTGCCATCTCCCCTGCTGTCTCTCTCCTTTCCTTCTCCTATTTCCCTCTGAACTCTCTGTCTTTTCTTCAGGCAACAGCAGCCTCCTTCAAGCTCACAGCCTCAAACCCCTGCCTCGACTCCTCGCTCGTGGAACCGTTCGCCCTCTCTCCGTTCCCGCGGGATCCAGCATGATCCGTCCGGAGAGAGCCCCGCCGCGGCAACCTCCAGCTTCCTGTCGCCATGGCGCCTCTGCTGTTCTTCTGCAGCGAGATGCAATAGGGAAAATCCTATTCGCCGCTTATTGCGGCAAAATGTCGAGGCGCCGCCACCCCCTCGTCTCGAGTGGGCCGGCCTTTTTATTTCCTCTTCCGTGTCCCTTTTCCTCCCTTGCCCCGACTCGTTCATCGACAGAGAAGCCACAACTTTCCCTTCCTCCCTCGCCTTGCCTGGATCCCCTTTTCCTTCGTTGGCGGCCGCTGCTTCTTCTGCTTCCTCCGCCGGCCGCTGCTTCTTCTGCTTCCTCCGCCGGGATCCTACTCCGCAAGAGACTGCCGCCCTCGTAAGCAGTCGGCGGGCCTCTCTACTCCCTATTCATCTGCGCCATCGCATCAGATATGGCTGAGCTCATCGCGTTGGATGTCTTTTTTGCAGTTTTTCTGTG
Organism: Thinopyrum elongatum; assembly: GCA_011799875.1. Classification (NCBI taxonomy): domain Eukaryota; kingdom Viridiplantae; phylum Streptophyta; class Magnoliopsida; order Poales; family Poaceae; genus Thinopyrum; species Thinopyrum elongatum. Next base: position 323,251,871 of record CM022300.1, read on the forward strand.
TCTCGTCGGCTAGGGTTCAGCCAAGCTCGGCGTCTGCTATGGTTCCGTCAAGCTCGGTGTCGTCTAGGTCCCCGTCAAGCTCGGCATCAACAAGGTAACACGCCCAATTCCCCCTGTTGTGTTCCTTGCTCCCTATGTGGTACCGCGCGATCTAGCCGTTTTTGTTCCATTTAGCGTTGGTCAAGTGTTGCTAGGGTTTTGTAGGGGGCTTTGGTCACAGTGGTGGTGTTTTGGATGTTCTGGAGATTAGACAAGGGGGTTGTGTTCAGAGATCTGGATTAGGGGTATGATTCAGCATGATGATGTTAGGGGGTTGTGTTTAGAGATTTGGATTCAGGGTATGATTTGAGCATGATGTTGTTAGGGGGTTGTGTGTTCTGGCACTTGTCCTTGGGATTTTTTGTTTGTTTTGTTGATGATGATAGGTGCTTTGTGTAGCATGGTGCAGTAGTTCTTATCTGTGTTTTTCTGAATTTTGTAGTAGCATCAAGGTTCTTTGTTATTCATAGATGCATCCACAAAACCCTAGCCTAGCCTAGCCTAGTGAGTGGAAAAAGCGACTTTCAGGGTTCCGACGTGTGGGGTGTGGGGAAACGAAACGAACGCGAACGGTAGGAATAGATGGAACCAACGATCAGTGGCTACTTTTATTGTTGTTTGCTGTGAAGTTATATGTCTTTTTTTTTGGTTAATCTGATGCTTACTACAGTGGCTACTTTTTATTGTGCCCTTTCTTTTTGCCTAAGAGTGATGTTATGAGGAATTGAATAAGTAATAGATAATAATTTTAATGCATTCCCGGGGCAAGAGTGAATGCTGTTTTTCGAGGTTGTTGAACTTGTGGCATTTTTTTATACATTGATTCCTGTTAATTCACTGCTTTATATTTGATTGGAGAATCACTCTTCTTTTCTTTTTTACAATAAACCATGAAATAAGATATGAATAAGATATGTTTAAACGACAGTTTGAGAATAACTTTTGTGTGCTACCTTTTTTCACATATGGATGGTTCTCGTGCTAGTTTTGTCATTTTAGACGAGTGTTATTAGGTGATGTGATATATATTCATAAGATGTGATTGTAGTTTTTCATATATGATGTTAACCCAGTAATGCAAGATGAAACTTGCAAGATGTGGCACTTTTATTTTGATAGTTTTTCATATATGATGTTAACCCAGTAATGCAAGATGAAACTTGCAAGATGTGGCACTTCTGATCTGCTTTTTGCTCTTTTTATTTATTTTTCAAATGTGTTTACATGTTTTTAATTGTCATACTTTCTTCTGTGTATTTAATTAGTCTTTGTTTCATGACCATACTTTTTTTAATTATTATACAGGTCTCCCTCAACTCTAAACATGCCTAGACTTTACAAATATCCTGCTGGTACCATCAAGCACAGTTTTCTACCATCAGGTGGCATAAGGCAGTTTCTGATTTAAGTGATAATCAAAAGTCGTTTGTTAGGAAATATGAGCTCGATAATCTTCTGAATATTCATCCTCACTTAATGGTTCCAATACCAATTCTTCAATGGGTTGCGGACCACTTAAATTGCAATGGGACTAGAGTTTTCAGAAAGGGTGATAAAATAATTCATCTAAGAAGAGACATGGTAATTCAGGTTTTTGGGATCCGTTCTGGTTTTGTGCCTTTTCCTCTGGACAGCATAGATCCAGTTGTCGTGGCTAGAGTGTTACAGCTTAGGTCTCATTATCTCGGTAATGGCCAGAAGAACATTCAATTTGATAGTATCATCACTATCATGAAGAATGACGAGACCGAGGAAGGTTTCATCCGGAGTTTATTATTTTTGTTCATAAGTTCTGTGTTCTGCCCAACTACTCGGAATTATGCAAATTGGAAAATTCTTTATGGGCTCCACGACATTAGCAAGCTGAAGACCTTTGATTTGGCTCAACTTTGCATTGATCACTTGAACAAAGAAATTGAAAATTTCAGCACCAATCTATTCAATAGAACTGAAACTCCATTGAACAATTCAATCTATGTTGGTGGATGCTTACCTTTAGCTGCTGTAAGTTTTATAATTTTCCCTACTTTTCATTTTTTTTAAATGTATTGTTAAGCTATGCAATTTTTGTTTATAGTCACTGATTTGCTGTTTCATGTTCTCTTATGATTCCCAATATTCTTAGATTGTCTATCTGGACTTTGTGGACTTCACAAAAGCTTCTCAACAACGAAGTATCAATTATGGAGTCCCTAGAATGGCATATATTCAGAATGACGACTTTGACTATCTAGCTACAGTGGACTTAAACACAAGATCCAAGAAGCCGTTTGCATTGGGATTCTTACCAGTAAGCTTGTTCTATCCTTTTTTTTGGCATTTGTTTAACTGACGACAAAAGTTGCAGAAAATAGTTTCAAACAATAAGGAGAAAATGTTTTCATTCTTAATTCTTTGGAATGACATTTTTCTTGGTTTCATGGTCTTGTTTTAAGAACATTCAGACCTGTTTGTTGACTTTGTTTTTTCTTTTTAGCTGAAAGACATTTCTAGGACACCTTACGGTGCTCGTGCAATTGTATTGGCTCAAGAGAAGTGGACCAAAGCCCCACAGAGTTATGATGTTGAGGAAAATCTCATTCCAAACTCCAATGACATCTCAAATGTTGCATCTACATCGAACAGTAATCCAGAAGTATGTTTATCTGCTTGTTACTAACCTTTTGTTTACCAATACATTTTAGTCTTCTCACTTCAGTGTCATAGCAGAACTAGGAAATCAGTTGCCATATGTCTATAGTCTGTTCGCAACAAAACAGATTGCATAATATGTTCCTAATATAACATATGATTACTCAAAAATAGAATGAGTTTTGCTTTCATAAAATGAACATACTGTGTTCGTACTCTCAACTGAGATAGGAATTTTGCTAGAGGTAATTTCCTCCTTGTCAATTAGGCGGTTCTCTATTGTATTGACATTGAAAAGATCTGAGACCCAAAAAGATAGTATCACCAATTGACAAGACTAAAATCAAACACAAGGAACAGAATCTAACCAATTTTCGTTGTTTACCAATGACATCTCACACGAGTTTTTTGATGCATGATCTGTTCCTAGTGCAACATATGAGTACTCAAAATATAACGAGTTGCAGTGCTCCCAGTACAACATACGAGTACTTCAATGCATAATTTGTTGCTTGCTTTGAACATATAATGATTTTACTAGATAATGATTTGTTCCTTCTATGTTTATCTGCTTTTTTAACCTTTTGTTTACCAATAGATTTTAGTATTGTCACTTCAGTGTCATAGCAGAACTAATACACTTGTAACTTTTCTGTCCTGAACTAATAGGTTATGAATATAATATCTCAAGTTGTTGCAAAGCATGATGAAATTTGGAAGAAGCTTCATGAACAGCATATGCAAAATATGTTTTCAGATCTCAAAGCAGCTGTCATGTCTCTTCAGCGAAATACAAACAGCCAAGTAAACATTCCTGGCACTTCAACCATGAATCCTGTTGTTCTTCTTTCAGCATGTAGCAACATGAATAATCACAATGAACCATTAAACACCAACCATCGCCTAGTCCAGATAAACAATGAGCCAATTAGAGCATCTTTATTCCAAGATCACGTAGAAGTTAGTCCTACTCCTGATGTTACCTTAAGGCACACCAGCAAGGACATCCAAGTTGAAAATGCAGTTCCAGTTCCAGAACAAGATTCAGTTCCTCAGCAAGTAGAGGAAACTAAGCAAGCACCTTCAGCTGTAAACATTGTTCATAATGAAGAAATTTCACCTGGGAACAATGGTATTCATACTGACAACACACCTGATCAACTTATTTCTTATAGTCAAACAAGTGATGGCACTCAATTTGCTGTTAACACTCTTATTGAGATCTCAGGTACCTTTTCTGAGCCAATTCATACTCCACCGATGTCAGTATTGCAACCAGTGGATTGCGTTGAACATGCTGTCAATAGTGAGCCATATGAAACGGAATTTCAGCATGTGAACCCCACAACAGTCCATATTCAGGAAACTCCCATTTTTGTCAGCAAACAAGCTCAGTTAGTGAATGAGTCTCTAACGAAAGAACTGCCTGCTTCGTCAAACATTCTAACTGAAGATGGCATTATGCTAAGGAATGTGATCTCACAATCAAATGACAATCTGGGAGATGGCATTGAAATTGCCATGGAGTATGCTGATGGTATTATAATCCCTGAACTTGATAAGACAGTCCCCAAAGGTAGTTCCCACCTTTTTTTAAATCAACTGCTCTTTCCTTCTGTTCATTTTTGTTTGCTTTCACTGTATTTGAGTTTTTACTTCCAATTTGGTTGTTTCAGTTTTTGCAATGTCCTGCCTTCTTTTTACATGCTTCATTGTTTTTCATACCAAAGCTTATTATATGCAATTGGTTCACTGGACAGATCCTGTAGTACCTGAGGTACCTGAGCACAAATCATCTCATGCAGCATTGAATATATCTGGTCCCAGCACTATAGAGAAGAGAAATCGAAAGAAAAGGAAATCAAAAGATCTATCTGCTCAAGAAAAGATATCAAAGATAACTGTTGAACCTCATGTTCAGGAGTTTTATAAGAAATACCTTGGAAACAAATTCCTCAACAATGAAAAGTAAGTTATTTCAGGAGCATCTTACTTTATAGGCATGAAACAATCTATCTTGTTGTATATTCTGTATGTTAACTGTTTCAATTTTTAAAAATGCAGTCCAACCATTATTGACATCAATGGCTTTACTGTGGAGTATGATCATTTCTATAATTCACTCAAGGCAATAGGAAATGTTTACAATGAAGTCTTCAATGCTTATGTCCAAGTTTTCAATTATGAGAATGAAAATCCAGATCCAAAAAGTAAGGAACCTTCGAAATACTGCTTTACTTCATACTTCACGGTAATTCTCTATTCCTCATCTATAGTATTTCCTTTTTTTTGTTCCGTGTTGAACTTTTTGCAACTTCTGTTCTTAGTGTTCTTATCTCTTTCATTGGATGTGCAGGAGAAGTTACTTGTCGATCCCAAGAATTTCAACTCTCGGTCTTGTGTAAGAGAATTCAAGAAACTGAACTGTGGCAAGAACTTACATAAGCATGATATGGTAAACATCAATTATCAATGCAACAAACTCTAAATTATCACATCCTCTCTTCATCTCTACTGATTTTACTTCTTTGTTTGTGATCCAGCTATATTTCCCCAGAGTTGATTCATTCCACTGGACTTTGTTCTGCATTAACAATCTATTTGAAACTGTCAATTTCTTTGATTCAAGGAGTTCTGTTCCTCAAAATCAAGTCAATAAGTTAACATCAAATCTGGTTTGTTTTCTTCTCTTTTTAGTTTTTACTCTTGTGCCTTTTGTAACATCAAATCTTTTGTGACTTTTAGTTTTTACCCTGTCATCATCCGTATGTCAGTAGTTACACGCAGATAATTGAACTACTGTTCTTTTTTTTATAAAAGTTCTGCACTAGTTGAATTCTTATACTTCTTTTAATATAGATCATCAACATGGGCACCATTTTCAAGTCTTCTGGATGCACATATAAGAATATTGAGAATTTCGAGTGCATTTCCCCTGAGGACTACCCCCAAGTAAGACAACCTGTGAGTAAAGCAACCATCATTATGCTCCATGCACTTTTCTGTCTTTAACTCTTATAATCAATTAACATTCTGTCACCCAAGAAGTTCCTTTGATGAATTTTATGTATACCTTTGTACAGCCACAATTGTGCTCTCTATGCTATCATGTATATGGATATCTGGGATGGGAAGAACATGAAGGAATATGATGATGTATGTCACCAGCAAATCACACTTCCTCTTTCTTGGTCTATACTTTCTTTCACAAATTATCCCCCCCCCCCCACGTTTTTATGCATGCTAATATGTTGTTTACTGTTTCATTTGTCCCAGGGAATTATTCCTCAATTTCATCAAGTCGTTGCTTACAAGCTGGCAAAGTCTGACATCAACGAAAAAGGTGTTGAGGTACTTCAAGATGATGTTTCAACCAAGAAGAGGAAGAAGCGCCGCTAGTTGTGTGCAGAAAGCAAATACTTTGAGTTTCTAGAATTGATCTGTCCATTTTTGCCAATTGAATGTGCACCACAACTACTTATAACTCACCGGTGTCATTGCTTGGAAAACTTTTAAGTTCCCTTTTTCCCTTTGTGTGGAAATCACTCTTTTGTGTGGAAAACATTTATGTTGGAGACTCAGTACATTTATATTTTATGAGAGTAGTGTCACCAGCACAATTCAATACCAACATGAGTGTCTTCAAGGATTTTTTTTTCAATGAAGTGTGTTGTTTATTTTTTTCCAAAGCAGATGTGTGATTGATTTCCATGAAAGGGATCACTATTGCTTTTGTAAATATAATGACAATGTTGCCTTTCGTCTGGTTTGCTATGAAAAAAATGCACATTTTTCTTGTAAAATATATCTAAGATGTTTCAGAATTGAACTTCACATAATATGTTCCATACATTCAGTGAATTCTCTTAGGAAATTTGGCATTTAGGAGGTACGGCCTCAGTACCATACTCTCTACTTTTGCATCAAGAATGTCTACTTCAAAAGAGTTTCGTAAAAAATGTTCCATTAAAATTGTTGTCAAACAATTGTTTACTTCAAAAGGATGTCTACTTCAAAAAGATTTCCCAAAAAAATGAAAAAGTCCCCTAAATAATATTCCGTAAGTAATGTTCCCTAATAATGTTGATAACGTTCCCCAAATAATTTTCTCTAAGAAATGTTTGCTGAATTTTTGTTCACTAATTTTTTTTGTTTCCCTCAAAAATGTGAATTCTTAGGGGATCTCATAACGTCATTATGCACTTGCTCGGGTTATTTATTGGGAAATCTATTTTTGGACCCACACACGGGTTATGACTATAGTTTGATGTGTAAAAGAACATTATTGAGGGAACATTAATCTATTTTATGTTGATGACTATAGTTTTTGGACCCACACATTGTAAATTTTGTGTATACATGAGAAAAAAATCCTTATACACATTTAACATTTTTCAAATACATGATTAACATCTTTTGTTCCCCCAATAATGTTCCTTGAATATTGTTTCTTTAATTATGGTCCCCCAATAATGTTCCCCAACTAATTTTTGATGCTGATGAAAAATTATTTGACTTGAAGAACATTGTAAAATTTCAAAGAACATTGTTTATTTTGAAAACATCTAGTGATTTTTTTATAACATTATTCAGGGAACATTATTATATTCTTGTAGTAATCTTTTTTTATTCAAGGAATTTTGTTCAACACCAAAGGAACATTATTCTATCATCATTTTTTTAATGTTCATTCAAAAATGTCCCTTTAATAATGTTCCCCAATAAATGTTCAATTTCTTTTCTTTTGCTCCCAAATAATGTTTTCTTTAATATTGTTCTCCAAATATGTTCCCCAAAATATGTTGATGCCGAGGAGTAATTATTTTGACTGGAAGGACATTTTAAATTTTTCAGACAACATTGTGTTTTTCGAAAAACATTTAGTAATTTTTTAAGAACTTATTGAGGAACATTATTCAAGGAACATTATTATATTCTTGTAGTAAACTTTTTTTATATCAAGGAAATTATCATTTTTTTAAATTCATTCAAAAGTTTCCCTTTTTATAATGTTCCCCAAATAATGTTCAATTTCTTTTTGCTCCCCCAATAATGTTCCCTGAATAATGTTTCTTTAATATTGTTCTCCAAATAATGTTCCCCAAATAATTGTTGATGCCGAGGAGTATTATTTTTTTACGTGGAAGAACATGTTAAAATTTCAGACAACATTGTGTTTTTTTCGAAAAATTTTCATTTTTTAAGAACATTATTAAGGGAACATTATTCAAGGAACATTATTAATTCTTGTAGTAAACTTTTTTTATTCAAGGAAATTATCATTTTTAATGTTCATTCAAAAATGTCCCTTTAAATGTTCCCCAAATAATTGTTCAATTTCAATTTCTTTCTCCCCCAATAATGTTCCCTGAAATAATGTTTCTTTAATATTTCTCCATAATGTTCCCAAAAATAATTGTTGATGGCGAGGAGTATTATTTTGACTGGAAGAACATTTTAAAATTTCAGACAACATTGTTTTTTCGAAAACATTTAGTCCTTTTTTAAGAACATTATTGAGGGAAATTATTCAAGGAACATTATTATATTCTTGTAGTAAACTTTTTTTATTCAAGGAAATTATCAGTTTTTTTGATGATTCATTCAAAAATGTCCCTTTATAATATGATCCCCAAATAAATGTTCAATTTCAATTTCTTTTTCTCCCCCCCATAATGTTCCCTGAATAATGTTTATTTAATATTGTCTCCAAATAATGTTCCCCAAAAATAATTGTTGAGCCGAGGAGTAATTATTTTGACTGGAAGAACATTTTTAAATTTTCAGACAACATTGTGTTTTTGAAAAACATTTAGTCATTTTTTAAGAACATTATTGAGGGAACATTATTCAAGGAACATTATTATATCTCGTAGTAAACTTTTTTTATTCAAGGAAATTATCATTTTTAATGTTTCATTCAAAATGTCCCTTTAATAATGTTCCCCAAATAAATGTTCAATTTCTTTTGCTCCCCAATAATGTTCCCTGAATAATGTTTATTTAATATTGTTCTCCAAATAATTTCCCCCAAAATAATTGTTGATGCCGAGGAGTAATTATTTTGACTTGGAAGAACAATTTTAAAATTTCCGACAACATTGTGTTTTTTCGAAAAACATTTAGTCATTTTTTAAGAACATTATTGAGGGAACTTATTCAAGGAACATTATTATATTCTTGTAGTAAGCTCTTTTTATTCAAGGAAATTATCATTTTTTTAATGTTCATTCAAAAATGTCCCTTTTATAATGTTCCCCAAATAATGTTCAATTTCTTTTGCTCCCCCAATAATGTTCCCTGATAATGTTTCTTTAATATGTGTTCTCCAAATAATGTTCCCCAAAATAATTGTTGATGCCGAGGAGTAATTTTTTGCTGGAAGAACATTTTAAAATTTCAGAACAACATTGTGTTTTTCGAAAAACATTTAATCATTTTTTAAGAACTTATTGAGGGACATTATTCAAGGAACATTATTATTAATTCTTGTAGTAAACTTTTTTTTATTCAAGGAAATTATCATTTTTTAATGTTCATTCAAAAATGTCCCTTTAATAATGTTCCCCAAATAAATGTCAATTTCAATTTCTTTTGCTCCCCCAATAATGTTCCCTGAATAATGTTTCTTTAATATTGTTCTCCAAATAATGTTCCCCAAAATAATTGTTGATGCGAGGAGTAATTATTTTGACGGAAGAACATTTTAAAATTCAGACAACATTGTGTTTTTCGAAAAACATTTAGTCCCTTTTTTAAGCACATTATTGAGGGAACATATTTCAAGGAACATATTTAATTCTTGTAGTAAAACTTTTTTATTCAAGGAAATTATCAGTTTTTTGATGTTTCCTCAAAATGTCCCTTTAATAATGACCCAAATAAATGTTCAATTCAATTTCTTTCTTTTTCTCCCCCAATAATGTTCCCTAATAATTGTTTATTTAATATTGTTCTCCAATAAATGTTCCCCAAAATATTGTTGAGCCGAGGAGTAATTATTTTGACTGGAAAGAACATTTTAAATTTTCAGACAACATTGTGTTTTTTTGAAAAACATTTAAGTCATTTTTTAAGAACATTATTGAGGGAACTTATTCAAGGAACTTATTATATTCTCGTAGTAAACTTTTTTTATTCAAGGAAATTATCATTTTTAATGTTCATTCAAAATGTCCTTTAATAATGTTCCCCAAATAAATGTTCAATTTCTTTTGCTCCACCAATAATGTTCCCTGAATAATGTTTATTTAATATTGTTCTCCAATAATGTTCCCCAAAATATTGTTGATGCCGAGGAGTAATTATTTTGACTGGAAGACACTTTAAAATTTCCGACAACATTGTGTTTTCGAAAACACTTTAGTCATTTTTTAGAACATTATTGAGGGAACATTTTTCAAGGAACATTATTATATTCTTGTAGTAACTCTTTTTATTCAAGGAAATTATCATTTTTTTAATGTTCATTCAAAATGTCCCTTTTAATGTTCCCCAAATAAATGTTCAATTTCTTTTGCTCCCCCAATAATGTTCCCTGAATAATGTTTCTTTAATATTGTTCTCCAAATAATGTTCCCCAAAATAATGTTTGATGCCGAAGTAATTATTTTTGACTGGAAGAACATTTTAAAATTTAAGACAACATTGTGTTTTTTTCGAAAAAACATTAGTCATTTTTTAAGAACATTATTGAGGGAACATTTTTCAAGGAACATTATTATATTCTTGTAGTAAACTTTTTTTATTCAAGAAATTATCATTTTTTTTTTAATGTTCATTCAAAATACCCTTTTATAGGTTCCCAAATAAATGTTCAATTTCTTTTGCTCCCCCATAATGTTCCCTGAATAATGTTTCTTTATATGGTTCTCCGAATAATGTTCCCCAAAATAATGTTGATGCCGAGAGTATTATTTTAACTGGAAGAACATTTTAAAATTTCGGACAACATTGTTGTTTTTCGAAAAACATTTAGTCATTTTTTAAGAACATTTTGAGGGAACTATTCAGGAACATTATATTCTTGTAGTAAACTTTTTTTATTCAGGAAATTATCATTTTTTTAATGTTCTCAAAAATGTCCCTTAATAATGTTCCCCAAATAAATGTTCAATTTCTTTTGCTCCCCCAATATGTTCCCTGAATAATTTTTCTTTAATATTGTTTCCCCAAAATAATTGTTGATGCTAACTGGAAGAACTTTTTAAAATTTCAGACAACATTGTGTTTTTCAAAAAACATTTAGTCATTTTTTTAAGAACATTATTGAGGGAAATTCATCAAGGAACATTATTATATTCTTGTAGTAAACTTTTTTTATTCAAGGAAATTATCAGTTTTTTAATGTTCATTCAAAAATGTCCCTTAATATGTTCCCCAAATAAATGTTCAATTTCTTTTGCTCCCCCAATTATGTTTTCCCTGAATATGTTCTCTTTAATATTTGATCTCCAAATAATGTTCCGCAAAATAATTGTTGATGCCGAGGGTAATTAATTTTTGACTGGAAGAACGTTTTAAAATTTCATGACAAGATTGTGTTTTTTCAAAAACATTTAGTACATTTTTTAAGAACATTATTGAGGGAAACATTATTCAAGGAAGATTATTATATTCTTGTAGTAAACTTTTTTCATTCAAGGAAATTATCATTTTTTATGTTCATTAAAAAATGGTCCCTTTAATAATGTTCCCCAAATAATGTTCAATTTCTTTTACTCCCCCAATAATGTTCCCTGAATAATGTTTTCTTTAATATTGTTTTCCAAATAGATTTCCCCAAATAATTGTTAATAGCCGAGGAGTATTATTTTGACTGGAAAACATTTTGAAATTTCAGACAACATTTGTTGTTTTCCGAAAAACATTTAGTCATTTTTTAAGAACATTATTAGGGAACTTTATTCAAGGAACATATTATTTCTTGTAGTAAATTTTTTTTATTCAGGAATTCTGGTTGACCCAAGGGAACATTATTCAATTATCACTTTTTAATCTTCAGTGAAAATGTCCCCTTTTAATAATGTTCCCCAAATAAATGTTCAATTTTTTTCCAGCTATAATGTCCCTTGATTAATATAATACTATTTCGCCAAATAATGTTCCCTCAATAATGTTTTTCTTTAATTATGGTTCCCAAATAATGTTCCCCAAATAATTGTTGATGCCGAGGAAAAATTATTTGACTTGAAGAACATTTTTAAACTTCAGAGAACATTATTTGTTTTGAAAAAAAAATTAGTGATTTTTTTAGAACATTATTAGAGGAAACATTATTCAAGGAACATTATTGACATAAATTTTTTATAGATCATTTTCTTGTTTCCTCAATAATGTTTCTTCAAGAATGTCCCGTCAACAATGTTCCCCAAGGGGCATTAATTAATAGAAATGTTTGAAGACCGAGTTATTCATACATGCGCACATCTAGCTCTTCCTGTGTCTCAAATCTACGTAGCAAGGCATTTGTAGCAACATATCTACCTAGCAAGGCATATGTAACAACATATCAACGAAACATATTAGTTTTTTTAACTTTTCTTATTACCACAAAATAAACTAAATAGTTCAAGGTCAACTATAGCTATAACAAGTGTAACTTATCAAAAAAAAATTATCGACACAATAATTAAAATCCATCTAAATTTTCTCAGCTAATAATGCAAAAAGTTCTTCATCGAGAGAAATTATCTTCTTCCTTGCTGCAAACAGAAATTATCTTCTTCCTTGGTGCAAACATAATGATGAGCATCAACCAGTCTTCTTTTTTGGAGCCGCTTTCTTCCTAGATTTCTTTTCAGATTGTGGCTTCAATCTTTCTCCTTTGTTCACAGACTTGGATGGCCGTATAGGAGGATCTTTCAATGAATTTTCCAACTGCACTTCCGGTTGCTGTTTCTTTCCTTGCAAGTACTTTGAATGAATTTGAGCAACAGCATCCAAAAGTTCTTTGCTAAGTTCAGAATCTTTGCTGATGTCTGAGCAAGCTTCACCAATTTTACTCATCAGAATAGCATATCTGACTGCATTGTGTGACTGATCTTCACCTGTAAGCAGCACCATTTCTTTCTTGCACTTATCCAATTCTTTTTCTCGAAAAGAAATAGTCCATCTCTCAACAATCAGCTTATCTGGAATATGGGTAATGTCAAACTGCGTAAAAAGTCTGAGGATATGGCAACAAACAATACCATCACACTCAAACTTCCCACAGAAACATTTGAATGAACCAGTAGTAAGGTCCACATGCACTCTAAACATTTCTCTTGTGAATTCTGATTTCTCATACCTGATGTGTTTTTTCAAATCATACACTCTAGCCTTCTCAATTTCAATAACTTTAAAAGCTGTCGCATTCACTAATTCTGTCAAAAACTTCAAGTAGATTCCTCTGGTATATATTGCTGATGCATGCCGTTCAACAGCATGATGACTCCAAAAGACAGGAGTCTTCTCATTCGACAAGAATATGTCCTGGTTTTCTATGTGAACAACATTCTCTTGGAATAGCACGTATTGTTTCATGAATGCCTCTATAGTATCTTTCCTCTTGATATAGTCTTTGAAATTTGAGTTGAAGCTTTCACTACGGCTGGTTGACCTGATGAAAGGCAAAACATCCCTAAAAAATAAGCTAGAACAAAGAAGGTCCGGTTCTCCCACATCCTTTTGATGTGAGCATGTTCAGCACACTTATACTTCAGAACAAATTTCTCCCATCTTTCTTCAAATTCTTCAACGGTAATGGATTGTAATAAACACTTCATCATATCTTTTTCCATGTTTTCCCTCGTAGCCATGAAAGCACTCATGTTTTCCCGCACATTTTTAAATATATGCCAAAGACAGAACCTATGTAATGCATCTGGAAATACTTGAGGAATAGCAGCTTTCATCCCTGCGTCTTGGTCTGTCAATATTATTCCTGGTTTTTTCCACTGCATGACCTCCATGAAAGTTTCAAACAACCACACAAAAGTACCTGAAGTCTCATCTTGCAATAGCGCCCAACCAAACACAATTGTTCTTCCATGGCCATTAATTCCCACTATAGGTGCAAAAGGCATGTTATATTTGTTTGTGCTATAAGTGGTGTCAAATGAAATGATCTCACCAAACAACCGGTAGTTCAATCGGGAACGAGCATCTGTCCAGAACAAGCTGAGAACCGTGTTGTCTGTATCTCTTTGCATCCTGTAGCAGAAACCAAGAGTATCAATTTGTAGCTTCTCAATGTACTGCAATGTCCATTCAATATCTGTGTTTTCCTTTTTGCGCACACGTTCTCCCTGTTTCAAATTATCTAGTTTCTTCACATCAAAGGTAATGTTTCCCAGCTTCCCACCACAGAGCTTTCTGAATATGCTCATGATTCTTCTCGGCTTCACTCTGTGTTCTTGAAGCAATTTTGACAACATGATTTCTTCCTCATTCATGTTTCTGTGGCTTAAGAAAAATTTTGTAAGTGATGGAGACCTTACTAGATCATGGTTATGCTCGAGAGACATTGATGCAATATGCCACTTGTCATTCACCAACTTCACTGTTATACTCATTGGACAATTTGTCCCTTCAACAATGTTTCTTTTCCTTTTCCTCAAACCAGTGTTGACACTTGGTCTTTTCCTACTTTTGTTGCACTGGAAATACAACTTCCTGTTCTTATAATTCCTTCCTTTTATCATTGCGAAACCATTCAACTGAGCATAAACATTTACAAACCGGGAAGCATCATCCAGTGTTGAGAACACTTTACCAACTTCTGGCGTACTAGCATTGTATGCTTCGTCTGGTGTAGGGAACACATACTCTTCATTCACTGCACAAGCTACTGTCTCTTCATCAGAATCTTCGCTCTCAGAATTTCCTTCATAATCACACTTAGAATTCTGAGCCAAAGAAAGTACCTGCAAAGGGAAGGAACACAACTATTCGACATCAGAATAAGAATCTTTAGAAAACAAAGTTAATATCAAGAAAGTCTTTTTTTATTCTTTATTCCAGAAATGCAGAATCTTACCTCAGGCAAATATTTTCCACTTCTTCTGTTGTTGTCAAAGGTTCACTGCACATGTTCTCACCAACACTGTCGTGTAAAGATTTATTTACGTTTTAATAGCCATATCATTTCTCAATTTACTTTATTTTCCAACACAATCACTTGCAGCTTTTCCCTTTTTTTCTCACACTGACCTGCTTGCTCAAACTTAGCACTACTGCTGAAGATGATTCAGTAACATTGTAGTTGTTCTCATCATTTATGTCCATTGCCTGGCAAAATCAATGAAGATATACTTTCTGTCAAACACTACAACTGTATTCAAGATCTTGCCACATTTTTTGATTGAGAAAAACATATGCTAGAATTATAATTGCACTACCCAGTTTTGTAAGTACTTACAGTCTGTTCATTGTTATTTGACATTCGCAAATCTTCGGTGATGATGTTTGGTGCAGCTTCTTCTATTTCTTTGTCAATGCCCCCAAATAAATTGAACCCTATTTTAGCTTCTTGACTCTCAATCAGTTCCTGGACACCATTTTTGTGTGTGTTAAAGTTTGTTAGTTCATATCACTTCCTAAGAAGAAATGCATTTGAAATCAGACATGTCAAACAACCAACCTCGGTTTCTTTCCTCGAACTTTGATATTGAACAAACTGATCAAATTCTTCCATCAAAGGACACCCCTAAGAGAAAAGTGAAAGGAATTTAAAAGATTTTTTCATCCTAACTGAAATCCTACGTGAAGCGATGATTGAATCAAGGACAGTGACCCACCACAGTTGCAGGTTCTGCAGCACATTTGCCCGCTGTAGGTTCGAGCAGCTTGTTATCATTGTTGTTCCTTCTCTTCTTCACTTCTTTTCCATTGGATGCAGTTCTTTTCTTAGTTTGCTTCTGCATCCACAAGAAAACAGCACAATTAATGAAATCTGTGAACCAATTATAAAAACAGCACATTTTTCTCTTTTTTTCAGTTTTCCCTCATGTTGTAATCACTAAGTTTTTAAATGAGCACACTCAACTTCTATTTTTATAAACAAGAAATGTAGAGACTAACCTTCTTAGTAATCTCTTTCTTCTTACTGATTACTTGCTGCTTCGCAAAACTGCTTTCACCTTCCATCTGGATGTACCGTAGGCTGCAACCATAATTCAGAATCTTCTGTTACTTTTTTTAAACAAACCAAACACCATGTACTGCTTATTACATTTTTCTGTGAACTTTGTCAAACTTGACAATATGCGAAGTAAAACGAAACGGATGGGAGCATGGATGCTCTTGGTTCCCAGTTACTACTTGCTTTCTTCATAAATCTCCAATGTACACGAAAAAGCAAGACTGAACTTGATGTTCCCAAGTAACCAACAACAGTAACATGAGGTTCATCCAACTCCAAAGTTGGATCTATCTCTAATTGTAACAACAAGTGAAAATCATGCCACAAGAAATTATTCAGAGCATTAAACTAGGTAATCCTCAAGGTTCAACGACTCCCCAATTTTAGATAATCCTTAAACTAGGTATTTGTTCGCCAGATCAACAACAACTAACTGGCTAATTCTACCTGTTACTCTCCTAGAACTACAACCAAATTTTCTTCCACTTCTTCCGCCTTTTCCCCCAACCAATCTTTCTTCAACGCACAACAGAATTAAGGAAAGGAAAGGAAGAAGATCAAGAAGAGGGAGCGAGGTATTACCTATGCCCTCGAGGAGCGCCGCCGGTGGAAACAAGATGGAGGTGCCCTGGCGGCGCCGCCGCTACCCTGCCGCCGCCTGTCTTATCTGCGGATTGGTGGAACAGATGGAGCCACGTACCCCCCTAGGTCTTATCTGGTCCAAGCCTATTTTTTCCTAGTCTATTTTCTGTTCAGCAACAGACAAGTGGGACCGTCCACTTACAACACTTTCCCCATTTCGCTTCTCTGTTCTCTCCCCCCTCCGCTCGCCGTCGGCCCTCCTCAGATCTGAATCCTCCTCTTTCACCAGAATTTTTTCCGCTGCGTTGAATCGGCTCTAAAGAAAAGGTTCGATCCCTTCTCCCTTCCAACCTCCCTAGGTTCTACTGGCCTCTAATGTCTTCATATGTGTATATTTTTCTTTTTTTTAACTTGCGGAAGCATCATCATGATTTAGATCTTCTTCCATGGATTGGAACTTTTTTAGCTGGGACGACGTGTTCTAATGGACTAGTGTTTGTTTAATTCATAGCTACTCCATGGGCTAATTGAGTTTCTGTGCTAGGGCATGGAACAATTTTCATCACAAATTTTTTTGTGTTCAATTCCACGTACAAGCTGCATCTCTATTTTGTTATCTAACTGCATCTCTAACAGCACCCATGTTGCATTTCATGAACAAGAAGTTATGGGTTAGGGGTGTGCAGCAGCCATGTAATGCAACATGTGCTTCTGCATCATCTTCCACCACATCTATATGTGGAATTGCATTTCATGAAATTTTCAGCAGCCATATAGTGAAATTAGAACATGTCAGGAGTAGTAGCCTTGTCGAAATACTGTTGTCTCGGTTGGGCTGTACACTTTTGTAGGAGCCATTACTCAATGTCTCTGTTTTGGTCATGCCGATTTTCTACTCCGCGGCTGTGTTCATGCCAATTAAGATGTTTTTCCTGCTGATTTACACTAATTCCTGGAAGTACTATAACAAGTGCTTATTAGAAGATATTTTTAGTAATCCCTAGTTCTACCAAGCAGTGCTTATTTGCAAGTTTTTGATGAGCTCCTGTTTGTTAGTAGTTCAACATAGTGCTCACACTGAATGCAGATCAGAAATTTGCATCAATATTGTTAGTTTTCATTGCATAGCGAACCAACTGCCATGTTCTCATACTTTGACTTACTTTCGCTTACTTTCATTGGAACAATTAATAATACTGTATTCACTGTAGATGGAACAAGGATGTACAAAGAAAAGAGAAGCAGAAGACATTGTACATGCAGATCAGAAGAGATCCAAGGTAATGGACTTATGCTCTATACCATTCCTTTCTCAAATGAAAAAAAATCATCTAATATTTCCATTTCTTCCTTTATTTTTTTTCATGCAGTGCAATCAATTTCAGCATGTCGAATCATTTATCAAGCTTGCATCTGAAATGACTGACAGTGACAAACAGTGTGTACGTAGAATGGGTTTTCAAACATTCCTACAAATAACCAGCATGTCCAATATTGACTCCATTTACTTCTGGCTTGCAAACCATTTCAACACTACCTCTTGCTCCATTGAAATGCCAAATGGATTCAAATTCCCAATTACAACTACAACTGTTCACAAGATTTTTGGCATACCAATTGGTGGAGTTCCTGTCATCACGAAACCATCAGAAGCAACCTATGATTTCATCAAGCACGAGTTAGGAACAACTGCACCCACTATTGAGTACCTTTTCTCAATTATCAATGATGATCTTCCTGAAGATAAGTACTGCCGAATCTTCATTCTCATAGTACTATCACTGTTTGTTGCGCCTAATTCAAGTGGAGTTGTTACCAAGTTTGTCTACAATGCAATAGTTGACATAGACAGTATTTCCCAATATGATTGGTGTCTGCTATGTTTGAGCTACATGGTCTACTCAATAAAGAAAGCAAAACTAAACAACACAAGCACCAAAAAGTTCATTCCTGGAGGAAGCAAATTACTTATGGTGGTAAGCATATTTCCCACGATAAAATTTCTTTAACTTTTCTTTTTCTATGTACCATTCAATTTTTTCTTTGTCTCTAATTAACACTTTTCATTTTTTACCCAATCTGTCTGAATTTTGTTTTCAATGTCAGATATCCTATTTCGAGTTCCTCATATTAACTGAGTTCAAGTTGCCAAGCATTGAACCAAGACTACCACTATGGTCGGCAACCATGCTAAATTCATACATGGCTCTCGATGCGCTCCATGGCGAAAGTAACGGATATGGCAGACTACCGGTATATGGCCTTGTTCTTCATAGATATTACTATTGCACATTACATAGTTCTATTCCCTGTCTTTAATTTTGATTTATAGTTCTAGTACTTCTTCAAAGTGCAGTGAAACATTATATAAATATTAAACATCCTCTTCTTACCCAATAGAAAAAGCACATCTCCTCTACTCCATTCAATGATTCAGTTTATGCTGAACTCCCTGAAGAGATATCACAGTATATTGAATCCAAATTCACAGATATTAGTCTAACACAAGTAAGTTCTCTTGCTGGTTTTCATCTTTTTTCTTAGCAACAATAAACTGACATTCTCATTTTTTTATAGTTTGTTTAACAAGACATGCTCTCTCATTTTAACAGGACAAGATAATTCTTCAAATGCAAGCTCAAAAATTCTACATGAATATCATTCGGAACTCAGCATCTACACTGAAGACCTATGTAGATGATATGCATTCTTCATTCCTCAAGACCTGGACATCTTCCAACAGCCCAAACCTCCAATTTAAATCAACACTTTCGCAGAACACATTCAAAGTTCCCAAGACTGAACAATTGTTGGCTATAGAATCACCTCCAATTTTCCCAATGCTAAATGTGCAAACAATCGTTGATGAAGATAAACAAGTCACCATCAATGAAATTCTTTAGGAATTGGTCATTGATTTCACTCAGTCTGTGAACATAACAAGCTCCAATTTCTCTCTATCTTTTAATGGTAATCTACCATCTTTCGAAGAGCTTGCTTGTTCGAAATTATTTGTGAAGACATCAAGTCATAGAAAAGCACCTCCCACTGATGTTTTAGCCCTGTTGCATCGTAAGTTTTTCTTTCATAGCTCTTCTAAGCATCTTTTTTTCTTTGCACCAAAATAGATCATGAAATAAATAATCACAACTTTTTTTCTACAGGATACTTGTCTGAATCAAAACCCCCAATCCAAAGAGTACAAGAAACAAAATTTTGCTTACCATTGTTCAGATTCTTATTACCAGGAGAGCGTTTGGAAGGTCATTTCTCTTATAAAACTTCATTTTATCCAGACTAATTTTTTCAGACATGTAGATGAACTGAGATGTTAACATTTCTTATTCTTAATGTTCTCTTCACTTTTTTTTCAACCAGATTTCATTGATGCTGAACTGGATAAAGGATCATTGCTTGATGAAAATTTACTTGCAGCTCACAATACTTTCAACAATACAATGCATGGCAATTCAAATGGAGAGGCTGGTACAGCCACTCAATATGAAGGTGCAGATTCTCCTTCATTTGATGCAATTACCAATTCAATTGACAAAGTTCAGAATGTTCCATTTGCATCTCATGCCTCTAATGAGTTCAGCCTACCAGAAAATCAGTATAGCATGCATTGCAATAGTCATGCCAACCCCAATGTTCCTGGAACTCAGACCCCAATAAGGGTAATGGATTTCCTATCACCAAAACTCTACCCAAACAATATTGCCACACCTATTGAAGATTCTTTGCTAGTTCAAGCACTCGAACAACATGAAGCACATTCCAGTAAGTTTTCAAAACCAGAAACTTCCACTTGGCAACAACGTGTGAACAATTCTTTCAAATCTGCGACACTAGTAATTCAAGAACCCAAAAAGGCTGGTAAGCAGGTCATCTTTTCAGACGGAATAGAGAATGATTTCTACCAAACATTGGTTGGACTTCTTCCCAAATTAAGTTACAGGTATGTACAAAAAGCATATGAATTTTTATGTGATATGTTCTACATAATTCGAACATAAATAGTTTTTATATGCGATCCATACTATTTTCTCATGATTTATTTTTCACTTTTCTTCATGATTTTCTTCTGCCATGAACAGCCAAAGGATATTTGAGATTGAAGGAGTTTGGGTGGATCAGAAAACTATAACTCTATCATTCAAGCCTGGTGGCTGGATAAACCCTCGGGTTGTTGGCTGTTTTTCAAAACTAAAGAACAAAGACCAGCTGGACCGAGGAAGAAAAGGCCTCCTACGAAACAGCGAAATAGTGGAGCACATAGTTAGCATTGACTACATGGTCAGCCTATATTTTGAATTCTTCTCCTCAGTTTTCGCTTTCACATCATCGATATTTCCTTTTCTTAACTATCAATGATTTTCTGGAAACAAACATGCAGGAGAAGCTAATGAACCCAATGCTAAATCATTCAGATCCTGCAAACCAACTAATCTTACAGGAAAGTAAAGTTGGCTTCAGTTTATTGAATGCTTCCTTGGTAAGACAAGTTCTTTTGTACAAACTATTCTTATAGTTTTTTCTTCTTTAAAGAGGTTACACTAATAGATTGTAACTTTCCATAATTCCCTAGGTAAAAATGCCCGTATTCAAGGAAAAACAATGGATTTTAATCATTGCTAACTTCAGAGCCAAAATTTTTGATATCATGAACCCGTACTACAGTGGTGATACATTTCTACCAACAATTAGTGCTGTTATCTACAACTTCAAGGTTTTGTTTGTTGCTACATACGGAAATTCTAGTTCTTTCCGCATAGGAAATTTTGAATCAAGATTTGTACCAGCTCCCAAGGTCAATTTCAGGTGGGTTTTCCATGAAAATCTCCCATTTTACAAGATTTGAAGAAGCCACCAGCAACTTTTTGGTTCTTTCTCCTAAAAAAGCAGATTCAAAGTAATTTAAATTCACAATAATTTCCATCCTAAGTATGTAATTGATTGCCATATTATTTTTCTTTGAAAGGTATGACTCAGGAATTTTCCTTCTTCAGTATGTTAGCAAGTACAAAGGTCTCGGTTTGTGTCGGCGTACGACACCGCTGGGATCCCGAGAGATCCCTTTACGATTCGGCGGGGGGAGAGGTATACGCAAAGAGCAGAACCAGTGATCGACACGGGAAGTTTTTACCTAGGTTCGGGCCGCTGATCAGCGTAAAACCCTACTCCTGCTTTGTGTTCTTATTGATGTTCTTGAGCCCAGCCTTCAGGAGCGCTCGCAATGAACAGTACGTTCAAAGAGCAGCTACGCATGCAGAATGGGCCAGAAGTTCTCCTCCACTGTAGCAGTTGCCTTGGGCCTCCTTTTATATGCTCAAAGGGGTCTCCACAGTGGCAAAATGTACATACATTGAGGTGTAAAGTAGCTACAGGGTATCATACCTAACCCCTGACGAATTAGGACAAACGCATTTAATGCACCGTGAGGTGTCCGTTTAGGTGTCCTTACTTTCTTGGGGATGGAAAAAGGGGCCATCCCATCAGCACCGCTTAAGCTCTCCTCCACTGGCGCGTTGCCACGCATCCAGAGAAGGACCCAGAATGGCAGGCTTTGTCGCTGTGCCAGAGCGGTGGCATAGTGGCAGAATCTCGTCAGGCGCCGATCCTTGCCGGGCACCAATCCTTGCCGGGCGCCAGGGCTTGCCGGGCGCCGAGCTTTGCTGGGAACCAAGCCTTGTCGGGCGCCGAGGCTTGCCGGGCTCCACGGGCCATCCCGGCAAGGATCTTGCCGGGGAGGCTGGCCTTCGATTACCAGCTTTGCTTATTTGTTGGTTCTTAGATCTCTGACTTGATGATTTCCTTGATGACTTAAATCGACCTCGAGCTGATCCCGGCAAGCCTTGCCGCGAGGACGGCTACAACTGCCCGTGCACAAGTAAGGGGTACTAGTGGCCCAATACTTAGTACACCGACAGGAGCCCCTGGGCCTGGGCCATACACGAGTGCGAGGCGTTGTTGGGCTAGGCCCAAACATTGCACGGGCACGCGTGGCAGGGTATTAACTGCTCGTAAAGATGTTGTTTTACTGTGCCCCCACTACGCGCACGGAGCGCGCGATGTGGGAAGTGTGCCAAAAAGGCTGCAAACTGTTTCGCGCCCACAGAGGCGCATTCATATTGGGGGATAAACAAGGTGGCCCCGCTCCTTCCCCATAAAAAGGAGAAGTCGTGGAGGCGCAAACCCATTCACCCCCCTCTTCTTCCCAATCTGGCCATCACCATCGCCTTCCTCTGCTCGAGCTCAGAGCGAAACCTTCCTTCCCTTCTGCTCGCCGCTCCCGCGCTCGTTTCGTCCTCCGGCTTCCATCTCCACGGTCGCCATGCTGCCCAAGGCTAGCAAAGGCAAGGGCACGGACAAGGAGCTGAAGGCTGAAGTCCCGGAAAGCGAGCTGGTGAAGATGCGGAAGAGGCTCGTCGTCTTCCCTCCGACGCTCGACGCCGAAACCTTGAAGGGGCGATACCAATGCATGTGGGCGAAGGGAACACAAGCTCACCCCGCCACACGCATAATCCCAGGTGCTAATTCCAAAGGCGGATCGGACAGATACCCCTTCTTCACTGCGTACTTTTATTGCGGGCTCTGTCCACCTTTTTCCGATTTCTTCAACGACATCATGTATACATATGGATTCCGCCTTCTTGATTTCACGCCGAATGCCGTATTTTTCATGTCGATCTTTGCCCATCTTTGTGAAAATTTTGCCGGCGTGATCCCCAATTCTGCTCTTTTCCGCCACTATTTCTATCCTCGAATCCAAAAAGGAGAGGCTCTCTCTGGATCTATCGCTTGGATTCCATGGGCCTGGAACAAAGAGATATACCCAGATGGAGTTTACCACGAAAAGTGGGGCGAGTGGCGGGCCGAATGGTGCTGGATCCAGGAAGTAGATCCTCATCCTTTTTGCCATCCCCGGCGACAGAAGGTGGTCCACGGCAAGGATTGGGGCGATCTCGCCGCAGAAGACGAGAAGCTCACAATCGCCACTACCAGGATCCTCCACTTGAAGGCTGGCGGGCTGATAATGGAGATGATCGGCTTCGACTTCCTCCACCGCCGCATCGCCCCTCTGCAGAATAGGGGGAGGCCAGCCTGGGAGTATAAGAACGCAGCGGATGTCATGAGGCTGCGCCCCGGGCTGAACAACAACTTGACTGTTATGCAGCTTGGCGCTCTCCGCCAAAAGTTATTCCAGCGCGAAGACAAGCACCGGCTGCCAGCAAGGATCGTCCCCTTGTGCAACAACTCTGCACTGGGGTCGATCATTGCCTTCTTGCCGATGTTCAACGCCCACGGCCTTGACCCGACCTGGGTCGAGCCAAGCGAGGAAGAAGCGCAGAAATTCTTCGACAATCTGACGGAGAAGCCTGTCCGGCAAGAGTCAGATCTTATTCGCGCCACCATAGATCAGGAGGTAGCATACATTGCTACCAGAGTGGAGGAAGCGAATCTTGCCGCCGAGGCCGGCAGCGTTGGCTTCACAGAGTGGGAAGCCAGCGATGCAGAGGTGGTGGTGGAGGCAAAACCTGCCGAGGAGAGCAAGGTTGCCGGGGAAGAAGGCGGCGCAGTCGCTGAAAGCTCATCCGGCGACGACACAGCCAAAGAGGAGACGCGAGAAGAGCCCTCGCCCCCGAAGAAGACAAAGCGTGTCCTTCGGAAAGCCGCATCGGGTGTCCCGGCAAGCCAGCCTACATCGAGCGGCGAATCCCTCGGCAAGAAAATGGCCGGCAAGACCGGACCGCGGCAGGGGGCCTGTCAACAGCCCGCGCGGCGCGCGAGACCCACACCAGCGGCCACCGCCGGAGCGGCAGGAGGGTCTCGTACAACCGTGCCAGAAGCTGCCCCGGCGCCTGCCACAGCCAAGCGGCCCAGGACCCCTCCTCCGCCTCCCCACTCAGACGCCGCAATGGAGGTCGACTTTGACATCTCCGGCTTCAGTCCGGAGCGATAGGAAGAAGAGTGAGTACCTGTCACAACTTCCACCTTGCAATCTGCCTCAGTCTTACTGACTTACTTGTATTGTTTCTGCAGTGACACAGAAACCTTGCTGGAGAGGATGGCGAAGAGGTCAAGGACTTCTACGGGCGACGAGCCCCCGGCAGGCTCCACTAGCGTGCCAGAGACCGTCATTGTGAGCCCGGAGTCTAGTCCTCAACGCAGCCCCCAGCGCAGCCCCCAGCACAGCCCCCAGCGTAAGTTCATTGTTCTTCTTCCGCTGGTGGGTGCCGAGGTTTCCATTCTTGTCGCTGATATCTTCGGGTTCGCAGGAGAAGAACGGCAACAAGGAGAAGATTGCCCCATTGTGCCTCCTTCATCGACCGCTCCGCCCACAAGCACATCTCCGGCAAGAGATCCTGCCGACGAGCCTGTCCGGATTGAGGAGGAGCCGACAAGCACGGACTCCGGCAACCCATCCCCGGCAACCGGAGTTGCCGGGAGAGGCGAAGCTACCTCTCGACAGCCCGACGCAGGTACTCGATCGCCTCAGAGTGCTAGTTATTCTTTTCCCCTTACTTCTTTATCTTTGATCACTTCAAACTTCAACCTTGATCTTATTCTGTTTTCCTCCTTCGCCCTTCAGAGTTCCCTGTGATGGAACACATGGACGTCGACGTTGTGATCGAGGAGACCGCCAGGGATGCTGCCGCCGAAGTGGACAGGATCGCTGCCAGCGAGGCCACCAAGGATGACGTTGTCGAGGCTGGTGGTGCTCTTGACGGGGAGGCCGCCAAGACAGCACAAGAGGAAACCGCCGAAGAACCTACTGAAGGGGGCGACAGGGAGGCTGAGGACCGCACTGATAGCATTCCTACCACAGGAGCGCCAGGCGCTACATCGGCCACAGAGCCCCCTGTTACTGGTGAGGCGGTCACTGAAGACCAGCCATCAGCATTTGAAGGCCCCTCATCCAGCAAGTACCTCAAGGTTGGCGAGAACCTGTTCATCAACTTGCCGGGGACGGCAAGCGCTGGGGCACCAGCCGAAGGAGAAGTTTTCGATGAAATCATCGCTGCTGCCGGGCTTGAAGTTGTCGACAACCCCAGCACTAGCAGCGGCAAATCTGAAGAGGATCAGCTCCTTCAGGCCATGGGCGAGAACTTCCGCAAACTCCAGGCTCTCCATCGCGCCCGGAAAGACAAAGCGGACTCCAGAATGGCAGTTGTTGAGCCGGCCGAAGCAGATTTCCAAAGGCGCGTCACACAAATGCAGATCTGGCACACCGAGGCCCTCCAAGAGTTGGTTGCCGGCCGGGAACAAGTGAGCCAGCAGTGGAATGAGATCCTCCTGAAGCAATCAGACATGGAGAAAGCGCATGATGAAGTTGTTCAAAGGATTGCTGCCGAAGATGCCCTCCTGACGGGGCGCCGTGTTGCTCTTGATGCTCATGAGGAAGATCTCACTGCTCGTGAGCAGGCGCTCGCCGCCAAGCTTCGCAGCAAGGATGAAGACATTGAAAATCTTGTCGCGCGGCGGACCCAGGAGCTGGAGCAGAAGCACAAGGAGGCGCTCGAAGCTCTAACCGCAAGTCATGCCGGCAAGCTCAAGGAGGCCGTCGATGCTGCCGAAGCTGCAGAGGCCGCCAAGAACGAGTTGAGCGACAAAGTAAAGAGGCTGGAGACAGATCTTGATGAGCACGGCAAGGAGCTCTCGACGCTCAAGGGGGACAGGGAAAAACCCCTCCACTCCTTGGCGGAGATGCAAGTCGCCCAGTCCGACAAGACCAAGCAGCTCTCCTCCGCGGCTGATGATATTGCGGTTCTGGAGCTGAAGCTGACCACGCTGCAGAAATCTCTCGAGGCCGGCAGGGCCCGTGAGAAGGCTCTACTCAAAGATCTCCAAGGAGAGAGGAACCTGCTCAAGAGCGCCGCCGCTGCCCAGAACGAGTACGAGAAGGGAGTGGAGATCTGGACTGGTCGTCTCATCGCTGCCGCGGAGAAGCTTACCGCAGAACTGTCAACCATGGGCTTGTCGAACTTCAGATATTCTTCCGAGGAAAGAATATCCCCAAGCGCGAGATTGACGATGTTCTTTGAAAGCATCATCAACGCGTTGAGGGCGTTCCAGTCCAGCCGGGCGACCCAACTGGCGAACGAGACTCGCCGGCTTTGCCGGGCCGTCCTTCGCAAGGTGCTCCTCAAGGTGGTGCACAGCAATCCCGGCATCGACCTCTCCAGCGCACTCGGCCACCTGCCAAAGGATGCAAATGTTGAGGCGCTTAAGAAGTGCATCGCGCCGATCCTTGAGAAGGTAGACTCCATCAAAAGGATCGAAGGCCAGCGCAGGGATTGAGTGCTTCCCTTTTATTCTTGCCGCCATCATCTCATGTAAAAGACAGTTAAGTCTCGAGTTAGGACTGCGGCAACTCATGGATGTAACATAATTTAACTATGTTTAGGCTCATGCTAGCTACTTTCCTTGTCTGATTCCTTTATGTATGGAGTTCATCCTACGCTTACTGAAAAACTTGCCGGCGCGCAACCTACCGCGAGCGCTGGGTGCGGGACTTCAGCAGCCTGCCGGAGGCGCAGCGGCCGGCAAGACTCCTTGGCGTTCTCAGTGCAGCCACTTAAATCATTGAGCGGACTCGAAACAAAATAAGGGCGCAACTGATTACAACAAGGGTTCCTTCGCGTGCAGATTTTCCATACAAGAATCGGAATCGTCTAAGGAAGCAACTTGGTAATGAAAGAAAAACTTGCTCTGAGTTTTTAGGACTTAGCTTTCTGTCTTTGTCCTTCCTCCGGCAAGCATACGATTCCGAACGTCACCAACTGGTATTCATGTCTCCCTTCCCCCCCCCCCCCCACAAATGTGCACGCGAGGAATCCTTCTGTCTTTAAGAAAAAGAAAGAAGAGAAAATAAAGAGATGAAACCTTGGCGGTTCGTTAGAACTTACCGGGATCAGGTGTTATACATCATCTTAGACAAACATGCATATATGAATGTGAACATGAGAATCAATAAGGAAATGTATAACACTTAATTTTATTCATATATGCTCAGGGTCTGTGCCTGGCTTTGTACAAAGGATCACATGCCTTGCCGGCAAGACTTGTACAAAAAGGTGGTTGCCGGGAGCCCCCGGCAACCGCGCCTTATGGATAGAACTTGCGAAGATGTTCGATATTCCAGGAATTACTCACTGGAACGCCATCCTCGGTCTCCAGGCGGACAGCGCCAGGCCTGGTGACTCGTACTACCCGATAAGGGCCTTCCCACTTTGGCGTCAACTTGTTTGAATTCTTGGCGGACTGAATCCGTCGAAGAACAAGGTCGCCTTCCTCAAGGCTTCGGGCATGAACTTTGCGGCTATGATAGCGGCGCAAAGCTTGCTGGTAGTGTGCAGCTCGCATAGCAGCCTGAAGACGATTCTCCTCAAGGAGCACAACGTTATCTTGCCGCAGTTGCTCTTGCTCGAGCTCATCATAAGCGAGCACTCGAGGAGATCCGTATATGAGTTCCGTGGGGAGAACTGCTTCCGCTCCGTAGACCAGAGCGAAGGGCGTCTCGCCGGTGGCTCGATTTGGTGTCGTTCTGATTGACCAAAGAACAACCGGCAACTCATCAATCCAGCGTCTTCCGCACTTTTTCAGCTTGTCAAAAGTTCTGGTCCTGAGACCGCGCAGCACTTCAGCATTGGCCCTCTCCGCTTGGCCGTTGCTTCTCGGGTGAGCAACAGAGGAAAAACAAATCTTGCCGCCAAGGTCTTGGACGTACTGCATGAAGGTGCGACTTGTGAACTGCGTGCCGTTGTCGGTGATGATCCTGTTAGGCACACCGAAACGGCAAACAATTCCTTTGAAGAGCTTGACAGCCGACTGCGCTGTCACCTTCCTCACTGCTTCCACCTCCGGCCACTTTGTGAACTTGTCGATAGCAACGTACAAGTACTCAAAGCCCCCGGCAGCACGGGGGAAGGGGCCCAGTATGTCGAGCTCCCAGACCGAAAATGGCCAGGAGAGAGGGATTGTTTGAAGAGCTTGAGCTGGCTGATATAATTTCTTCGAATGAAACTGGCACGCTTCACACCTGGTTACTAGTGCAGTCGCATCTTGGAGGGCGGTGGGCCAAAAGAAACCTTGCCGGAATGCTTTCCCGGCAAGCGCTCTTGACCCTATGTGAGAACCACACATGCCCCCATGTATCTCTGCCAACAGCTCTAGTCCATCCTCCCGAGGAATGCACTTCAATTTCACACCGTTTGGTCTCTTTCTGTACAGGACGTCATCGACGAACTTGTACATAACAGACCGACGGGCTACTCTCTCCGCTTCTTCTTGTTCCTCAGGGAGTTCACCTGTCTGAAGGAAATGGATAATGTGCTACGCCCACGCTGGAGCCTGAGGCTCGACAACTAGGACTAAAGGCATCTCGTCCGCCGGGGGAACATTTGTCTCGACAGCAAGGGCCTGAGGCCCTGCCGGAGCCTGTTGTTCCCCGGCAGGCGTCTCAATCCCGGCAACTTCCTTGCCGGTGGCTCCGGGGAGCTCTGCCGGGAAGTACTGGCCAGAGTTCAACTTTCTTCTCTTTTCTTGCCGCATCGATGGCGCCACGGATGGTTGAGTCAATTGGAGCACAAAAGTTCCTGGTTCCACAGGCAACTTGAGGGCAGCACGCTTTGACAGGTCGTCAGCAACGTTGTTTTCGGCACGAGGGACATGCTCCATTTGGAGACCGTCAAAGCGCTCTTCCAATTTCCTCACTTCATCTACGTAGGCTTGCATCAATGGACTTTGATAACTCTTGTTAACCTGCCTGACAACAAGCTGTGAATCACCTTTGATAATGAGCTTTTTGATACCAAGGTCTGCCGTGATCCTAAGACCGGCACGCAAACCTTCATACTCTGCAGTGTTGTTGGTTGAGCTCTCCCGGGGAAAGTGCATTTGAACTATGTACTTGAGGTGCTCTCCGGTGGGTGCGACAAGCAGCACGCCAGCACCGGCGCCTTGCAGCGAAAAAGCCCCGTCAAAGTACATAACCCATTGCTGATCGATTTCTTTGCCGAGGAGACTTGTTTCTTGAACTTCTTCGTCTGGCGTCGGGGTCCATTCTGCAATGAACTCCGCCAAGGCCCTGCTCTGAATTGTGGAAGTACTTTCAAACTTAAGACCAAAGCTGGACAGCTCCAACGCCCACTCCACGATCCTGCCGGTTGCCTCCAGATTTTGCAAAATCCGTTGCAACGGAAAGCGAGTGACGACGGTGATCTCATGTGCTTGAAAATAATGGCGCAGCTTTCTTGAGGCCATAAGGAGGCCGAAAAGCAATTTCTGCACACCAGAATATCTTGACCTAGCCCCTTGTAAGAGGGAGCTAACAAAATAAACTGGGCGCTGCACCACCTTTTTCTTCTGCACGGGCTCTTCTGTTTGCGCAGATCCTGTCTTGCCGGGATCAACCCTTGCCGGGGAAGATCTTGCCACGTCATCTGGCGGTCCTGCCGCTGATGTTGCCTCCTCATCAGCTTCCCTCTGCGCCACCAGCGCAGCACTAACCACTTGATTTGTCGCCGCCAGATACAGCAGCAACGGCTCTTGTGGTTTAGGTGCGACTAGCGTCGGCGGAGAAGAAAGGTATTTCTTCAAATCTTGCAGCGCAGCCTCCGCTTCTGGAGTCCATTTCATTGGACCTGCCTTCTTCAAAATTTTGAAGATGGGCAGGGCGCGCTCAGCAGATTTGGAAATAAACCTGCTTAGAGCAGCGACACAGCCGGCAAGACGACGCACATTCTTGACGCGTCTTGGCGCTTCAATTTGCTCAATGGCTTTGATCTTGTCGGGGTTCGCTTCGATTCCCCGGCAAGATACAAAGAATCCGAGGAGCTTGCCGGAAGGAACACCGAACACGCACTTCTCAGGATTGAGCTTCAAGTTGATCTTGCGCAAGTTCGCAAATGTTTCTTCTAAGTCTTGAATGAGCATTGCTTTATCCTTAGTTTTGACCACTATATCATCCATATACGCCTCCATATTTCTATGGAGTTGTGGCTCAAAGCCAATCTGGATTGCTCTGGCAAATGTTGAACCAGCACTTTTCAACCCGAAAGGCATTCGTATAAAACAATACGTACCACATGGGGTGATAAAGGCGGTCTTCTCTTCATCTTCCTTTGCCATAAAAATCTGATGATACCCTGAATAGGCATCAAGGAAGGACAGGAGATCACAACCAGCGGTGGCATCCACAATCTGGTCGATGCGCGGCAAGGGAAAAGGATCTTTTGGACAAGCTTTATTGATATCTGTATAATCGATACAAAGCCTCCATTTCCCGTTCGCTTTCCACACTACAACCGGATTGGCCAACCAGGTTGGATGAAGCACTCCTTTGACCAGTCCTGCCGCCTCCAGCTTCTTAATTTCTTCGATAATGAACTCTTGTCGCTCCAAAGCCTGTTTCCTCACCCTTTGCTTGACGGGCCGCGCATGAGGACAGACAGCAAGGTGGTGCTCAATTACTTTCCTGGGAACGCCGGGGATGTCAGACGGTTGCCATGCAAACACGTCGACATTCGCCCGCAGGAAAGCAATGAGCGCGCTTTCCTATTTGTCATCTAGGGTGGAAATTATGGTGAAAGTTCCCCCCGTTCCGTCCTCCTTGGCAGGCACCTTCTTGGTTTCCGGCGGGGCAGCCTTGGACTTATTGTTCTTGCCGGTGGAACTCTCTAGTGCGTCCTCGACGGAAGCGCAGCACTCCGAGGAGGTGCGCTTGCCGGAGTTCGCGCCAAGGTTCCTGCCGGTCCCTGGACAGGTTGCGAGGCTCGCGCCGGCGCGGGAGCTCCAGCGGGCGCTCTTCGATCTCTAGAGTTTGTTGTGCCACCCGTAGGCAACACAACGCCATCTCTAGATCCAGCGGCGCGCAAGTTACCACTGCCACTGCGAACGATACCGCTCGCTTGGCTTGGGTCACCAGAACGCCGCGGGGGTTCCAGTCCTCTTTCTTCTGCACCCACACCATCGCCTGTCTGCGAAGGCGCAGGCAAAGCAGATCCGGACGGTTGTGCTGTCGCAGCGTTCTTCTTCTTGGGCGGCATGACGATGAAGATGACGAAGGAACTAGGACGTCTACCACCAGATCAGGTTCACGCAACCTTCAATCCCCCTACCTGGCGCGCCAAAGATGTCGGCGTACGACACCTATGGGATCCCGAGAGATCCCTTTACGATTCGGTGGGGGGAGAGGTATACGCAAAGAGCAGAACCAGTGATCGACGCGGGAAGTTTTTACCCAGGTTTGGGCCGCTGATCAGCGTAAAACCCTACTCCTGCTTTGTGTTCTTATTGATGTTCTTGAGCCCAGCCTTCAGGAGCGCTCGCAATGAACAGTACGTTCAAAGAGCAGCTACGCATGCAGAATGGGCCAGAAGTTCTCCTCCTCTGTAGCAGTTGCCTTGGGCCTCCTTTTATATGCTCAAAGGGGTCTCCACAGTGGCAAAATGTACATACATTGAGGTGTAAAGTAGCTACAGGGTATCATACCTAACCCCTGACGAATTAGGACAAACGCATTTAATGCACTGTGAGGTGTCCGTTTAGGTGTCCTTACTTTCTTGGGGATGGAAAAAGGGGCCATCCCATCAGCACCGCTTAAGCTCTCCTCCACTGGCGCGTTGCCACGCATCTAGAGAAGGACCCAAAATGTCAGGCTTTGTCGCTGTGCCGGAGCGGTGGCATAGTGGCAGAATCTCGTCAGGCGCCGATCCTTGCCGGGCACCAATCCTTGCTGGGCGCCAGGGCTTGCCGGGCGCCGAGCTTTGCTGGGAACCAAGCCTTGTCGGGCGCCGAGGCTTGCCGGGCTCCACGGGCCATCCCGGCAAGGATCTTGCCGGGGAGGCTGGCCTTCGATTACCAGCTTTGCTTATTTGTTGATTCTTAGATCTCTGACTTGATGATTTCCTTGATGACTTAAATCGACCTCGAGCTGATCCCGGCAAGCCTTGCCGCGAGGACGGCTACAACTGCCCGTGCACAAGTAAGGGGTACTAGTGGCCCAATACTTAGTACACCGACAGTTTGGAGGGTTTCTCTAATGTAAGCGATAGTCATATCTTTCCTTTTTTGGTCATTACTTGTAACATATCAGGAATTAAATAGCACTTTTTCTAAAATACTGTAGGATGATTTACATGCTCTACGTCAAAAATTCCTTTTTGAGATTATAACTTGCAAGGATAATGAAATTCAACTCCCGTTAGTAACTTCTTTCCTGCAAAGACATGTAAGTTCTCTATTTATTTGTTTCCCAATGACATAAAAGAGTTGTTTTTTTTCTTAGAGCTTGTTCTTTCATACCAAACAGTGAAATTATTTTCTTCTAATCCCGTGTATGTTTCAATAGGGTTTCCGCATATTCAAGTGAAGGTTTGTAGGCCAATCTTTACTCATTCTGCATATGACAGTAACCTCAGGTAACTTCTCAAATCAGCATGTAAGTTCAATTAACATGCTTATTCTTTCTATTCTGAAAGGTCTCATTATTCTTATTAGTTAGTCTAAAAGGTTCAACCAAAAGAATCCCAATGATGAAATGTTCTGCACCTGTATTTCCAATTAACATATTTCTTCTTTCTATTCTCAAGGATCTCATTAATACTGTCACCTTCAAGGGAAGTTGCACTGCAAGATTCAACTCAAAGGAATACTTCAATGCGAAAAATGTTTCCTTAACGATAGAGCTATCTTTTTTTTTCTCTTGATGGTCTAGTGATAGTTTCTTTGCAAGACCTTTGGCTGTAAACAATGTCTGAAAATAGCTGAAACATTTATGTAAACGAGCAACCGTTTTCTTTGGGAAACATATTTCCCTTTTTTATTCTCAAGGGTCGCAATGCAAGAATTTTTTTTCAACTCAAAGGAATAGTTCCAAGAGGAAACTAATCTGCTGTTTGTTTAACATGGTTCCCCAGTTATATTTTCTTGCATTACATTTAATTTTTAATAAGGTTTATATTCTTATTTCCATATAGTTTTTTTGTATGTTTATTTTTCTGCTCCTATACTGATTCTTTGTTGGACATTTCGAACTCTTCTTTTACTATTGTTTGTCAAGTTTCACAAATAGAAACAAGATTGTCATTACTTTTCTCTTTTATTGCAACTGTTCTTCCTTTGACAAAGATACAGCAGAAGCAACAGAGAGCAACAGCAGAAGAAAAGAAACAAAGAAACAAGCGCACGCGAAACACAGAAACAGCAGAAGAAACGGTTTTCAAAACATGCGCCGAACAAAGAAACAGAGAAACGTGGCCCAATCAGCCCACTAGCGAACCCCCCTGTGCGAACGCCCGACACTTTGATGCAGAATGCATCGTATAGGAGCTCCCATGCAATAGCGCTATATCGAGTGCACGCCCGCCACGTGCGTGGGCCTCCTCTTGCCTCGGCAAGGCCCAGCGCCCACCTCTGCCTCCCCTCCAACCGTCCTGCCTAGCTTGCCGCACCGACTGGGCCTCAGCCCACTAGGTGAGGCCACCCCTAGCGTCCACTGTCCTGTGCAGCCTATTAGACCAGATTCAGCCCGGCTACATTTTTTTCCCTGCCTACACATTTTACTAATTATCCAGGAACCGCTGTTTTACAGAAAAGTACTCCATGTTCATGCATATAATAACTCCAACACTGTGTATCGGATTAAAATGTTTTAAACATGTAAAATGCTTAGAATTTCATCTAGTTTCATAATATCCAACTTTCATCCATGTTAAAAATGTTTAAATTGTTGTTTGTATTAGTTTGCTCAAATGGCATGCTAAAATGGTTTATTTCATAACTAAATAACCGTAGCTCCGAATTAAATACACTTTATATGTAAATGGGGTAGAAAAATGCATAGATTAACATGGTGCACTTTACTTTGCTGTTTAACAACTCTAAAATATGGTTTAGGGAAGAACAGTAGCAAATTCGAAAATTACGTATGGGGATTTTCTGGAATTGTTAGTTGTTGTTTACAGCCTCATTTAAACTTGCTTTGATGTGGGGTTTTTTCATGCATTATCTCTTGCCATGTTAACCAACATTCAATATTGATGAGTAGCATAAACAAGAGCGAACTAAATACCGGAATGTGCTGTTTCGTCAATATGCAACTCGTTGCATATCGAGCTCCACTTAATTTGTAGTTTTGTTTGTTGCACTTTGCCATGCCATGCTTCATTAAAATGGACATGCATCATACATGGTTGCACATCATGTCATGTTTATGTGATGGTTGTTTACCATGATGTTTGCTTCTTTCCGGTTGCGCTTCTCCTTGATAGTTCCGGTTACGTTGTGATTGTGAGGATTCGTTCGACTACGCCCGTTCGTCCTCTTCACGTACTCGACCTTCTTCCTAGCGGGATTTCAGGCAAGATGATCATTACCCTGGATACCACTACTATCTTTGCCTTGCTAGTTGTCTCGATGCTATCGCTATGTCGCGCTACCTACCACTTGTTTATCAAGCCTTCCAAATTTCCATGATAAGCCTCTAATCTTGTTCACCTTCCTAGCAAACCGTTGTTTGGCTACGTTACCGCTTGCTCAGCCCTTCTTATAGCATTGCTAGTTGCAGGTGCAGTTGCAGGTTGTTCCATGTTGGGACATGGATATCATGGGATATCACAATATCTCTTATTTAATTAATGCATCTATATACTTGGTAAAGGGTGGAAGGCTTGGCCTTTTGCCTGGTGTTTTGTTCCACTCTTGCCGCCCTAGTTTTCGTCATACCGGTGTTATGTTTCTTGATTTTGCGTTCCTAACATGGCTGGGGTTTATGGGCCCCCCTTGACAGTTCGCTTTGAATAAAACTCTTCCAGCAAGGCCCAACTTTGGTTTTACCATTTGCCTAATAACAAGTAAAACTTGCATCGGGACTTTCCGGACCACCGAGGATAATTCATCAACAACCCGGGCCAGTGCTCCTCAAGAGTGTTGTTCCAAAGTAGAGCACTGTGCGGGGCCGCCCTGGGGCAACCTGGGTTATTTTGGCACCTGTACGCGTCGCTTATCCGATCGTGGCCTGAGAACGAGATACGCGCGGCTCCTATCAGGGTGTCGGCACGTCAGGAGGTCTTGCTGGTTTTGTTTTACCATTGTTGAAATGTCTTGTGAACCAGGATTCCGAGTTTGATTGGGTTGTTCCGGGAGGAGGATTTTTCTTCGTTGATCGTGAGAGTTTGTGATGGACTAAGTTGGGACACCCCTGCAGGGTTTGATCTTTCGAAAGCCGTGGCCATGGTTATGTGGTAGATGGGAATTTTTAATATCCGGTTGTAGAGAACTTGACACTAAATCTGAAATAAAATACACCAACCGCGTGTGTAACCGTGATCGTCTCTTTTCGACAAAGTTTGGGAAGAGAA
Organism: Thinopyrum elongatum; assembly: GCA_011799875.1. Taxonomy (NCBI): domain Eukaryota; kingdom Viridiplantae; phylum Streptophyta; class Magnoliopsida; order Poales; family Poaceae; genus Thinopyrum; species Thinopyrum elongatum. The sequence goes on from CM022300.1 coordinate 323,287,613, forward strand.
CACGGTGGGGTTATGTTTGAACGTAAGTAGTTCAGGATCACTTCTTGATCATTACTAGTTGGCGACCGTTTGCATAGTTTCTCATCTTATTCTTGTACTCGTAAGTTAGCCACCATACAATGCTTAGTGCTGCTGCAAGCTCACCACTTATCCATTCCATGCCCATTAAGCTTTGCTAGTCTTGATACCCATGGTAATGGGATTGCTGAGTCCTCGTGGCTCACAGTTTACTACAATAACAGTTGCAGGTACAGGTAAAGCGACGCTTTGACGTGAGAGCGATGCTTGCTTGTTTTGGAGTTCTTCTTCTACTTCTTCTTCCTCGATCAAGAGATATATTCCGGGTCGGGAGCCTGGGATTAGTAGGGTGGATGTCGTTCTTCTTTTTCGTTTGGTTTCATCCGTAGTCGGATCCTGCTCTTCTGTATGATGATTGCTATGTATTGATGAACTGTTGTATTCATGTTGTCGCTTGTGGCGAATGTAAGCCTTTATCTTGTATTCTCATCTATTTAGTACATGGTATGTTGTAATGCTATCCACCTTGCTATGCGCTCGAAATGCGATTGTGCCCCAATCATGAATTCATCACGTGATTGGGATAGAATCGCATCTTGGGCGCTATAAGTTGGTATCCGAGCCTTACCGACCGCAGGAGCCCCCTTGATTGATCGAACCGTTGCCGTTGTCGAGTCTAGAAGAAAACTATTTTGTGTCTAGTTATATATCGGAGAGTAGGAATTATTTTACTCCTCATCCCCATCGTCGCTCTGGTGAGGACTCGTGACATAGGTGTTTTGGATCCATCACTCTCCTTTTTCACTCAATTTTTTTAGGATCACGTGGGTATTGTTGGAATCGCTGCGATATCGGTGTGACGGGAATTATGTCTTGGTGCCTCCTGTCTGACTTGACTTCTTCCGGGGAGTTGAGCTCCAAGGGGTTCTTGTCACATTCGCGATCGTTTCAATTCCGGAATACCAGAGGACGCCGACATCGAAAACGCTTCTATACTCTTTGTGGTGAGAGTAGTTTGACGACACCCAGTACTGGGGAGAGCGATCAGATGTATTGCCACAGCTAGTATATCAGATGTTTTCGAAGGTCTAAGGTACACAATTTTCGAGGTTTTCTTGGTTATGTGTTGACGGATGGATACAGTTGGGGTGTAGGATTTGTTAGTTGTGTGAGATATTTGTGCCTCCCTGTATCCCCAACACTAGATTGCATAACCAGAAAGTTTCGGGAGTTCTTAGGTGGGAATTCAAGTAGTTACCCAGGATTTCTTTTCGATAGATGTATGAGTTGAGATTGGGGTCCAACGTCTAGTGGTTCGTTTTTCACGGTCGATTTACAGTGGCCGCGAGACGTCTTAAAGAATCCTTGGCTATGCTGATTCGGGGACGTCTCGTTTGTCATTCATGATGTCCGTTGTACATTGTGCCTGTGGGGCCTCATCGCGAACACTTTGGGCGAAATCTCTATCATATGTTTGTTTCCGGCTTATTCTGCAATCAAAATCCTTTGTTTTGTTTTGAGTTGTGGTATTCGAGTTGCTTCGAAGTCAAGTGTTGATTCCATACCGTTTCCTAAGCGGTGTTCTCATATTTCTATGGGAGTGGTAATCCTTCATGTTTATAGAGATTGTCATGTCAATTCTTTTCCAACCGGTGCGCTTCTCGTCAAGATGATGTTATCATTTTCCCCATTTGCAAGATCACTTCTCAGTTTTCTCAACGTTGTTCGTTTCACTCGTCCCAAATTGTCTTCTTCTTTTCCCACCATCCCACCCTTTTCTTCAAGGACTCACATTTCTTAATCGAGTATCCTTTTATTTATGTGAAGTTTCGTCAACCTTTTCTTCCAAGTTTCATCCGGTGATTCCTCGTGAAGATGCTCAGGAGTTACAAGTTCATCATTCTTCGGTATCATTTTGTTCCCCGGTGGAATTAATTCAAGCTTTGGTGTTGATCATATCTCTTCATTTTTCCAAGTTGGAATTTCTTATCCAAGTCTCTCTTGTTTATTCACCTCTCTCTATTCTTCTTCGGAGTGTAAAAGATATCTCAGAAGATTCACGTTTCCATTCTTAATCCGTTCAAGCTAATTCGAGGTTGTTATCTCATTCAAGCCATTTAATCCAACTGGTGCAATCTCTCTTTTAAAATCGTTCAATGCTGTTTCTTTTGAGTGGGCCCATAAGCCACAGGGCTTTTCCTAGGATCTTACCTGGCTCTTCTAATTTTACGGAGTCATTCTCAAATTCTTCTCTAAGTTTGATGTAAGAATGAATTTTGATCAGTCAAATGCCTTCTCCAAGATTGCTTTCAAATTCTTTGCATCTTTGGCTCAACATTAATATTCATCATTGTTCCGGAGTGTCTCAACAATTTTGGTGATGTTTCTCATCGTCATTCTCAACATTTGAAGACCGAAGAAGTGTTTCCTCTAAATCTTGTCCGTTCTCTAGAGGATTCATGGTTCAAGCGTGATGCTATCCTCTTAATTTGTTTCGATTGTGAGAAATTATTTTGATGCCCATCCGACACATTTCAGGAGTTGCTTTTCTTTCTTGATCATCCAAAGGCCATCATTTCAGAAGATTTCTTCGTTCTAAGTTTCCAGTTGCGTTCTCCAATTATTCTAGATTGATGCCTCTTCGTTCATCTCCATATTCTTCCGGTGCATCGTTCAAGTGTTCTCTAGTCAGTTCGTGATCTCTTCTTCTCTTGTATCAAAATTCCCTCAAGTATCTTTGTTAGTTTTCCAATTCTTCCCGGTGATTCGTTCTCTTTTCTTCAATCGTTTTCAATTCTTACGGTGGTTTGTTCAAGATTCCTCTCCTTTTCTATCGTATCAATTCATTCGTTCTTCCAAATCCTACCGGTGGTTCGGTGAAGACCTTCCCAAGTTTGCGCTAATTCTATCAATCCTTTTTCAATGAGAATAAGTACTATGCCAAATCCGTTGCTTGTCATCAATTTAATTTGGTGAAGGATAAGCATAACATAATTCTTATTCTTGTTTCCTCGAGGTGATTCAATTCTTTTCTTCCGGAGTTCGTTCATGATATCAATTTCTTGGTCTAAGTTTTTTATCTTTTCTTTTTCGGAGTTTCAAGTTTTCTCGGTTGTCTCGTCTCGAAGCTCCAATTCATTGCAAGACTCCAATCTTATTCTTTTCAACATTCATTTCTTTTCTAGTATCCTTTCTTTCCGGAGTTCTTCCAAGAGGTTCTACGTGGTGGTTCATCAAGATTTAATTCATTCTCGAAGTGTTCTTCAAGATTTTCTTGGAGGAGCTCAAGTATTCTTCTTCTTGCATTCCAAAGTGCAATTCTTTCTACCTTATCTGTTGAGGTGGTGTTATGTCATTCTTGACAATTTCCCTTCGTGTTTCATGGTTCACATGTTGTCAAGAATGAGGTATTTTAAATCCATCAATCTTTTTGTTGGAGTTATCTTGGTAAAGATTTCACCTAAAGCCTTCCCTACGGAATGTCGCTAATTGTGGTGCCTATCGATAATCAAAGTTTCCTCCTATTCTCTCGATAAAAGGAGTTTTCATCTCCTTGTTGATCTCAATCCAATTAATTGTTTCCGTTAGTGGCTGGTTGTCACCTCATAATTTTAAGATGTTTTCCATAAGCCCACAACAAGCTTGTGCTTTTCATTGTTGATTTTCCAACAACTCCGTTCAATCCTTCTTTGCAAGGATGCTTTCCAAGTTCGTTTGTGGCAGAAGTTGTCATTTTGTTCTCCGTCCCTTTATCCCAACAATCTAGCTTCTATTCTTTTGTTCCGGAGGCATTGTGATGTTGCTCTCTTCACCCATCACCTCGTTTTGTCAAGATCATGTTATTTTCTTGCTTATCCATTTAACCGGAGTGTTGTGTTCTCATTCAAGTTCTTTCATCTTATCAAGTCTTGTGTCTCTGTTCAACCAGAGTGCTGTCCAAATCCTTTCATTATTGTTCCTTCTATCTCGTTATACCGGTGTGGTTTCATATTCTTTTGGTTCGTTAAGCTCTTGTTTCATGTCTTTCAACCAACAAGGTTCTCATGGTGTTCCTTGTTCCCGTTTACTACTGGAGTGCTCTCGAGTTTGTTTATCTCCGTTGTGTCATTTCTTTCAATTTGTTCAACCTCTCAAGGTTCGTGGTTTCACCCGTTTGTCAAAGAAGCAACTTTGTTTTACGTCTTCCTCTTCCGCTTCTCTCCGGTGCCATCCTTAGATCTCGGGACGAGATCACTTGTAAGTGGAGGAGAGTTGTAATAACCCGAGACCGACGCTCCAGACGCCTTCCATTTATTTTCGTTGTTGGCGTGCGTTTCAATTGTTTGTTGCATTCATCATGGCATCATTCGCATTGCATCGGCACTCCGTTGCTGTCATTTTTCAAAACTGGCATCCGTTCATAGTTCCCGCTTCTCCCTGTTGCCTTCGTTGTCCCTTTCGAGACCAACCGTTCTTTTGTTGTGCGACTGTTTGAGCCTCTCTGCACAGTGCACAAAACGCCCTCGCGCGTGCATCCGAAAACCTTTCCCGAACCCAAACTGTATGGTCATGACCGATGGGTCCGGATCATCCCCAAACATCCCTAAAACATCTTCGGTTTCTTATTTGATCTCCCTAACCTATTTATTCTCGACCGTCAAATCTAATTGGAGGGTCCAAAACCTGTCCCACCTATCTATTTAAACAGACACCCCTAACCCTAGGCTGTCCCATCCATTCCTTCCCCCGTCCCGAAACCGCCGCCACCGACTCTTCGTTGTTCCTCGGGAGCTTGTCCCATCGCCACCACCCACCCACTCTCTCCATCGGGATCCCTCCCGATCCACCCACCTCTCCTCGTTTTCAGCCACCAGCCAGTCACCATCGAACCTCCCCAACCAGCACTGCACCTCTGGATCCCCTCGATCCACCAACCAGCGGCAGCAACAACCACAGGAGAGAGCTAGGAGCTCGATCCCCTGCTCATGCCCGAGCTTCTCCAACCTTTGCGCCGTCACCAAGCTCCTCCCGCTTGCTCCTCCCTCCGTGGCACCGTCGCCGCCTGCGACCGAACGAGCAGCAAGTGCCACCGCCGGAGCTGCTCCGTCCGCCGCCCGAACCTACAAGACCCCGCCGCCGGCGACCAAGACCAGCACCCAGGCCATCCCACTCCTTCCTCCCGTGCATCTTCCCTTCCCTGATGCTCTTTCTCATATCTCTCTCACTGTACTTGCCGTAGTAGGAGACCGCCATGGCCGCCTGAACCTGAAGCTCCGTCACTGCCTTGTTCCACGCCTGCCTCCTCTACCTTGCGCTCGTCCGCGATGCCGCCGGTAGGTTCCGGCCCTGCCTCGAGACGCCAAGCCAATCGGCCCTGCAGCCGCTGACCTCGTCGGTGAGCATTCAGGTTGCCCCGTCGCGCCCCTGCCATCTCCCCTGCTGTCTCTCTCCTTCCCTTCCCATGTTTCCCTCTGAACTCTCTGTCTTTTGTTCAGGCAACAGCAGCCTCCTTCAAGCTCGCCGCCTCAAACCCTTGCCTCGACTCCTCGCTCGTGGATCCGTTCGCCCTCGCTCCGTTCCCGCGGGATCCGGCGTGATCCGTCCGGAGAGAGCCCCGCCGCGGCGACGTCCTGCTTCCTATCGCCATGGCGCCGCTGCTGTTCTTCTGCAGTGAGATGCAGCAGCGCTGTATCGAGCGAACGCCCGCCACGCGCGTGGGCCTCCTCTTGCCTCGCCAAGGCCCAGCGCCCACCTCTGCCTCCCCTCCAACCGGCCTGCCTAGCTTGCCGCACCGACTGGGCCTCAGCCCACTAGGTGAGGCCACCCCCAGCGTCCACTGTCCTGTGCAGCCCGTTAGACCAGATTCAGCCCGGCTACATTTTTTGTCCTTGCCTGCGGATTTTACTAATTATCCAGGAACCGCTGTTTTACCGAAAAGTACTCCATGTTCATGCATATAATAACTTCACAACCGTGTATCGGATTAAAATGTTTTAAACACGTAAAATGCTTAGAATTTCATCTAGTTTCATAATATTCAACTTTCATCCATGTTAAAAATGTTGTTTGTGTTAATTTGCTCAAATGGCATGCTAAAATGGTTTATTTTATAACTAAATAACCGTAGCTCCGAATTAAATAAACTTTATATGTAAATGGGGTAGAAAAATGCATAGATTATAGTGCACTTTACTTTGCTGTTTAACAACTCTAAAATATGGTTTAGGGCAGAATAGTAGCAAATTCGAAAATTACATATGGTGATTTTCCGGAATTGTTAGTTGTTGTTTACGGCCTCATTTAAACTTGCTTTGATGTGGGGTTCTTTCAAGCATCATCTCTTGGCATGTTAACCAACATTTAATATTGATGATTAGCATAAACAAGAGCGAACTAAATACTTGAATGTGGTGTTTCGTCAATATGCAACTCGTTGCATATTGAGCTCCACTTAATATGTAGTTTTGTTTGTTGCACTTTGCCATGCCATGCTTCATTAAAATGGACATGCATCATACTTGGTTGCGCATCATTTCATGTTTATGTGATGATTGTTTACCATGATGTTTGTTTCTTTCCGGTTGCGCTTCTCCTTGATAGTTCCGGTTACGTTGCGATTGTGAGGATTCGTTCGACTATGCCCGTTCGTCTTCTTCACGGACTCGACCTTCTTCATAGCGCGATTTCAGGCAAGATGATCATTATCCTGAATACCACTACTATCTTTGCCTTGCTAGTTGTCTCGATGCTATTGCTATGTCGCGCTACCTACCACTTGTTTATCAAGCCTCCCAAATTGCCATGATAAGCTTCTAACCTTTTTCACCTTCCTAGCAAACCGTAGTTTGGCGATGTTACCGCTTGCTTAGCCCTTCTTATAGCGTTGCTAGTTGCAGGTGCAGGTGCAGTTGCAGGTTGTTCCATGTTGGGATATGGATATCATGGGATATCACAATATCTCTTATTTAATTAATGCATCTATATACTTGGTAAATGGTTGAAGGCTTGGCCTTATGACTGGTGTTTTGTTCCACTCTTGCCTCCCTAGTTTCAGTCATACCGGTGTTATGTTCCTTGATTTTGCGTTCCCAACACGGTCGGGGTTTATGGGCCCTCCTTGACAGTTCGCTTTGAATAAAACTCTTCCAGCAAGGCCCAACTTTGGTTTTACCATTTTCCTAATAACAACTAAAACTTGCATAGGGACTTTCCGGACACCGAGGATAATTAATCAACAACCCGGGCCAGTGTAGGGATGCAAACGAGTCGAGTTCGAGCGAGTTGGTCTAGGCTCAGCTCAACTCATACTAATATTCGAGCGAGCTCAAAATGTGCAAAGCTCAAGGTCGAGCTATATAAAGTGGCTCGTGCTCAGCTCGTAACGATCTCGAGTTGATCTCGAGCTAGTTTCGAGCTAAATAAGATGGTTTTTAAAATTATTTTAAGGCAAATTTTAAAATAAGATGACCACAACAGAAAAAAAATCACTATATATTTTGACTTATTCTTTCTCAACTGAAGACTAGTATTTTATAACACAAGCGATTATGGATAGAAGAACTAAGGTGCGTCTGCTCTCAAACTTTGGCCAAAATAACAAGACATTGAACACATGGTTGGCCATGTGTCATATTGAGGCTAAATTTCTCCACGCTTAATTTCCATGTGTTGCTAGTAAGTGAAATGAAGGGAAAAAAATGTACAGAATATATATGGCAGTGGATGATCCTACTTCTTTGTAATAGACATGAAGATTATTTAATATACTTTTATGATATCGAGCTGTCGAGCTAAAATCGAGCGAGCCAATGCTGGCTCAAGATCAGCTCATTTCTCGACCGAGCTACATAAAGTGCTCATACTCAGCTTATTTCTTTTCGAGCAGATCTCGAGTCGAGCTAAAATGCGAGTCGATCTCGAGCGGCTCACGAGCCTCGAGCTTTTCTTGCAGCCCTAGGCCAGTGCTCCTCATGAGTGTTGGTCTAAACTAGAGCACTGTGCGGGGCCGCCCCGGGGCAACCTGGGTTATTTTGGCACCTGTACGCGTCGCTTATCCGATCGTGGCCTGAGAACGAGATATGTGCGGCTCCTATCAGGGTGTCGGCATGCCGGGAGGTCTTGCTGGTTTTATTTTTACCATTGTCAAAATGTCTTGTGAACCGGGATTCCGAGTTTGATCGGGTTGTTCCGGGAGGAGAATTTTCCTCTGTTGATCGTGAGAGTTTGTGATGGACTAAGTTGGGACACTCCTGCAGGGTTTGATCTTTCGAAAGCCGTGCCCGCGGTTATGTGGCAGATGGGAATTTTTAATATCCGGTTGTAGAGAACTTGACACTAAATCCGAAATAAAATACACCAACCACGTGTGTAACCGTGATCGTCTCTTTTTGACGAAGTTCGGGAAGAGAACACGGTGGGGTTATGATTGAATGTAAGTAGTTCAAGATCACTTCTCGATCATTACTATTTGGCAACCGTTTGCGTAGTTTCTCATCTTATTCTTGTACTCGTAAGTTAGCCACCATACAATGCTTAGTGCTGCTGCAACCTCACCACTTATCCATTCCATACCCATTAAGCTTTGCTAGTCTTGATACCCATGGTAATGGGATTGCTGAGTCCTCGTGGCTCACAGTTTACTACAACAACAGTTGCAGGTACAGGTAAAGCGATGCTTTGACATGAGAGCGATGCTTGCTTGTTTTGGAGTTCTTCTTTTGCTTCTTCTTCCTCGATCAAGGGATAGGTTCCGGGTCGGGAGCCTGGGATTAGCAAGGTGGATGTCGTTCTTCTTTTTTGTTTGGTTTCATCCGTAGTCGGATCCTGCTCTTCTGTACGATGATTGCTATGTATTAATGAACTGTTGTATTCATGTTGTAGCTTGTGGCGAGTGTAAGCCTTTATCTTGTATTCTCATCTATTCAGTATATGGTATGTTGTAATGATATCCACCTTGCTATGCACTCAAAGTGCGATCGTGCCCCAATCATGAATTCATCACGTGATTGGGATAGAATCGCATCTTGGGCAATACAGGAGGGCGCCGTTGCAAAAACCCGGCTGCTCCGGATTGGTATGAGAGGGCGGTGAACAGGCTCGTTTTCTGCCAGTGACACGAGCGGGTCAGGTCCGAAGGAGCCCCCAGCCCCGGGCTTCTGCCTGTCTATAAAAGGGGGCATGAGGGTGAATGGAGGCACCCATCCTCGCTCTCTCCGCTTTTTCTCGTTCGTCTTCTTCATGCCTAGGAAGAGAGGCCGGGGCTCGAGCCCGCGCTTCCGTTCAGGGGTGATGATCTTGGATGTCCCTGTAGATACCCGGGGAGTGAGCTTGGTGCGTGGTTGTAGGAGACGCGGTGGCTGTCGTTGGAGCCACCGTAGTTGGGTGCAACGCATCCACGGCGGTCGCCCCGGTCTCAGTGTGAGGGGCGCCGTGCCACTCCTTGACGGCGGAGCGATCGTATCTTTCAAACGGGTTATTCGTCTGGGGCTTCTGGTGCTCGCCTATGGGATCGCGCCTAGGATCTTTGACGATCCCGGCACCGCTCTATCTGGTGAGGCGAGGGCGACGCCGGAGGTGGTGGCGCCCTTGCGCCCGCCGAAGTGGGGGACGGTGCTCTCAGCATGCCTTGGGCCTCCACCATCATCGGCAGTCTCTCCGGGGGAGGCGTCGGGCCAAGGGCCCAACGCCTCCTCGGAGCAACAGTGACGAGGAGGAAAACGGCGAAGATGAGGAAGGCGGGTGGCAGGCCATCAGCTCGGAGTACGATGGCACCGACACCTTCATCTCGTATTATTGGCCTGCTGCTCCATTTTTCATCTCTTCCCCTGCCCCGGCACCATCATCACCAGCCTCTTCCGGATGGTTGCCGGGGGAGGCTCTCTTGGTGCCTTCTGCCGGGCGCACCACGCGGTTTCGGTGGTGGCTAGGGCGTCGCCTGGCCGCTCTATCCATTCGCCGCCTTCGCAGCTTCGCTACTCCCGATCTTGTCAGGCTAGGCTTCCGCTCAGGCACTCCTTTTACCCTCTTTGCCTCCCACCGTAGTTCCTAGGAGGAGAGGGACAAGAAAGGGATTATGGGGCACTTATCTTTTTTTTAGTCTAAAACATGTAGGCACTTGCCAAACTTTAGTCTTAAATATGTAATCTTCCTTATCCATGTTTATGCTCTGTAAGATCTATACTTGCTTATCCGCATATTAATGAAAAGGACAAGCCTTGCCGGGTACTTGTGCATGTATTATGTCCATGCAGAGGTGGAATGCCTCTATACGTTTAAGTAAACAAGTTTTCTCCGGCAAGCTATCCTGCCAGTGCCTTTCGTTTGTTGCCGCGGGGCTTGGCCTGCCGGGCTCGAAACTATGAAAAGGGACCAGCCCCCCGTCGAACCTTCTCTGTGAAAGTCCACTACAACCACCTTGACCGAAGCAATGTTCGGGTCAAGGGATGGGAGCACCCATGCTTCGAAGGTGATGAGGTTTCTAGATGCACAAGTTTTCTCCTTACATAACATGTATGGATAAGAAGGAACTTATCTGTTTGGCTTGTCGGGGACCGATATGTAGGCTTGTTTCCGTTTCTTCTTTTCGGGACCGAGTCCGCGGCAAGAGCCCTGCAGTTTAGTGCAGAGGAAAACAAAGCTACATATGACCTTATCTACATGATCATGCCATGCTCATGTTATGCTATGCATGCATGCAAGTTTTTGGGGCCCCCAGTGCTCCGTTTCTTTATTTGTTGCTCAGGGTCTGCGCCTGGCTTTGTACAAAGGGTTACATGCAGCATCGGCAAGGCTTGTACAAAAGGGTGGCTGCCGGGCCCACGCCTTACGTGTAGAACTTACGAAGATGCTCAATGTTCCATGAGTTTTGAAATTGAATGCCATCTTCGGTCTCCAGGCGGACTGCGCCGGGTCTGGAGACTCGTACTACGCGGTAAGGGCCTTCCCACTTCGGCGTCAACTTGTTTGCACCCTTGGCGGACTGACCGCACCTAAGGACAAGGTCGCCTTCCTCAAGGCTCCGGGCATGAACCCTGCATCTGTGGTAGTGACGCAGGTCTTGCTGATAGCGTGCAACACACATAGCAGCCCGGAGACGGTTCTCCTCAAGGAGCGCGACATCGTCATGCCGGTGCTGCACTTGCTCTACTTCATCGTAGGCAAATACTCAAGGTGACCCGTATATGAGTTCCGTGGGGATCACTGCTTCTGCCCCATAGACTAGGGAGAAGGGAGTCTGGCCGGTGGCTCGATTTGGTGTCGTACGGAGGGACCAAAGAACCACTGGCAGCTCATCAATCCAGCGACTGCCGCACTTCCGCAGCCTATCAAATGTTCTTGTCTTGAGTCCTCGCAGCACTTCAGCGTTCGCCCTCTCAGCTTGTTCGTTGCTTCTGGGATGGGCAACAGAGGCAAATGAGACCTTGCTTCCGAGGGCTTGAACGTATTGCATGAAGGCGCGACTTGTGAATTGGGTGCCGTTGTCAGTGATGACTCTGGCGGGTACCCCGAAGTGGCACACCAATCATTTTAAGACCTTGATAGCTGACTGCGCGGTTACCTTCCTCACGGGCTCCACCTTCGGCCACTTTGTAAACTTGTCGATGGCAACATACAAGAATTCAAAGCCCCCGGTAGCACGGGGAAAGGGGCCCAAGATGTCGAGCCCCAAGACCGAAAATGGCCATGAGAAAGGAATCGTCTCGAGAGCTTGAGCAGGCTGACGGATATTCTTGGAGTGGAACTGGCAGGCTTCACATCTAGTGACTAGCTCAATTGCATCTTGGAGGGCCGTGGGCCAGTAGAAACCCTGTCAGAAAGCTTTTCCAACCAAGGCTCTTGATCCAATATGGGAGCCGCACATGCCTTTGTGTATCTCTGCCAACAGTTCATTCCCCTCTTCCCGGCAAATGCACTTCAATTTTACACTGTTGGGCCTCCTTCTGTATAGCGCGTCATCGACGAACTGATACATACTGGCTGTCAAGCCCAATATGCGATCTATCCGAGAGGAACTCGAAGGTCCCACCAAGGATAGAGCTGCATATTGAAGATGCTTTTGCAAGGTGGATATCATTACGTCATACCATATACAACTCAAATGGGGATACATACAAAGGCATACAATTGCCACATGAATACTTCAAACATCGTACAGAAGAGCGGCATCCGACTACGGATGAAAACAAATGAAAAATACAAACGACATCCACCCTGCTAGCCCAGGCTGCCGACCAGGAACCTATCCCTCGATCGAAGAAGAAGCAGAAGAAGAACTCCAAAATAAGAAAGCATCGCTCTCACGTCAAATCATCGCATTACCTGCACCTGCATCTGTTGTTGTAGTAATTTGTGAGCCACGAGGACTCAGCAATCCCATTACCATGGGTATCAAGACTAGCAAAGCTTAATGGGTATGGAATGGATAAGTGGTGAGGTTGCAGCGCACTAAGCATTGTATGGTGGCTAACTTACGAGTACAAGAGTAGGAAGAGAAACTACGCATAATGGTCACAACTAGTAATGTTCAATAAGTGATCCTGAACTACTTACGAGTCAAACATAACCCCATCGTGTTCTCTTCTCGAACTCACTCGAAAAGAGATGGTCACGGTTACACACACGGTTGGTGTATTTTATTTCGGATCTGGTGTCAAGTTCTCTACAACCGGATATTATAAATTTCCCATCTGCCACATAACCACGGGCACGGCTTCGCGTAAGATTTAACCCTGCAGGGGTGTTCCAACCTGGCCCATCACAAGCCAACACAAGCTGCAGTGGAAATACCTCAACCTCAAGAAAACCCGATCAACCTCGAGTCAGCCCGAAGTATCCTCGGAATCCCGGTGCATAAGACATTTCGACAATGGTAACACAAGTCCAGCAAGACCTCCCGACGTGTCGACACCCTGATAGGAGCCACGCGTATCTCGTTCTCAGGACACAACCGGATGAGCAGTCCGTACAACTAAAACCTGTCCTCGAGTTTCCCCATGGTGGCGCTGCAAGGGGCTCTAGTTTGGGACCAACACCATCAGCACTGGCCCCCCCTGTACTATGTGGAATAAAGAATCCTCGGGTTCATGACGCCCTATGCAAATTAATTATTTAATTTAGTATGTTTATGTTGGCAAATGGTAAAACCAAAGTTGGGCCTTGCTGGAAGCGGTTATTCAAAGCGAACTGACAAGAGGGTCCCATTCCCCTAAGCGTATTAGGAACGATAATCAAGGATCATAACACCAGCATTACGGAAACTAGGGCGGCATGAGTGGAACAAAACACCAGGCAAAAGGCCAAGCCTTCCACCCATTACCAAGTATATAGATGCATTAATTAAATAAGAGATATTGTGATATCCCAAGATATCCATGTCCCAAACATGGAACAACCTTCACTGCACCTGCAACTAGCAACGCTATAAGAGGGGCTGAGCAAAGCGGTAATATAGCCAAACAACGGTTTGCTAGGAAGGTGGAAAAGCTTAGAGGCTTATCATGGCATATTGGGAGGCTTGACAAACAAGTGGTACGTAGCACGACATAGCGATAGCATCGAGACAACTAGCAAAGCAAAGATAGTAGTGATATCCAAGGTAATGGTCATCTTGCCTGAAATCCCGCTTGGAAGAAGAACGAGTCCATGAAGTAGATGAACTAACGTAGTCGAACGAATCCTCACAATCGCAACGAAACTGGAACTATCGAGAAGAAGCACAACCGGAAAGAAGCAAACAAGATAGTAAACAAACAAGCATAACATGACATGATGCACAACCAAGTATGATGCATGACGAGATCAAAGAGGCATGGTATGGCAAAGTGCAACAAACAATACTACAAATTAAGTGGGGAGTTGCATATTAACGAAACCCCGAATTCAAGTATTTAGTTCACTCTCGTTTATGTACCCAACAATATTAAATGGTGTTAAACAAGGCAAGAGGTGAAGCACAAGTAAAGGAACTATTTAGGCAAGTTTAAATGAGGCCGGAAACAACAAACAACAATTCCAGAAAATCCGCATATGCATATTTCGAATTTGGTACTGTTCTGCCCTAACCCATATTTTAGAGTTGTTAAACATGCAAAATAAGTGCACCATGTTAATCTATACATTTTTTTAGACCATTTACATATAAAGTTTATTTAATTCGGAGCTACGGTTAATTAGTTATGAAATAAACAATTTTGGCATGTCATTTATGCAAAATTTATCAAACAGCAAGTTTAAATGTGGAAAGGTCAAAACAAAAGAGGCAAATAATTGCCAAGACTAGGATTTGATCCCAGGATCTCTGGGGTGAAAGATTTGGCGCTAGCCACCAGGCTAGGTGCGGTGCTTCTACCACAATTTGGCTCGGCCTGAGATGAAACATGAGCTGATACTCTGGAGGCACAAAATTGCAAACAAAAAGAATGTGCAAGCATGGGGACTCGAACCAAGGTCTTCTACGTAGTGTAAAGGGTAGCTGACCACTGCGCTGCTACTGTATTACTGAAATAAAATGGCTACTAGCACTCCTTGAACTGGTTCAGAAAGGTCTGAGATTGGAGCCATGGATGCTCACGATGGTTGACGGCGATGCAGGCGGACAGAGCAACGGCAACCACAGCTTCAAAGGGCCGGCGGGGGGTGCGGAAGAAGGTGGAGGGTGCTGCTATGCGAGCCACGGAGCAACGGCGGGGCGTACACGTGCATGTGTGGGGGTGCACGGGCAGAAACCTGCTGCCATGCGGCGAAGCACAGCGAGGCGAGGCTACGGGTGAGCTGCAGCACGAGCGCGGGCTGCGGGTCGCTGCTCGGGTGTGCGCATAAGCCAAAAGCAGAGGAAACAGAAGGATTCGAAGCCTACCGTTGCAAGGAAAACAGGCAGGAGGCCACCGGAGGAGCTACGGCGACAATGACGCACGGGGTCGCTCTTGGCCGGGAAGGAATCGGGAGGGACAGGACTCAAGTCACAGGATGCAATCAAGCAAAACAAGGACATGGGGAGGACCGGGTGCTCACCACAAATACGCGAGCGTGCTTGGATTGCCAAGAGGTGGTCGGAGACGGCCGGAACCGAGGACGCTCATCGGCGGAGCCATTCCAGGCTCCGAGAAGAAGAAGCAGAGGAGTGGACGACGTGGACGACGGCGGGAAGGTGAGATGGCGTCCAATCCGTGACGTAGAGGAAGTAGTCGACGTCGGGGTACTCCTGGTCGCCTTGGTTGCGGCTGGGCTTGATGAAGAGCACGCCGGCGATGAGCACATGCTCCTGCGCTCTCTAGGGTCTCTCACGGTGAAGGAGGAGGAAGGCAGGGGAGATGCCCTTGGGTGGCGGCGGAGATGGGGAAAGAGGGGGATCGGGGAAACCCTAGGGATGCCGTGAGGGTTTTTATAGTAGGCTGAGAGGGTCGACGTGGAGCTCGGCGTCCACGGGTGGCAATGTGCTCGGTGACATGGAGTTACTGTGAGGAGGATGGGGAAGAAGAATAGTAATAAACCGATCAGTACATTTCTGCTAGGCTGGGCTGAAAACGTTAAGTGGAGGTGGGCTGGGCTCCGGCTCGGCTGGGCTCAGGTAAGGTTTTCTTCTTCTTTTCTGTTTCCAACATACACAGAATTAGAAGAAAACTAACAGGGGGTTTAGGAGAAGGAGTGGAGAGATAACAAGATATCCCCAGAGTCCTGGAAATGTGCGCTATTTTAATAAGACGCTCTGGAAATTTTCAGAGACCGCAAATTCAAACAAGTTTGAAAAATAATTCAAGCTTGAACAAATCCTAAGCCCAACCAAAACACTTCCAGAAGACCTAAAAATTGGAGGAGGTGGTCTTGGCATTATTTAGGATTTATAGGGAAAGGTTGAACATTTTCCCGAATAGGAAAAAATGTCACAAGAAAAATAAATGAAATAAAGAAGAAAGGAGAAGTTTGGATGGGATAGAAACTTGGGTGAACTTGACGAATGGCTGCTGGTATGTGCATGGTCAAGAAATGAGGTGGAGATAAGAAGGAGAGGGTTCACACAAGAACACATAACAAAACTTAAATATGCAAACCAAGGCATGATGACCATGATGCAATGTAATAAAATGACAAGAGGCACATCACATCATGAAGCATATAACAAAGCAAGTGAGACGACCATGGCAACAAACAAGGATGGCACAATGCAATATAATAAAAGATGAACATGATGCAAGAAGCAAAATGACAATGGCACTCAACATGATCATGGCATGCAACATAGTTTTATTGAAATGACATATGAAACTCATGCATTACATCCGGGTCGTTACAACTCTCCCCCACTAACAAGAGATCTCGCCCAAAGATCTTAGAACGAGAAGAGGAGGAGATGGAGGAAGAGGTAAAACAAAGTTGCTTCTTGACAAACAAGTGAAACCATGAACCTTGAGAGGTTGAACAACTTGAAGGATAGAACAAAACGGAGGTGAACGAAGTTGAGAGCACTCCGGTAGAAAATGGAAACAAGAAACACCATGGGAACCTTGGAGATTGCACATGCCTGAATGAAGAACTCACTGAAAAAGAATTAATTTGAAACCACTCCAGTTGAAATGAGATAGACAAAGAACAAGAAAGAAAGTATTTAGATAGGACTCCAGTTGAAATTGGACAGAATAGAACATGAACTTGACAGGATGAGATGATAACGAGAGCAACAACATAATGCCTCTGGAACAAATGAAGAATGGAATAAAAAGAAACGACGAAGAGAACCACAACTTCTACCACAAATGAATTTGAAAAGCGTCCTTACGAAGAAGGGTTGAATGGAGTTGTTGGAAAATCGACAGCGAAAAGAATGAGCTTGTTGTGGGCTTATTGAAAACATCTCAAAATTATGAGGTGACAACCGGCCACTAACGAAAACAATTGATTGTTTGAGAGGATCAAAAAGATGCAAAACAGCACCTTCAAAGACAATGGAGAATTAATTGCACTTAACAATGCAAGAAGTAGAATACTTGAGCTCCTCCAACAACACTTTGAGAATGAAATAAATCTTTGATGAACCACCATGTAGAACCTCCATGAAGAACTCCGGTAAGAAAAGAAATGGTACAAAGGACGTGAAGGTTGTAAAGAACAAGACGAAACCTTGCGATGATTATATTGGGCTTTGTCACGCGATAACCGAGAAAGTTGGAACTCCGAAAAAGAAGATAAACAACTTAGAACCGAGAAATTGGTTTCATGAACGAACTCTAGAAGAAGGAATTAATCACCTCGAGGAAAACAAGAATAAGATTTATTGTATGTTCATCCTTCATCAACTTAAATTGATGACAACCAATGGATTTGGCATACTGCTTATTCTTCTTGCAAAACTTGGGAAAATCTTCAACGAATCATCGGTAGGATTTGGAAAGAACGAATCGCCGAGAAGAATTAGAAAACAAATGAAGATACTTTGAGGGAATTTAGATGCCCTTGGGTGGCGGCGGATATGGGGAAAGAGGGGGATCGGGGAAACCCTAGGGTTGCCGCGAGGGTTTTTATAGGAGTCTGATAGGGTTGACATGGAGCTCGGCGTCCACGGGTGGCAATGTGCTCGGTGACATGGAGTTACTGTGAGGAGGATGGGGAAGAAGAATAGTAATAAACCGATCAGTACATTTCTGCTGGGCTGTGCTGAAAACGTTAAGTGGAGGTGGGCTGTTCTCCGGCTCGGCTGGGCTCAGGTAAGGTTTTCTTCTTCTTTTCTGTTTCCAACATACACAGAATTAGAAGAAAACTAACAGGGGGTTTAGGAGAAGGAGTGGAGAGATAACAAGATATCCCAAGAGTCCCGAAAATGTGCGCTATTTTAATAAGACGCTCTGGAAATTTTCAGAGACCGCAAATTCAAACAAGTTTGGAAAATAATTCAAGCTTGAACAAATCCTTAGCCCAACCAAAACACTTCCAGAAGACCTGAAAATTGGAGGAGGTGGTCTTGTCATTATTTAGGATTTATAGGGAAAGGTTGAACATTTTCGCAAACAGGAAAAAATGTCACAAGAAAAATAAATGAAATAAAGAAGAAAGGAGAAGTTTGGATGGGATAGAAACTTGGGTGAATTTGATGAATGGCTGCTGGTATGTGCATGGTCAAGAAATGAGGTGGAGATAAGAAGAAGAGGGTTCACATAAGAACACATAACAAAACTTAAATATGCAAACCAAGGCATGATGACCATGATGCAATGCAATAAAATGACAAGAGGCACATCACATCATGAAGCATAGAACAAAGCAAGTGAGACGACCATGGCAACAAACAAGGATGGCACAATGCAATACAATAAAAGATGAACATGATGCAAGAAGCAAAATGACAATGGCACTCAACATGATCATGGCATGCAACATAGTTTTATTGAAATGACATATGAAACTCATGCATTACATCCGGGTCGTTACACTGGCCCTCCGAGCTACTATTTCAGCTTCTTCTTCCTCTTCGGGATGTTCTCCTATTTGGAGGTAATGGACTATGTGCCGCGCCCAAGTTGGAGCCTAAGGCTCGACAACAAGGATCAGCCGCACCTCCTCGTTCGTGGGAGCGCATGTCTCAACCGCAAGGATTGGTAGTTCAGCGGGAGGGTGCTACTCGCCAAGCGAAGAGGAGTTGTTCCCGCCAACCTCTCTGCCGGGGGCATTGGGAAGCTCTGCCAGGAGAGGCTTGCCGGAGTCCAGTTTCCTCCTCTTTCTGGCCATTGTTGCTAGGGATACGGAGGGTTGAGTCAGGTGAAGAACAAAAGTCCCTGGTTCCACAGGAAGCTTTTGCGCAGTGCATTTTGAGAGATGATCAGCAATGCTGTTTTCTGCATGGGGCACGTGCTCTATTTGCAATCCGTCAAAGCGCTTCTCCAGCTTTCTCACTTCCTCCACATATGCCTCCATTAATGGACTCTGATAATCCTTGTTCACTTGCCTCACCACGAGCTGTGAGTCTCCTCGAATGATCAAATTCTTAATCGCCAACTCCGTCGCGATTCTGAGCCCGACAAGGAGTCCTTCATATTCTGCAGTGTTGTTGGTAACCTTCCCCCGGGGGAAATGCATCCGAACCACATACATGAGGTGCTCTCCAGTGGGTGCGACGAGGAGCATGCCAGCTCCTGCACCTTGTAGTGAGAAGGCACCATCAAAGTACATGATCCATTCTTGGGGGGCCTCCTTGCCGGAGATAACTATTTCCAGTGCCTCTTCGTCTGGGGTAGGTGTCCACTTCGCAATAAACTCCGCCAACGCTCTGCTCTGAATGGTTGACGTGCTCTCAAACTTCAAACCAAAGCTTGATAACTCCAAAGCCCATTCCCCTATTCTGCCAGTGGCCTCCGGGTTCCTCAGTATGCCTTGCAAAGGGAATCTGGTGACGACTGTGATCTCGTGGGCTTGAAAGTAGTGGCGCAGCTTCCTTGAGGCCATGACGAGGCCAAAGATCAACTTTTGACGCCTGAGTACCTTGACCTAGCCCCCTGCAACAGGGAGCTGACAAAGTAAACTGGCCGCTGCACCACCTTCTTCCTTGCCGCAGTCTTGGGACTGCCTTCACTTCTCTGCTCTTCCTTCTCTTGATCTGCACTCAGTCTTGCCGTGACTGGTTCACTTCCTTCTCTAGAGAGGACAGTAGCTGCAGCTGCTCCTTCCTCCACTTCCCGTTGTGCCACCAGTGCTGCACTAACCACTTGATTGGTTGCTGCCAGATACAGCAGCAACGGCTCTTGCGGTTTAGGAGTGACCAGGGTGGGAACAGAGGAAAGGTAGGTTTTTAAGTCCTACAGCCTGCTTCTGCCTCCGGGGTCCACTTCATGGGCCCTGCCTTCTTCAAAATTTGGAAGAACGGTAGGGCGCGCTCGGCGGACTTGGAAATGAATCTACTTTGCGCGGCAACACATCCAGTTAAACGCCTTATGTCCTTGACTGTCTTGGGTGCTTGAATCTGCTCGATCGCTCTGATCTTGTCGGGATTGGCCTCTATCCCCCACTGAGACACAAAGAAGCCAAGTAGCTTGCCGGAGGAAAAGCCAAACACGCACTTCTCTGGGTTCAGCTTCAAGTTGATCTTGTGCAGGTTTGCAAAGGTCTCTTCCAAGTCCTGAATGAGCATTGATCTGTCCCTGGTCTTGACTACTATGTCATCAATGTAAGCTTCAATATTCCTGTGTAGCCGAGACTCAGAGCCCATTTTCACTGCCCTTGCAAAAGTGGACCCAGCGCTCTTTAACCCAAAGGGCATCCGTACGAAGCAGTACGTGCCACATGGGGTTATGAACGCTGTCTTCTCCTCGTCTTCCTTGGACATGAGTATCTGGTGGTACCCGGAGTAGGCATCCAGGAAGGAAAGCAAATCACACCCAGAGGTGGAATCCATGATCTGGTCGATGTGCGGCAAGGGGAATGGGTCCTTCGGGCATGCTTTATTCAGATCTGTGAAATCTATGCAAAGCCTTCATTTCCCATTCGCCTTGCGCACTACCACTGGATTTGCCAAGCATGTTGGGTGCAATACTTCTCTGACCAAACCAGCTGCCTCAAGTTTCTTGGTCTCTTCGGCAATGAACTGCTGTTGTTCCAAGGCTTACTTCTGGACCTTCTGCTTGACGGGGCGGGCATGAGGGCAAACAACAAGGTGGTGCTCGATTACCTCCCTGGGAACACCGGGGATGTCAGATGGTTGCCAAGCATGTCGGTGTTCTGGGAACCAGGGTACCCAGACTTGCCTGCCTACAGCCCACGGCGTGGCTCCATCGACAGCCTGGTATGGCCCATCTACACCACCTTCAAGACAAGACCCTCGCGAGGGGCCAAGCCTCACGAGGCGGGCGACATCAAGACCTCCGGAGGGAGCGGCCTCCTTAGGCTGGCTCCTGAGGAGCGGAGATTTCTATACAGGTGCCCACCTCATGAGGTTGAGGTGACGCAAGCCATGACAACCAAGGCCAGGCGGGTGCCAGCGGGCGCAGAGCAGCAGGTTTCCTCTTTGGTGCTAAGGAGGCAAGCGCAGGCGCGGGGGCCCTGGGAATCACCCAAAGGTTTCCATTCCCGTGCAACGAGACCAAGACCGCCAGGACGGCAGGACGGATGTCATCACCGAGCCAACCGCAGCGTCATGACCAGAGGCTTTGCAGGCGAAGACCAACTTTCGTCAGGATAAGATGTACTACTTGTCCCCTTTCAAATTGGCCGGTTGTGGAATCCCTTCCCGCCTTCGTTTTCGGGGAAGAGGACCAAGGCCACTATATATAGGTTAGCCACCACCATAGAAGGAGAGATCCGATCGGACCGAGAACAACTCACCCTCAACAAAGCAAGCCTCGCGAGCTTGTTCATCCTCTGTACTAGTTCATCCTCAGCCCCTCGTGAGGCTAATCCACCACAAAGCAGGAGTAGGGTATTACACCGCAAGGTGGCCCGAACCTGGGTAACTGCCGTGTCCATCTACTTCCCTGTTCTTCGAGCTAGGCTGGAGGGCGGCGCGTTCGGTTGGCTGGATAGGTTGAGTTCTTCGCACACACCCCAGAGTTTGAACCTTCTTTGGGTCTGTGGAGCCCTGAATTCTTTGGTCCGCTCCTCCAACAGCCACGCTCCTCCCGTGCTGCGCGGCTTCCATGGCAGGCGCTGCTCCACCCGCCGGGTCACCAGGCACGTTCGAGGGCATCGCTGGCCTTCGAGCCTTCTCCCCCACCTTGCGACAGGTGCGGTGGCCGCCGAAGTTCAGGACGGAGCTGCCGCAATGGTACGACGGCGTCGGGAACCCCGCGGATTTCCTTCGCCAGTAAGAGTTGAGCATTGAGGCGGCGGGCGGCGACGAGAAGGTCATGGAAAACTGGCTCCCCGTGGCTCTCATGGGCATGCTGCGTGCCTGGATGCTTAGCCTACCGGAGTTGTCGGTGGCCTCCTAGGAAGATCTGTGCAATCAGTTCATCACGCACTTCGCGGCACCAGCGCCCCACACCGTTGTGGCCATCCTCGGTGGGTCGCAAGCGTCGGCCTCAGGCCGCCACGCCAAGCAGTTCTTCCGGTAGTTAGGGGCCGCCCAGGTGCAGCAGGGGGCTCCTGCGGGCCGGTTGGCGCCTGAGACCGACATTACCTTCGACTCCAGGAACCACCCCAAGACCATGGTCGGCGCGGGCGTGCTTCCCTTGTTGTGCATGCCCACCATCAGCGGCGTCGTGGTCACCCAAACCCTCATCGACGGCGGCGCTGGCCTCAACATCCTCTCCGTGGAAGCCTTCAACCTGCTCCTGGTGCCTTACGACTTGCTTGCCCCCACCAGGCCCTTCTCCGGGGTGCTCAACAGCTCCATCGTCCCCCTGGGGCAGATTCGCCTCCCCGCCACCTTTGGCACGCGCAGCAACTACCGCACGGAGCTCATCGACTTCGACATCGCCCGAATCGGCCTCCCGTACAATGCCATCCTCGGGTACCCGGCCCTCACCAAGTTCATGGCGGCGACGCACCCCGGCTACAATGTCATCAAGATGCCGGGGAGCAGCAGCATTCTTATTGTGGTGGGAGACACCAAGGATGCCCTCCTGGCCCTCAAGCTCACTTTCAAGGCCACAGCGGCCGCGCGACCGGAGGCGGAGAGCACTCCGGAGGTCCCGGAGGCCGCGCACGTGAAGAAGAAGCCTCTGTTCTCTCAGGACCGGGCTGAGACGAAGCAGGTACGGGTCGACGATGAGGGCTCAAGCCTCACCTTCACCATAGGTGCTGGTCTCCCACCGGACCAGGAAGAAGCGCTAGTCAGTTTCCTCCGTGCGAACAAGGATGTGTTTGCATGGGAGGCAACAGACCTGGTTGGCGTCTCGCGGGACGTGATTGAGCACCACTTGATGGTGTGCCCCGGCGCGCGCCCGGTGAAGCAAAAGGCGCGGCGGCAAGCCCCGGAGAAGCAATCATTCATTGTCCAGGAGGTCCACAAGCTGCAAGAAGCCGGCGTCATCCGAGAAGTACGGCACCCGGATTGGCTGGCCAACCCAGTCATCATCCCCAAGAAGGGGGGAAAGGAGCGCATGTGCGTCGACTTCACGAGCCTCAATAAAGCTTACCCTCAAGACCCTTTCCCTCTTTCGTGCATCGACCAGATTGTTGACTCCACCGCTGAGTGCGACCTGCTGTGTTTTCTGGACGCCTTCTCGGGCTACCACCAGATCAAGATGGCGGTGCAAGACGTCGAGAAGACGGCCTTCCTCTCCCCGTGCGGGGTGTACTGTTACACCTGCATGCCGTTCGGGTTGCGCAATGCCGGCGTGACTTTCCAGCGATTGATGCACATCGCCTTGGGCAAGCAGCTCGGGAGGAACGCCGAGGCGTACGTCGACGACATAGTGGTCAAGTCGCGGGAAGCAAAAAACCCTCATCGAAGACCTGGAAGAAACATTTTCCAACTTACGCACAATAAACCTGCGCCTCAACCCGGAGAAGTATGTGTTTGGCGTTCCGTCTGGCAAGTTGTTGCGTTTCTTGGTGTCGCACAGTGGGACCGAGGCTAACCCAGAGAAGATCAAGGCGATAGAGAGGATGAGCCCACCGCAGACCCTCAAAGAAATGCAGAAGCTCGCGGGTTGCGTGACCTCGCTGGGGCATTTCATCTCCAAGCTCGATGAGTGTGCCTTCCCGTTTTTCAAGTTGATGAAGAAGAAGGGCCCGTTCGAGTGGACTCCGGAGGCCGAGGAGGCCTTCCAAGACCTCAAGAGGTATCTCACCAGCCCTCCGGTGATGGTGGCACCTCGACCTCTTGAGCCCCTGGTGCTTTACCTGGCCGCCACACCCCACTCAGCAAGCGCGGCACTCGTGGCAGTCTGGGAAGAGCACGTGGGCGTAGGTGCGCAGCAGAGTACACCGTGTTCGGCCACGACATCGCCACCTCAGGGCGGCGCTCCTGAGGCATCGTCACCCCGGCAGAGGGCGTGGCTCCTGAGGCCCCCACGCCTCGGGCGGGGCTGGACGCCATCAGCGCCCCCTCTTTGGTCGAGCACCCTGTGTATTTCGTCAGCACGGTGTTGCACGACATGCGCGCGTGCTACCCCATGTCGCAGAAGCTTCTGCTCGTGCTCCTCGTCACCTCCTGGAAGCTGCGCCACTACTTCCAAGGCCACCCCATCAAGGTTGTGTC
Source organism: Thinopyrum elongatum (assembly GCA_011799875.1). NCBI lineage: Eukaryota > Viridiplantae > Streptophyta > Magnoliopsida > Poales > Poaceae > Thinopyrum > Thinopyrum elongatum. The sequence goes on from CM022300.1 coordinate 323,311,731, forward strand.
CGCGTTGCCCCTGGAGAGGGTGCTCCAGAGCCCAAACGCTGCAGTCAGGGTTGCTGAATGGAACATCGAGCTACAGGTGATCCAGCTGGAGTTCAGCACCATCAGGGTCATCAAGGGCGCGGCCCTCGCTGACTTTGTGGCAGAATGGACTGACGCCCCCGACCGAGGGGTTGGTGAAAACCGCTCCCTCGTGCCCGGAGACGAGGCGCCCGATGGCTGGGTCATGTACTTCGACGGCGCATTCGCACGCCGGGGGCGGGGGCTGGAGCCGTGCTCATGTCGCCTACTCAGGACAAGCTCTACTACGCCATGCAGCTCTGCTTCCAGCACGGCGAGAATGTCTCCAACAACATCGCGGAGTACAAAGGCCTGATCGCAGCCCTCCAGGCTGCGGTGGGCCTGGGGATCAAGCGCCTCACCATCAAGGGCGATTCTCAACTCCTCGTCAACTTCTCCAACAAGGTATACATGCCCAAGGATGAGCACATGGAGGCATACTTGGAAGAGGTACGCAAAATTGAAAAACAGTTCTTGGGTCTGGAATTGCAGCATGTCCCGCGCGACACGAACAAGGGGGCAGACGACATCGCCAAGAGGGCGTCGCGGCGCGACCCCCAAAAGCCTGGCGTATTCGACGAGAGGCTCTTCAAGCCGTCGGCGGTCCCCTCCACCGCGAGCACGGTGCTGCTCCGGGAGGAACTGTCCCAGGCCCCCACCTCGGGCGCCCCGGCCTGCGGTCCGACCTCCGGAGCCCACCTGCTTCTGGCCGTCGAACCTCAGGAGGGGTGCTGGACCGAGGAGTTCAAGGCGTACCTACTCCAGGGCACCTTCCCGGAGAAGCAAGAAGAAGCAGAACGCGTGGCCCGCTAGGCACCACGTACTGCTTGCAGGATGGCGAGCTCTACCGAAGGCTCCTAAACGACGTCTCTCTGCGGTGCATCTCCAAGGAGCAGGGGTGCGAGCTGCTGGCTGACATCCACAGTGGGGACTGTGGGCATCACTCTTCGTCGCGCACCCTCGTGGGCAAGGCGTTCCGCAGCGGGTTCTACTGGCCCACGGTGCTCAATGACGCCACTGAGCTGGTGAGGTCCTGCGAGGTGTGCCAATTCCACGCCAAACAAATCCACCAGCCCGCTCAAGGCCTCCAGACCATCCCGCTCTCATGGCCGTTCGCGGTATGGGGACTGGATATCCTGGGACCATTCCCTTGTGCAGCTGGGGGATACCGCTACCTCTACGTCGCCATCGACAAGTTCACCAAGTGGGCAGAGTTGGAGCCCGTGCGCACCATCCCGGCTTGTTCGGCTGTCAAGTTCATCAAGGGTCTCGTGAGCTGCTTTGGGGTCCCCAACCGTATCATCATCGACAATGGCTCTCAGTTCACAAGCAACCTTTTCAAAATGTATTGTGCTAACCTTGGAACGCAGATATGCTATGCTTCGGTGGCACACCCACGGAGCAACGGCCAAGCCGAGCGCACCAACGCGGAGGTCCTGAGGGGCCTCAAGGCGAGGATCTTCAAGAAGAAACTCGAGGCCTGCGGCAGGGGCTGGCTCGATGAGCTCCAGTCTGTGCTGTGGTCCATCCGCACCACCGCGACCAAGCCCATGGGCGAGACCTTGTTCTTCCTCATCTACGGGGCTGAGGCGGTCCTCCCTCATGAGGTCAAACATTGCTCCCCGCGGGTCTTGGCATTTGACGAGGCACGCCAGGACGCCTTGCGGGGGATGGACCTCATGTTGGGGGAGGAGGGCCGCCGCCAAGCCTCGCTCCGTGCTGCGAGGTACCAGCAGGCGCTGCGGCAGTATCACTGCCGTAGCATCCGCTCCAGGACCCTCGAGGTGGGTGACCTCGTGCTGAGGCGGGTGCTCTCCAGGGAGGGGCTTCATAAGCTCTCGCCATGTGGGAGGGCCCGTTCAGGATTGCCCGTGTCTCCAGGCCTGGCGCCGCGCGCCTGGAGACACAGGACGGGGTCCCCATCCAGAATGCCTGGAACATCTAGCCCCTTCGGAAGTTCTACCCATGAACAAGGCCATGCGTCTCTCAAGATCTCCGCTAGTGACACTCTCACGTAATAATGAGTGGGGTTGTACACGCCCCGGAGTGTCCTGAGCGCCGCCCTCGGGCCTCACGGGGGCTCCCGCCCACGTCCAAGTGGAGGCCCCATGCTCTCCGCTGGTGGGAAGACAGAAGACTAGTGTAGGTGTCGGACGCGGTTGTTCATTTGCTTGCTTTCTGTAGTTGATTTGCAACTTCTTGAAATGAAATTTGGAGTTCTCGCTTCTTTATTTGAATGGTTTGGGAATTTTTCTCCTCGCAGCACTCGCTTTTTTCAGGCCTCGTTTTAGGGAAAGTGACAATTGCCCGTCGCTCTTCCTCGCACGTCCCGCTTGTGGGGGCTGGGCACGGTGTGTACGGTTGGGCCCGCCCGCGAACGCACCTCGCCAAAGCCTTGGCCTTTCGTGTCTGAATCCTCACGTGATGCCCTCAAACGAGCTAGCGGGCACGCACGCCCTCCTGAGTCTGTGCCTCTGGGCATCGCGCCCCTCCTGAGTCCGTGCCTTCGGGCATCGCGACGCGGCATACCAACGACCCACGCTAGGGGGCTCGCGCGGGGGACGGCACCTCTGTCACACCCTGATTTTTGGCCCTTTCCTTTTCTTTTGATTTTCTGAGTATTTTGCTTGAGTTTTCTTTTTCTGTGGCTATGTGGTCTGGAAACTGGAAAAGATGATCTCTTCTTCCTTTCCAGAGTGGCTTGTCATCCTCATATCCTTCCCAAGACCTTGCCATTTTCATCTTGGACCAACCTCAATATCCTCTTTGTTGGGAATATTCCTTTTTCAATTAAAGGAATAATCCTTTTTGCCCTAGGTTGTGAAGCAACCTATATTTCCATCACTCCTAAAATTCCCAAATAATTCTCATAAATTGTTTGGGTCATATCTTGCTCAAATATGTCAAAATCCTTCCTTGGCACCATCAAAGATAATTCACAAATATTCCTTTTCTTATTCTGCCCTCAGTGGCTTTTTGAGAAGGAAGTGTCATTTATCTTTGCTTGATTGAACCCAAACTTTTTGGACACCTTTTCATGTCCAAATCATTGCCTCATGCCAAAATTCAACTCCATTTGCCTAGTAAATTTTTCTCAGTGATTTTTCAAAGTTCTTGTCTGAGGGAATTCATTGTGAAGGAAGTACTAGCTAGGATAACCCAAATGAGTTGAAATTTTGCATGGTCCTTCATATCATCAAATCATGACTCTCCTCAAAATTTGAGCTCATTTCATCGATCCATGTGAGCACACCTTCAATTCTTTGTCTCTGTCCAAATTTTTAGTTAGTGAAGCAAGTATATTTTATCTTGCTCCATTATGGCTGAAAACTTTCCTAAGCCTTCTCCTATCCATATAACTTATCTCCACAAGATTTGGGCTCACTTCATCTAGCCATTTTACCTCAGGATTTTTCCCAAGATTCTGTCCAGAGAGATGCATTATGAAGGAAGTACCATTTTGGCTTGGCCAAATGGCATGAAATTTTTATGGCACTCTCATATGCCCAAATCATCCTTCCATGTCTATTTTCAGCCCAAGGCATCACTCTATGCGAGTGCTTCTTCCTGTTTTTGTTTCTGGACCAATTTATGTAGTTGTAAAACAACTATGTTAAAACTTGGTCCAAATCACCTCAAAATTAACAGGACTATAGTCCTTCCTACCCTAAACCTCCCTGATATCAAGTTTTTCACATAACCTCACTAAGTTGATCACATCAGAGTGGTCAAGATTGCTACAGCAAACTTCAGAGGTCACTTCCCATCTAACCACAGCGTTTTTAATCGAGCTTTACACTCAGTTGTAACCTACCCTGGAGGGACTTCACCCCAGACAACTCTTTGCAGTCCCTCTTTTCCTCTACATGCCAGTCTGCGCGGTGACCACCGTTTTGGCAAGCGATGAGCGTGTCGAGAACGTCGTTTTGCATGGGCCCTGCTTGTGATCGTCGTTCCAGCGCGCCTGTGCATGTCTAGCAGCTCACCCTCGCCGTCCTATTCTTCCCTGACCTCACTCCCCATCATATAGCTCACTCATCGGAGCTCGTCGCCGCGCGCCCACGGGCAAACTATAGCCGGCCGTCGTTTCCTCCTCTGTCCGCTTCCTCCCCGTGCCCCCTTGGCCTACTCTGCTCCGTGATCGCTGCAGCGCTGCTTCATCGCGTTCCCTCGCCATCCCGTGCTCGCTGAGCCCCGCCAGAACATTGGCCGGACCCGAGCGGCGGCAACCGGCTCGGCACCTCGGCCCCACCTATAAATGGCCATCCCCGAGGCCACTCGACCACACCAGCAGCCTTCCCACACTCCCATCTCCCTCCCTAGCCTCTCAACCTCTCGGCGGAGCTGCTCTGCCCTCCCATCGCCGCCTTGGCCGCCGCCCCCTCCGGCTCAAATTCGAGCTAGGCCGACCACTCATCTCCTCTCTGACCTCACCAGTGGATCCTCTCAACCCCGGCGGATTCCCCCCAAGCCTCTTCCTCATCATCCCACCACCGGAGCGCCGAGCCCATCTCCACCCGAAGACCCCTCCGCCGCGGGCACTCCAGCGTTTCTTCCCGAGCTCGTCGGCGATTTCCAATCCCATGAATGGATGCGCCTCGTCTCCCCGAGCTCGCCGGCGGTCGAAACGCGGCATATGGTGGCCTGTAGCACCGGCAGTCGTCGCCGGAGCGCTCGGCCTCGCCCCTGCCTCTTAGCGCCGTCGGGAGGAGGAAGAAGGAAGAGAAGGGAGGATAGAGAAGGAGGTGGGCCCCACCAGTCAGCGTCCCAGAAGCCCGGCCCCGCCTCTGCTGACTGGGATAAGTGGAAGCGCATTCTGCATTTTACGCTTTCCCTGTAGGAAAGCGTATTCTGCTGCAGTGCGCGACCCGCCGAGCTGTCAGGGACCCCTTTGTGAATATTTTCTTTGCAAATAAGTCCCTGGCAGAAAACCCCTCGTATCTTTTTTCTTGTAACTCCGATTGAGGTGAATCCAACGCCCACATCTTGATCTCGCCGAGCCCGTTCTGTTCTTATCATTTTCATGATGTGTTCACATTTTGAAAATGACCTTATTGCCCTTGCCCCTAATCAGCCCCCTCCGAGGGAGAACCCTTTCCAGCGATTCTTTCAGCGAGTTTTCCGCAGTTCTCCCTGGTGTATTCTTCATCCCCAGGCAAGCCACGACAACCACTTGCATGATAGCCATGCAGTAGCCATGGTTTTCTACTTGAATATTTAATAAGTGCTTGTTTGTCTGCAACTGCTATCGCTGTTTCGGTTATGCTTAGGGATCTGTGTTTATCTTCATGCTATGTTCATATGCACTTGTTTATCATGTATTCTTGCTAGTATTACTTTGCATGACATGCTTGGTAGTAGTACATGTTGGGGTTGGTTATGTTCTTCGGTGCATGACTACCGTCTGTTACCGAGTACCGTTGTTATGCATGTTCCTTTGCATTTAGTTGGTTAAATGCTTGTATGGTGGTATTATCGTTATGTTCTTGCATGGTATTTATTCCCGATGCTAGTGGTCATGTTATGCTATGAGTAGTGTTATACTCATGATATTCATGCTCGTCAGTATGCCATGCTCATTCGGATATATGATTTATTGTTGTTGATATGCTTGATGATTATGTTACACCCCCATGCTCATGTTGATATCATGCATTATAGTTGCATCATGTCAGATTAATATGGCTCAGCTTATTGCATTCAAGTTTAACCGGATAATAATGAAATTGAACAACTATTGGCTTAGTCATGGTGCCAACAAATTGAGCTGACCAGTGCAACCACACTTGCCTTATGGGGGGTCCTAACTGGGTCTATTGTCATGCCTCTCGCCGGTGCCTCCAACGAGGGAAGGTTATGCGCGGACGCTACCTTGGCCGGGTAGGACGGCATAAGCCTTGTGTGCCCGTTGTTGTTGTACCTGGGTTGTTCCCGTTTGGGACCATTTATAGATTTGCCACGATGGTGGCCGGCCACGTAGGTGGCAGATGTCACGAGTTGACATCGGGGCCACCCAGGACTTAGCCCAAAGGGGAGTTGGTCGGAGTGGCTGGGACGGTGTGATGGCAATAGATCGGTTTTTTCGGAATGCCGTTGGTCCACCCGAATGGGAGCGCGAGGCCATGGGTTCCGTGGTGTGGGTACAGTGTACTAACCTCTGCAGAGTGTGTGTTAAATCTATCGATAGCCGCGCCCGCGGATATGGGCCCAGTTCGTAGTCGGTCACACTATGGGTCAACAATAATAATAACTTGTTTAATAATAACCCCGATTCGATGTTGAGAAAGAGATTGGTTGTGATCGAGAGAGGATCACGGAGGTATCATGGATACCGAAGTTGGTTGATCTTTATGTGATCGTGAGAGGATCACCATGGTATCGAGGATACCGAGTTGTTGGATATTTGTGGTGTTATGCGAGAGTCAAGGGTAAAGGTCAAGCTCCTTGTGGCCATGTAATGATTACTACGGTATTGTTAATACCAAGCTTGATTTGATCCTGAGATGATCATGTGATGTCCGTGATGGTAAGCTTGTACATGTGATGGTTACGAGGTAACCCCAAGCAGAGTAAGTTGGTGCATGCTAGTATCATCATGTTGCATGCTAGTATCATCATGTTCATATGTTCATGCCATGCTCCTATTGTTTTAGTTGTATCATGTTGTACATGCCATGTTGTTCTGATAGTATCGTGTTCATCATTGTTAAGTAACCTGTAATTGCCATGCTGTTGTTTATCTTGATTGCTCTTGGTTGCTGTGAGCTTGCAAGTACAATCAATGTACTGACCTCGAGTGTCATGCCAGTTTGCAGGTCATGCCGGATTTGATTGCTTGTTTGCCGTGGATTCCTTGTTTGCGAGCTAGGATCAGCGTTCCAGCTAGAGTCCCTGCGGAGTGGAGTTCATCACCGTTGTCGTTGTTTTGCTGCCAGTAGTTATTCTGATGCTTCGTGTTGTTCTGCTGCTTGCATAGAGCAACCGTGGCAGGCATAGTTTCGCCGTGCTGATGTAATCCCCTTGTACCCATATAGCTTGTAATAAAGAGCTGATTTGTTCTATGCTAAGCAGTGCCGTATTCCAGAAGACTTCTCCTCGATCTCTGGGCGGGAATACGGGGCGTTCCGGTTTCTCTGAGCCGGGGTGCCACTAGGCTTGGTATCAGAGCAGGTCTGGCTGTAGGACGCCCTAGCCCGCGCGAGCGTTAGAATGCGGTAGTGTATAGTCCAGTTGGTTTGTTGCACTTGGTTGCTGCATTTGTTTGTTGCATAACACGCATATAGTTTATTATCGGGTCGCTTGTAGTGATCTTGTAAGTGTAGGCAGTATCGGTTTCAATCCACTACCTGCACCCTCCCACTTTGCATACCTGCTCTTCGGTGTTTGGCGTCGTCTCTGTCCCAGCGGAGTGATGCCATTGTACCAAGTGTTCCAGACACCAATAGCAGGAGTTATGCTTGGATATCGTGTCGATATCTTCCCGCCACCCACCCATATCGCTTCGGTGATAGACTTGCCTCTATCCCGAATCGTGCCTTCCATCCCGCCACTTTGGCAAACCGTACTGATCTTGGTTATCAGAAAAGGGCAATGCCAGCAAGCCTTGCTTTTCCACCGCTATCCTACCCTCTCATCCCATTCTTTGGACGTGTGTGATTCCCTTTCGTACGCTTGATGATGATGTGGTCGTGACCTTTGTGTCTCGCTACATGATCACCAAGTCCGTCCTCGCCTCCATATTCATCCAGATGCAACCGGTGTTCAGCCAGCGCTTGGTGTAGCCTTGGGTACGCCATCTCCTTCCACACGCTGATTCACCTTCGTGCACACCGCCACAACATATTAGATCGTAATACCGGAGTTTCTGCGAGATTTGCGTGCTTAAGTATGCATGCATATTATTGTTGTGAGTTGCAGTAATATGTGATGTTGCTTGATTATTCGCATTATTTATATTGTTAGTATGCTTGTGTGCTTTTGTTTTATGTCGTTTCTTTTGCTTCTTTCTTTGGGCCTTCGGTGTTACATATTTTCCCCTTATTAAAGTTGCTCATCAACCGACACCGGACCCGAAGAATCAGCAAGGAATTGAAGTATTTGGAAACTCAGCTAAACAGAATAGAATTCTCAGCCGACTGCAGTGAAATGGGGAATATCCGATCTTGATGCTGATCATGAATTTTGCATTAGTGTGCACTCCTCACAACAGTACTGATAATCAAGTTTACCTCAGTGCGCACTATTCATAGCAGTATAGATCAAATCAGCAAGAAGATAAATTGTGTGCAAGACCAATAGTATATTATCAGTCAAAGGTAATCATCAGCAGGAATATTAAGAGGATACATTTGTGGCAATCAGTCTGCATATCACAATGAGAAGCTTCTGGCGTAAGCAACCCAGTCTCCCCTCGCAAGCTACCAGAGAAACTTCCAAAGCAAGATTCATCTATCTTCCTCAATATGCTATATGGATGACTTCCTGTGCAAAATACTCTGTCTTATTCAGTAAGCAACCGCAAAAGCTTCCGGCATAAGGTACCGAGTTCTTCCCTAGCAAGTCTTTAAGGGGGGAAGCTTCTGCCGCACGATATCCAGTCTTCCTCAGCAAGATGCTCTCAATGGCTTCCAGCATAAGCCATCCAATCTCTCTCTGTATGGCATTTGTGCAAGATATTAAATTGTGAGTTGGCAGCATTTGGCAGTGCATCCCAAGAACCAGGACCGCAACAGTTGGGTCAGAAGCAAGAATCAGTCAGAATACAAGTCTGCCTCGGGAATAAAATTCTCATATATATTGTGCGCATGCTACCAAGTTCTTGTTAGTCACTGGTACGATGATGAAGTCAAGGCAAGAATCCGAAAACCTCACGAGTCATGCAAGAGAAAGAAAGCCAGTTGGTGATGCAAGAACCGTCAAGATTCGGAGAAAGACAACATGGGGTAGCCAATTTTGACAGTAGTCAGCAAGGCCAATTTCCTCATACCCGACAAGGTGATATCATTAACCCTTGTCACCACTTTGTATGCTTGACGACAACAATGAGCTATATGCAAGTATGTGTGAACCTGGTATAGTTCCTATCACATGATACATGAACGTGGATAAGGTTATGATTGCCAAAATATTGCACCCAACAGTACCTATGGTCACATGAAGAAGCAATATGACCAAGCTCTTTCAGCAAAGAATCCAGAACAAGCAAACAGTAATGAAGGAACAAGACCGACGATACAGGTACGATAATTGTTGCATGACCCACATGGTGCAGATACCTCGGATAGTCTGGTTCAGTATCGATCACCATGAGTACCTGTCCAAGGGGTCTACTCCATTCTAGTAAGGCCCTCATATCCAGACAACCCGCTCAGTCAACAATATGTGCTCAGATTTGTCAGAATCGAATATCTGGGTCTGTTGAACCGGACCAAGGGGCCATTCCATAGTTTGACCCCGGCAACCATGGTAAAGCATCACACAGCCTACTATCCCCATGGATATGCCGACAGAACGAACAACCAGGATGTTGAGCAACAGTCTCAAAGCATGTGTCCTCACTTATGAGAATCATCAAAGGGCAACCTGTCATGAATAAAATTTCTTCTGCCAGCACCATCGTTGGTCAAGTCTGCGGATTCTATCATATAAGGCCGTACCCCTTTTTGTTGACTACGACAGGCGACAGTGCAATATTTGGTATGGATCTGATACTCAAGACAGTAGAGCTAGTCAAGATGATTCAGAAACTCCTGCGAGAAGTCAGAATCCGTTAGGAGAACGGTTATGACTCACCTCACTGTTTTGAACCCAGAGAACCCGTATTTAGTTGTGAAACCCAATGCAAGGAGTAAGAGCTTGGGTGTTCGTCAGGAAAATTGGATCACAACTTCATGGAAGGTTGTCAGTGTTGGATGACACATCCATCGGAAATCACTCTTGGACTTGTGAGACGGACATATGTTTCAGTCATGATAATCTATCCCACTCAGCTAAGTCAGCAGATATGAAAAGAATTGGAGCCAGTATAAGCTTGAACATGTGAGATAAGATTGGTCAGAATGTCGATACAAACCACCCCAGAGCCAGGCAGTCTCGTCATATGAAATTCAGTGGGAACATAACATAAGAGAAAAAGGATACCTGAGTTGAAAACGGTTTCCTTAAGTCAGTATATTCATACTTGTTCCATGAGCAACCAAATCTCGAGGACAAGATTTCTTTAAGGGGGGATGGTTTGTCACACCCTAATTTTTGGCCCTTTCCTTTTCTTTTGATTTTCTAAGTATTTTGCTTGAGTTTTCTTTTTCTGTGGCTATGTGGTCTGGAAACTGGAAAAAATGATCTCTTCTTCCTTTCCAGAGTGGCTTGTCATCCTCATATCCTTCCCAAGACATTGCCATTTTCATCTTGGCCCAACCTCAATATCCTCTTTGTTGGGAATATTCCTTTTTCTATTAAAGGAATAATCCTTCTGGCCCTAGGTTGTGAAGCAACCTATATTTCCATCACTCCTAAAATTCCCAAATAATTCTCATAAATTGTTAGGTCATATCTTGCTCAAATATGTCAAAATCCTTCCTTGGCAACATCAAAGATAATTCACAAATATTACTTTTCTTATTCTGCCCTTAGTGGCTTTTTGAGAAGGAAGTGTCATTTATCTTTGCTTGATTGAACCCAAACTTTTTGGACACCTTTTCATGTCCAAATCATTGCATCATGCCAAAATTCAACTCCATTTGCCTAGTAAATTTTTCTCAGTGATTTTTCAAAGTTCCTGTCTGAGGGAATTCATTGTGAAGGAATTACTAGCTAGGATAACCCAAATGAGTTGAAATTTTGCATGGTCCTTCATATCATCAAATCATGAATCTCCTCAAAATTTGAGCTCATTTCATCCATCCATGTGAGCACACCTTCAATTCTTTGTCTCTGTCCAAATTTTTAGTTAGTGAAGCAAGTATATTTTATCTTGCTCCATTATGGCTGAAAACTTTCCTAAGCCTTCTCCTATCCATATAACTTATCTCCACAAGATTTGGGCTCACTTCATCTAGCCATTTTTCCTCAGGATTTTCCCCAAGATTCTGTCTAGAGAAATGCATTATGAAGGAAGTACCATTTTGGCTTGGCCAAATGGCATCAAATTTTTATGGCACTCTCATATGCCCAAATCATCCTTCCATGTCTATTTTCAGCCCAAGGCATCACTCTATGTGAGTGCTTCTTCCTGTTCTTGTTTCTGGACCAATTTATGTAATTGTAAAACAACTATATTAAAACTTGGTCCAAATCACCTCAAAATTAACAGGACTATAGTCCTTCCTACCCTAAACCTCCCTGACATCAAGTTTTTCACTTAACCTCACTAAGTTGATCACATCAGAGTGGTCAAGATTGCTACAGCAAACTTCAGAGGTCACTTCCCATCTAACCACAGCGTTTTTAATCGAGCTTTACACTCAGTTGTAACCTACCCTTGAGGGACTTCACCCCAGACAACTCTTTGCAGTCCCTCTTGTCCTCTACATGCCAGTCTGCACGGTGACCACTGTTGTGGCATGCTATGAGCGTGTCCAGAACGTAGTTTTGCTCGGGCCCTGCTCGTGATCATTGTTCCAGCGCGCCCGTGCATGTCTAGCAGCTCACCCTCGCCGTCCTCTTCTTCCCAGACCTCACTCCCCATCCTGTAGCTCGCTCATCGGAGCTCGTCGCCGCGCGCCCACGGGCAAACTGTAGCCGGCCGTCATTTCCTCCTCTGTCCACTTCCTCCCCGTGCCCCCTTGGCCTCCTCTGCTCCGTGATCACTGTAGTGCTGCTTCATCATGTTCCCTCGCCCTCTCATGCTCGCTGAGCCCCGCCAGAATGTTGGCCGGACCCTAGCGGCGGCAACCGGCCCGGCACCTCGCCCCCGCCTAAAAATGGCCATCCCCGAGGCCACTCGACCACACCAGCAGCCTTCCCACACTCCCATCTCCCTCCCTAGCCTCTCAACCTCTCGCCGGAGCTGCTCTGCCCCTCCAATCGCCGCCATGGCCGCCGCCCCCTCCGGCTCAAATTCGAGCTAGGCCGACCACTCATCTCCTCTCTGACCTCACCAGTGGATCCTCTCAACCCTGGCGGAGCCCCCCCCCAAGCCTCGACCTCATCATCCCACCACCGGAGCACCGAGCCCATCTCCACCCGAAGACCCCTCCGCCACGGGCACTCCTGCGTTTCTTCCCGAGCTCCTCGGCGATTTCCAATCCCATGAATGGATGCGCCTCGTCTCCCCTAGCTCGCCGGTGGTCGAAATGCAGCATATGGTGGACTATAGCACCGGCAGTCGTCGCCGGAGCGCTCGGCCTAGCCCCTGCCTTTGAGCGCCGTCGGGAGGAGGAAGAAGGAAGACAAGGGAGGAGAGAGAAGGAGGCGGGCCCCACCAGTTAGCGTCCCAGAAGCCCGGCCCCGCCTCTGCTGACTGGGATAAGTGGAAGCGCATTCTGCGCTTTATGCTTTTCCCGTGGGAAAGCGTATTCTGCTGCAGTGCGTGACCCGCCGAGCTGTCAGGGACCCCTTTATGAATATTTTCTTTGCAAATAAGTCCTTGGGAGGAAACCCCTCGTATCTTTTTGCTCGTAACTCCGATTGAGGTGAATCCAACGCCCACATCTTCGTCATGTTGAGCCCGTTCTGTTCTTATCATTTTTATGATGTGTTCACATCTTGAAAATGACCTTATTGCCCTTGCCCCTAATCAGCCCCCTCCGAGGGAGAACCTTTTCCAGCGATTCTTTCCGCTAGTTTTCCGCACTTCTCCCCGGTGTATTCTGCATCCCCAGGCAAGCCACAACAACCACTTGCATGATAGCCATGCAATAGCCATGGTTTTCTACTTGAACATTTAATAAGTGCTTGTTTGTCTGCAACTGCTATCGTTGTTTCGGTTATACTTAGGGATCTGTGTTTATCTTCATGCTATGTTCATATGCACTTGTTTATCATGTATTCTTGCTAGTATTACTTTGCATGACATGCTTGGTAGTAGTACATGTTGGGGTTGGTTATGTTCTTCGGTGCATGACTACCGTCTGTTACCGAGTACCGTTGTTATGCATGTTCCTTTGCATTTAGTTGGTTAAATGCTTGTATGGTGGTATTATCGTTATGTTCTTGCATGGTATTTATTCCTGATGCTAGTGGTCATGTTATGCTATGAGTAGTGTTATACTCGTGATATTCATGCTCGTCAGTATACCATGCTCATTCGGATATATGATTTATTGTTGTTGATAAGCGTGATGATTATGTTGCACCCCCATGCTCATGTTGATATCATGCATTATAGTTACATCATGTCAGTTTAATATGGCTCAGCTTATTGCATTCAAGTTTAACCAGATAATAATGAACTTGAACAACTGTTGGCTGAGTCATGGTGCCACCAAATCGAGCTGACCAGTGCAACCACACTTGCATTATGGGGGGGGGGTCCTAACTGGGTCTATTGTCATGCCTCTCGCTGGTGCCTCCAACGAGGGAAGGTTATGTGTGGGCGCTACCTTGGCCGGGTAGGACGGCATAAGCCTTGTGTGCCTGTTGTTGTTGTTGTACCCGGGTTGTCCCCGTTTGGGACCGTTTATAGTTTTGCCATGATGGTGGCCGGCCACGTAGGTGGCGGATGTCACGAGTTGACATCGGGGCCATCCAGGACTTAGCCCAAAGGGGAGTTGGTCGGAGTGGCTGGGAGGGTGTGATGGCAATAGATCGGTTTTGTCGGAATGCCGTTGGTCCACCCGAATGGGAGCGCGAGGCCATGGGTTCCGTGGTGTGGGTACAGTGTACTAACCTCTGCAGAGTGTGTGTTAAATCTATCGATAGCCGCGCCCACGGATATGGGCCCAGTTCGTAGTCGGTCACACTATGAGTCAACAATAATAATAACTTGTTTAATAATAACCCCGGTTCGATGACGAGAAAGAGATTGGTTGTGATCGAGAGAGGATCACGAAGGTAGCGTGGATACCGAAGTTGGTTGATCTTTATGTGATCGTGAGAAGATCACCGTGGTATCGAGGATACCGAGTTGTTGGATATTTGTGGTGTTATGCGAGAGTCAAGGGTAAAGGTCAAGCTCCTTGTGGCCATGTAATGATTACTACGGTATTGTTAATACCAAGCTTGATTTGATCCTAAGATGATCGTGTGATGTCCGTGATGGTAAGCTTGTACATGTGATGGTTACGAGGTAACCCCAAGCAGAGTAAGTTGGTGCATGCTAGTATCATCATGTTGCATGGTAGTATCATCATGTTCATATGTTCATGCCATGCTCGTATTGTTCTAGTTGTATCATGTTGTACATGCCATGTTGTTCTGATAGTATCGTGTTCATCATTGTTAAGTAACCTGTAATTGCCATGCTGTTGTTTATCTTGATTGCTCTTGGTTGCTGTGAGCTTGCAAGTACATTCAATGTACTGACCTGGCGTGTCATGCCAGTTTGCAGGTGTCGGTGTACTAAGTATTGGGCCACTAGTACCCCGTACTTGTGCACGGGCAGTTGTAGCCATCCTCGCGGCATGGCTTGCCGGGAACAGCTCGAGGTCGATTCAAGTCACCAAGGAAATCATCAAGTCAGATATCTGAGGATCAACGGATAAACAAAGCTGGAATCCGAAGGCCAGCTTCCCCGGCAAGATCCTTGCCAGGATGGCCTGTGGAGCCCGGCAAGGCTTGGCGCCCGGCAAGGCTTGGCGCCCGGCAAGCCTTGGCGTCCGGCAAGCCTTGGCGCCCGGCAAGATTTGGCGCCTGGCGAGGTTCTGCCACTGTGCCACCGCTTCGGCACAGTAACAGGTCTGACATTCTGGGTCCTTCTCTGGATGCGTGGCGACGCGCCAGTGGAGGAGAGCTTAAGCGGTGCTGATGGGATGGCCCCTTTTTCCATCCCCAAGAAAGTGAGGACACCTAAACGGACACCTCATGGTGCATTAAATGCGTTTGTCCTAATCCGTTAGGGGTTAGGTATGATACCCTGTAGCTACTTTACACCGCAATGTATGTACATTGTGCCACTGTGGTGACCCCTTTGAGCATATAAAAGGAGGGCCAAGGCAACTGCTACAGAGGAGGGGAACTTCTAGCCCATTCTGCATGCGTAGCCGCTCTTTGAACGTACTGTTCATTGCGAGCGCTCCTGAGGCTGGGCTCAAGAACATCAATAAGAACACAAAGCAGGAGTAGGGTTTTACGCTGATCAGCGGCCCGAACCTGGGTAAAAACTTCCCGCGTCGATCATTGGTTCTGCTCTTTGCGTATACCTCTCCCCCCGCCGAATCGTAAAGGGGTCTCTCGGGATCCCATAGGTGTCGTACCCCAACAGCAGGTCATGCCGGATTTGATTGCTTGTTTGCCGTGGATTCCTTGTTTGTGAGCTAAGATAAGCATTCCAGCCAGAGTCCCTGCGGAGTGGAGTTCATCATCGTCGTCGCTGTTCTGCTGCCAGTAGTTATTCCGCTGCTTCGTGTTGTTCTGCTACTTGCATAGAGCAACCATGGTAGGCGTAGTATCGCCGTGCTGATGTAATCCCCTTGTACCCATATAGCTTGTAATAAAGAGCTGATTTGTTCTATGCTAAGCAGTGCCGTATTCCAGAAGACTTCTCCTCGATCTTTGGGCTGGAATACGGGGAATTCCGATTTCTCTGAGCCGGGGTGCCACAAGGCTTGGTATCAGAGCAGGCCTAGTTGTAGGACGCCCTAGCCCACGCGAGCATTAGAATGCGGTAGTGTATAGTCCAGTTTGTTTGTTGCACTTGATTGCTGCATTTGTTTGTTGCATAACATGCATATAGTTTATTATCGGGTCGCTTGTAGTGATCTTGTGAGTGTAGGCGGTATCGGTTTTGATCCACTGCCTGCACCCTCCCTCTTTGCATACCTGCTCTTTGGTGTTTGGCGTCGTCTCTGTCCCAGCGGAGTGATGCCATGGTACCAAGTGTTCCAGACACCATCTGCAGGAGTTATGCTCGGATATTGTGTCGATATCTTCCCGCCACCCACCCATATCGCTCCGGTGATAGACTTGCCTCTATCCCCAATCTTGGCTTCCATCCCGCCACTTTGGCAACCCTTACTGATCTTGGTTATCAGAAAAGGGCAATGCCAGCAAGCCATGCTTTTCCACCGCTATCCTACCCTCTCATCCCATTCTTTGGACGTGTGTGATTCCCTTTCGTACGCTTGATGATGATGCGGTCGTGACCTTTGTGTCTCGCTACATGATCACCAAGTCCGTCCTCGCCTCCATATTCATCCAGATGCAACCGGTGTTCAGCCATCGCTTGGTGTAGCCTTGGGTACGCCAACTCCTTCCACATGCCGATTCACCTTCATGCACACCCCCACAGCATATTATATCGTAATACCGGAGTTTCGGCGAGATTTGTGTGCTTAAGTATGCATGCATATTATTGTTGTGAGTAGCAGTAATATGTGATGTTGCTTGATTATTCGCATTATTTATATTGTTAGTATGCTTGTGTGCTTTTGTTTTCGTCGTTTCTTCTGCTTCTTTCTTTGGGCCTTCCGTGTTACATATTTTCCCCTTATTAAAGTTGCTCATCAACCGACACCGGACCCGAAGAATCAGCAAGGAATTCAAGTATTTGGAAACTCAGCTAAACAGAATGGAATTCTCAGCCGATTGCAGTGAAATGGGGAATATCCGATCTTGATGCTGATCATAAATTTTGCATTAGTGTGCACTCCTCACAACAGTACTGATAATCAAGTTTACCTCAGTGCACACTATTCATAGCAGTAAAGATCAAATCAGTAAGAAGATAAATTGTGTGCAAGACCAACAATATATTATCATTCAAAGGTAATCATCAGCAGGAATATTAAGAGGATACATTTGTGGCAATCAGTCTGCATATCACAATGAGAAGCTTCTGCCGTAAGCAACCCAGTCTCCCCTCGCAAGCTACAGGAGAAACTTCCAAAGCAAGATTCATCTATCTTCCTCAATATGCTATATGGATGACTTCCTGTGCAAAATACTCTGTCTTATTTAGTAAGCAACCGCAAAAGCTTCCGGCATAAGGTACCAAGTTTTTCCCTAGCAAGTCTTTAAGGGGGGAAGCTTCTGCCGCACTATATCCAGTCTTCCTCAGCAAGATACTCTCGATGGCTTCCAGCATAAGCCATCCAATCTCTCTCTGTACGACATTTGTGCAAGATATTAAATTGTGAGTTGGCAGCATTTGGCAGAGCATCCCAAGAACCAGGACCGCAACATTTGGGTCAGACGCAAGAATCAGTCAGAATACAAGTCTGCCTCGGGAATAAAATAGTCATATATATTGTGCACATGCTACCAATTTCTTGCTAGTCACTGGTACGATGATGAAGTCAAGGTTAGAATCTGAAAACCTCACGAGTCATGCAAGAGAAAGAAAGCCAGTTGGTGATGCAAGAACCGTCAAGATTCGGAGAAAGACAACATGGGGTAGCCAATTTTGACAGTACTCAGCAAGGCCAATTTCCTCATACCCGACAAGGTGATATCATTAACCCTTGACACCACCTTGTATGCTTGACGACAACAATGAGCTATATGCAAGTATGTGTGAAACTGGTATAGTTCCTATCACACAATACATGCACGTGGATAAGGTTATGATTGCCAAAATATTGCACCCGACAGTACCTATGGTCACACGAAGAAGCAATATGACCAAGCTCTTTCAGCAAAGAATCCATAACAAGCAAAGAGTAATGAAGGAACAAGACCGACGATACAGGTATGATAATTGTTGCATGACCCACATGGTGCAGATACCCCAGATAGTCTGATTCAGTATCGATCACCATGAATACCCGTCCAAGGGGTTTACTCCGTTCTAGTAAGGCCCTCATATCCAGACAACCCGCTCAGTCAACAATATGTGCTTAGATTTGTCAGAATCGAATATCTGGGTCTGTCGAACCGGACCAAGGGGCCATTCCACAGTTTGACCCCGGCAACCATGGTAAAGCATCACACGGCCTACTATCCCCATGGATATGCCGACAGAACGAACAATCAGGATGTTGAGCAACAGTCTCGAAGCATGTGCCCTCACTTATGAGAATCATCAAAGGGCAACCTGTCATGAATAAAATTTCTTCTGCCAGCACCACCGTTGGTCAAGTCTGCGGATTCTATCATATAAGGCTGTACCCCTTTATGTTGACTACGACAGGCGACAGTCAAATATTTGGTACGGATCTGATACTCAAGACAGTGGGGCTAGTCAAGATGATTCAGAAACTCCTGCGAGAAGTCAGAATCCGTTAGGAGAACGGTTATGACTCACCTCACTGTTTTGAACCTGGAGAACCCGTATTTAGTTGAGAAACCCAATGCAAGGAGTAAGAGCTTGGGTGTTCATCAGGAAAATCTGATCACCACTTCATGGAAGGTTGTCAGTGCTGGATGACACATCCATTGGAAATCACTCTTGGACTTGTGAGACGGACATATGTTTCAGTCATGATAATCTATCCCACTCAGCTAAGTCAGCAGATATGAAAAGAATTGGAGCCAGTATAAGCATGAACATGTGAGATAAGATCGGTCAGAATGTCGATACAAACCACCCCAGAGCCAGGCAGTCTCGTCATATGAAATTCAGTGGGAACATAACATAAGAGAAAAAGGATACCTGAGTTGGAAACGGTTTCCTTAAGTCAGTATATTAATACTTGTTCCATGAGCAACCAAATCTCGAGGATGAGATTTCTTTAAGGGGGGAAGGTTTGTCACACCCTGATTTTTGGCCCTTTCTTTTTCTTCTGATTTTCTGACTATTTTGCTTGAGTTTTCTTTTTCTGTGGCTATGTGGTCTGGAAATTGGAAAAGATGATCTCTTTTTCCTTTCTAGAGTGGCTTCTCATCCTCATATCCTTCCCAAGACCTTGCCATTTTCATCTTGGCCCAACCTCAATATCCTCTTTGTTGGGAATATTCCTTTTTCTATTAAAGGAATAATCCTTTTTGCCCTAGGTTGTGAAGCAACCTTTATTTCCATCACTCCTAAAATTCCCAAATAATTCTCATAAATTTTTTGGGTCATATATTGCTCAAATATGTCAAAATCCTTCCTTGGCATCATCAAAGATAATTCACAAATATTCCTTTTCTTATTCTGCCCTCAGTGGCTTTTTGAGAAGGAAGTGTCATTTATCTTTGCTTGATTGAACCCAAACTTTTTGGACATCTTTTAATGTCCAAATCATTGCCTCATGCCAAAATTCAACTCCATTTGCCAAGAAAATTTTTCTCAGTGATTCTTCAAAGTTCTTGTCTGAGGGAATTCATTGTGAAGGAAGTACTAGCTAGGTTAACCCAAATGAGTTGAAATTTTGCATGGTCCTTCATATCATCAAATCATGACTCTCCTCAAAATTTGAGCTCATTTCATCCATCCATGTGAGCACACCTTCAATTCTTTGTCTCTGTCCAAATTTTCAGTTAGTGAAGCAAGTATATTTTATCTTGCTCCATTATGGCTGAAAACTTTCCTAAGCCTTCTCCTATCCATATAACTTATCTCCACAAGATTTGGGCTCACTTCATCTAGCCATTTTTCCTCAGGATTTTTCCCAAAATTCTGTCCAGAGAGATGCATTATGAAGGAAGTACCATTTTGGCTTGGCCAAATGGCATCAAATTTTTATGGCACTCTCATATCTCCAAAACATCCTTCCATGTCTATTTTCAGCCCAAGGAATCACTCTATGTGAGTGCTTCTTCCTGTTCTTGTTTCTGGACCAATTTATGTAGTTGTAAAACAACTATATTAAAACTTGGTCCAAATCACCTCAAACTTAATAGGACTATAGTCCTTCCTACCCTAAACCTCCCTGACATCAAGTTTTTCACTTAACCTCACTAAGTTGATCACATCAGAGTGGTCAAGATTGCTACAGCAAACTTCAGAGGTCACTTCCCATCTAACCACATCGTTTTTAATCGAGCTTTACACTCAGTTGTAACCTACCCTGGAGGGACTTCACCCCAGACAACTCTTTGCAGTCCCTCTTGTCATCTACATGCCAGTCTGTGTGGTGACCACCATTTTGGCATGCTATGAGTGTGTCCAGAACGTCGTTTTGCTCGGGCCCTGCTCGTGATCGTCGTTCCAGCGCGCCCGTGCATGTCTAGCAGCTCACCCTCGCCGTCTTCTCCTTCCCTGACATCACTCCCCATCCTGTAGCTCGCTCATCGGAGCTCGTCGCAGCGCGCCCACGGGCAAACTGTAGCCGGCCGTCATTTCCTCCTCTGTCCGCTTCCTCCCCATGCCCCCTTGGCCTCCTCTGCTCCGTGATCACTATAGAGCTGCTTTGTCGCGTTCCCTCGCCCTCCCGTGCTTGCTGAGCCCTGCCAGAATGTTGGCCGGACCCGAGCGGCGGCAACCGGTTGGCACCTCGCCCCCGCCTATAAATGGCCATCCCCGAGGCCACTCGACCACACCAGCAGGCTTCCCACACTCCCATCTCCCTCCCTAGCCTCTCAACCTCTCGCTGGAGCTGCTCTGCCCCTCCCATCGGCGCCATGGCCGCCGCCCCCTCTGGATCAAATTCGAGCTAGGCCGACCATTCATCTCCTCTCTAACCTCACCAGTGGATCCCCTCAACCCCGGCGGAGCCCCCCAAGCCTCTTCCTCATCATCCCACCACCGGAGCACCGAGCCCATCTCCACCCGAAGACCCCTCCACCGCGGGCACTCCTGCGTTTCTTCCCGAGCTCCTCAGCGATTTCCAAGCCCATGAATGGATACGCTTCGTCTCCCCGAGCTCACCGGCGGTCGAAATGCGGCATTTGGTGGCCTGTAGCGCTGGCAGTCGTCGCCGGAGCGCTCGGCCTCACCCCTGCCTCTAAGCACCGTCGGGAGGAGGAAGAAGGAAGAGAAGGAAGGAGAGAGAAGGAGGCGGGCCCCACCAGTCAGCGTCCTAGAAGCCCGGCCCCTCCACTGCTGACTGGGATAAGTGGAAGCGCATTCTGTGCTTTACGCTTTCCCTGTTGGAAAGTGTATTCTGCAGCAGTGCGCGACCCGCCGAGCTGTTAGGGACCCCTTTATGAATATTTTCTTTGCAAATAAGTCCCTACCAGAAAACCCCTCGTATCTTTTTGCTCGTAACTCCGATTGAGGTAAATCCAACGCCCACATCTTCGTATCGTCGAGCCCGTTCTGTTCTTTTCATTTTCATGATGTGTTCACATTATGAAAATGACCTTATTGCCCTTGCCCCTAATCAGCCCCTCCCAGGGAGAACACTTTCTAGCGATTCTTTCCGCGAGTTTTCCGCACTTCTCCCCGGTGTATTCTTCGTCCCCTAGTAAGCCACGACAATCACTTGCATGATAGCCTTGCAGTAGCCATGGTTTTCTACTTGAACATTTAATAAGTGCTTGTTTGTCTGCAACTGCTATCGCTGTTTCGGTTATGCTTAGGGATCTATGCTTATCTTCATGCTATGTTCATATGCACTTGTTTATCATGTATTCTTGCTAGTATTACTTTTCATCACATGCTTCGTAGTAGTACATGTTGGGGTTGGTTATGTTCTTCGCTGCATGACTACTGTCTGTTACCGAGTACCATTGTTATGCATGTTCCTTTGCATTTAGTTGGTTAAATGCTTGTATGGTGGTATTATCGTTATGTTCTTGCATGGTATTTATTCCCGATGCTAGTGGTCATGTTATGCTATGAGTAGTGTTATACTCGTGATATTCATGCTCGTCAGTATGCCGTGCTCATTCAAATATATGATTTATTGTTGTTGATATGCTTGATGATTATGTTGCACCCCCATGCTCATGTTGATATCATGCATTATAGTTGCATCATGTCAGTTTAATATGGCTCAGCTTATTGCATTCAAGTTTAACCGGATAATAATGAACTTGAACAACTGTTGGCTGAGTCATGGTGCCACCAAATCGAGCTGACCAGTGCAACCACACTTGCGTTATGGGGGGTCCTAACTGGGTCTATTGTCATGCCTCTCGCCGGTGCCTCCAACAAGTGAAGGTTATGCACGGGCGCTACCTTGGCCGGGTAGGACGGCATAAGCCTTGTGTGCCCGTTGTTGTTGTACCCGGGTTGTCCCCGTTTGGGACCGTTTATAGTTTTGCCACGATGGTGGCTGGCCACGTAGGTCGCGGATGTCACGAGTTGACATCAGGGCCACCCAGGACTTAGACCAAAGGGGAGTTGGTCGGAGTGGCTGGAAGGGTGTGATGGCAATAGATCGGTTTTGTCGGAATGCCGTTGGTCCACCCGAATGGGAGCGCGAGGCCATGGGTTCCGTGGCGTGGGTACAATGTACTAACCTCTACAGAGTGTGTGTTAAATCTATCGATAGCCGCGGCCGCGGATATGGGCCCTGTTCGTAGTCGGTCACAATATGGGTCAACAGTAAAAATAACTTGTTTAATAATAACCCCGGTTCGATGATGAGAAAGAGATTGGTTCTGATCGAGAGAGGATCACGGAGGTATCATGGATACCGAAGTTGGTTGATCTTTATGTGATCGTGAGAGGATCACCGTGGTATCGAGGATACCGGGTTGTTGGATATTTGTGGTGTTATGCGAGAGTCAAGGGTAAAGGTCAAGCTCCTTGTGGTCATGTAATGATTACTACGGTATTGTTAATACCAAGCTTGATTTGATCCTGAGATGATCGTGTGATGTCCGTGATGGTAAGCTTGTACATGTGATGGTTACGAGGTAACCCCAAGCAGAGTAAGTTGGTGCATGCTAGTATCATCATGTTCATATGTTCATGCCATGCTCCTATTGTTCTAGTTGTATCATGTTGTACATGCCATGTTGTTCTGATAGTATTGTGTTCGTCGTTGTTAAGTAACCTGTAATTGCCATGTTGTTGTTTGTCTTGATCGCTCTTAGTTGCTGTGAGCTTGCAAGTACATTCAATGTACTGACCTGGCGTGTCATGCCTGTTTGCAGGTCATGCCAGATTTGATTGCTTGTTTGCCGTGGATTCCTTGTTTGCGAGCTAGGATAAGCGTTCCAGCGAGAGTCCCTTCGGAGTGGAGTTCATCACCGTCGTCGGTGTTCTGCTACCAGTAGTTATTCCGCTGCTTCGTGTTGTTTTGTTGCTTGCATAGAGCAACCGTGGCAGGCGTAGTGTCGCCGTGCTGATGTAATCCCCTTGTACCCATATAACTTGTAATAAAGAGCTGATTTGTTCTATGCTAAGCAGTGCCGTATTCCAGAAGACTTCTCCTCGATCTCTGGGCTGGAATACGAGGCGTTCCGGTTTCTCTGAGCCGGGGTGCCACAACCTCCGGAGGTCCCTTGGCCCCATGGCCACGCCTGGGGACCTTCGAGTCCACAAGAAGGAAATCTCCGGAGGACCTCTCCGGAGATAGGGACATGTGGGAAGTGCAAAGCTCCAGGAAAGCTCATCCTCACGGCACAACAGTCTACCTCGGGCACACTAAGATAAGTCATTTCAATCAAAGTCAGTGGCAACACGGATACAAGGATGCAATATAAAAATGATAATGCAATGGCGCAAGCGTCGCGGTCCATTACACGCCCTGACAGGGCTTTCCACCTTTTTGATGCAGAAAAAAAACAAAAGAAGAAGAAAGGCAAAAGCAGCCGCGCAGCTATAACAGCTCCAGGGACCTGCCTCCAGCAATGCCCGCACTCAGTCGGAGTCCTCCTCCTGCTTCACCGGGGTGCGGTGGCGAGGTGGCTCGTCTCCCTCCCTGGTCCGAGCTCAGCGGCGTGGTGGCCCGTCGTAGTCGCCGTCGCTTGTGCTCTCCCTGGAGGAGGAGCCGCCGCTGCTGGAGGCGTCGTGGCCGTCGCCAAGGGCAAGCTCATCACCAGCGTCGTCGTCGCTATCGCTCTCCGGGCAGCACCCTAGGCGCTAACCATCTTCCCCGAAGACCCTGACATAGAGGGTCGCGGTGCCGTCATACCTGAAGTGGAGGGTACACCTCCCCTGCAGGCCGCGTGCGCGGGCGAACATTTGCCATCCGCGGTTCAGACACACGTTGCCGGCGGGGGTGACCTCAACCACCAGCCAGGAGGCCTTGCTGCAGCAACCATCGGCCTGCAGCCAGAGGCCGCCAGGTCCCCCAGCTGGCAGCGCACCAGCAAAGAAGCATGGGACATGGAGCCAGACGCCGGCGGGCCTCTCCTCCCACACCACGAACTCTGAGGATGCATCAGCCGAGTTGAGTCACGGGCGCGTTGGCCGGATGGCTACCGCGAGCCTTCACCCTTCGCTGCGGCTGCCCCGACCGGGGCAGCTTCCGCCGCAGGAAGGAGCGTCCCCACGACTGCCGGCGACAGCGCCAGCTCTCGAGGGAGTGCGCGCACGCCCTCGGGGAGCCACCGCTGGCGTCGCGGCGTGCTTGCGGGGGCGGCCGCGGCCTCTCTTGGGCGGCGGCGAGTCCGGTCCCTCCTTTGGAGACTTTCCCTTCTCCGTGGACGAGAACCTCCTCACTGGCGCCATGGAAGCTTTGGCAAGATGGCAGGGGAACTAAGGAGAAGGAGGAGCGGGCGGCGAGAAGATGAAGATGAGCTGGGGGCTTCGCCCCCGCCCCATTTATAGGCAGAGGGAGGCCAACCGCCGGCCTCTCATGTTCCGAGTAATGATGGCTCCTCTACATGCATCAGGCAGTAGTCAAGTCGGGCAGTTGCCGAGGCAGCGTGGGGAAGTGGAGACACCCACATCCCATCAAGCGCCACGCATTAGCCCAGTTCGCAGGCGATTGGGGCCAGCGGCGCTTCGCCCTTGCCCTTTGGCTTCGCCTCGAAGCCAAGTCCGAGCGCGCCTTGGGCCCGAGGGCTACTGTCGGCGTTCTGGGATCCAGGGTACCCAGACTTGCCTGCCTGTGGCCCACGGCATGGCTCCATCGACGGCCTGGTACGTACCACATTCAAGACAAGACCCTCGTGAGGGGCCAAGCCTCTCGGGGCGGGCAACATCAAGACCTCCCGAGGGAGCGGCCTCCTTAGGCTGGCTCCTGAGGAGCGGAGATTTCTATGTAGGTGCCCACCTCATGAGGTTGAGGTGACACAAGCCATGACGACCAAGGCCAGGCGGGTGCCAGCGGGCGCAGAGTAGCATGTTTCCTCTTTGGTGTTAAGGAGGCAAGCGCAGGCGCGGGGTCCCGAGGAATCACCCAAAGGTTTCCATTCACGTGCAATGAGACCAAGACCGCCAGGTCGGCAGGACGGATGTCATCGCCGAGCCCACCATGGTGTCACGACCAGAGGCTTTGCAGGCGAAGACCACCTTTCGTCAGGATAAGATGTACTACTTGTCCCCTTTCAAATTGGCCGGTTGTGGAATCCCTTCCCGCCTTTGTTTTCGGGGAAGAGGACCAAGGCCACTATATATAGGTTAGCCACCACCATAGAAGGAGAGATCCAATCAGAACAAGAACAACTCACCCTCACCAGAGCAAGCCTCGTGAGCTTGTTCATCCTCTGTACTAGTTCATCCTCAGCCTCTCGTGAGGCTTATCCACCACAAAGCAGGAGTAGGGTATTACACCGCAAGGTGGCCCGAACCTGGGTAACTGTCGTGTCCATCTTCTTCCCTGTTCTTCGAGCTAGGCTGGAGGGTGGCACGTTTGGTTGGTTGGATAGGTTGAGTTCTTCGCACACGCCCCAGAGTTCCAACCTTCTTCGGGTCTGCGGAGCCCTGAATCTGACAAAGCAAACACATCGACATTCGCCTGCAGGAAGGCAACGAGCGCGCTTTCCTATTTGTCATCAATGGTGGAGCTGATAGTAAATGTACCATCAGTGCCAACCAGCCCTGCCGGGACCTTCTTCACAGTGAGTGCAGCAACCTTAGATCTCTTGCTAGTGGAACTCTCTGGCAAGTCATCGACAGGTGCAGCGTACTCCGGAGAGGCGCGCTCCCCGGATTCCTTGCCGGTATCCTTGCTAGCTTTTATCCCTTGTTTGTTTTCCTTGGCGGGAATTGCAGCTTCCGCGGCCTCAGCAGCGACCGCATCCTGGTACATCTTGTCCATGCATATAATTGTGTCCTTCTTGTCTAATGGGATAGAAATAACGCCCATCGGTCCTGGCATCTTCAGGGTGTTGTAGGCATCGTGGGATGCCGCCATGAGTTTTGCCAGGGCAGGTCGTCCAAGTATCCCATTGTATGGCAATGGAAGCTCGACCACATCGAACACAATCTTCTCAGTCCGGTAGTTCAATCATCCTCCAAATGTCACCGGCAGCGTGATCTTCACCTTTGGACGACTCCTACTGGGGTTGATTCCTTAAAACATGTCAGTAACCTTGAGCTCTTCATCTGTTATCTGCAGCTTGCTAATTACTTTGGGGGAAATCAGATTCAACCCAGCCCCGCTGTCAACCAACATTCTTGTGACCTTGAGGTTGCGGATTGTTGGGGATACCAACAATGGCAAGCACCCTACCGCGGTGGTGCGGTCAGGGTGATCCTCTTTTCAAAGATGATGGGCGTGCGAGACCATTTGAGTGGTTTCCGAGAATCTGTCGCTGGCTCCACAGCAATGACCTCACATGCCCATTGTTTTAGCTGGCGGTGAGAGGAGTGCAAGGATGCGCCCCCGTCAATGCACAGGGCGTCGGTGGCTTTCTGAAACTCTTGCTCGCTGGTTTCCCCTTCATCCCCTTCATCGCTTTCATCACCGCATTCCTTCTTCTCATGGCCTTTAGCAGGTTTCCCTTTATGTTGGGGGACCTTGCCGGGGCGGCCTCCTCGGCCGCCTCGTCCCTTCCTGCCAATGCCATCTTGGTCTCTCTCCTTGTCACGCTTCTCGTACTCAGCTTTCTGCTTCTTGATGAGTTGCTCAACTTGATGACACTCTTGGAGATCATGGTCCTTGGTTCGATGGATCTTGTAGTATGGTCCGTCAGCCTTCCCAGCCTTCTCGGCCACCGCAGCTTCCCGGCAGTCGATGCACGTGGCAACTTCCTTGCCGGGGGCTTCGGTCTTGGCCTTCTTGCCGGTACTAGGAGTACCTGATCCCTCGTCAGCCAGCACTGCTTTCTCCTTGCGCTTCTTGTTGCATTTATTGTTCTTCTTCTTCTGGTTGGTAGCATCGTCGTCATCTTCTGAGTCAATGTCGTCGCCATCCTCTTCTTCGAGGAGTCGCCTCCCCTCCTTCGTACGGGCACACTTATCTGCCAAGGTGTAAAGCTCATTCACAGTCTTGGGCAACCGGACGTTCATCTTGGAATGTATCGTGCGGTCGCCTACGTTGGACTAGAATGCGGCAATCACAACTACCGGGTGGATATCTGGAATGTTCCTGTGCACCCGGCTGAACCTCTGCATGTACTTCCGCAAACTCTCCCCTTCCTTTTGTGGAAGGAGCTGCAAATCGCTGGGCAGCCTTGGCTCTTGATGCCCGCCCGTGAAGGCACCAACAAACTCGTGGCACAGGTCAGCCCAAGTCGAGATGGAGTTCTCTGGCAAGTGCATTAGCCACGACCTCACATTTGGCTTGGGCGGCAAAGGGAAGTAGTTGGCGAATACCTTTTCATCTCTTCCTCCAGCGGCTTGAACGGTGATGGTGTAGATGCTCAAGAACTCTGTCGGGTTCAGTCTTCCATCATATTTTTCTGGTATTTCTGGCTTGAACGTACGGGCAGATGGCCAACGGACTTGCCACAACTCGCGAGTGAAGGCAGGACACCCAACCTCGAAAGGCATGTATCGGTCTCCACCGGGCGCAGGCTCGTCGACGTCTGGGCCATTGCGCCTGTTAGACTGGTGGTGGGTTTTGCGGCGCCGTTCTATAGTGACGCGCGCGTCTTCCCTCGGCATGTCTTCCAGGACCTGCCGCTGATCTTGACGGGCTCGAGGATAATATGAAACCATCGACACCTCATCGGGTTCTTGGTCACGCGGCTCTGGCTACAGCCCGTGCGCTGGTTGCCTGGGGGGACTGCACCGTAGGATTGGCCCCTTCGGCACGGCCAGCGGTGCAGGCCGTTGTCGCCGCATGCGGATGCCGTGGTGAGCCCGCTCGCTGTGATCCCCTCGCCTCAGCGAAACCAATCAAACTTTGAATGGTGGCTCTCCATTCATCCATTTGATCAACCGCAGGTGGGAATCTCAACAGGAGCTGGGCTCGTGCCATGGCTTCTGAAGCAGTGCTTGGCATGGACGACGACGCAGATCACGACGTCGCCCCACTTCTGACGATACCGGTAGTGGCGGCGTCGCGTTCTCGTCGTCGTGAGCCAGTCGCAAGGGTGGCATGATGACAAGAAGGACGCGCTTGGGGGTTGACGACCCCATTCGGCGCTTTATCTTGATTTCCTTGCCCTAGGGAAGGCGTGTGCCCCGTAGCCGCGCCCGCAGCAGGGGCAGCTAGGGGGTTGTGATTCACGCCGGAGCGGGCGCCATCGCTGCGGCTTCATCCTCTAGTGAGGTGGAGAGGCGGAGACTGAATATTCTCCCCACCTGCACCTTGTGGAGCGTGGCCGCTAGGGTGCTGCTGATGCTGTCCACCTCCGACGCCTCCTACTCCCACCTCGGCCACATGAGGAACGGTGACAGCGCCGCCCACACCGGTCATGTTCCCTGTGGCGTCCGCGTCCCCCGATGCCACCATAGCTCCCATGGGATCAGTGGCTGCATGCGACATGGCCTTTGAGGTGGAAGGGTGGGCTGCTGCGCCGGACTTTTCTTGGGCGCCATGGATGATGAAGCCGTCGATGAAGAAGATGATGATGCAGATTGACGTGTTGTTTACGTCCTCGGGTTCGCACAAGCGCTCCCCCTACCTGGAGCGCCAAAGATGTCGTGGTTCAACACGATCACCTATGGGAACATCGGCCCCTTGTGGTTCGGCAAGGGGGAAGGGCGCGTTGCACAAAGAGCGAAAGCCGTAGAGCAGCACGACAATCGTGACACGGGTGGTTTTTACCAAGGCTCGGGCCGCCGCGAGGCGTAAAACCCTACTCCTGCTTTGGTGGATTGGATGGAGGACCGTGACGAACGCGCAGCGCCCAAGCCCAGCAAGGTCGCCTTGGGGAGGGCAGCTACGCGCTTATGAGTGTACAAGGGTCTGAATCCTTTCTAAGGTTGCCTTGGCCCTCCTTTTATAGGTCAATGGGTTACCACAATGGCAAAACAATCATTATCCGGTGATTAGATAGCCACAGTGCTATCATACCTAACTCTCCAGATAGGATAAGGTGCATTAAATGCACCGCTTAGTGTCACGTCGTGGATGTAGCCCGGCAAGCCTTGCCGCGCCATTCAACCACCTTTTCGCCTGCCTGCATGACATGCCCATGGATGGGTGTCATTTAGGGGTGATCTTCCTCAGAAATGGCTGCCACGTGCCAAATGACAGCCACTTAATCACTTGGGGGCTTGAGACCGCACCGATAAGTGACTTGCGTTACTTTGAGGTGGAGCGGTGGAGCCTTGGCGGGGAAGCAGGCCATCAGCCCCCCGGCAACCATTGCCCGGGACGTCTTGGGACTTTCCCCTACGGTGGCCTTGACCCGACCAGGCTCGCCTGCCCGACAAGGGAGGTTTTTCTCTTAGTGATGTCCTGTCCCTTTGGCCTGTCATGGTCTTCTTGATCCGCCCTTTGATTTCTCAAAGAGCTAATTCTCCAATTTGGTCTTGTCTTTTCGCTGTAACCTTGCCCTTGAGCCTGTGTACATTTTGGGCAACATACACTAGGGTTTGTTGCACCGACATCTTTCATGTGGTGTCTAGCTTGCATTGCTTCTAATTTGTTGAAATGGCTTCTGCCACAAATAGTTGTCATATGCCATGTCGTCCTGTTTTTTGTACATATTCCATCCTCGTATCATGTGTTTGCCTTACATCAAAGTAGTGATTGTCAGTATCATGCATGAATGAGTTCTGAAGAGTGAATTTTATTACTTTTTCTTGTCGGCTTTACTTGACAATGCAAAATCAATCAAGCGGAAGGAAATTAGCAAGGCAGTGGATAAAGGTGCTCCTTCCAAACAACTGAAATGGAGGGCCTCTACAGATTCTACTCCGGCATCCCCCCAAGAAGATTTGCAAGAAAACACATGCATAGACACTCAATGTAGCTATGTTGATGATGAACACGTCTCCCCTAGTCGACCATCACAGGTGCTCCCTCTTACTTGGCACTGTTATATGTGGTTGCATGTTATGTATGATGTCTAACTTGTATTGCTTCTAATTTTGTTAAATTCCATTTGCTTACTTTACACATTATACTTGTGAATAAGACACGTGTTCCTGTTTCTAGAACATACAATATCTGTCTATCACACCATGTTCTTACATCAAAGTACTTCTATTGTGTAACCTGCAACAATCACTTACCATAAGACATGTTTAACTTGGGAGTGTGATATAGGTTACATCTCACATTCTTTTATAGCTTGTACTACTTCTAATTTGTTGAAATGGCACTTATGACGAGAAAGTTTTAACTTTGTAGAGTGATATTCGTTGCATCTTTCATATGGTGTCTAGCTTTCATTGCTTCTAATTTGTTGAAATGCCTTCTGCTTAGGTTACACATCATAGCTGTGAATATGCAATGCTGTCCTTTTTTCTTACACATTCAATTGTCCTATCATGCGGTCGCCTTACAATAAAGTAGTGGTCGTCAGCATCCTGCATCAATGAGTTCTAAAAAGTGAATTTTTATTCATTTTTCTTGTGGGTTTGACTTGACAAGGCAATAAAATTAAGTAAGAGGAAGGAAAAAATTAAGGCAGGGACTGATGACGCTCTTCCGGCGAAACCGGCATCCCAGGTGCTTTCTCTAGCTTGGCAGTGTGATATTGTCTTACATGTTGCATACAGTGTCTAGCTTGTATTGCTTGTAATTTGATTAAATTACTTCTGCTTAGTTAACACAAATAGTTTTGAATATGCCATGCCATCCTATTTTTCATACATATTCCATCCTCGTATCATGTGTTTGCCTTACATAAAGGTACTGATTGTCAGTATCATGCATGAATGAGTTCTGAAGAGTGAATTTTATTGTTTTTTCTTGTCGGTTTTACTTGACAATGCAAAATCAATAAAGCAGAATGAAATTAGCAAGGCAGTGGATAAAGGTGCTCCTTCCAAACAACTGAAATGGAGGGCCTCTACAGATTCTACTCCGCCATCCCCCCAAAAAGATTTGCAACACAACACATGCATAGACACTCAACATAGATGTGTTGATGATGAGCACGTCTCCCCTAGTCGACCATCACAGGTGCTCCATCTAACTTGGCACTGTTATATGTGGTTGCATGTTATGTATGATGTCTAGCTTGTATTTCTTCTAATTTTGTTGAATTCCATCTGCTTACTTTACACATTATACTTGTGAATAAGACACATGTTCCAGTTTCTAGAACATACAATATCTGTCTATCACACCATGTTCTTACATCAAAGTACTACTGTTGTGTAACCTGCAACAATCACTTTTCACAAGACACGTTTAACTTGGGAGTCTGATATAGTTTACATCTCGCATTATTTTCTAGCTTGTACTACTAATTTGTTGAAATGGCACTAATGACGGGACAGTTTTAACTTGGTAGAGTGATATTCGTTGCATTTTACATATGGTGTCTAGCTTTCATTGCTTCTAATTTGTTGAAATGTCTTCTCCTTAGTTTACACATCATAGCTGTGAATATGCAATGCTGTGAATATGCAATGGCACTAATGACGAGAGACCTTTAACTTGGTAGTGTGATGTTGTTTGCATCTTGCATATGATTTATTTCTTGTACTGCTTCACATTTGTTTAAATGCCAGTTATGACAAGACACTGTTAACTTGGTAGAGCAATATTTGTAGCATCTTTCATATGGTGTCTACCTTCCATTGCATTGCTTCTAATTTATTGAAATGCCTTCTGCTTAGTTTACACATCATAGTTCTGATTATCTCATGCTGTCCTGTTTTTTGTACATATTACATCCTCCTATCATGCGGTTGTCTAACATCAAAGTTCAGTTCATCTGTATCACGCATCTATTTGTTCTGAAGAACTAAAGTTTTATTCCTTTTTCTTGTCGGCTTGACTTGACATGGCACAGAGAAAGAGGAAGGAACACATAATGGCAGGGGATGGTGTTAGTACTCAGGACGCACGGAAACGGAAGCGGAAGAATTATGCAGATTTTGCTGGTCAGTGTTCAAGATATCTTCCGATATTTCGATAAATCGGCCGATTTATCGCTTACCTGTGTCTAACCGATAAGATAAATTGGCTAATAAATTAGCCGATATGCCGATAAATCGGCCGATATGCCGATAAACTGGCCGATTTACCCCTTATCATGGGTCGACCGGTAAGCTCCCGATAAGCGATATCCCCAACATTGGCTGGTACTGATGGTGCAATAGAAGGTCAAAGTCCACCAAAAAATTGTACAAACGCGGTATCCCATGCTACACAGGCTGCAAAACAATCCAAACACAAACTAATAGCTGCCACCAAACAAGCAGCGACAGCCCTAGTTGTTGCAACACCTTCAGCTGCACCAGTTACTCGTTTGTCAACTCAGCTAGCGGCAAGTTCCCAAGCTCCCTTGCCACCTGACACTACTTCCGAAGCACTCTTGAAACAAGACGAGTTGGCAAGATCAGATGAACCTTGTGAGCTTCAACAGCAAGAAGGTAGTTGCTGGAGTCAAGTTACAGTTGCATGCTTCTTTATATGTAGTCTCACAGTTTGATGTACACTAACACTTCCTATGTTCGTTGTTGGACTAGCACCTAGGTGCAAGAGTAAACAGACATCAGGGATAATGCTCGATAGGTTAACTAAATCTAGAGGAGGAAGAATGGAGATCCGTTTTGAGGAAGGTTTAAAAAGGCCATGTGATGCTACAGAGTCAGCCAAGTTAGTATCAGAGGCAACGGTTGCCGTTAGGTGTCATGCACGTATCCTCCCAACATGGATTCAGTATAGGAATGACAAAGACGAAAAACAGTTCAACACCTTCCTCGACCATTTATCTGTAAGTATGGTTATGTATGGAAATTAGTAATATCGTCTTGCTCTGTCCCATACTTTCTAGGTTGCTGGTAATGAGACTCCCATAATTTTCAACAGATGAGGTTCAAGTTGGATAGCCAAGATGATGCAACCAGACAAGCATGCACCCATGTTTTCAAGTCTGCTCTGCGACAATATCGGTATAACTTGAGGAAAACTCACTTTGAAGGCAAGGCTAACAGTGAACTTGCCCAAACATCTCTAGTGGAAAATATATCGGATGAAGACTGGAGAGGCCTCGTTAAACACTGGTCTGACCGAAATATCAAGTACATTATATATATATGTGATCAGATCACATGTTGAACTCCTATTTACGCATGTGCCTCACAAATCTATCTTCTTGTAGGTGAACTGTTCAAAGAACAAGGCCAACCGTACGAAAGTGAAATTCCAACAGACGACAGGATCTCGTAGCTATATTGCACACTGCGAGGCTCTCGTAATTAGCTGTTGTTTCACTCTTTTCGCTGTGCCATATTATCAGATCTATATTGACTTGTTCCAAATGCAGAGGAAGGCCCGCAAGGACCAAAAAGTACCTGAACCAAATGCTGTGGAGATCTTCAAGCACTGTCACACCAGCAAGATGAAGGGCATGACTACACCAGTCAAAGCCGTTGTTGTTAGTCCTTAATCCTCTTGCCTTTTAACTACTACTTACTCTGACTTGTGCATTGAACTGCACGGTTTGCAACCAATGTCTATCACTCTTTTCAATTTTATACACAATTGTCTTAGCGTATCATTGCACCTTACAAGGTTTAAAAGAGAGGAGTGATGTTCGTTTGAACTTGATCTGTAATCTAGTTCCGTGCTGGACTTATCTACACAATGTTACAATTGCCTGTTTGTTTGTTCTCAGTTGTTTTGTGATATGAATGATGTCATACTATGCTTACTGTATTATAAACTTTGTCTCTTTATCATTAGCTGTCAATAAAATGTGAAGAAATAGACAATACATTAGCCATGGTACATGATCATATGTTTGGAACCTGGTTTTATTATGTACTTTGCAGTAAAATACAACTAATATTTTACACGGGTTCACCAGAATAAGTTCTGTATATAGACCAAAGCTATTTTGTTAGGTTTTGCTGCCTCCTTAATATCTTCTATTTTGCTACTACTAATGTAAAAACTCAACTTTTCAGAAAGCTATGGAACAAATGGTGGAACCGCCACCTTTTGAAGGTGACGCGGCAACTATAACCGCAATGTCACCTCTTGCTGCAGTGGGTCAGTACCTGTCCACTAATAGTGCCAAAAGCACGTTCCTGCGTAATACTGGGTTGGTTGTTAAGGCAATCTCATCCAAACTGCCTCATGATCAAGATATGCAAGCTCAAAACAATGTTATATCTGCGCTCCAGACACAAGTCCATTCCCTAACAGAGACCCTTTGTGAAAAAAGGACAGCCATTGTTCGATGTCGTCAAGATATGCATGGTTTTGAATCCAGACTATCAGACATTTGCTATATTGTTCAATAGCCTAGGAGAAATGAAGGCGAAGGTTATGGTGCTCCATCGGACAGTACAACATGAAAATGTAACAGTTAGGGCAAATGAACTGAGCTTCTGAACTTCTGGTGGTGCATTTATCTGCCGGACTGTTAACTTTTATGCCAACCTTCCTTTTGTTTTATGGTTGTAATTTTTTTTGTTGCGATACAAAATTTATTCTTAACATGCAGCGACCGGCTCAAGAAAACAGCAAGGCATTTTTGTATAGTGTAGGGTGTTCCCTATATTTGCACTGGTGGCGAACTTTGATGCCCAGTGGATGTAATATGTGCAATCGCCTTAATAGCCTAGCGTTAGTTTCTGGCCTATTTATTTCCCTAGTCTTCTTTTTACTTGGTTTGCTAGTGGCCGCAACAACCATGGGCCATATACGGACCGTGGTAACCTTGAGCCTGCTACGGGCCGTAGGATCTATGGGCATCCTACGGGCCGTCGGATAAATGGGCCTCCAACGGGCCGTAGAATCAGTGGGCCTCAGGCCATCGGATAAATGGGCCCACATGGACCATAAACGGGCATAATTGGTAGTGGGCCAACACGATAACGAGCCGTTAACAGGCCGGAAGACAGCAAAGGCTTAATTCTGTCACAGGCATAACGAGTCGTTAATGGGCCAGAATATAGGATGGGCTTCAAACGGTGCAACGGGTTAACAGGCCACAAACAGGCTGATTCTAAACACGAGCCAAAATTTGCCCATTAGGGGAACATGCCAGTAATAGGCCAGAAGTAATCAAGGGCTGTAAAGGAGCCCAAAAATGTATGGGCCGTCAGTAGGCCGAAAGCTAACACGGGCTGGAAACGGCCCATGTGAATCATGGGCTATTACTGGGCATAAAGAAATTTACTGTTTATTATGGGCCAGAGTCACCACGGCCCATTAAAGGGCCCAAAGATGCGAAAGGCCACGTATGGGCCAAAAGAGACCATGGGCCGAAAATGAAACGGGCTGGTATTATACTGGACGGCCCACATGACGCTGCTGGGCCGATTTTGGGAACGCCATAACGGGCCGTGAGTTTCCGGGCCGTAAAATGGGCTATATGCGAACAGACCATTGACAGGCTTTTCATGGGCTGGCCCACTAGCTTTTGACCAACTCAAATGGGCCGACCTTTGTAAGCTAAATGGGCAAGTGTTAGGCCGTCGCACGTGTCGACATATCATAGGCACCTATCTGACCCAATGACGAGCTGACACGTGTTTCCTCCGGCCGATGAGAATTTTACACGTGGAAAATCGCCATTGGTCGTTGCTGTTAACGGGTTATCGGATCCAAAACCGGACCCGATAGCTTAACGGCGACCCGTTACGGCGGATGCCACGTGTCGGTTACCCTTGATGAAAGCACTTCCATGACCCGTCATTTAACGTCATGGAAGTGAACACTTCTGTGATGATAATTTTGGTATTGTCATGGAACACTTCTACGACAGCACAGGTATGACTATCTTGATTCTGTCATAAAATCATCATGGATGTACATGCATGACAGAAAATGTGACCCACTGTGACAAAAACGTATCATCACGGAAGTGTATTTTTTGGTAGTGTTGGTGGATTCTGCCGCAACTGCATCCCTGTAAATCTTGTCAACGCATATGACTGCATCCTTCTTGTCAGAGTTGATGGAAATGAGACCCATCGGCCCTGGCATCTTCAACGTGTTATAGGCATAATGAGATCCTACCATAAACTTGCCAGAGCTGGGTGGCCAAGAATTCCATTAAACGGCAAGGGGATTTTAACAACGTCAAAAACTATTTTCTTTGTTCTGTAGTTTAGTTCCCCGCCAAACATCACCGGCAGCGTGATCTTCCCCTTGGGCTGGCTTCTCCCTGGGTTGATTCCCTGACAGATCCCGTTTTTCTCGAGCTCTTCATCAGAAATCTATAATCTCTCGATTACTTCTAGAGAGATAAAGTTCGAACCGACCACACCATCAACTAGCACTTTCGTGACCTTGAGGTTGAGGATTGTTGGTGAAACCTACAATGACAAACACCTGACCACAGTTGGCGATCAGGGTGGTCCTCAGCATCGAAAATTATAGGCGTGTGCAATCACTTGAGGGGTTTATGTGCATCTGCTGCTGGTTCCACTACGTTGACCTCACGCGCCCACTATTTGAGGTGACGGTGAGAAGAATGCAAAGATGCACCCCCGTCAATGCACATGGCTTCCGTTGCCTTTTGGAATTCCTGCTCACTACACTCATCATCATCTTCCTCTTCACTCTCGTCATCTTCTTCCTTCTTCTCGCAGCCTCTGGCAGGTTCTCCTTCTGCTGACTGGCCTTGCCGCGGCACCCTCCTCAGCCACCACGGCCTTTCTTGTCGGATCCACCAGTATCATTCTGGCCCTTTTCCTTGTCATGCTTCTCATACCCAGCCTTCTACTTTTCGACTAGCTATTCTATTTGCCGACACTCCTTGAGGTCGTGACCCTTGGTACGGTGGATTTTGCAGTATTGCATGCTTGACTTGCCGGCCTTCTCGCCCGCCGCAGCTACCTGGCAATCAATGCATGCAGTAGCTTCCATGCCGGAGCTCTCTATTTTGGTTTTCTTGGCGGGACTGGAATTACCGGATCCTTCCAGGGCCATAACGACCTTGCCCTTGCGCTTTTTGTTGCGCTTCCGACCTTTCTTCTTCAGGGTGGCGGTGTCATCATCCTCAGAATCAACTTCAGCACCAACATCCTCCCCGAGAAGTCTCCTCCCCTCTTCAGCCCGTGCGCATTTGTCCACCAATGTGTAGAGCTTGTTGACGGTCTTTGGCAACCGTATGTTCATCTTTTCCCTCATCTTACAATTGCACACGTTCATGTGGAATACATCAATCACAGCTGCTGGGTGAACATCAGGTATGCTGCGCTGTACACGGATGAACCTGTGTATATACTTGCGTAGATTTTCAACTTCTCTTTGTGGGATCGCTTGCAAGTCACTGGGCCGTCCTAGGACTTTCTAGCCTCCAGTAAAGGCGCCAACGAACTCGTCACACAGATCTGACACCGAGGAGATAGAGTTTTCTGGCAAATTCATCAACCAAGACCTCACAGTAGGCTTGAGCACTAATGGAAAGTAGTTGGCGAGAATCTTTTCATCCCTTCCCCCGATAGCTTGCATGATGATCATGTAGATGCCCAAGAACTCTGCCGGGTTAGGCTTGCCGTCGTACTTCTCTGGTACTTCTGGCTTAAACTCCCGAACAGATGACCAGCGGGCTTGCTGCAACTCACGTGTGAAGGCCGGGCACCCAAGCTCGTAAGGTAGATACCCGCCAACAATGGGCACGGGCTCATCGACGACTGGGCCATTGCGCTCGTCGGGTTGACGGTGCGTTTCTCAGTGTCACTCAATAGTAGTACGAGCATCTTCTGCCCGCCTTTCCCGCACCACTTGTTGTTGACCTCACTACGTCTCCGGGCCTGAGAAAGCCATCGACATCTCGTCGGGCTCCGCAGTCTGTTGGGGTCGCCGGGGCTACTGGTGTTGCTACTGTTGTTGAAGTTGTTGCCGCAGAGGTGACTGCAAAGTTGGTGCACCACCTAGAACATGGCCGTCAGTTTGAGCTACTGGTGCTATTCGTGGGCGTCACAAGGGCTCCGCCTTCTGTGACTTGTTTGGCTCAGCAAATCCAATCAGACTCTGGATAGTGGCCCTCCACACATCCAAATTTTCTACGGTCGGAGGGAAGTTTAACCGCATCTGGGCTCGCGCCATCGCCTCCAATACTGTTGTCGGTAGTGCCAGGGGCGAAGAACGCGACGTTGCTCAACTCCTGGCAGAGCCAGCATGAGCTCCATTGCGATCTTGCCATCATGGCTCATGTGCAGCGGCGGGTTGATGTCACGGGAGCGGTGCCTATGGATCTTGAACTTGATTAACAACTATTTTGCCACGCGGGCTAGCTGTCTATGTCCAGCGGTGCCGCTCTGCGTTGTTGCAGCGGTGAGGTCTTGGGCCGCACTTGTGCGTGTAGTGTTGCTCCAGTGACTGCGCTTGCCAGCGCATCGAGGCAGCTGGTTTTGTCCGTCAGCGCCACCTGCACCGCCGTGGTTGTTCTCGTCAGAGGGTCGAGGAAGATGATCGCCTCCGGCGCCTCCACCCCCTGTTCCCGCCATGGTGGGCATGGCAATCGTGCCACCTGCACAGGCCATGCCATCCGCGGTGTTCGCTCCGTCCGTAGTGGTGGCGCCGCCTGCGCCGCCCGCAGACCTGTGTGAAGGAACTATTGAGGTAGAAGGCTTCACCGTCGCGGCACTCTTCTTCTTGGGCGCCATTGATGATGAAGATGGTAATGAAACTCGATGAAATCAATGCGCCGTCCATTGATTTTGATTCACGCCAGTGA
Organism: Thinopyrum elongatum; assembly: GCA_011799875.1. Classification (NCBI taxonomy): domain Eukaryota; kingdom Viridiplantae; phylum Streptophyta; class Magnoliopsida; order Poales; family Poaceae; genus Thinopyrum; species Thinopyrum elongatum. Next base: position 323,350,746 of record CM022300.1, read on the forward strand.
TCCCCCTATCCGGCGCGCCAAAGATGTCGGTGTGGAATGACCATCCATGGGGCCATCAACCCCCTTGTGGTTCGGTTAGGGAGATGCACATGACGCAAAGTGCAAAATCAAGGGAGGACGCATGGATCTTTACCGAGGTTCGCTCCACTGAGAGGTGTAAAACCCTACTCTTGCTTGCTATATTAGGTGTATGTGTTGGAGCACAAGTACAAGGAGCGCTACCACAGCAAGAATGCGAGAGGGAAGCAGCTACGCATGTAGTTGCGCGAAGGGTCGATCGATCCTTGTAAACATTGCCCTGGCCCTCCTTTTATAGCTCAAAGGGGTTACCAGAGTGGCAAAAAGGTAATTACATGATGATTGGATAGCAAACAGTGCTATAATACATAACTCTGCTAGTAAGGACAAGAAGCATTAAATGCACTGTTAGGTGTCGTGAGGAGGAGGAGCCCCGGCAAGGTTGCTGCGCCGCTTGCCTAGCTAACTTCTATTATCTTGACATGACATTTGGACTGGTGTCGATAAAGGTAAAAATCCTCCTGGTGAGGTGACACGTGTGAGACAAGCCTCACCTAACTGCCTATGGGCTTGACACCTCACTGATCAGCGACTAGTTGCTCGATGAGCTAGAGTGCTGGTAGCTGGCGGGAGCTTTCTGGCCAAGGAGCTTGTGGGGCCTTCGCCTTGCCGGCTCGGCCTTGCCGGTAATGGCTGCTTCTAGTATTAATCTTGACGAATGTCTTGTTCTTCTCCTCGGCCAAGTTGATCTATTTAGTCTTGAACCATGGTCTTCTTGATGCGCTCATTGATCTCCCAAAGAGCGGCTCCCTTGGCTTGAGAGTCCTTATTTACAACTTTAGTTGGCAGGGGAGCTACTACTTGTCTGTGCTTAGGTCAGCGTATAAAATACACATGTTTTATACACGGACATAGACAATCGGCGGCAAGAATAATTTTCCCAATCTTACACGGTACGATGTCTCTTGAAATGATGTGGTGCTCGCGATCTTGTAGATGCAATCACCATGAAAACAACACACATAACTTCAGGTAGAAGTACATGGATGATCCACCAGGAATCAACAATAAATTAGAGACGACGTCTCCAATCTCTCGCAAAAAACGTAGAGTAATAATTAAAACTCCTCAACAAAAAGACATGAAATAACTGGCAATGGGAAGATACCCCGGTTTGCTAGTTCTTCTGTTCAACAAACGAAATAAGCTCCAAAACTCCCCTGAACGCTACGACACAAAACATATAAATAATTTGTCGGTGTACTAAGTATTGGGCCATTAGTACCCCATACTTGTGCATGGGCAGTTGTAGCCATACTCGCGGCAAGGCTTGTCGGGGAACAGTTCGAGGTTAACTCAGGCCATCAAGGAAATTCTCAAGTCAAAGATCTGAGGATCAGCAGATAAGAAGAGCTGGAATTCGCAGGTCAGCTTCCCCGACAAGATCTTGCCGTGGTGGCCTACGATGCCCGGCAAGGTTCGGCGCCCGGCAAGGCTCGGCGCCCGGCAAGGTTCAGCACCCGGCAAGGTTTTGTTGCTGTGCCACCGCTCTAGCACAGCAACAAACCCGACATTCTGGGTCCTTCCTTGGATGCGTGGCGACGCGCCAGTGGAGGAGAGCTTAAGCGGTGCTGATGGGATGGCCCCTTTTTCCATCCCCAAGAAAGTGAGGACACCTAAACGGACACCTCACGGTGCATTAAATGCGTTTGTCCTAATCCGTCAGGGGTTAGGTATGATGACCCTGTAGCTACTTTACACCTCAATGTATGTACATTTTGCCACTGTGGTGACCCCTTTGTGGTATAAAAGGAGGCCCAAGGCAACTGCTACAGAGGAGGAAGATCTTCTGGCCCATTCTGCATGCGTAGCTGCTCCTTGAACGTACTGTTCACTGCGAGCGCTCCTGGAGCCTGGGCTCAAGAACATCGATAATAAAGCAAGGCAGGAGTAGGGTTTTACGCTGATGAGCGGCCCGAACCTAGGTAAAATCGCCCCGCGTCGATCGTTGGTTCTGCTCTTTGCGCATACCTCTCCCCCCACCGAATCGTAAAGGGGTCCCTTAGGATCCCATAGGTGTCGCACGCCGACATAATTCTTTGGCCGGTTCCAAGCCAAGTCATACCTGTTGGAACCCGGGCTTTGTGGACCTAAACAAGGTTCAAACTCTGGGGCATGTGCGAAGGATCTCTCCTTGCAACAGCTCACTGCTCACCGCCCTACGGCCTGGCTTCATCGTGTTCGAGCGAGCAAGGGAAGAAGTGGACACGGTGATTTAACCAGGTTCAGGCCACCTTGCGGTATAAAACCCTACTCCTGCTTTGTGGTGGATTGCCTCGCGAGGAGGATGAGGATGAATAAGTACAAGTGAGAGCTGCCTCAGGGAGCTCAATGGCCGAAGGATTTGATCCGGTCCGACCCCTCTCTACGGTGGAGACTAGCCTATATTTATAGTGGACTTGGTCCTCTTCCCTCATAGCTTAGGTGGGAAGGGATACCACAACGGCCAATGTGGAAGGGGGACATGAGTACACCCTATCATGACTAAAGGTGGTCTTCATGTGCAAAGCTTCTTCTCGTGACGCAGCAGTGGGCTTGGTGATGACCTCCGTCCTGCCGAGCCCGTTGTCTTGGTCTTATTGCGCTGGAATGGAAACCTTTGGGGGATTCCTTGGGAACCCGCGTATGTCTTTGCCTCCTTAGCACCAAAGAGGAAACTGTCCTGGACTGCGCTCGCTGGTGCCCTGCTGGCCTTGGTCGTCATGGCTCATGTTACCGTGCACCTCGTGAGGTGGGATGCTTGCCTAGAGATATTCGCTCCTCGGGAGGCAGCCTCGGGGGGCCGCTCCTCGAGAGGACTTGATGTCGTTCGCCTCGCGAGGTGGGGTCGATCACGAGGGTCTTGCTCATGAATTCTTGGAGTTGGGCTGTACTAGGGCCTTGGCGGAGCCACCCGTTGGGCTGCAGGCAGACGGGTCTGGGTATCCCGGGTCCCAGAACGCTGACAGTAGCCCCCGGCCCATGGCACGCTCGGCCTGGCTTCGAGGCGAAGGCAAGGAGGGGAGGCTGAAGCGACGCGGGCCCTAATCACCTGCGGGCCAGGCTTGACACATGGCACAAGACAGGACGTGGACGTCCCCACGTCGCCTCGGGAATTGCCGAGGCTGACAAAAACCTGGCGCGAGGCCATCATTGCTCCGCCGCGCGCCCGTCTTCCGCCGTTTCCTTCTCAAGCAAGCTTGCACCTCGCTTGCCGGATCTTGCGCTGCCTCGGGCTCACCGCATCGCCATGGCTCACGGGAGGAAGAAGAGCAGGGCCACAGCAATGGTGGACCGCCAAGCGGGGCCGGAGCCCGCCCTGTGCCGGTCCACCATGCTCAATCTCGAATGGTTGGACAAGATCTTACCTGTGATCGCAGCGGACTCCAACGAGTGGAATGCGACGAAGGTCTGGCCTGCTTCTCGGGCCTCTACCGATTTGGAGGCCACCACCATCGCCGTTTACCTTCCTGCCCTCTTCTCTGGCTTGCTGCCACCGTTCTCGGATTTCTTCAACGCCGTGCTTTCATACTACCAGGTCCATGCGCTGCATTTTGACCCGTAATCCATCATCCACCTTTCCGCTTTTGCGTGCTTGTGTGAAGCCTTCGTGGGCATCGCCCCCTTGGTGGCGCTGCTCCGCCACTTCTTCTCTCCGCGTCTGGTCACCGTCGCGTAGTGCACCAGGTGCGTGGGTCTCCGTGCAGTGAGCACGATGGTGGGTGAGGGCATCAACATGGAGATCCACCCAGATGCAGAGGGCTTCCGGAGCCGATGGGTGTACGTCAACGCAGCCCAGTACAGCCCCCTGCTCTAGACTCCATTGTCCCCGGCGAAGGCAAGGCTCGCCAACCCGAGGCTCTCACGAGTCACGGCGAGGATGGCCGACCTGAGGGTGGTGGGTGTAACAATGGTGATGGTGGTGAGGGAGTTCATCCTGTAGTGGATCACTCCCCTCCAGCGCCATTCTCGCCCAATATGGGCCTTTATTGGCTGCGAGGATACCATGAGGCTCCAGGTGGCTTCTCTGCCCCCAAACGCGCTGAACGGGAGCCTCTGCCTCTCTACTGGTGAGGAAGCAAATGCGCTCACTCGGGGTGGGCTCCTCCTGTATGACTACACGAGCGGATGAGACTTCGCAGGGGAAAGCCGCACTTTGATGAGTGGGGGTTGCTCCCCGAGGGCCACGAGGGGCCTCGAGACAACCCCTTCCTGGAGACCCCAAGCCCCGATGGCTCTGAGGCTGAGGCACCCCTAGCGATTGCGGAGGGGCTCACTGATTCACCCGCCGTGCGGCGGCCCATCTCCACGCCTACGAGCGCCGGCGGCGTCGCCCTGCCCGGGAGTGCGGCCCCTGCTCCAAGCATGGGTAGCCATACGCTTTGCTCCGGTGAGCCGGGCCCCGATCCTCATGCCCCCCGGAGTAGGGGGCGGTTGAGGACGGCGTCGGCTCGCCTCCGCAGCCCCTGAAGAGTAGAAAGTAGATCGCCGTGGGCAATTAAGTGCCCTGCTCTCCTTAATTTTCGTGTGGCAAGCCCCTCCCTCCTAAGCTCTTGTTTCTCAGGTCTCCTCCAGGTAAAGAGAAGAGGGCGGTCCCACCGCCAGCTCCTGCAAGCGCAGGGCTTGTGGTAGCAACGCATCCCGTGGGCCGCGAGGCCGAGCCCGCGCGCGCCGGGGAAATCACGCCCCACCTGAGGCGACTCCTAGCGGGCCTCGGCTCTGCATCCCCGGCGCCCTTTATCGGACGCAACATCAGGTTCGCGAGGATAGCGCTGAGGCTCCACCCGCTAATTCTCGCTGGCGGCCGGATCTTCCATGAGTCGACGGCCCCTACGGACAGGGCGTCGAGCTCGCACAGGGCCACGCCCTGGGCGGGAAAATCGGGCAGGGAGGCGGCCGACCCTGGATCATCCCGCGCCTCCGCCACGGACCGGAGATCGGGGCGCAAGGCGAAGCCCCGACAGGGCATTGGAGCTCGCACGTAGCCATGGCGTCGTCTGGCAAGGCCTACTTCAAGACGTGAGGGGTGCGCTGAACTGGCTCAGAGCAGAGCTTCACAATGTTGACTTGCATGTTGAGGCCGAGAATCTGCACCTGGCATGTGAGTGGTGCCGGCTCGAGGTCGCTATCAATCTTAGCCACCTGCAGCGCAAAGCTGCTCGCTCGAAGGACGAGGAGTCTTCTGCCGTAGCAAAAGAAGCCCACGACCGCGACTTTGAGGAAGCCGAGGCCGCAGACCGATGGCGTGAAGCTGTAGAAAATCGCGAGCGGGAGCTTCTGGCTTCAAATGCCGCCCTCGAGTGGAAAGCTCAAGCGCGGGAAGCCGCCCTGAGCACCTCATCGAAAGGGCCATCGGCGTGTGAAACGGGGCTCCGCTCTCTGAAGACGCGCTGGCGCTGGAGGCACCCAAGCAAAGCCTGGAGCATGAGCGGCTGGAGGTGATGGGGCGCCAAGTAATGGCCGCCGAGGCTTCTCTGGCCTCCCGGAGGCGAAGGTCCAGACGGAGATCGACGAGGGGGTCGCGGCGGCTCGCCAGGCCCTCATCAAGGACCATCCTCAGAAACTGAAGCTTCAGGAGACCCGTTTCTACGCACGGCATGAAGAATTAAAGGGCGAGATTGAAGACCTCAAGGGGAAGCTGGCTGAGGTGGAGAGGCGCCAGAAGGCCGCGCTGGACGCCCAGGCCGTGGCCGAAGCCGAGCTGGCATCCCTTTACTAGCAGGTGGGCGATGTCACATCCCTAGCGAAACGGACAACAGATGAGGCTAGCCGAGCTCGGGGCCTGCAGCACATGCGCTGTGAGATTTTCCGCGACCTTGAGCTAAGGGCTCATCATGCCCTGAACTGCGTCAGCAGGGAGAGTGTCCCCAACCCGCTTGTGTTCGACGACGCCGGTTACCTTGCCTTCTTCACCAGGATCGTGGAGCGGCTTGAAGGAGACGCGGAGAGGGTGATCAGGCTCGTGGAAGAGGAGAGATGCGATCTCCTTGCACGGGCGTCGACACGCGTCTTCGGTCACCTCCTTCGCTTCGACCCCGATTTAGACTTCGAGGTCGTGATAGCCCCCATGCCCAGGGCGATTTGGGATGCCCTGGGGGAGTGGGTGGAGGACCATGTGGATGATCTGATCGCGCAGTTCGTCCCTGACAGCCACGAAGACCAGCATGAGGCCAGAGGGCACAGGACTGATGACAGCGATGATGACGACACGTCTCCTTAGGCTGCCTTTCTTCTGTTTACCTGTCAACATTTTGAGTATGGCCCCTCGAGGGTGTAAGTGGTATTGATGAACATTCCTTAATGATGTATCGAACCGTATTCGTGCCCTCCTAGGCCACCTTTCCCCTTTGCTCATTCCATGCCCGTAGCCCCTGAGTGAGGGTTGATCGTCACTGGAATGCTGGGTCGTGCTGCCCGAGCAAGGCCAGGAGATGATCCCTCCCGAGGCGACAGGGCGAGGGCAATGTGTGTCTGTTGGTTCGCCAGTGAGCATCGCAGGAGGATTTAGGCACCAGAGTCCTCATGAGGTGGTGTGCACTGGGGCAGACCCGCGACTGTCGCGGCTTGAGTCTTTAACGCCGCTGGGACTGGCCCAAGCGCTAACACCAAGCCTAGCCCCTGCTCACGGGACACTCGGGGGGGGGGGGGGGGGGGGGGAGGGGGGGCGACAGGCAGCTGCAGCTGCTCATTCGGAAAAATATTCAAGAAGGGAAACACCGCAGGAAAACAAACCCCCACCCTTCTCTAAGCAAATACACAAAAACTTCAAACTTCATTCAAGGAAATCGCAAAACGGTTTACAAGAAATAGGGGAAATGCTATCACGTCCGGTGCCTACATTAGTCTTCCCACCAACGCGGAGCATGGGGCCTCTACTTGGGCGTGGGCATAGTCGCTGTTCGACCGTTCCGCCAGCGCGGAGCATGGGGCTTCCACTTGGGCATGGGTGGGAGCTCCCGCGAGGTTGTGGAACGGCATACCGGGAGACTCCGGGGCGTCTACAGCCCCACTCATTATTACGTGAGAGTGTCATGGGTAGAACTTGCAGAGGTGCTGGATGTTCCAGGCGTTCTGCACTGGGACCCCGTCCTTCATCTCTAGGCGGGCGGCGCCAGGCCTGGAGACGCGGGCAACCCTAAATGGGCCCTCCCACATGGGCGAGAGCTTGTGGAGGCCCTCCCTAGAGAGGACCCTCCTTAGGACGAGGTCTCCGACCTCGAGAGTCCGGGAGCGGATGTTGCGGCTGTGGTAGCGCCACAGGGCCTGCTGGCACCTCGCAGCGCGGAGGGAGGCTTGGCGACGGGCCTCCTTGCCGAGCACAAGATCGGTTCTCCCCGCGGCATCCTTGAGCGCCTCATCGAATGCCAAGATTCGCAGGTAACCATGCTTGATCTCAAGCGGAAGGACCACCTCAGCCCCATAGATGAGGAAGAATGGAGTTTCACCGATGGGCTTAGTCGCGGTGGTGCGGATAGACCACCACACAGACTGCAGCTCGTCCAGCCAACCCTTGCCGCAGGCCTCAAGCTTCTTCTTGAAGCTTCTAGCCTTGAGGCCCCTGAGGACCTACGCATTGGCGCGCTCGGCATGGCCATTGCTCCGTGGGTGCACCACCGAAGCGTAGGATATCTGCGTTCCAAGGATAGGAAAATATGACCTGAAGAGGTTGCTTGTAAACTTGGAAACGTTGTCGGTAATGATGCAGTTGGGGATGCTGAACCAACTCACGAGGCCCTTGATGAACTTGACAGCCCAGCCTGCTGGGATTGTGCACACAGGTTCCACCTCCACCCACTTGGTGAATTTGTCGATGGCTACGTAGAGGTAGTGGTAGCCGCTGGCCGCCTGAGGGAATGGCCCCAATATGTCCAGCCCCGAGACCACAAAGGGCCACGAGAGCAGAATTGTCTAGAGCTCGTGCGCCGGCCGGTGAATCTGCTTGGCGTGGAATTGGCAGGCCTTGCAAGACCGAACCAGCTCAGTGGCATCGTGAAGTGCCGTGGGCCAGTAGAACCCGCTGCGGAACACCTTGCCCACAAGAGTGCACGATGAAGAGTGATGCCCGCAGTCTTCCCCATGGATATCGGCCAACAGCTCGCGCCCTTGATCTTCTGAAATGCATCTTAGCGAGATGCTGTTAAGACGCCTGCGGTACAGCTCGCTATCCTACAAGCAGTAAGCGGTGGCCTGGCGAGCCACGCGCTCCGCGTCCTCCTTCTTTTCCAGCAGGGTGCCGCGAACCAGGTATGCCTCAAACTCCTTGGTCCAACTGTCCTCCTGAGGTGCCAATGCTAGGAGCAGGCAGGTTCCTGAGGTCGGGCTACAGGCCAAGGCACCCGTGAGCGGTGTGGTAGGCAGCTCCTCCTGGGGCATCGTCATGCTAGCCGTCGACGGTGCGGCTAACGGCTTGAAGAGCCTTTCTTCAAAGACGCCAGGGCTTTGGGGCTCGCGGCACGATGCCCGCTTGGCAATGTCGTCCGCTTCCTTGTTCGCGTCTCGCGGAACATGCGGCAACTCCAAGCCCAAGAATTGCTTTTCAATTTTACGCACCTCCTCCAGGTATGCCACCATGTGCTCGTCCTTTGGCTTGTACTCCTTGTTGAAGAAGTTGACGAGGAGCTGGGAATCGCCCTTGATGGTGAGGCGCTTGACCCCCAGGGCGGCCGCGGCATTGAGCACAGCGATTAAGCCCTCGTACTCCATGATGTTGCTGGAGACCTTCTCGCCGTGCTGGAAGCAAAGTTGGATGGCGTACTAGAGCTTGTCTTTGATCGGGGAAACGAGCCTGACCCCGGCTCCGTCGCCCTGCCACGTGAAGGCTTCGCCGAAGTGCATGACCCAGCCGTCGGGCGCCTCGTCGCTCGGCGTAAGGGACCGGTCCTCGTGAAGTTCCTGGTCGTATGTATCCGTCCATTCCGCCACGAAGTTGGCAAGGGCCACTCCCTTGATGACCCTGGTCGTACTGAATTCTAGCTGGAAGGCTTGCAGCTCGATGTTCCACTAGGCGACTCTGCCGGCAGCATTGGGGCTGTGCAGCACCTTTTCTAGGGGGTATGCGGAAACAACCTTAATGGGGTGGCCTTGGAAATAATGGTGTAACTTCCTTAAGGCGACCAGGAGGACGAGGAGGGGCTTCTGTTGCATTGGGTAGAGCGCGCATCCCGTAGCACTGTGCTGACAAAGTACACCGGATGCTCGACGAGGCGTGGGGCAACGGCGGCGACCTGTTTCATGCGGGGTGCGTGGGGCCCAGGCGCCTCATCGGGCGATAGAGGGGCAGAGCCCCCAGGGGCGCGCCCTATGGTGATGAGGGCTCGAGGGGCTTCATGACTTCGCGTGGGCCGTCGGGCCTCCCTTGGGCGCTCAAGCATTCCTCCCGGACCGCCACGAGCGCCGCGTTGGCCGAATGCGGGGTGGATGCCAAGTAGAGCACCAAGGGCTCGCGGGAGCGGGGTGCCACCATGAGAGGCGGGCTCGTGATGTACTTATTGAGATCTTCGAAGGCTGCCTCTGCTTCAGGGGTCCACTCGAAGGGACCCTTTTTCTTCATCAGCTTGAAGAACGGCAATGCGCGCTCGCCCAGCTTGGAGATGAAGCGCCCTAGGGATGTTACGCACCCCGCCATCTTCTGCATTTCCTTGAGGGTTTGAGGAGGGCGCATCCTTTCAATAGCCGGATAGGACCCCGAAAACACACTTCTTAGGGTTAAGCCTCAGGTTCATTCTGCGCAGGTTGGCGAACGTTTCCTCTAGGTCCTCGACCAGGGTTCTTGCCACACGCGACTTGACCACGATGTTGTCGATGTACGCCTTCGTGTTTCTCCCTAGCTGTAGCCCCAGCGCGATGTGCATCAGTCGTGGGAAGGTGGCGCCAACGCTTCTCAGCCCGAAGGTCATGAAGGTGTAGCAGTACACGCCACACGAGGAGACGAAGGGCTTCTTCTCGACATCCTCCGCCGCCATCTTGATCTGGTGATAGCCCGAGAATGCATCCAGAAAGCATAACAGATCACACTCCATGGTAGAGTCCATGATCTGGTTGATGCTCGGGAGCGGGAAAGGATTCTAAGGACAGGCCTTGTTGACGCTTGTGAAGTCGACGCATATGCGCTCCTGTCCGCCCTTCTTGGGAACGACCACTGGGTTGGCGAGCCACTCCGGATGCCGCACCTCTCATATGACCCCTGCTTCATGTAGCTTGTGCACTTCTTGGACAATGAATGCCTGCTTTTCCTGCGCCTGACGCTACTCCTTCTGCTTCACCGGACGAGCATTGGGGCACACCGCCAGGTAGTGCTCGATTACCTCCCTCGGGACACCGACTAGATCGGACGCCTTCCATGCGAAAACGTCCTTGTTCACCCAGAGGAAGCTGAGGAGCGCCTGCTCCTGTTCCGAGGGTAGGCCGGCGCCGATGGTGAAGGTGGGGCCCAAGTTTGTGTCGTCGACGGGCACCTTCTTCGTCTCAGCGCGGTCCTGGGAGAACAACTGCTTCTTCCTCGCGGGTGCAGCCTCCGGAGCGCCCGGGGTGCCCTCGACGTCGGGGCGTCAGGCCGCCGCGGCCCTATAGGCAAGCTTGACGGCTCGAACCGCATCCTTCCTATCCCTGGTCACGGTGATGACGCCGCCACTGCCCGGATGGGTCACCGCCATGAACTTGGAGAAAGCACGGTATCCCAAGATGGCGTTGTAAGGGAGGCCGATGCGGGCCACATCGAAGTCGATCAACTCGATGCAGTAGTTGGTGCGGGTACCGAATGTGACCGGGAGGCGCACCTGCCCCAGGGGGGTGGCGGAGCCCTTTGTCACCCCAGAGAACGGCCTAGTGGGCAGGAGTTGGTCATAAGGCACTTGAAGCATCTTGAAGGTCTCCACGAAAAGGACGTTGAGGCCGGCGCCGCCGTTGATGAGTGTCTTGGTGACCGCGATGTTGCTGATTATGGGCGTGCACAGCATGGGGAGCACACCAGCAGCGGTCGTAGATTCAGGGTGATCCCTGGAATCGAAGGTGATGATGACCTCGTGTCGGGCGCGGCTCCGCGGGGCCTTAGGATGAGGCCGAGCAGCGTTCGCCTGGCAGAAGAGCTGCTTGGCGTGGCGACCAGATGCAGGCGCTTGTGACCCGCCGAGGATGCACGCGACCGTGTGGGGCCCCAAAGCCGCGAAGCGCATGATGAACTGACTACGGAGCTCTCCCCAAGAGGACACCGAGGCCTCCGGGAGGCCGTGGAGCCAAGAACGTGGAGCCTCCATGAGGGCTAGAGGGAGCCAGTTTGCCATGGCTTTGTCATCACCACCCGCCGCCAGGATGCCCTGGGCATATAGCTGGAGGAACTACAGGGTCGGCCGCGCCGTCATAGCGCGGGGGCAACACCTGCCTAAACCTTACCGGCCACTGCACTTGGCGCAGGCCAGGAGTGAAGGCCTGGCAACCCACAACGTTCCCGGAACGGCGGATCGAGCGGCGCGGTGAACGGCGTTGGCCATGGGGGTGATGAGACGAGGAGGAGCGAAGCGGAAGGAAGAATTTTGACACACCCCTACCTAGCGCACCAAATGTCGGAACCCGGGCTCCACGGACCCAAACAAGGTTCGAACTCTGGGGCATGTGCGAAGGATCTCACCTTGCAACAGCTTGTTACTCGCCGCCCTATGGCCTGGCTTCGGCATGTTCGAGCGAGCGGGGGAAGAAGTGGACACGGTGATTTACCCAGGTTCGGGCCACCTTGCGGTGTAAAACCCTAATCCTGCTTTGTGGTGGATTGCCTCGCGAGGAGGATGAGGATGAACTAGTACAAGTGAGAGCTGCCTCGGGGGAGCTCAATGGCTGAAGGATTTTATCCGGCCCGACCCCTCTCTACGGTGGAGACTAGCCTATATTTATAGTGGCATTGGTCCTCTTCCCTCATAGATTAGGCGGGAAGGGATACCACAACGGCCAATTTTGAAGGGGGACAGGAGTACACCCTATCCTGACCAAAGGTGGTCTTCGTCTGCAAAGCTTCTTGTCATGATTGCAGCGGTGGGCTCGGTGATGACCTCCGTCCTTCCGAGCCCGTGGTCTTGGTCTTGTTGCAGTGGAATGGAAACCTTTGGGGGATTCCTTGGGAACCCGCGTATGTCTTTGCCTCCTTAGCACCAAAGAGGAAATTGTCCTGGACTGCGCCCGCTGGAGCCCTGCTGGCCTTGGTCATCATGGCTCACGTCACCGTGCGCCTCGCGAGGTGGGACACTTGCCTAGAGGTATCCGCTGCTCGGGAGGCAGCCTTGGGGGCCGCTCCTCTGGAGGAATTGATGTTGTTCGCCTTGCAAGGTGGGGGTCCCTCGCGAGGGTCTTGCTCATGAAGTCTTGGAGTTGGGCCATACTAGGTCCTTGGCGGAGCCACGCGCTAGGCCGCAGGCAGACGGGTCTAGGTACCCCCTATCCCAGAACACCGAGAATACCCGACTAGTACTCTCAAGAATCGTAACCAAACTCTACTTTTATTTAATGAATAACAACCGGCCGATTAGGCATGGCGATTAGGCACACATGCCTCTAGTCTTCCTAACCAACATGTGTACGTGTTGGAAATTTTACTTGCATGCAGTATGCACCATACTTCCCTCGATTTAAATCAGCACATCTATTTGTAGCTAGAACAGACGTACGCGCAGTGCCCCAGTAGTTCGAGCTCCCCTTCGGTTGTGCAGGTTCTTTGACGATGTAACCTAACTGTGCAGCAATCACCTTGTACCTCTTTTTGTGAACAATATTTTCATGTCGTCGCACAGATGTTACAAACCCCATTGTCCACGGGACTTGTCGATGTAGTGCAGGCACAATATACTTGGTGTTTCTTCCTTGGTTGACCGTATTAATAAGGTCGGTACTAACGGCACATAGGGTTGCATCATCCTCCCTCCCTTGAAAGGAAAGCGTCCTTGTGTTTCCTTCTTGAACACTTCTATGGTACAACTTATATCTTTTGCATCTTTGGGAAGAATAGCATAGAACTCACTCTTATGCATAAATGTGTACCAATTTGTTCGCCCATGATGAAGAGCATTAACATCATGCTGCCATGGATGCCACAAAATAAGATGACAAACATTTTGTGGCATAACGTCGCATTCCACTTTGTCAATATAGCCATCAACAAAAAAAGGCACCTTCACCCTATGTGTTACTTTCACTTTGCCCACATCATTTATCCACTTCATATAGTATGGTTTTGGGTGATCCCATGTTGGCAATGAAAGAGACTCCACCACATCCTTGCTAATCATGTTGCTAGCACTGCCACCATCAATTGTCTATTTGCACACTTCTCCCTTGATGGTACATGCAGTTTCAAAAATACTCTGTCGTTGTCCTGGTTCAAAAATGACCTTGTCATCTCGCTGGACCTTATGCGCTAGAAAACTCTCCATATCACTTTGAGGATAACATAGCACGGTATTACCAACACCTCTTTCAGTCTCATCCTCTAACTTAGGTGTCTCATCTTCAGATTCTGAAATATATTCTACATCAACAAGTAGAACCCTTCTTTGATTGGAACATTCATGCTTCATGTGTCCACATCCTCCACACTTGTGGCAAATAATATTACGGTGATGAGAAGACATCGCACTAGATGAAACATGAGAAACCTCCTTTGGCGCAGCAACCACTTTGGTTTGTTCAATGCTTCCCGACTTATAAGAAGTAGCCGGTTTTGCACTAAACCCACCCTCAATAGGAGAAACCACGTCGCCCACTGTTGTAGGTTGGACGAGTCTCTGAAGCTTGCTTCTCCAATACACAACGTTTAGCATGCTCCTCTTGATGAAGTAACTCATCAATATCATTATATTGCATTAAATCAACATGGTCACAAATCTTTTCTTCTAACCCCTCAAAGAAACGTACCATGGTTGCCTCTGCAGACTCATGCATAGCTGAACGGATCATCAAAACATGCATCTCTTTGCAGTACTAATCAGCTGATTTTGTACCTTGCACTAGACGATGCAGTCTACTATGAAGCCGACGAGTGTAATGAGCAGGCATAAAACGTTCCCTCATGATTCGCTTCATGTCAGCCCATGTCGCGGGTCACTCGTGAGTATGGTTCTTATTATCCCACCATACAAGAGCATACTCTGTAAATTCCATTGATGCAACACGAACCTTATTCTCTTCGAAGTAGTTGTGGCCATCAAAAACCCGATTTACATGCATCCCCCACTCAAAATATTTCTCCGTCAGCACAATGTCCCGAGAATTCAGATATGGTTATCTTGATTTGACCCTATCCATCATCCTCATGGGCACCATTTCTGCCAGGGTCACGTCACCGCCCAGCATGGTGGTGAGCCCCAGCCTCATGTCGTGGTCATTGAGGTAAGCCTCCACGGGCACCAGAGTCATCAAAAAAATAACCATCATCGTCGTTGTCGCGGTCATGATGTCATCGTGGTGAGCGGGACTGTCGGGGTGCCACATCTCTCGCCTAAAGGCGCTGAACTACTGCGGCGAGCCGATTAAGACTCTCAGTCACAACCTGTAGACTATCAGTGTGTGTCGGTCCTTGGCCGTCAAACGCTCATTCAACGTGTCCTCGACACCTACAATATTTGCACACAACTCCTCAACCCTTGTCCCAAGCTTCTTATTGGCTCCCTTGATCGACATCAGAAGGATATGCAAATCATCACTTATCTCCAGATCCTCCGGAAGTTCATCGCCCTCATTATGATCATATTTCTCATGCTGTGAATTCACCATGTTTCAAACAATTGAATCAAATAGCAGAACAAAATTGTACCGTGATCGACCTTGCTCTGAATACAACATGATCAGACCTTCGACAGAGAATTGACGGCAAGAATAATTTTCCCAATCTTTCACAGTACGATGTCACTTGAAACGACGTGGTGCTCGCGATCTTGTAGATGGAATCACCAGGTAAACAACACGCACACCTTGATGTAGAAGTACATGGATGATCCACCAGGAATCAGCAATAAATTAGAGAGGCGTCTCCAATCTCTCGCCAAAAACACAGAGTAATAATTAAAACTCCTCAACAAAAAGACATGAAATAACTGGCTACGCGAAGATAGCCCGGTTTGCTAGTTCTTCTGTTCGACAAACGAAATAAGCTCTAAAACTCCCCTGAATGCTATGATGCAAAACATATAAATAATTCTCTGGTTGGTTCCAAGCCATGTCGTACCTGACTAGTACTCTCAAGAATCCTAACTAAACTCTACTTTTATTTAATTAATAACAACTGGCCGATTAGGCACGGTGATTAGGCACACAGGCCTCTAGTCTTCCTAACCAACATGTGTACGTGTTGGAAATTTTACTTGCATGCACTGTGCACCATACCTCCCTCGATTGAAATTAGCACATCTGTTTGTAGCTGGAATAGACGTACGCGCTGTGCGTCGGTGGTTCGAGCTCCCCTTCCATTCTGCATGTTCTTTGACAATGTAACCGAACTGTGCAGCAAGCACCTTGTACCTCTTTTTGTGAACAATATTTTCATGCCGTCGCACAGATGTTACAAACCCCATTGTCCATGGTACTTGTCAATGTAGTGTAGGCACAATATACTTGGCGTTTCTTCCTTGGTTGTCCATATTAATAAGGTCGGTACCGATGGCACATAGGGTTGCATCACCTTGGGCTTCTCAACCGATGTCCACACTTGGTTTCTCTCAAAGTTGTGTAGCTCTTCGTGCATAGCATTTATCCAATACGGATCTTCAAGGGCTTCTTCCACCTTCATAGGTTCAATGCTAGAGACGAATGAGTAATGTTCACAAAAGTTGGCCAAATGAGTTTTAGAGCGAGTAATTCTCCCGGTGTTGATGTCGTCGAGGATTTTCTCAACGAGATGATTCTTTATGACTCTTGCTCTAACTCGTGAGAGCTTTTTCTTGGGTTGTCGTGGAACATACTCATCATCATCTTCTTCCTCTTCTTCGTTTTTTGTGGCATTGTTGTTCGCTTGTGGTGGTGGAGAAGGATGTCGAGGTGGATCATCTTGATGTACTTACTCATTTCCTTCATCTTGACGAGTTCCACTTATGGATGCCTCTATGTCAACTTGTGGTTCACCTTGTTGTGAGGTAGAGGCTTCCACTTGAATAGACGAAGTGCTCTCCTTCACCTTTGTTGGACGGATCTTGCCAATAGACAACTATTGAATCGCTTCCGAGGGATATTTGTCTCCTACATCAATTGGCAATTGCTCTACTTGCAAGCCGTTAGATTCATCAAACTTCACATCTATTGTCTCTTCAACCTTTCAGGTGAAATTATTGTAGACACGGTAAGTGTGAGAGTTTGGGCCATAACCGGGTAAGAAACCTTCATGAGATTTCGGAGAAAATTTCGAATGATGATGCTTATCTAGAATGTAACACTTTGAGCCAAAATACTCGAAAGTATCCAACTTGGGGTTTGTTACCGGTGAGTAGCTCATTTGCTGTTCTACCGAGAAGCTTGTGAAGGTAAAGTCGATTTGTAGCATGACAAGCTGTCTCAACCGCTTCGGCCCAAAAGTGTCTTGGCGTCTTGTATTCATCTAGCATCATCCTTCCCATCTCAATAAGTGTCCGGTTCTTCCTCTCAACAACTCCATTTTGTTGAGGTGTGTACATAGCCGAGAACTCACGTGAGATGCCTTCTTCATCAAGAAAGTTATCCAAAATAGTGTTCTTGAACTCCGTTCCATTGTCACTCAGAATCTTCTTGATCTTCACTTCAAATTGATTTTGGGCCTTCCTAGCAAGGTTTTTGAAGATCTTTTGTACATGTGACTTGTCATCAAGAAAGAACACCCACGTAAATCTTGAATAATCATCAACAATGACCAAAACCGAAAGAGTTACCACCAAGGCTCTTATGAGCATTGGGACCGAAGAGATCCTTATGAAGTAGCTCAAGTGGTCTTCTCGTGGTCATGATGTTCTTCACGGGATGACTTCCTCCAACTTGTTTTCCTGCTTGGCAAGAACTACAAAGTTTATCCTTGTCAAATATAACATCTTTAAAACCAAGGATCTGATCACCTTTAACAAGTTTATCAACATTTCGCATGCCAACATGTCCTAGTCTTCTATGCCATAGCCCACCTTTAGAAGATTTTTGCAATAAGACAAGTGCGAGGTTCAGCTCTTTTAGTAAAACCAACAATGTATAGATCACCTCTATGGATACTTTTAAGACCATATTGTGATTATCTCGACGAAACACTTGGCAATCTACTTCAGTAAATAGAACATTGAAACCACAGTTGGCTAGTCTAGATACAGAAAGAAGATTGTAACAAAGAAATTCAACAAGCACAACATTTTGAATGGAGCTATCATTGGATATGGCCACCTTACCAAGGACAAGTACCTTACCCCTGGAGTTATCTGCAAAAGTCACATACTTGCGTGGACCATAATTTTGTGCAAGCTCACGAAACATGTCTCTATCTCCGGTCATGTGATCGGTACATCCATATCGAGAATCCACTCTTTTCCTCTGGCCATGTAATTACGAAGATTTGCCATGAGACTAAGATTTCTCATAGTCTTCTCATAGTCGATGTCGAATTCTTCGTCCTCATCATAATAGCCATGCTCAACATCATCATCATCATCATGCATATTATCATCACCTAGTTCAAGTGATTCGTTAGATTTATGACCATGACAATGTGCAAGTTTGTGAATTCTAATGGTTTCCAGTATAATGTTGCTAATAGTTCCAACAACACCCTTAGCACGCATAAGATCACAGAGCTCAAATAGACAGTCATCAAACTTAGGATCACTAGGCTTCATCTTATGAAAGGCAATAGACTTAAGCAGACTTCATTGAGATTTTTCAAGTTATAATTTGGAAAGCACTTCTCAAGATAATTCCATATAGTATATGCGCATTCAAAGTTTTGCAAGCAAACAAGCACTTTCTAGGTAATCCTCTAATGATAAGATTAACAGTCGTAAGATTATGAACCATGTCAAGATAATCATCGGGGGTAGGATGCAAAGGATCAATAGGAGGTACATAAGGGCTAAGAATATACTTGCTCAAATTATATTCATTGAAGATCTCAAGCATTTCAGTTTTCCAAGAACCATAAAACTCTCCATCAAGTATAGGCACTGTATGTCTAATAACCTTGAACATAGACTCATCCATCTTCCTCCAATGGTGATTAAACAAAACCAATGTAGACCAAAGCTCTGATACCAATTAAAAGATCAAGAAGAGGGGTCTAGAGGGGGTGTTTAGACCCTTAACAAGTAAAAGTAGCAGTTTTGCAATTCTTCAAAGTTAAGGTTGAATTTAGCACATGTTAAAGGGCACACAATACAATTTACACAAGCATGGCATGAGTATAAGCAGCAGAAAGAGTAAAGCACGCAAGTGCAAGAATGTAAAAGGGATGGGAATTGGAATGAGAAAACACAATGGAGATGCATAGATTTTTGGCATGGTTCCGATAGGTGGTGCTATCGTACGTCCATGTTGATGGAGACTTCAACCCACGGAGCGTAACAGTTGCGCGAGTCCAAGGAGGGCTCCACCCACGGAGGGTCCACGAAGAAGGAACCTTGTCTATTCCACCATGGCTTCGGTCCACGAAGCACTAGCCTCACTCGGGTAGATCTTCACGAAGTATGCAATCTCCTTGCCCTTACAAACTCCTTGGTTCAACTCCACTTGATCTTGGAGGCTCCCAAGTGACACCTATCCAATCTAGGTGACGCCACTCTCCAAAAGGTAATAGATGTTGTGTTGGTGATGAACTCCTTGCTCTTGTGCTTCAAATGATAGTCTCCTCAACACTCAATCTCTCTCTCATAGATTTGGCATGGGTAGGAGAAGGATTGGAGTGGAAAGCAACTTGAAGAGGCTAGAAATCAAGGTTCAAATGGTAGGAATGGAATCTCTTGATCTCAACACATGAGAAGGTGGTTCTCTCTCAGAAAATAAATGGTGGAAGTTGTGTTTTGTTCTGATGGCTCTCTTAGAAAGTAAGTGGTGGTGGAGGGGTATAAATAGGCAAAACCAAAAATCCAATAGTTACAAGCTTTTGACCAAACTCGATGGGACCAAAGTGATAATCTCGGTGAGACCGACTAGTGCAAAAGACATGACCTTTTGTCATTTTTGGTGAGACCGATTATACCATCTCGGTGGGACCGAAGTACAATGGCAAAGGCAGAGTCGCGTTTCGGTAATTCTGATCAGTTTCACTCGGCTATTCTGAAATGAAGTGATTTCATCACAGAAACTTGGCAAGGCCATCTCGGTGGGACCGAGAGCCATTTCGGTCAGATCAAAATATTAGGGTTTTGGCTATGGCAGTAGAAGGGTCATCTCGGTGGGTCCGGAATGGATTGTATCGGTGGGACTGAAATGATGAATTAGGGTTTTGGACAGATGTGTTTTGGGAAAGTGACTGAAGGTTTTTGGAGGAGCATCACTGAGCACATTGAGCAACAACCTCATCAACAATACCTCACCCCCTTTTAATAGTATATGCTTTCCTAAGGGACTGAATGTGATATTGGATCACTAAACCTAAAAGTATAGTCTTGGGGTAGCCAATTTTGTACTTCACATTTTAAGGGGCCCACATCTTCATGTCCTTGCCACGCCACCATTGGACTTCTTTGAAATATTCTAGGTAAACTTGTTAGTCCAATAATATGTATGTTGACATTGATTACCAAAACCACCAAGGGAGCAAATGTGCTTTTAGGGTGAAAGTGATTTTGGCCTAGGAGAGGGTGTTTTGCATCCCATGGTTTATGAATTATTTGGCGCCTGCCATTTCGGACGAGGAGAGGGTGTTTTGTCGCCCATTATTTATGAATTATTCGGCGCCTGTCATTTCGGCCAAGGAGAGGGCGTGCTTGGATGAAGTTACAAACCTACCCTCGATATACAACAGGCCAATTGATGCGGGTCCCAGATAGGCCGGTACTTTCCCGTCTCCCAATTATTTGCTCGGGCGAATTCCATCGAGTAGACGGTGTTTTGCGGTTCGTTCAGATTTTGGGAGAACAAGAATCCACGTCTACCTTACAAAGTCGATTCGAATCAAATTTTGAAATATTAGCTTGCCACTTCATTTTTAGATGGTGAGATGATGCTCGAGACTAATGTGTTTTTACATGCTCGTTGCTACCGATTTATTTGACAAATAGTTGACCCACTCAAAAACAGGAATCAAACCCAAAATGAAATATCTCGATTCTATGAAACAGCTCATTGACCAGGTCAAAATTGTGTACTAAATCCAAAATTGAACACCTCAATTGAATACCATGTTGTATTATAGTATTCCATGAACATGCTCAAAGTAAAATTAATGAACTTGTTTGATACGCATATCTCTGTTCATGTGTGGATTGCAAACACCATGTTCTCCAATTGAAAGATTTGAATGCAATTTTATACCAAATCATGGTTTATATCAGTCTTCGATGCATAAACGCGACCTCTCCCCTCTCGCGGACACCTTCTCTCTCTAGCCGACAATCTTCGTTTCTATCGCGCGCATACAAACACAATCCTTGTTGGTCCCTCTCCCACTCTCTCTCTCTCATCTGGTCTTTCTAATTCGCATGCACACTCCATGTATCGGTCTCTCTCGCACACAATGTATGACTCTCTAGTCTAAGCTAAATATCTAGGGTGCACTCATCATACGCACACAAATTCCTAGCTCGTTGTCCGTAACTCTCTCACACACATACACATATCTTACTCGCACTACATAGGCCCATCTAAAACTATCTCTCTCTCTTTCTCTCCCTCCCTCATTATTTCTCCATCTCACACACACACACAATCTCCCGCCTAGCTAAGTATGACTATCTCTCACTCCATTGTAGGCACATGCAGTCCCCCTAGGTATATGACTATCTCTCAATATCCATCACGAACACACGCATTGCCTCTTTCCCTCATTGGGTCTATCTCGATCTCTCTCGAGGCATCTTTCTATTGCACACACACCTTGTCTCTTGATCTCCTGCCCATATAGCCTCCTCACGATCTCGAGGAGATCTCTGTATCACAAACATGCCCTCTCTCCCTCCCCATGCCTCCATTTTCTGCATACGTCCCTCTCGTCCTTTCTCCCTTGTTGGCCAGACCTCTCTTGGACACATGTTATACGGGTCTCTCTCTCTGTTGCAAACAACCGCGCATGAGCTATCTCCGTGTATCTCCTCCCCTCGCTTTCTCTCTTGGAGATTCATATGTGATATGTTACATAAGACACGCACACTTTCTCTCTATTTTATCATGTGTTGGCCCTTTCTCTTTGACACACACTCTCTTTTTGTAAACTCACTCTTTCTCCTTCACACACACTTTATCTCTCTCGACTTAGGTACTATCTTCGATCTATAGCATATAGATTTTTTGAAAAGTCAAACCTCACAAATTTTGACCAGGTATGTGGAGAAAAACATTTACATCTAGAACGGCAGACATATATCATTAGACTCATCACAAGATGTAGTTGCATATGATGTATCTTTGGTATTGTAGATATAAATAATTTTCTCTATAAACTTGGTCAAATTTCCAAAGTTTGACTTTAAAAAAATTATATGCACTACATTATCGAATGGAGGGAGTATGTCTTTTTCTCTCTCTCTCAATTCTCCCACGCAGCACTCACCCATATCGGGGCTACTTTATCTCTCTCAAACTTTATATCTCCCTAGGTCACACATACACATGTCTCGCTCGCACTAGATAGACCCATCTAACACTCTTCCCCCTCATTCCCTCTCTATCTGACACACACTCCCCCTATGTACCATTATCTCTCACTCCATCATAGGCACATCCACTCCTGCTAGGTATGACTATCTCTCATCACTATCCATCACAAAACACACGTATTGTTTCCATCCCTAGGTCTATCTCGATCTCTCTTGGGGTATCTTCTATCGCGTACACACCTTGTCACTATATCTCCCACCCATATAGTCCCATCACAATCATGAGGGGGTCTCTCTATCACAAACACACACTCTTACCCTCCCCATGCCTGCATTTTCTCCATATGTCTCTCTCGACCTCTCTCCCTTGTTTGCCAGATCTCTCTTGGCCGCGTACTAGGGATCTCTGTCTCTCTGATGCAAACAACCACACACTATCTCCTCACCTTGCTTCCGCTCTCATGCGTGATATGTTTACATAAGACACACACACTTTTTCTCTACTTTATCATGTGTTGTCCATGTCTCTTTCACACACACACACACACACACACACACTTTCTGCACACTCACTCTTTCTCTTTCACACACACTCTCTCTCTCTCTTTCTCTCTCTAGTTAGGTGATCTCTCAGGTCCATAACATATGTATGTTTTGAAAAGTCAAACCTCACAAAAGTTTGACCAGGTATATCTGGAGAAAAACATTGACATCTGGAACGATCATTAGATTCATCACAAGACGTAGTTCATAACATATATCTTTGGTATTGTATATATAAGTAATTTCTTTATAAACTTGGTCAAAGTTTCAAAAGTTTGACTTTTCAAAAAATTATAGGCACCACATTATCGAACAGAGGGAGTATCTCTTTCTCTCTCTCTCTATCTCTCACAGGCCTCCCCTCTCACTCGAAATCTCTTTACCGAGGGATTATACGGTTACTGGGTCAGCATATAGATTGGTATATTTTATTAGTTGACCAGTCAACTAGTCTACATGGTCCCTTATCAGCTCATGTTCTCTATCTGGATGTGCTGGCCCAGGTGGCAGTGGATGAAAATAAATATAAACTAGAGGCCCATCTAACACAGGGTAAAATAAACAAACTAGCTAGAAACCACTCACGGTGGCACCCCGCACGCTACTAAATTGAGTGCACACTTCTTCTGCATTAATACACATAGTACAACAACGCACACACTACACCACTGCGTGGCATGCATGCAAGGACACACTCACGCACACCCAGCACACAATATACACAAGCACATGTGTACATCAGCGTCTCCGCCGGCTGAGATGGACGGCGAGGCAGCCATCAAGCGGAGGTGGCTCGAGCCAAAACCGCATCCAGCAAGCCTAGACTTCATCAGCAGCCTCCCCGGCAACATGCTGATCGTCATCATGGCCCTCCTCCCCACCAAATCTGTCGTGCGGACCACCCTGCTCTCCCGGTGTTGGTGGCCCCTCTAGCGCTTGTTGGTGCAACAAACATTTGTGCTTACCGCCCGGACTTGTGCACAGGTGTGCGGCAGATCATACATCAAGTATCAATGCTTGACTCAGGATAAGCCAGAGAAACCACTCTTCATGAGATAAAGGAGCGCATTAAGAAGACCAACCCAACCAGAGAAGCCCCCAGGAAGATCCCATGTCGGGCATGCGAGTCCGGCAGGGTCGAGACTGCGCCTGGGGAAGAGGCCAAGCTGCCCCGGCAAGATCTTCTGGGCCGCTAAGGCCAAAACAACACTTTAAAACAAGAGCCCGGCAGGCTCCGTGCCGGCAAGCATCCTCGAGGATGCCACCGCTCCACCTCATCACAGACCAGTCACTAATCAGTGCGGTGTCAAGCTCTAGAGCGGCTAGGTGGATCCTATCGAGCACGTGGCAACCTGTGGGAGAAGAAATTACCTTTAAAGACACCCATCCCAGAGGCGTGTCATGGAGATAAGAGGTAGTTAGGCAAGCGATGGAGAAACCTTGCCGGGGCAAGCTCTCCATACGACACCTAGGAGTGCATTTAATGCACTTTGTACTAACTGCCAGAGTTAGGTATGATAGCACTGTTAGCTATCTAATCATACTATAATGACTGTTTTGCCACTGTGGTCGCCCCTTTAGCTATAAAATGAGGCCCGAGGAAACCTATCAAAGGTTTCAAACTTTTGATCCCTCAACACTTGTACGCACGTAGCTGCACTCCCCGAGGCACCCTTACCGGGCTTGAGCGCTCCGCGTCTTCGTGTTCCTCCAGATCAATCCACCAAAGCAGGAGTAGGGTGTTACGCTGCCAAGCGGCCCGAACCTAGGTAAAAGAGAGTTGTCCTCGCCGCGCTACCCTATTGCTTCTACTCTTTGTGCAATGTGATTGCCCCATGCCAAACCACACAGGGGCAACCATGCCCCATAGGTGATCGTGATCCACCACGACATCTTTGGCGTGCCCGTAGGCCGCTTCACTTGTGCGAATCTGAGACAGCAGCCAGCGCGTCGACCTTCATTGTCTTCTGCATCGTCAATGGCTCCCAAGAAGAAGAGTGGTGTGGCGGCGCACCCTTCTGCTTCAAACGCTCGTTCACCCACGGTTGCGGGCACCACGGGCACCACAGCCACGACAGGTGGAGTGGACACCATGAGCGGCGTGATCGCCGCGGGTGGTGCGACCGTCGCCGCCACCACAATTGGAGCAGGAACTGGGGCCGCTGGGGCTAACCAGCTCCCTCATCCTTCTGGCAAGCATGCTCACGCCGGCGTAGGTCGAGGGGACGACCAGCTTCCGCCTCACTACCACACTAGTGAGCGCAATCAGCGCAGTGGTGACACCCACTCCGGTGCAAGCCAATATCCTCTGACCGCGCTGACCAGAGGGGTGACGTCAAGACACGTGCTCCGTCCAACGCAGGGTGAGCGTGAAAAGACCCGGAGCGACGCCGTCGACGCACAACGACTGCGTCCACATGGAAAGGGCCCAATTGATCAGGAGCTTGGCCACCAAGTACAGCCACGCCAGACCACCCTCGTGATTGGCCCAAGGCGGCAAGAGCACAACGACACTCCTTCTGGCTCATCCAGGAGTCGAGTGGCGTCGCGCTCTACTTCCCACGCCATGCCAGGGACGGTGGCAGAAGCAATGGCAAGGGCTCAGTTGCTGTTGAATTTTCTTCCAGCAGCGAACAAGATGGACGAGTGGAGAGCCACCATCCAAAGCCTCGTCGGGTGTGCTGAAGCCAACAAGCCACAGCCTGCGGAGCCCCCGCGACACCCGCAAACAATGCCAGCAGCCAACACTGGTGGTCATGTTGAGAGGACCACTGATGCGTCCATTTTGCATCATGCTTTTATGTTGATATTTATTGCATTATGGGCTGTTATTTCACATTATGGTCCAATACTTATGCCTTTTCTCTCTTATCTTACAAGGTTTACACAAAGAGGGAGAATGCCGGCAGCTGGAATTCTGGACCGGAAAGGAGCAAATCTAAAAGTCCCGAAAATTTGCGGATAATTGTTTGGAATATATAAAAATTATTGGGCGAAGAAACTACCACTACAAAAAAAAGACACATCCTTGACATTTTGGCCCAAATGAATTTTTTTTCTGTCATGCTTATGACACTTCGATGATGATAATTGTGACAAAACCACTTATCATCATAGATGTGGTGGGCTCCTACTTCTATGACAAAAAATCATGACAGAAAATGGGCTTTTCATCCTGGGCGGGTCGGGGACACACCCGCATGACATTCTTTGGGCCGTCCATGAAAGAAAAAAATCGTGGTTGAAGCGAGGGCGAGGAAAATATTGGGGAGTTCCCGGTTACGGTGGGTGGTCGGGGCCGAGTGATGCACGGAGGTTTCCGCGTTTCTCTCGTACACGTACGCGCGTGGGTGCGAGGCGTTGGGCTCTAACTGAACCCGAGCGAGGCGTTCGCTTACTAAACCCGAGCGATCGATCCCTTGGTTGTTAACTGAACCCGAGTGATTCATTCGCTGCTGACTGAACCCGAGCGATTCCTTCGCTGTTGCTGCTAATTGAACCCGAGTGATCGATCACTGCTACTGCTTACTGAAGCCGATCGAGCCCCCGTGCGAGACGAAGCCAGCCGGTGTTTGGTTGCTTCTCGATGAATAGTGACCGTTGCTACCGTCCGCGTGGTATGTAGAACAAGTCGAGACGTGGTGAGTCGAGCCGGTTGGTTGGCTGTGGATGAATAGTTCCCGGTGGGGGTTTGATGAACATGACCCCGTGGTAGTAGCTAGGCTGTTGCCGCTGGATGTACAGGACCCCGAGGAGTCCGCCACACCCCAGCCTGTCGGGGGTGGATGAACAGGACCCAGTGGAGGCTCTATGAACAGTAGCCGATTGCTACTTCTTGAGCTTGCGTTGGTTTTTCCCTTGAAGAGGAAAGGGTGATGCAGCAAAGTAGAGATAAGTATTTCCCTCAGTTAGAGAACCAAGGTATCAATCCAGTAGGAGACAACGCAAAAATCACCTAGCACCTGCACAAACAATCAAACAACTTGCACCCAACGCGATAAAGGGGTTGTTAATCCCTTCACGGTTACATGCAAAAGTGAGATCTGATAGAGATAGGTAAAACTAAACAAAAGATAAAGTAAATATTTTTTAGTTTTTTGGTTTATAGATCTGAAAATAAAAGATTGCAAAATAGTAGATCAGAAAGTAATATGATTGAAAATAGACCCGGGGGCCATAGGTTTCACTAGAGGCTTCTCTCAAGATAGCAAATAATACGGCGGGTGAACAGATTACTGTCGAGCAATTGATAGAAAAGCGCAAAGTTATGACGATATCCAAGGCAATGATTATGAAATATAGGCATCACATCCGTGTCAAGTGGACCGAAATGATTCTTCATCTACTACTATTACTCCACACATCGACCGACTCCTGCCTGCATCTAGAGTATTAAGTTCATGTAGAACAGAGTAACGCATTAAGTAAGATGACATGATGTAGAGGAATAAACTCAAGCAATATGATGTAAACCCCATCTTTTATCATCGATGGCAACAATACAATACGTGCCTTGCTGCCCCTACTATCACTGGGAAAGGACACCGCAAGATTGAACCCAAAGCTAAGCACTTCTCCCATTGCAAGAAAAACCAATCTAGTTGGCCAAACCAAACCGATAATTCGAAAAGAATTACAAAGATATCAAATCATGCATATAAGAATTCAGAGAAGATTCAAATAATATTCATAGATAAGCTGATCATAAATCCACAATTCATCGGATCTTGACAAACACACCGCAAAAGAATATTACATCGGATAGATCTCCAAGAACAACGAGGAGAACATGGTATTGAGAATCAAAGAGAGAGAAGAAGCCATCTAGCTACTAGCTATGGACCCGTAGGTCTGAGGTAAACTACTCACGCTTCATCGGAAGGGCAATAGAGTTGATGTAGAAGCCCTCCATGATCGAATCCCACTCCGGCAGGGTGCTGAAAAAGGTCCCTAGATGGGATCTCATGGGTACAGAAGGTTGCAGCGGTGGAAAAGTCTTTTCGTGGATGCTTCTGGTGGTTTGGGAACATATGTGAATATATAGGTGAAAGAATTAGGTCAGGGGAGTCACGGGGGGCCCACAAGGCAAGGGGGCGCGCCCTATCCCCTGAGCGCGCCCTCCACCCTTGTGGCCGCCTTGTGGCTCCTCCGACTTCATCTCCATTTCTCCTGGGTGTCTTCTGGTCCAAGAAAAATCATCGCGAAGGTTTTATTCCGTTTGGTATTCCTTTCCCACGAAGCTAAAAAACAAGGAAAAAACAGAAACTGGCACTGGGCTCTAGGTTAATAGGTTAGTCCCAAAAATAATATAAAATAGCATATTAATGCATATAAAACATCCAAAACAGATAATATAATAGCATGGAACAATCAAAAATTATAGATACGTTGGAGACGTATCACCAGTGGAGGCTGGATGAACAGTAGCTGGTGGAGGCTGGAGGAAGTCGACGGTGGATGAACAATATCCCGTGGAGGCTGGAGCGAGGTAGTAGACGGTGGATGAACAGGACCCCATTTCGACCGTAGGCACTCCAACAGAAGTCTGTTTCCTCCGTTTTGCGGTACGCCACACCCCTCCCGATCAACAGGACCCCGTTTCAACCGTAGGCACTCGAACAGAAGTCAGTTTCCTCTGTTTTGTAGTATGCCAGACCCTTCCCGATGAACATGACCCTGTTTCGACCCTACGCAGTCGAAGAGAAGGCCGTTTCCTCCGTTCTGCGGTATGCCAGACCTTGTTTCGGCTGTTCCGTCTAAGCCAGTTGGCTCCCGATGAACAAGGCGCATTCCGTTGCCTCCCGATGAACACGACCCAGTTTCTCCGTTCCGACCCAGCCGGTCGGCTTCTGATGAACAGGACGCCGTTGTTGCCGTTCGTTGCCAATCCATGTACACGTGCCCTAGCCGTACGTATGCGCGAGTAGCTAGGCGTTCGAGACCCCGCCCGTATGTACGTACGTGGCCGTATTTTTTGGCATCTGGCTGTACGTACGTGTACATGGTTTAGAAGGGACTGCCTGAACTGCTACGTCGGGGGCTCTGCTACTACACATGCCGCTGCTTGCTCGGCCAAGGTTCATCATTGCAGAGAGACCGATCGACCAGTATGTACGTACACGTTCGCGACCAGACAGAAAACGCTACGTTCGCTTCGACCGGGTGGGTCCCAGCTGTCAGGGACGATAAGGACGCACTTCCTTGCGTGCCAAGATATAGCTGATGGGTCCCAGCTGTCAGGGGGAAGAATCATTTTTTTGCCTGCAATATGGACGCACTTCCTCACGTGCGAAGATGTAGTTGGTGGGTCCATCTGTCAGTCTCACCTCGTAGAGTCCACTTCCGATGGCTGTCGTTCATTGACCACGTTGACCACGCCACGCAGACAGCACCCAGGTGGTGGACGACAGCGAGGCCTAGGAAGGGAACGATGTGGAGCCAGGGAAGACGAGGCAGGTGGATGCCCACGCGGAGGGGAGTACGAGGGTTCACTGGTTCGGCTGCGGTGTGAGACTGCCATCGCCGGAGAATAACAGGAGGTGTTGGTGAGTAGAGGAATGGCCTGAACGGCGATGGGAGTACGGTGGGCCGGTGAGTCCTGCGCGGTAGCACAGCCGGCCATGGGAGGCGGTAGCAGGCGGTACCGCCGGCGGTGGTTTGGGCGGCTGAAGCAAGAATATCCAAGATTGAAAAAGCACGACATCCGTTGGATGGACATCCAACGGCCACTGCTGCTAGAATCGTGTGTTGACTGTAAGTTGACAAAGCCTTGCATATGCATCAACTAAGTAGGCCCACAAGTGTGTGGCAGAGAACATATAGCCCATTTGCGATTTGTAATAATGTACAACCCATTTTTGAATTCCAATGGAATTTACTACAGCCTATTTACAGTTTGTTAAAATTACAACCCATTTTCTAGCAAGGACAACGATTAATAATTTCAACCATCCGCTCAAAACAGAATTCAATAAAATTTCCCACATTTTGATGGGATCCGAAATTTTTTTATCCCGAAATTTTGAGTCAGATTAAATATAATTTCAAAATAATTTTTATTAGGTAAAAATCCAATGAAATATTGTGCGCGCAACATGTAATGAAATTAAATTCAAAATCCAAAAATAATATTTTTTTAACTAATTACCTGTTTGGTGCATTTTTTTATAGTTATAGCCCAGTTTTTATAATTACATCCCATTTATTATTTCTTAAAGCCCATTTTCTTGTTATGCTTAATGCATCCCTCCTAGGAAAGATTTGCAGCCCAGCGGGGCAGAGAATAACAAGTTGACCTGGGCTGGGTATTCCTCAAAAAAAAGTATAGCTGGGCTAGCCATTTTCACCTTGAAAAAAATTAATATCTGGGCTGGATATTTGGTCGACATAAAATAATAGCCTGGACTAGACGGGCCATAGCCCGCCCAGTTGATAGACTGCTCCTCTGAACAACAACAAAAACATCGCTCAAGAAAAACTCTGCTCACACCTTAAAAACACAAATACTGCTCGAGCTGCTGGGTCCCAGCTGTCGGCCGCTCCTTGTGCAATTCTCTCGTTTATTGACTATATATGTTGACAATGGTGTGGGACCGTGATGTCAGAAAACCAGGAGGAAGCAAAAAAAATATAGTTGTATATAATAAGGAGGCACTTGCGTATGTGCGGCTATGGCCCTGGCGGGTCCCCACTGTCATCCTCTCAAAGTAAAGTCATCTCCTGATTCCTCATGTGCGTTGACCATGTTCACAATGCGAGACGGCGGCGCCACGGCGAGCTCAACAACTCGAAGGACGACGGAGAGGGCCTCGCAGGCCCTACGGATGGTCTGATACAGCACCCGCTGCTCATTCAGGAAGCCAGGATCATAGGGCCACATGTCCGCGACAGCATTGTCGTTCGCTGGTTCGCCGGCGATTCGTCCTTCCGCGAGCCGGTGCTCGTTGAGGAGACGGAGGTTGCAGCCTAGGCCCTCCTGCGCTGGTAGCTCTTCCGCCATTAGGACGTCGAAGTGCGGCCGCACCTGGTCTATGGTGAACACGGCATGAACTAGCTTGGGCGGTGGCGCCGGCTCCTGGTCGGAAGCCACGTCCGGACCGCTGCCAAGCATGAGTCTAACAGCCCTGGCCCACCCAGACCCCCTCCCTCACCCGCGCGCGCTTTCCGCCCAAAACGGTCAGCGCCGCTCGCGCCGCTTCCCGGTGCAGGCGATTGCTCCGCGTTCAAACAAGTGTCGTCCGTCCGTCTGCCGCGCATGTTAATGATACACGGTTGTCGAGGCGGCTACTCCGGCGCCACCCGTCCGTCCCTCTGCCGCCCACCATTGCTATATAAACTGCCGCATCGGCCATAGCCGCAGTCATCCGCCTCCGTTCCCTTTCTCCTGTCCACACCACTCCCACCATGGCTTCCTCGCGCTCCAGTGCTCTTCGGGACGGGCGGACGACGGACCAGAAGGAGATGGCAGCCATTTTCGCCGACTGGCTGGCCAGCAAGCAGCCGGAGGATGACGACGTTCCAATGGAGAACGTGGTAGTCGACGATTCGGCGCCAACCACCTCCTGCGCGCCATCCTCGCCGGTGCATTGCACCATGACCATTGGCGAGGCCCGTGCCCAAGAAATGGACATGGTGAGGCAGAAGCGTGAGGAGCAGTTTCGGGAGGCGTAGCGCCAAAGTCGCCTACAACCACCATGTCCTCCATGAGCACCTACAGGTGGAGGAGCAGATCGCCACGGAGCGGGCAGAATAGGAGGCGCTTCTTGAGTCGTACCGCTCCGCCCGCGAGAGCCGCCTCGCGCACTGGCGGTACCACATGCGGGTGGCGGAGGTTGGGGCCGCCTACAAAGAGGGCGATGAAGCGGGCGAGGCGCTATTTGGCGAGACCAACGACGAGGCGGAGGACAATGCCGGCTCCGCCGAGGCCCTGCCCTGCCGGCACCGAGGCGGAGGACTTCGCCGGCTTCGGCGAAGCCTTGCTCCGCCAAGGCCCTGCCTCATGAACAACGAGGCAGAGGACATTGCCGGCTCCACCAAGGCCCCGCCCTGCCGGCAATGAGGGGGAGGATTTCCCCCGCTCCACCGAGGCACCGCCCCGCCGGCAACGAGACAGAGGACATCGCCGGCTCCATCGAGGCCCCGCCCCGCTGCCAACGAGGCTGCGCCACACAGAAAACAAGGAAGAGTAGAAGACGGTAGGTCGCCGCCGCTCGGGTCCAAGTAAGGCCACCGCTGCTACCCTCCGGTTGAAGCCAAGCTTGGCAGGTTGAACATTGATGGCCGATTAGCTGCTTGGCGGCGACGTGGAGTTTGAGAGCTGAGCTGGAGAAGAAGCTTCTGTTCGGCTCAGCCAGACACGGGAAATGGGCGCCGGAGATCATAGATTAGGTTAATTAATTATACCTCCAGCGCACCCCTTTTTAGTTGAAGAATGTATGAAATGTAATGAAATCCGGCATGTTATGAAATCCGGCCGTGTATGAATGAATTTAGTTCGATTAGTTCGAATTCTTGTATCACTGGCATTATATGAACATGCAAAACAATACGTACTAGCATTATTCTCAGGACACATGGTGATCACCTCGTTTGCAGCAATTTCACACGTACAAAAAGTTTAAGCAGCTTTTTAGCATGCCTGTACATTGCAATCAAACTCACAGGCCTGGCAATTCATTGAGAACATTCAAAATAATCGATGATTATGCATCTCAATGATTCACATGTCAGAGCCAATATTTACTTCACAACAAAAGAATAAAGAAAAATCAATCAATGCTGCTGACGGCAAAGGGCGTCCCATTCGAAAATATCAAACGCATGTCTTCTTGCTAACATCAATGAGCAAAATTTGACAAGGTTGTCCCATTCCAAAATATCAAATGCATGTCTTTGCGTACATTAATGAGAAAACTTTGACAAGGTTTTCCCATTCCAAAATATCAAATGCCTACGATTGTGGAATGGGCTGTGTTTGCCATCAGTTTGCACATTGACATGTCACCTCGTGCTAAATAAACCAGTTATTTTTGTGCAGTTCCACTAAAATCAACCAACTTCGCGCGCCTTTATATGTTGCAATGCCTTGAATATATCGGCACCACCTTTCTTGTAGCTAATTTTGTGGCTGGAGGTGGAAATGAATGATTCGAGAACATTCGATGTATTGTGCATAATGAAGTATAATGGAGGGCACGAACCATCAGAACATTTTTGTGCAGTTCCCCTTCAAATCAAGCTGAGCATCCCTGTTTGCATAAATACAAAAAAGATGGAACTCACCGGAAAGAATCCTAAAACAACATGCAAACTATGTTATGAATTTACAGTTATGAATCTACAGTTTAAACATGCACCTACATGATCCATGCAGAGCACACATTTAAAAAATGGAACTCACCGGAAAGAATCCTAAAACAACATTGTATTGGCCATCACAGCAATAAAGATGGAGATCTGTGAGTCCTTCTGAGCTGAAGTTAGTTTGTTCTTGTGGGCAGTAATGTAACCATCCTTCAACTGCTCCTTCTGATAAGAAGAGAAGGGCTGGGCTTCTTCATCCTGGCATAATCGGAACTAGGCACTTCACATACTCCATATTCTTCTTTAGAGGAGGATGATCCTGTTGTGCAGAGGATGATCCTGTTGTGCAAACACAAGAGAACAACTAAATGCTAGCATCCCTGTTTGCTCAAAATAAAGGAAAGGAAATATTTAAAACATACATTACATTAACAATGGGAGTAACTGATGAAATGTATAGTCACAAAGAGATGCATCCCATTATCCTCATTGGAAATGATATGATACCAAACACAATAGCTCAACTTGAACTGTATTATTACTTAATTTATCAGTGGCTATAACGGTGGCAAACCGGTGCCTCAATTTATTAGCAGCCTTAGATTAACATGCGAAACAATACCACTTTTCTCATGATAGTAGCTAAACAGTAGCACAACACCAATAGAGATGACAAAGCTCAATCATATGGATGAAATCCGTGGGCCGGTACCAACCTTTGTCAAGAGGCTTATTGTGTAGAGCATGCAGATGAAGCACTTCTCCGGAACCATCCGTTATTATCTACAGTGGTTGCCATGCTTACTATAAACTCCTCGATTAGTTTAATATTTCCAACATCTTCTTGTGCAGTTCCACTAGAATATATGTTATCTTCAAACAAGATCCCTGTTTGCACAAGTAGAGATAATTACATATTACATTAAGAGTGGCATCAAATCATAGTGGCAAAACAATTGCTCGTTCCAGCCATAGCAATAAATTAAGAGGCAAAACTATATCATTACTTGTGTCATCACAGTTCCAGTGCTTCATTACATCACCGGGAGTTGTTTTTGTTCTTCTTCCGCTTGTTCTTCCCCTTCATCACTTGGTTCAATAACAGACAAGCTTCGCCTTTAATGTAAGATTTGGCATGTCAATTAGGGAGCAAAAGTATAACACTAAACAACAATATTACTTTTCTGATGACAGAAGCAAAATACAGGCCAACAGTTGCGAAATATCATTATCTTAACTCAATGGGATATTACGGTGCACATACAGATTGGAAGTCTGGTCTCCTTTGTTGTAGTTCACTAAAATCAAGAAACATTACCGTATAATTAGCACAACATATGAAAGCACACTGCACAATCATGTGAAAGAAGGCGAGTACTCACCTTTAATGATGCGGAATTCAAACAACTCACAAGAAGAAGGTCTGAAACAAATTTGCCAACACAGATAGGCAGTCAGATCTCCTCTTGTGCAGTTCCACTAAGATCAAGCAATCAAGCAACGTTGTCGGTGTGACATTTTGGTTGAACTGCACAAAACACTCTTAAAACAAAAGTGTTTTGTGCAGTGCAATAAAAGACCGGAATAGCAATGAGGTGAAGTAGATAACCCCGTTTACACAGAGGTGCAAAGGAAACAATTACTGGTCAATAACGGTGGATGACACAGAAGCCCACAAAAAGAAGCATCTAACTTATCTAAATGGAAAAGAAAGCAAGACAGTAGCATTTCTCAAACAGTGGCATTGATTGATATTAACAGAGAGATTATATTAACAAAAAAATACGTTAAACATATAATTTGCTTTTAGCTGTTGCATTCCATCAATTTTCCAGCGGCATTATTAGATTAACAATAGCTAAAGAGTTGTACGGGACAGTGGACGCACCAGCACCATGTGCATCTACCGATGTATAGAGGGGTGATGCATAGTCTGTTGCAACAAAGAACAAACAACCAAGGAGCATATTTGTGTTGGCCCTAGCTTTGTTATCTTTAGACACCTTTCCCTATGTGAGGGCAGCAAATCTAGTCCTGCTCAAACTCTGCAGCCTTGTCCCCCACACACAGAAAGGTCGGTTCGTTATAGATGTGTGTACTGCGTTTGTCATTGTTTTCCCTTTTCGACCAACATAGGTGTTGGATAGCCAGTGTGTACTACTTTCCCCCTTCCTTTCCTCTTTGAACCACGTCCTAGATTCATGCTATACAACTTTCCCCACTACTTTCCTGTTTGATCCAACACCTAGATTCAAGTGCAGAAGCGAAAAAAATCCACATGCAGCTAGAGCAATGCATGTGAATTAAGTAAATTATACCTTAAGGTTCTCGGGGTGTGGCTCAGTGGGCGGACGGAGGACGATCTGCCCACACTATGTACGATAGCAAGGAAGAAGGGGTCGGAGGCCCTCCCGCGCTACCGCTGGGTGAAAGAAAATAGTGACGCCGGTAGTGGATTCCCTCCCTCGCCGACGGCGACAGCGTTAAGCCTCCTTCCCTTCCCCGGCGGACGAGATGCTGCCAGCTCTTTGACCAACAGTGAGGGGAGAGGGGCCAACGCAGTCTTGTTTAGATCCGGAGAGGGTGGGAGTGTGAAGAGAGAAACTACAAGCGCTGAGGCTCCAGCATGTATATATATAGTGGAGAGAGTGTGAAGAGAGCAAACCCTAGAAAACAAGCGCTGAGGCTGCAGCGTATCTCACTCTCTACTTATCTACTCTCTATTATCTTATAAATAGATATATATATATATATATACTCTTATAAAAAACAAAGTTGGTGATGATGGTGTGCCTACCATCCTGCAATATAGGCCGTTCGATCTATATCTAACGGATAGGAACGAAAATATGGCAATTTTACAAAAAGATACCCGCACCGATCTCCACATTTGCAGATAAGACCTTCCCTTGTTCATCCTTATCTCCCACAAGATAAACTACTCATATAAATGTATCTTGATGTTCCGTGCAACGCACGGGCGTCTTGCTAGTATCTGATAAAAAACAGAATTGGTGATGATGGTGTGCCTGCCATCCTGCAATATAGGCCGTCCGATCTATATTTGACGGATAGGAAGAAAACTATGATAATTTTGCAAAAAGATACCCGCACTCCTCTCAACATTTGCAGATAAGGCCTTCCCTCGTTCATCCTTATTGCCCACAAGATAAACTACTCATATAAATGCGTACACACATGCATGGAGTGCTTTCAGTCCACGTACACACATGCATGCATTTAAAGTTATTCTACCCCGCGTACACACCTGCATGGAGAGAAAATTGTGGCCTTGATCGCGGTTACGATGCCCTAATTAATTGGGCATTAAACCAAACGCGCCTAAAATCCCTCTGGTGGTGGTAATGCATGAGAATTGAAGCGCACCCTGTAAACTCTGACGGAGGGCAATGCTAATACGCGAAGAAAATTTAACGCTTGAAGGAGCCAATTCGCAATGAGTGAAGTCTGAAATAAACCCTGTGGTCGTAGAGCTCGACGGAAATGAACCCTCACCTCTAAATCCCTGAAGTTTGTACCCTATACTCTTTAATCCTGGTCTAAATAAACCTTCAGTCGATTTTATGAGTGGATTCAATGATGTGGCAACTAAAGGCCAGGATTGCTGACTTTGACCATAACAGCTTTCTTTGCTGAGTTGTATTGCTACCACACCACTGCGTTTGTCAATGGGTTCGAGGCATAGACCATCTCGTGCCATGGTACGAAGCCGGCGCCTGAGCCCATCTGGTCGCTGCTCGCGTCCATCACGACAGCCAGCTCCTGCGCTGCCTGCGAGAAGCCAGCGAAGGTCAGCGAGAGGAGTAGACGGTGTCTTGCTCGCCGTCCACTTTCTGCCTCTCGAGCACCTTGCAGAGCACCGAGTCCTCCTGCAGAATTGAAGTGTTGTGCCATGCATCCAGATTAGAAATGCCGATCGATGCAATTGCAAGGAGGAGCTAACCTGGCCGTGAGCTTTGCCACGTCTGCGCGCACCCAAAGCATGTTTAGCTATGTCAGTCAGTGAAAACACATATATATCGCGCACACATGCATTCATGATCTAACCTTCAGATCAGGCCTCGTAACGTAAGTAGCCTTCAACACAAATTCACACATGAAATATGATAACTATGTCGGTTAATAGAAATCCCAGTGCAACCCGAGTCCCTTGTTCGAATCTTTCTAGGCGCATTTTTTTTATGATCTCCTACATGCATTTTTATCTTATTATTTTTCTATTTCTCTCTCCTTTTGACAAGTGGACCCCACATACATGTGTTGGATCCCAGCCATTTCCAATGCGACCTATGAGTTCCCTATTTGGATAGGCATATAGCCTTGAAAATGACCGGGATTGCAAAGAACAGGGTACAAACTTCAGGGATTTAGAGGTGAGGGTTTATTTGCATTGAAATCTACAATTACAGGGTTTATTTTAGTCTTCACTCATTCGCAATTAACGCTCCACGCCTCCCGGTCGCACTTACTATCGTTCACGTGTGGTACACGACCCTCTGAAGTGCACAACAACTAAAACTGCATGTGATGTGGAGGCATTGCCATTGTTGTGCGACCCGGTACTCGGATAATCCATAGCAAGGCGCAGTCACACACGGCCGGAATGCTCCAAATCTGGTAGCCGCATGCATCAAATCCCTCGGCCACAGATATAGCGGTTGACCGCCGGCGCATGAACCTATGTGTGCGTGTGTGTGTTTATTTTTAACAGCGTGTGTGTGTTAGAGAGAGCGACACATCAACCTACAGAGAGATTGTGTGTAGTACTACGATTTAGCCGCGATAGTCGATGCATCCTCTCCTTTTCGGGTGTCTGGTCAGGACAGCAGCCACGCCCGCACCTAACCACCCTGGCTCACCCAAACCCCCTCCATTGGCCGCGCGCTTCCCGCCCGAAATGGTCAGCGCTGCACCAGAGAATCGGTGCCGCATTCATGCCCGTGCAGAACGGACGTGACCTCTCACTAGCGTCTGCGTTGAAGGGAGAAGCAGATTCAACGAAGAGTGATGGTTGCTTCGTCCGTCCAACTTACTACCGGGTCTATGTGATTTGACCGCTCATTGGTCATTATTACTGAGGTGGTACGAGCATGCTGAGTCTCAGCTGCACTGTACACTTTACTTTGGTGCATGACACGTGCACCGGATGCTGGATGTCCCACGTTTCGGTGAAAGGAGGTAGAGCGTCTCCACTCTTTACAATTTTCTCCACTCTTGCAGTGGAGGAGTGCGAAAGAAGCGAAAACACGGCAGCTCAGTGATTACATGGCCCACCTCACACTATCACCATATTTTCTGGACACCGTGCGACACCTAACTCTTTAGTACATAGTACGTACTGTAATTTCTCAGTGAGATATTTGTACAATGCTTTGAAGCTTCTAGCTTATGTTTCTTGTATCTTGCGTCCAAGTTTGCCTTGTTACAACATTCCATCAAATACAAAGGAGACTATCATGCATGCTATTGCATCCCAATGATTCACAAATCATAGCCAATATGTACTCCCTCCGTTCCAAAATAAGTGTCTCAACTTTATGCCAACTTTAGTACAAAGTTGTACGACTAAAGTTGACACTTATTTTGGAACAGAGACAGCTAAAGAAAAAATGATCCATGCAGTCCCTAGGCCTTGAACCCTAAACCCTAACCAGGCTTTAATTTGCTGGCGATGTTGAACCTTCCGAAGAAATGAAGTTTGCAACCCTTTGACCATCGGATCATTTTGTGCAGTTTTACTAAAATCCAGCTGAGCATCCCTGTGGCAAAGAAATTGAACAAGCATGATTAGAATAAGACTAGTGGGACTAGTTGATGAGACATAAACTCATCACAAATACGATTGAAGCCAGTAGAGGTACGTGCGGGGCAAAGAAGTATAGAAATATCCACATGGAGTGATGTGGGCAGCTGGGGCAGTGGTGCAAGCCGGCTGTAAAGGAAGTTGTACGTGAGGGATGTCGGGATGTAGCTAGCTTAGAGGAGGGCGGCGGGAGGCGGCAACTACCCACGTCGTGGTAGTGAGCAAGGGACGAAGGCAACCGCACCGGCTTTGTGAGAGAGAACGATGGGGACACCTGATCGGGACTCACCGACAGTGGGTTTTCGTCATCGGCGACGGCGACCGCATCTACACAAAGCATCCACCCCTTCCCCCGGTGGACGTGATCCGCCCGGATGTTAGAGATGTGGCCACAATCATTTTGTGCGATTGAGTGCAAAGAGAGCAACCCCAGCAAGCAACCATGTAGGCTCCTGGCTATGTATATAGTGGAGCGGTTTCTTTTTCTCTCCATATGAACCTATTTATATTGCGTACATGCCACTGAAGAAAAAAAATTTATTTATAAATAACGCTGCACCGTTCATGCATGGTTCCTGACCCTCCATTAAGTGAGTAACTACTACTAGACGCGTCAAATTATCACGTGGGCTGCATCATCGTACAGAAATGAGCTCCACCGTGTCACGTGTGTGGTTGGGGAAGACGCAAAGAGTGCTACGTGCGTGGGTGCGTGCACCTCTTCTCTTCGAGCATGGTTATTAAAAGTATAGCCAACTACTCTACCATGCGGTTATTATATGGGTAAAGAGTATAGGTAGTAATAATGACTAATGAGCCGTCAAATCACGAGGCCCACCTTTCTCTATGTTTGACCGAGGAAGCAGCCATCATTTCAGTCCTCGTTGAATATCCATCCGCTGCTACCTCTGCAAATAAATAAAAACCCACTGCTACCTCTGCAGCATGGTTAATAATATAGCCATGTCAATCACGACGTAGAAATATCATTCACTGATACAATAGGGCTGGCTCTAAGGCTGGTGATTTTTTTTACTTTGTCTCTTTCTCTTTTAATTTGTCTCATCTACTCATTTTACATAGGAGCACGTGTAGAGGATGGCTATTCCTTTTGATGGGACTTCTTAAGCA
Source organism: Thinopyrum elongatum (assembly GCA_011799875.1). Taxonomy (NCBI): domain Eukaryota; kingdom Viridiplantae; phylum Streptophyta; class Magnoliopsida; order Poales; family Poaceae; genus Thinopyrum; species Thinopyrum elongatum. The sequence goes on from CM022300.1 coordinate 323,390,328, forward strand.
GCTCCGAATATTATTCCCGCTGCCCAACACTCTGAATCGTGCCATCTATGATACTCCCATTGCAACAACAATGAGGTCCACTAGGTCTAGCACGTCCTGTAAGAAGAGACTGTCACGCAAAACATATATTCTTGTTGCCTTCTTCCTCATATAGTATGTACTACTAGTACTACTACTACTCGTTCTCCTATAAACCTTACGCTTGGCATCTCAAAAATATTAACCTTGCGCTTGGCTCTTCGCCTCTTCGGGAAGTCGAGCAATGATGGTACTACAGTATATGGTTCTGGCTATCTGAGACCGAATGAATTGCTGCACGTCCACCACGTGGGTGAGGTTCGAGGGGCGAGGGAGAGTGCGTACTACTATGTTCGTTTCAATATGGACTACATACGGAGCAAAATGAGTGAATCTACACTCTAAAATACGTCTATATACATCAGTGTTTGTAGTATGTACTAGTAGTTCATATTGAAATTTGCTAAAAGACATATATTTCAAACAATATGATAATCTCTCTAACCAAGGTAGGGATGAGGAGTATACGTCTAACGGAGGGAGTAGTAAAACTTTCTCCTCGTCCTGCGAGCCACCGCGCGCATGGGCGAGGGAGCGGGCGTAGGCATAGTAAGCAAGCTTCTCCTCGTCCTGCGACTCTGCGAGCCACCGCGCCCGTGGGCGGGGGAGAGGGCGTACTAAGCAAGCTTCTGCTCGTTCTGTGAGTTGATGGGATGGGACACATCAAAAGTAGTAAATTGCATCTCTAGTGTATAGAGCCTTGCCTCTAAGGTAGGCCCCACATGGTTTGCCTCTTTTTTTAAATAACGCGTCAAGTCGCAATTTGTTTGTTCACCCGTGGTACACGATCCTCCATCAAGTGGACAACCAGTACACGTGCGAAATTACCACGTGGGCTGCCTTTTCATACAGAAATGAGCTCCATCGTGTACCCGCGAGGGTGTGGTTGGGAAAGAGACAGGAGTATGTACGCCGTGCGTGCACCTCTTCTCTTCGTGCACGTCCCCCACCTACGTGGGTGTGTGTGAGAGAGATACAAACCTAGAGATATGGCGTGTGCGTTCGTGAGTGTTTTTTGTTATGGGGGGGTGATTTCATGAATGTATTTGTGGTAATATGTGTCGGATGATATCTCAAACAAAAATGTGACACATGCAATATGTGTGAAATAGAGGCCTATCTATATCATATATAGAGGGGGCGATCCACGAGAAGAGAGGGAGGGGTCATAGATATCAATAGAGTCGAAGAGAGGATCAAGTGTGTGGGTGCGAGATCGATGAAGAGAGCCATCAAAATTGTGTGTGTGCACATCAAAGATATAGGGCGACTGACCTACCGGAACGTTAGGGGGCAGAGGGCAAGTTGGTGTGTGGCAGGGAGACATGACTAGAGCGCTCAATGTATTGGTGTGTGAGGGGGGGAGGGGGGAGGCAGAGACCTAACTAGAGAGGTAGATCGACTCGTATATGTGTTGAGAAGGAGAGACCTAGCTATGTCTTGAGGGAGATTGGTTGACATCCATACATAAGTGAAGGATGGGAAATAGGTTGGGATAGAGGGAGAGAGAGAGAGAGAGAGGTAGAGTGTCGGAGGGGTGGTGGAGTTGCTTCTAGGAGATGGTGGGAGAGGCCTACTAGACAAACTGTGGGTACAACTGCAATATCAAGAAGAGAGGGGATGTGTTTCTGTGTGTGCGTGTGCGTGATAGATGTGTCAGGAGGCATGCATGGATGATGAAGGGGACCATATGTGTTTGGTAAGCAGACCTAACTAGACCGGTAGATCAATTGTTGTGTGTCGGAGGAAGGGAGAGACATAACTAATGAGGTAGATCAATCGGCGCGTGGGGAAAATGAGTTATAAAAGACCTACCTAGCTATATGTATACTGGGAGATCGGTCGGTGTACATCCATTTGTTAGAGGCAAATAAGGCCTAGAGAGACGGATAGAGAGAGAGGGATGGAGCTAGGAGGTGGTGCGAGAGGCCTACTAGATAGGGGGAGGAGTGTGCGATTATGAGATCGATGAAAAGAGGGGCGAGAGTTTACACGTGTGTGGGACCGTATGAGAGACACGAGGCATGCATGGACAGAGAAAGGAGGAGATGAAAAGTGTGTGTGTATGTGGTAGGCAGACATCGCTAGAGAGGTTTATCAATCGGTGTGTGTCAGAAAGGAGATGTGGAGACCGTGGGAGAACGACCTAAAGGAAAAAATGAATGTGCGCGATGGATAGAATGCTGAGGCAGGGGGAGTGCGAGGAGGGCATGTGCATGCACGAGAGGAAGTTAGTGCTGGCTACAAAGGTTAGTGGATATGTGTCGATGATATCTCAAACAAAAATGTGACACATGCAGTGTGTGTGAAATTGAGGCCTATCTATATCATATATAGAGGGGTCAATCCACGAGAAGAGAGGGAGGGGTCATAGATATCGATAGAGTCGAAGAGAGGATCAAGTGTATGGTGTAAGATCGATGAACAGAGCCATCAAAATTGTGTGTGTGCACGTCAAAGATATAGGGCGACCGACCTACCAGAACGTCAGAGGGCAGAGAGCAAGTTTTTGCGTGGCAGGGAGACATGACTAGAGCGCTCGATGTATCGGTGTGTGTGTGGGGCCTAACTAGAGAGGTAGATCGACCCGTATATGTGTTGAGAAGGAGAAACGTAGCTATGTCTTGAGGGAGATCGGTCGACATCCATACATAAGTGAAGGACGGGAAATAGGTTGGGACAGAGAGAGAGAGAGTGTAACACCCCAGATGTAATCCTTCCCATTTTGTAAAATATCCAAACTTGTTTTGATCTATTCCCATATGGGTTCCATCATTGTTTGCTTCATTTGTTTTGCTTTGTTGTTTTACTTATCGCATTGCCATGCTCACCGTTGTTATGTTGCATTGTGCCTCTTGTCATTTTGCATTCTTCATGCTCATCATGTGCATTGGGGTATTCATCTCATTGTGCTTGCACTATGTTTGTAATATTGCTTGCCTATGCACTTGACCCATGCATCATCACCTCCCCATTCCTTCTTATTCCTTCCTTGATGCAAGTGCCATTTTTCCCTTCTCCATTAATGTTCAATATTTGCCAATAAATCTTGCACCATGCCTTATACCTCTCTGTCAAATTTCATCCCATTTGGAGTTGTTTTGGTTGGGTTAAAAAATGGCCCAAGTTTGAATTTTATTCAAACTTGAATTATTTTTCTACCTCATAAATTTCCCAAACCAATTTTGTAAAATCATCCCTAATCCTAGGAGTCCATATCTATCTTTACCTCTTCCTAATTCTTTCCCGGGCACCCTGGCCTTTTCCCTTCTTTCAGCTATTTATTTAAATAAACAGAGGGTTAACAGAGTAGGGAGAAGGGCACTTACCTGGACCCCAGCCCACTTACTTGGGCCAGCCTCCCAACGTAGCAGTACAGCAGCCCAACCAACCTCCATGTTTCTCCTCGCCGCACTTGCCCACCCGCACGCAGCCCCGCATGCCCGCAGCTCCTGCACGCCTCACACATCACATGGTTGCACGCCTTGCGAATCGGGCTGCCATGGCCGAGGAGCCCAAGCTCCACGCACACGTGCCCCATCCTATACACACACGCGCGGGCACTCCTTGCTGCGCCCCTCCTAATCCCGCATCCCCGCCGGCACCCCACATCGCCGGATGTGGCAGCCTTGCTCGCCGGCGTCATCACAAGTTTTGCTGGTGCAAGGTAGAAGAAATCCCGGCCGAGCTAGTTCAAAAGGCCCCGCACCCTTTCCTAGCAACAAGCGCAGCAGCAGCGTAGTGGCTTCACCCACTTTACTCCAATGGGGAGACCAGGGATCAAATCCCCCCAGGCACATTGCAAGGAGAAACATTTTATTTGTTTTGAGTCACTGCCATGCGGCCCCCACCTGTCATCCTCACATGGTCCCTTTCTCATTCTTTTAATTATAATTCCAGCAAATTCCATTTCTGGAGAGTGGCATCTGTCCATTTCGGGCAAGTCCATTTCTGGACATTCCAATTCTGGAATATCTCCATTTCTGTCTATTCCCTTTTTAGGTAGTAATTGACTTATAGCTTTTGTGAGCATTCTTCTACAGTAACATACGCATATTATATATCATTTTGGGTTATAAAATCCACCTAATCCATCTATGGCATTAGATTCATCATTTGAGCAAGTTTGCAAACATGTAATTTTTACAGCATATGCCATTTTGTCATTTTTGCATGATTTTGTGTGATTTTCATATGAGCAATATCATGACTTGAATTGGAGCACAGACATGCCATCTTTCTGCTAGTTTTTGTTTCATGCCATGAGATGCACTGTAGTGAGTGAAACAAGCTTGCCAACATGCCTACATGAATCTGTCTTGCAATGCCATGTTTATTTTTGCCAAGTCTAAAGCTGTCAACATAACTTGCCTTTTTGCATTAATACTATCAGCAAATCTGTAGATCTTTGGAGCATGTTCATTAAGGGAGTTTTGTTAAGTGCATTTAGTACATGAATGTCATGCTCTTGTTTGCCATGATATGCTTCTGTAGCATATAGTTTACTAGTCCTAAACATTGCTATCTGAATCTGTTTTGCCATGTTCAGTAAATCTTCACGAAGTCTGTAAAACTGTTATCATTTGCCTTTTTGCCATGCTGTTTTGATGATGATCTAGTGAGTTTTAGAAATAGATCAGTAAGCATGTTTTGTAGTAGATACTATGTACTATCATGACATGTCATTTGTTTCCATGTTTAAGTTCTGCATCATAATTAAATGTTGCACCTAATGTGCCATCTTGCTGTTATGGTCAGTTTTGCATTGCATGTTGTTTTGCTCACCGGGTGAGCTCCGTGCATCCGTTTTCGATGATCTTTATATCGATTTCAACCAAAATATTCTAGTCTTTCCAGTGGAATGCTTGGTTTACAAAGATTCTGCCCATATCTATTTTGTCTTCACCGTTTCCTTCCCGTTGCCGTATCCCTCGTTCCCGTAGAACCGTAGCTCCGTGCATAACGATCTTCATATGCATTCATGTTAGAGTTGCATGAAGTATATGTTCATTGACATGCCTTATTTGTTTATTGTATGCTTGTTCTTTCTTGTGGGTAGTTCCGGGAGACGAGTTCGACTCTGCGGACCCTGTCGAGTACGTTCACGAGGAGCAAGGTTTCGATACCACTAAGGACATTTCAGGCAAGATGACCATTACCCCCGATATCACTACTATCTTTGCTTGCTAGTTGTTCGTATCTATCGCTATGTCGTACTACCTACCACTTGTTTATATAGCCTCCTAAACTGCCTTGATAAGCCTCTAACCCACCTTCCTAGCAAACTGTTGTTTGGCTATGTTACCGCTTGCTCAGCCCCTCTTATAGCATTGCTAGTTGCAGGTGCAGTGCAGGTTGTTCCATGTTGGGACATGGATATTTTGGGATATCACAATATCTCTTATTTAATTAATGCATCTATATACTTGGTAAAGGGTGGAAGGCTTGGCCTTTTGCTGGGTGTTTTGTTCCACTCTTGCCGCCTTAGTTTCCGTCATACCGGTGTTATGTTCCTTGAATTTTGCGTTCCTAACGCGGTCAGGGTTTATGGGCCCCCCTTGACATTTTGCTTTGAATAAAACTATTCCATCAAGGCTCAACTTTGGTTTTACCATTTTCTTAATAACAACTAAAACTTGCGTAAGGAGTAATTAACCTGAGGATTCTTAATCAGCAACCCGGGCCAGTGCTCCTCATGAGTGTTGGTCCAAAACGGGCAGACTGCCGGGGCACCACGGGGCAACTCAAGGATTGGTTTTACTCGTAGGCTTTCCCATCCGATCGTGGCCTGAGACGAGATACGCGCGGCTACTATCAGGGTGTCGGCACGTCGGGAGGTCTTGCTGGTTTTGTTTTACCATTGTCAAAATGTCTTGTGCACCGGGATCCCGAGCTTGATCGGGGTGTCCCAAGATGGAGGATTGTCTCCGCGAATCGTGAGAGCTTATCATGGGCTAAGTTGGGACACCCCTGCAGGGTTTAAACTTTCAAGAGCCATGCCCGCGGTTATGTGGCAGATGCGAGTTTTTAATATCTGGTTGTAGTGAACTTAACACTAAACTCATTTAAAATACACCAACCGCGTGTGTAACCGTGATTGTCTCTTTTCGACGAAGTTCGGGAAGAGAACACGATGGGGTTATGTTTGAACGTAAGTAGTTCAGGATCACTTCTTGATCATTACTAGTTGGCGACCGTTTGCGTAGTTTCTCATCTTATTCTTGTATTCGTAAGTTAGCCACCATACATATGCTTAGAGCTTGTTGCAACCTCACCACTTATCCATGCCATACCTATTTTGAGCTTTGATAGTCTTGACACCGTGGGTAATAAGATTGCTGAGTCCCCGTGGCTCACAGATTACTACAAACACAGTTGCAGGTACCATTGAGACAGATACATGAGATGCCACTGAGCTCCAGTGGGAGTTTGACGAGGATCGTGGGTGTTTCTACGTTTTGTTTTCGGACGATCAATAGAGGCCCTAGTCGGAGTATCCGGGGATATTAGTAGAGTGGTGTTTTCTTGTTTATCTTGTCCGTAGTCGGACTCTATCTATATTTTATGGATGATTGTATGATGAGTGTCATATTTATACTATTCTGGGGCAAGTGTATGCCTTGATCTCGTATTCTGTCTATTCATTTGGTTGTATGTATTTGTATGCCACCTTGCTATGCGTTCCAAAACGGGATTCTGCCGTGACCTCGAATTCATCACGAGATCGAGATAGAGTTTTGTCTTGGGCATTACAGAGAGAGAGAGAGAGGTAGAATGCCGGAGGGGTGGTGGAGTTTGTTCTCGAAGATGGTGGGAGAGGCCTACAAAACAAACTGAGGGTACAACTGCAATATCAAGAAGAGTGGGGATGTGTTTCTGTGTGTGCGTGTGCGTGATAGATGTGTCGGGAGGCATGCATGGATGATGAAGGGGGACCATGTGTTTGGTAAGTAGACCTAACTAGATCGGTAGATCAATTGTTATGTGTCGGAGGAAGGGAGAGACATAAGTAATGAGGTAGATCAATCGGCGCGTGGGGAAAACGAGTTATAAATGACCTAGCTAGCTATATGTATAGTTGGAGATCGGTCGGTGTACATCCATTTGATAGAGGCAAATAAGGCCAAGAGAGATGGATAGAGAGAGAGGGATGGAGCTAGGAGGTGGTGCGAGAGGCCCACTAGATAGGGGGAGGAGTGTGCGATTGTGAGATCGATGAAAAGAGGGGCGAGAGTTTACACGTGTGTGGGACCATATGAGAGACACGAGGCATGGATAGAGAAAGGAGGAGATGGAAAGTGTGTGTGTATGTGGTAGGCAGACATCGCTAGAGAGGTTTGTCGATCGGTGTGTGTCGAAAAGAAGGAGTTGTGGAGACCGTGGGAGAACAACCTAAAGAAAATAAATTAATGTGCGTGATGGATAGAAATCCGAGGGAGGGGGAGGGCGAGGAGGGCGTGTGCATGCACGAGAGAAAGTTATTGCTTGCTACAAAGGTTAGAGGGTTGTGTGGGTGTAAGATACTAACAAAGATCATAATTCGTTATGAAAGTGGATTCATATATTTGAATAAGAGATCATAGTGTTATAAACCTATGCCTGCATGAATATAGCAGTGACACGCGTGGTGTGGTTTTGGACATGTTATACTATAATGTGATAATGCATGGCGTTTGCAACTCACAGCTAAATATCAAACAATCTAAACCATAATATATATCGAACAATCTCACATTTTATTTTAATTTGTTATAATGTGTGCCGTTTGCAGCTCAGAACTAAATATCGAACAATCTAAACCATACTATATATCGAACAATCTCACATTTTATTTGAATTTGTGATAATGTGTGGCGTTTGCAACTCACAGCTAAATACTTGTAGGCGTAGGGGGCGGGGCACCATACATTATGTGATAAACACATTATACATATGAGACATGGTTTAGATTATGAAGATCTAGCTAGAGCTTGAAATGTACTTTGATTTGAAATCAACATAAAGTGGATTCAAAAAATCGAGTTCGAGTTCATACAGTACACATAGTTCATATCTAACTCGACAGTAATCATGTGGTGTGTTGTGAAGATAATATATAAATGATGGTTTAACTTGACAATAATGATGATTGTAGATCTTATTAAAATAGAGAAACGAATTCAAATGGTTTAACTTGACAACAATCATAATTGTAGATCTTATTCAAATAGAGAAACAAATTCAAATTTAGTTCTTATTGAAGCAGTAGTATATATGTTTTGAATGCACTAAAATGTTCATTTGAGTAGCAGGTTGCATTCATTATACACGTAGCGAAATATTTTAATGTAACATAACATGGATTCAAATTTTGAATGGCATTTGTGGTAACTCATATAGTAAAACGGAACTAGACTCTCTTGTGTGGTGCAAATTGATTTATTTTTGGTTTTTTCATCGAGGGAATTGCGAATTGATTTGGTACAGTATACGTTAGGCTTGCCCAGAAATTTCAACCCGCGCCTTGTTATCCCAAAAATTTTAGATATCTCTTTGTCTCGTTGTGCTCCTAAAATTCCCTCCATCTCAACCCGCGCCTTGCTATCCCAAAATTACAATGCGCGCGAAAACTCCCACCTCCTGCGAAATCCCGACACGCGAAATTCCCGTGATACCCCTGAACCGAAAGAACCACCTAGTTCAAATCGATGGGGCTACTTTCGTAACTTAACCCACATTTGGGACAAGCGCGTCCCTAAGCCATGGTTCCCCCCTCCCATCCTCTCCGCCCCCCATTCGTACACCGAGGCCACGAGAACCCACGAAGCCCCACACCCTCCTCCGTCCGCCACCCAGCCGGAGCCACTTCCCCGACGACATCGTCCACCTCAATAGCTCGACATCCCTCATCCACCGCACCGGATGAGGATCCATCGTCGATCTCATCGTCCCGCCGGTTCAGCCACCCTGTCCTTCACCTCCAAGGAGCTGCCACGACGTTCGCCTTGTCTTTCGCGCCACCTCCATTCCCACAGCACCGTCTTCACCTGCACCACTGGAAGAGCAGCACCATCACCGATTCCTCGGATGAAGCTGAGGCCTAATCGGCGCCACCAAAGAGGTTCTACACTAATCGCTACATTTTCTTCTTGATTCGATCTCACGGTGCTGCCGGCGCTCGGTACCGAGCCGCCATGGCGTGGCTCCATCTACCGCGGCGTCGCCGGCCACTTCCTCCACGGCGTCGCTCCCTCGGCGGCGACGTCCACATCAGTCGGAGCTGCTGCTGCTGCTGCTTCGGCTCTCGCTGGCCCTGGTGCTGCTGCTTCGGCTCTCGCTCGCGCTGCTGCTCTGCTCTTGCTCTCCGTCCAATGTCTAGTCTGCTCTAGATCTTGCTCGCGCTGCTGCTCTTGCTCTCGGTCCCCTGCCTGGTCTGCTCTGGCTCTTGCTCTTGCTTGCACTGCTGCTCTACTCTTGCTTGCGCTGCTGCTGCACGAGCAGCAGCTCCGGCTCTCGCTTGAGCTCCTGCTGCTGCTACACGACCCGCTACCCCGGCTCTCGCACGCGCTGCTGCTCTGGGCGCTGCTGCTGCTTTGCCCCGGCTGCTCTCTGGTAGTACGGTCCCTGCTGGAGCGGCTACCGATTTAGATTACTGCTACTCTGCCACTAGTGCTCGAGCGGCCAAAACTATTAGTCCACTGCTTTTCTACTACTAGTGCATTTAGTTTTGATAGTAAAATTCAGTTTCGACAGCAAAATTCAGTTTCAACATTAAAATTCAGTTTCGATAGTTAAATTCAATTTCGACAGTTAAGTTCAGAGATGAGCAGTAGATGTATTTTACATCTAGCACTTTTTGGTTATGTATTTTAGATCATCTATCGGAGATGCTATCCAATTACTATGTATTTCCTATCCCTGCATTGTTAGAATCCTCCAATTCAAACGAGCCGTTACAGAATTACTTCTCTTATAGATAGTTGTCAAAGAAAACCTTGTGTGGTTTGTGCCGCTCCTGCCGCGCCATCGTCCACCCCAGCTCAGCTGCTCCAATGACAGAAGGGTCCACCACAGCAGGGATCCGCCCTCCAGACTGTCTTTCGCCACCTCAGATCTTCTTCCCCGCCGCCGCCAGCCACTGCAACTCCATTACCATCATCAACTAAGCAGATGACCTTGGGGACTACACGGGTGCGCAAGAGAGGTCGCACTCTTTCGTGTCTGCTTACGTTATGCATCGCTTAATATTACATGCTACTTTATCGTCCTGTTCACCGATTAGACTTTGAGTCAGCTCCAAACTAATGCTCAAATTGAGTTTTTAAATGGTTGTGGGGTACATATCGGGGCCACAATCAATAGTATATGTCTATTATCTGGTTAATCTCTGATGTCTACTATGAGTTTCATGTTAGGTGGGAAACAAACAGTAAAGAAGCCGTTATGTGTATTTTTTAACTGAAGCCATTATTTGCCTGCTATCATTGGTTTTGGATCTATCCACAGGTTGCTACCATCACTCTGGATTTCTTCATGCACTCCTTACATAATCTCACTATGTTTTATTCCTATGCATGTCAGTTATTGTACACAATGGAACTGAACATGTAGAGCAAAAGAGACAACCCTTGTGTGGCAATAAAATTTCATGCAGGCGTCGCTCCATGCTGGGCGCAAAGGCAGCCCCCCTCCACACATTTCAGATTGTAATCAAGAGGAAGATAACTGTTCCGAGGGGGATTCAGAAGGAGAAGACCACTCCTATTTACCCCCTGAGGTCTTCGCTCTAACCTGGCATGTTGATGTTGGTCATATCATCCATATGGTGCCTTGGATTGCTTACTTTATACATCAAATATGTCATCTGCTTAGTTTAGACATGCTTTGTGTGAATGCCATTTGTTTAGTATCTATATCGTATATGTGAATTATGCAACGCCATCTTGTTTAGGCAGGCATCATATATGTGAATTTTGCAATGCCATCCTGCTTAGCCAGTCATCTTATATGTGAATTATATAACGCCATCCTTTTTTTTCATTACGTATTACATTTGTCAACAATGTTAGTACATTCAACTACTCTTCGTGTGCATTAGCCATTTGACACGGTGTTGGAAAAATCTAGAGTGAAAACAAGGTCTTCAGAGCAGACAATGCTATCTGATGAAACGCATATCTCGCTGGTTACGGATAGCTCCTCAGAGGAGGATTCAGAGATAGATGACCAGTCCTATCCCCCCCCAAGGTGTATGCTCTAACTTGGCAGGGTTATGTTGCTCATATCGTGCGTATGGTGTCTTGCATTGCTATGTCATTTGCTTAGTTTAGACATGCTTTGTGTGAATGCCACCTGTTTAGTGTCTAATTACCATATATGTGAATTATGCAATGCCATCTTGTTGCAGGACATTATATATGTGAATTATGCAATGCTATCTTGTTGCAAGGCATTATATATGTGAATTATGCAATGCCATGCTGTTTAGCCAATCATCATATATGTGAATTATATCATGCTAATTCCATTTGTCGACAACGTTTGTATATTCAACTACTCTTCCTATGCATCAGCCATTTCAAGCAGTGATGGAAGTATCTGGAGTGAAAACAAGGTCTTTAGATCAGACAATGCTACCTGCTGAAGCAGACATCTTGCTGGTTAAAGATAGCTCCTCAGAGGAGGATTCAGAGACAGATGACCAGTCCTATTTCCCACCGAGGTCTATGCTCAAACTAGGCATGGTTATATTACTCATATCATGCATATGTTGTCTTGCATTACTTAGTTTGTACATCATATATGCGATTGCCATCTGCTTACTTGCTTAGTATATATATATATATATCATATATTTAAATTATATCGTGCCATCATGTTTACATAGACAGCATCTATCTAAATTATGGCATGCCAACCCATTTAATAAAGACATCATATAGTTATATCATCTCATCCTGTTTAGTGTTTACAGTCATCATATTTTGAATTATGTCATTCTATCCATGAATTATATCATGCTATCATGTTTCCATAGGCGGCATGTATGTGAATTATGGCATGCCAACCTATTTAATAAACACATCATATAGTTATATCATGCCATCCTGTTTACATAGTCATCATATTTTGAATTATGTCTTTCTATCCTATTTAGTTAGCCATCATATATGTGAAATTGTGTCATGCTATCCTGTTTAGTTAGCCATCATATATGTGAAATTGTGTCTGTCGGTTTACTAAGTATTGGGCCACTAGTACCCCTTACTTGTGCACGGGTAGTTGTAGCCGTCCTCGCGGCAAGGCTTGCCGGGATCAGCTCGAGGTCCATTCAAGTCATCAAGGAAATCGTCAAGTCAGAGATTTAAGGATCAGTAGATAAGCAAAGCTGGAGATCGAAGGACAGCTTCCCCGGCAAGATCCTTGCCGGGATGGCCCATGGAGCCCGGCAAGCCTCGGCGCCCGGCAAGGCTTGGTTCCCAGCAAGGCTCGGCGCCCGGCAAGCCTCGGCGCAAGGCAAGGCTTGGTTCCCAGCAACGCTTGGCGCCCGGCAAGCCTCGGCGCCCGGCAAGGCTTGGTTCCCAGCAAGGCTCGGCGCCCGGCAAGCCTCGGTGCCCGGCAAGGCTTGGTTCCCAGCAAAGCTTGGCGCCCGGCAAGCCCTGGCGCCCGGCAAGGTTTGGGGCCCGGCAAGGATCGGCGCCTGGCGAGATTTCGCCACTGTGCCACCGCTTCGGCACAGTAACAAATCCTGACATTCTAGGTCCTTCTCTGGATGCGTGGCAACGCGCCAGTGGAGGAGAGCTTAAGCGGTGCTGATGGGATGGCCCCTTTTTCCATCCCCAAGAAAGTGAAGACACCTAAACGGACACCTCATGGTGCATTAAATGCGCTTGTCCTAATCCGTCAGGGGTTAGGTATGATACCCTGTAGCTACTTTACACCTCAATGTATGTACATTTTGCCACTGTGGAGACCCCTTTGAGCATATAAAAGGAGGCCCAAGGCAACTGCTACAGAGGAGGAGAACTTCTGGCCCATTCTGCATGTGTAGCGGCTCTTTGAATGTACTGTTCATCGCAAGCGCTCCTGAAGGCTGGGCTCAAGAACATCAATAAGAACACAAAGCAGGAGTAGGGTTTTACGCTGATCAGCGGCCCGAACCTGGGTAAAAACACCCCGCGTCGATCACCGGTTCTGCTCTTTGCGTATACCTCTCCCCCCGCCGAATCGTAAAGGGGTCCCTCGGGATCCCATAGGTGTCGTGCCCCGACATCTTTGGCGCGCCAGGTAGGGGGATTGAGGTTTGTGTGAACCTGATCTGGTGGTCGACGCCCTAGTTCCTTCATCATCTTCATCATCATGCCGCCCAAGAAGAAGAACGTTGCGGTAGCACAACCGTCCGGGTCCGTTTTGCCCGCGCTGTCGCAGACAGGCGATGGTGTGGGTGCAGAAGGAAGAGGACTGGAACCCCCGCGGCGTTCTGGTGACCCAAGCCAAGCGAGCGGTATCGTTCGCAGTGGCAGTGGTAACTTGCGCGCCGCTGGATCTAGAGATGGCGTTGTGTTGCCTACGGGTGGCACAACAAACTCTAGGGATCGAAGAGCGCGTGCTGGAGCTCCCGCGTCGGCGCGAGACTCACAACCTGCCCAGGTCGTGCGAGACGAGCGACATCATGGCGCTGGTGGTTCGGGGCGTCCCCACGAAAAGGTTTCTGCGCATAGATCCCAAGATGCGCGGGACCAGCATGCACACCGAGCTACCGACGAAGGTGGTGCACGGTCGCGTGACCGTGGCGGTGCTCCTTCTAACTTGGTTAGGAGTCAGAGCACCTCACGCACCTCGCACCTGTCGCCACCACCTACGCCAGCGGAAGCCTTGGCACGTGCGCAGCTGCTCCTCGATTTTCCTCCCGCCCCAAAGAAGATGGAGGAGTGGCGAGCTACTATCCAGAGCCTTATCGGCTTCGCTAATAAGGATGGACCACAAGAGGCATGGCCCTCTCAGCGGAGGCCCATCGATCCGATGCGAGCCGGTGGAGAGAAAACCGGAGGTGGTGCAACTACAGTGCACTCTCCTCCGGGCAACCATCGAGCGGCGGCGGGAAGCGCGCTATCAGTCTGATAAGCGCGCGGGGCCGGTTGTCGACGAGCCTGCGCCAGGGAACATAGGAGACTTGCCTTACGAGGTAGGACCTCCGGCGTTTACCTGTGAGCTGCGGCAAGTCCAATGGCCCAATCTCCGAACCTTCAAGCCAGAGGTCCCGGAGAAATATGACGGCAAGACTCATCCTTCGGAGTTCCTGAGCATCTACACCATTGCGGTGCAGGCTGCCGAGGGCCAAGATGACAAGATACTTGCCAACTACTTCCCGTTGGTGCTCAAACCCAACGTCAGGTCGTGGTTGATGCATCTGCCGGAGGATTCTATTTCTTGCTGGTCAGATCTGTGCCATCAGTTTGTTGGCGCCTTTGTTGGAGGCCACCAAGCTCCTGGCCAAGAAAGTGATTTGCACATCATCCCTCAGAGGGAGGGCGAGTCCCTGCGCAAGTTTATGCAGAGATTCAGCCGGGTGCAGTACAATATTCCTGATGTTCATCCTGCTGCTGTCATTAGCGCGTTCCATCAGAACGTGCGTAACCGCAGGATGCGGGAAGAGCTGGCAATGAACAAAGTTAGGAGTATTGCCGAGCTTTACACTTTGGCCGACAAGTGTGCTCGAGCTGAAGAGGGGAGGAAACTCCCCGGTGAAGCTGTTGGTGCGACAGGCAACTCAGAAGAAGAAGATGCCGCGACCCCATCAAGGAAAGGCCGGCGGCGGAATAGGAAGCGCGGAGGCAAGGCCGTGCTTGCCGTCAAGGAATCCGACAACCCTGGCACCGCGAAGAAGGCCAAGGTTGGCGACCCCGGCAAGGATCTTGCCGGGTGCCCTTCCTGTCAGGCCTTGGCGGCTGCCGACAAGTCAGAGAACTCCTGCAAGCAGTACTGCAAGATCCATCGCACTAAGGGCCACGATCTCCAGAACTGCCGGCAAGTTGAGCAGCTTGCCGAGAAGCAGAAGGCCGAATACGAGAGGCGAGACAAGGAGAAGGCCCAAGATGGTGCTGAGGGGTCCGGTAAGAAACGCGATGGCCGAGGAGGTCGCCGCGGCAAGACCAAGCAGGATCGGCCCGCTCGGGGCCGGGATAAAGAAGGAGATAATGATGAAGCAGATGACGAATCCAGTGAGCAGGAATTCCAGAAGGCTACGGAGGCTATGTGCATTGATGGGGGTGCCTCGCTGCATTCTTCCCACCGCCAACTTAAACAGTGGGTGCGGGAGGTTAATGCGGCAGAGCCGTCCCCCGATGCATGTAGGCCTCTGAAGTGGTCCAGCATGCCTATCATCTTTGACGCCGAGGATCACCCTGATTGCACAACTGCGGTCGGGTGTTTGCCATTGTTGGTTTCCCCGACAATTCGCAACCTCAAGGTGATGAAGATGTTAGTTGACGGCGGGGCCGGCCTAAATTTAATCTCACCAGATGTGCTCACAAAGCTTCAGATTCCCGATGAAGATCTCGAGGAAACGGGTACGTTTCAAGGGGTCAACCCGGGAAGAACCCAGCCTAAGGGCAAGATCACGCTGCCAGTAACATTTGGCAGCGAGCTTAACTTCAGGACCGAAAAGGTGGTGTTTGATGTCGCCAAGATCCCCATGTCATACAATGGGATCCTTGGTCGGCCAGCGCTGGCTAAGTTTATGGCGGCATCACACTACGCGTACAATGTCTTGAAGATGCCTGGGCCGTTGAGCGTCATCACTATCCATTCCGATAGGATGGATGCGCTCATCTGTGCCGACCAACTTTACCGGGAAGCAGTTGCAGCACCTGCCATCAAGGCATCTGCTCCTGCCGCTGGAACTCCTGGGGGTAAGAAGAAGACCGGCAGGAACCTTGGCGCCAACTCCGGCAAGCGCGCCTCTTCGGAGTGCTGCGCTTCCATCGAGGACGTGCCAGAGAGTTCCACCGGCAAGAACAAGAAGTCCAAGGCTGCCCCGCCGGAAACCAAGAAGGTGCCTGCCAGGGAGGACGGGATGGGGGGAACTTTTACCATAAGTTCCACCCTAGATGACAAATAGGAAAGCGCGCTCATTGCTTTCCTGCGGGCGAATGTCGACGTGTTTGCATGGCAACCGTCTGACATCCCCGGCGTTCCCAGGAAAGTAATTAAGCACCACCTTGCTGTCTGCCCTCATGCGCGGCCCGTTAAGCAAAGGGTGAGGAAACAGGCTTTGGAGCAGCAAGAATTCATTGCCGAAGAAATTAAGAAGCTGGAGGCGGCAGGACTGGTCAAAGGAGTGCTTCATCCAACCTGGTTGGCCAATCCGGTTGTAGTGCGGAAAGCGAATGGGAAATGGAGGCTTTGTATCGATTATACAGATATCAATAAAGCTTGTCCAAAAGATCCTTTTCCCTTGCCGCGCATCGACCAGATTGTGGATGCCACCGCTGGTTGTGATCTCCTGTCCTTCCTTGATGCCTATTCAGGGTATCATCAGATTTTTATGGCAAAGGAAGATGAAGAGAAGACCGCCTTTATCACCCCATGTGGTACGTATTGTTTTATACGAATGCCTTTCGGGTTGAAAAGTGCCGGTTCAACATTTGCCAGAGCAATCCAGATTGGTTTTGAGCCACAACTCCATAGAAATATGGAGGCGTATATGGATGACATAGTGGTCAAAACTAAGGATAAAGCAACGCTCATTCAAGACTTAGAAGAAACATTTGCGAACTTGCGCAAGATCAACATGAAGCTCAACCCCGAGAAGTGCGTGTTCGTTGTTCCTTCCGGCAAGCTCCTCGGATTCTTTGTATCTTGCCGGGGAATCGAAGCTAACCCCGACAAGATCAAAGCCATTGAGCAAATTGAAGCGCCGAGACGCGTCAAGGATGTGCGTCGTCTTGCCGGCTGTGTTGCTGCTCTAAGCAGGTTTATTTCCAAATCTGCTGAGCGCGCCCTGCCCTTCTTCAAAATTTTGAAGAAGGCAGGTCCGATGAAATGGACTCCGGAAGCGGAGGCGGCGCTGCAAGATTTGAAGAAATACCTTTCTTCTCCGCCGATGCTAGTCGCACCTAAACCACAAGAACCGTTGCTGCTGTTTCTGGCAGCAACAAATCAAGTGGTTAGTGCTGCGCTGGTGGCGCAGAGGGAAGCTGATGAGGAGGCAACATCAGCGGCAGGACCGCCAGATGACGTGGCAAGATCTTCCCCGGCAAGGGTTGATCCCGGCAAGACAGGATCTGCGCAAACAGAAGAGCCTGTGCAGAAGAAAAAGGCGGTGCAGCGCCCAGTTTATTTTGTTAGCTCCCTTTTGCAAGGAGCTAGGTCAAGGTATTCTGGTGTGCAGAAGTTGCTTTTCGGCCTCCTTATGGCCTCGAGAAAGCTGCGCCATTATTTTCAAGCACATGAGATCACTGTCGTCACTCGCTTTCCGTTGCAACGGATATTGCAAAATCCGGAGGCAACCGGCAGGATCGTAGAGTGGGTGTTGGAGTTGTCCAGCTTTGGCCTTAAGTTTGAAAGCACTTCCACAATTCAGAGCAGGGCCTTGGTGGAGTTCATCGCAGAATGGACCCCGACGCCAGACGAAGAAGTTCAAGAAACAAGCCTCCCCGGCAAGGAAACCGATCAGCAATGGGTTATGTACTTTGACGGGGCTTTTTCGCTGCAAGGCGCCGGTGCTGGTGGGCTGCTTGTCGCACCCACCGGAGAGCACCTCAAGTATGTAGTCCAAATGCATTTTCCCCGGGAGAGTTCAACCAACAACACTGCAGAGTACGAAGGTTTGCTTGCCGGTCTTAGGATCGCGGCAGACCTTGGTATCAAAAAGCTCATTATCAAAGGTGATTCACAGCTTGTCGTCAGGCAGGTCAACAAGAGTTATCAAAGCCCATTGATGCAGGCCTACGTAGATGAAGTGAGGAAATTGGAAGAGCGCTTTGACGGTCTGCAGATGGAGCACGTTCCTCGTGCTGAGAACAGTGTTGCTGATGACCTGTCAAAGCATGCTGCCCTCAAGTTGCCTGTGGAACCAGGAACTTTTGTGCTCCAATTGACTCAACCATCCGTGGCGCCATCGATGCGGTAAGAAAAGAGAATAAAGTTGAACTCTGGCCAGTACTTCCCGACAGAGCTCCCCGGAGCCGCCGGCAAGGAAGTTGCCGAGATCGACACGCTCGCCGGGGAACAACAGGCTTCGGCAGGGTCTCAGGCCCTTGCTGTCGAGACAAATGTTTCCCCGACGGATGAGATGCCTTTAGTCCTAGTTGTCGAGCCTCAGGCTCCAGCATGGGCACAGCACATTTTCCACTTCCTTCAGACAGGTGAACTCCCTGAGGAACAAGAAGAAGAGGAAAGAGTAGCCCGTCCGTCTGTTATGTACAAGTTCGTCGATGACGTCCTGTACAAAAAGAGACCAAACGGTGTGAAATTGAAGTGCATTCCTCGGGAGGATGGACTAGAGCTGTTGGCAGAGATACATGGGGGCATGTGTGGCTCTCACATAGGGTCAAGAGCACTTGCCGGAAAAGCATTCCGGCAAGGTTTCTTTTGGCCTACCGCCCTCCAGGATGCGACTGCACTAGTAACCAGGTGTGAAGCGTGCCAGTTTCATTCGAAGAAATTACATCAGCCAGCTCAAGCTCTTCAAACAATCCCTCTCTCCTGTCCATTTTTGGTCTGGGGGCTCGACATATTGGGCCCCTTTCCCCATGCTACCAAGGGCTTTGAGTACTTGTACGTCGCTATCGACAAGTTCACAAAGTGGCCGGAGGTGGAAGCAGTGAGGAAGGTGACAGCGCAGTCGGCTGTCAAGTTCTTCAAAGGAATTGTTTGCCATTTCGGTGTGCCTAACAGGATCATCACCGACAACGGCACGCAGTTCACAAGTCGCACCTTCATGCAGTACGTCCAAGACCTTGGCGGCAAGATTTGTTTTGCCTCTGTTGCTCACCCGAGAAGCAACGGCCAAGCGGAGAGGGCCAATGCTGAAGTGCTGCGCGGTCTCAGGACCAGAACTTTTGACAGGCTGAAAAAGTGCGGAAGACGCTAGATTGATGAGTTGCCGGCGGTTCTTTGGTCAATCAGAACGACACCAAATCGAGCCACCGGCCAGACGCCCTTCGCTCTGGTGTATGGAGCGGAGGCAGTTCTCCCCACGGAACTCATATACGGTTCTCCTCGAGTGCTCGCTTATGATGAGCTCGAGCAAGAGCAACTGCGGCAAGATGACGCTGTGCTCCTTGAAGAGAATCGTCTTCAGGCTGCTGTGCGAGCTACACGCTACCAGCAAGCTTTGCGCCGCTATCATAGCCGCAAGGTTCATGCCCGAAGCCTTGAGGAAGGCGACCTTGTTCTTCGACGGATTCAGTCTGCCAAGAATTCAAACAAGTTGACGCCAAAGTGGGAAGGCCCTTATCGGGTAGTACGAGTCACCAGGCCTGGCGCTGTCCGCTTGGAGACCGAAGATGGCATTCCAGTGAGTAATTCCTGGAATATCGAACATCTTCGCAAGTTCTATCCATAAGGCGCGGTTGCCGGGGGCTCCCGGCAACCACCTTTTTGTACAAGCCTTGCCGGCAAGGCATGTGATCCTTTGTACAAAGCCAGGCGCAGACCCTGAGCACAGATGAATAAATTTAAGTGTTGTACATTTCCTTATTGATTCTCATGTTCACATTCATATACGCATGCTTGTCTAAGATGTTGTATGACACCTGATCCCGGTAAGTTCTAACGAACCACCAAGGTTTCATCTCTTTATTTTCTCTTCTTTCTTTTTTCTTAAAGACAGAAGGATTCCTCGCATGCACATTTGCCGGGGGGGGGGGGGAAGGGAGACATGAATACCAGTTGGTGACGTTGCGAATCGTATGCTTGCCGGAGGAAGGACAAAGACAGAAAGCTAAGTCCTAAAAACTCAGAGCAAGTTTTTCTTTTATTACCAAGTTATTTCCTTGGACGATTCCGACCCTTGTATGGAAAATCTGCATGCGAAGGAACCCTTGTTGTAATCAGTTGCGCCCTTATTTTGTTTCAAGTCCGCTCAACGATTTAAGTGGCTACACTGAGAACGCCAAGGAGTCTTGCCGGCCGCTGCGCCTCCAGCAGGCTGCTGAAGTCCCGCACCCAGCGCTCGCGGCAGGTTGCGCGCCGGCAAGTTTTTCAGTAAGCGTAGGGTGAACTCCATACATAAAGGAATCAGACAAGGAAAGTAGCTAGCATGAGCCTAAACATAGGCAAATTATATTACATGCATGAGTTGCCGCGATCCTAACTTGAGGCTTAACTGTCTTTTACATGAGATGATGGCGGCAAGAATAAAAGAGGAGCGCTCAATCCCTGCGCTGGCCTTCGATCCTTTTGATGGAGTCCACCTTCTCAAGGATTGGCGCGATGCACTTCTCAAGCGCCTCAACATTTGCATCCTTTGGCAGGTGGGCGAGTGCGCTGGAGAGGTCGATGCCGGGATTGCTGTGCACCACCTAGAGGAGCACCTTGTGAAGGACGGCCCGGCAAAGCCGGCGAGTCTCGTTCGCCAGTTGGGTCGCCCGGCTAGACTGGAGCGCCCTCAACGCGTTGATGATGCTTTCAAAGAACATCGTCAATCTGGCGCTTGGGGATATTCTCTCCTTGGAAGAATATCTAAAGTTCGACAAGCCCATGGTTGACAGTTCTGCGGTAAGCTTCTCCGCGGCAGCGATGAGACGACCAGTCCAGATCTCCACTCCCTTCTCGTACTCGTTTTGGGCAGCGGCGGTGCTCTTGAGCAGGTTCCTCTCTCCTTGGAGATCCTTGAGTAGAGCCTTCTCACAGGCCCTGCCGGCCTCGAGAGATTTCTGCAGCGTGGTCAGCTTCAGCTCCAGAACCGCAATATCATCAGCTGCAGAGGAGAGCTGCTTGGTCTTGTCGGACAGGGCGACTTGCATCTCTGCCAAGGAGTGGAGGGTTTTTTCCCTGTCCCCCTTGAGCGTCGAGAGCTCCTTGCCGTGCTTGTCGAGATCTATCTCCAGCCTCTTCACTTTGTCGCTCAGCTCGTTCTTGGCGGCCTCTGCAACTTCGGCAGCATCGACGGCCTCCTTGAGCTTGCCGGCGTGACTTGCAGTTAGAGCTTCGAGCGCCTCCTTGTGCTTCTGCTCCAGCTCCTGGGTCCGTCGTGCGACAAGATTTTCAATGTCTTCATCCTTGCTACGAAGCTTGGCAGCGAGCGCCTGCTCACGTGCGGTGAGATCTTCTTCGAAAGCGTCAAGAGCAACGCGGCGCCCTGTCAGGAGAGCATCTTCGGCAGCGATCCTTTGAACAGCTTCATCATGGGCCTTCTCCATGTCTGAGTGCTTCAGGAGGACCTCATTCCATTGCTGGCTCACTTGTTCTCGACCGGCAACCAGCTCTTGAAGGGCCTCGGCGTGCCAGATTTGCATTTGTGCGACGCGCCTTTGAAAATCCGCTTCGGCTGCCTCGACAACTGCCATTCTGGAGTCCGCCTTCTCTTTTCGGGCACGATGGAGAGCCTGGAGTTTGCGGAAGTTTTCTCCCATGGCCTGAAGGAGCCGATCATCTTCAGACTTGCCACTGCTAGTGCTGGGATCGTCAACAACTTCGAGCCCGGCAGCGGCAATAATTTCCTCGAAAATTTCTCCTTCGGCTGGTGCCTCGGTGCTTGCCGTCCCTGGCAAGTTGATGAATAGGTTTTCGCCAACCTTGAGATACTTGCTGGATGAGGGCTAGTCAGATGTTGATGGCTGGTCTTCAGTGGCCGCCTCACCAGTGACAGGGGGCTTCGCGGCCGATGCAGCGCCTGGCGCTCCTGCGGCAGGAATGCCGTCAGTATGTTCCCCAGCCTCCCTGTCGCCCTCTTCAGCAGGTTCTTCCGCGATTTCCTTTTGTGCTGTCTTGGCGGCCTCCCCGTCAAGAGCATCACCGGCCCCGGCAACATCATCCTTGGTGGCCTCGCTGGCAGTGATCCTGTCCGCTTCGGCAGCAGCATCCCTGGCGGTCTCCTCGATGACGGCGTCGACGTCCATATGTTCCATCGCAGAGAACTCTGAAGGGTGAAGGAGGAGGTCCGAATAAGATCGAGTTTTTAGATTTTGGAGTAACCAAAGATAAAGAATAACTAGCACTCTGAGGCGATCGAGTACCTGCGTCGGGCTGTCGAGGGGTGGCTTCGCCTCTCCCGGCAACTCCGGTTGCCGGGGATGGGTTGCCAGAGTCCGTGCTTGTCGGCTCCTCCTCAATCCGGACAGGCTTGTCGGCAGGATCTCTTGTCGGGGATGTGCTTGTGGGCAGAGCGGTCGATGAAGGAGGCACAATGGGGCAATCTTCTCCTTGTTGCCGTTCTTCTCCTGCAAACCCAAAGATATTAGCGACAAGAATGAAAGCCTCGGCACCAGCCAACAGAAAAAAGGGACAATGAACTTACGCTGGGGGCTGCGTTGAGGACTTGGCTCCGGGCTCATGATGACGTTCTCTGGCACGCTAGTGGAGCCTGCCGGGGGCTCGTCGCCCGTAGAAGTCCTTGACCTCTTCGCCATTCTCTCCAGCAAGGTTTCTGTGTCACTGCAGAAACAATACAAGTAAGTCAGTAAGACTGATGCAGATTGGAAGGTGGAAGTTGTGACAGGTGCTCACTCTTCTTCCTCCCACTCCGGACTGAAGCCGGAGATGTCGAAGTCGACCTCCGTTGCGATGTCTGAGCGGGGAGGCGGAGGAGGGGTCCTGGGCCGCTTGGCTGTGGCAGGCGCCGGGGCAGCCTCTGGCACGGTTGTACGAGACCCTCCTGCCGCTCCGGCGGTGGTCGCTGGAGTGGGTCTCGCGCGCCGCGCGGGCTGTTGACGAGCCCCCTGCCGCGGTCCGGTCTTGCCGGCCACTTTCTTGCCGGGGGATTCGCCGCTCGATGTAGGCTGGCTTGCCGGGACGCCCGATGCGGCTTTCCAAAGGACACGCTTTGTCTTCTTCGGGGGCGAGGGCTCTTCTCGCGTCTCCTCTTCGGCCGTGTCGTCGCCGGATGAGTTTTCAGCGACTGCGCTGCCTTCCTCCCCGGCAACCTTGCTCTCCTCGGCGGATTTTGCCTCCACCACCACCTCTGCATCGCAGGCTTCCCACTCTGTGAAGCCAACGCTGCCGGCCTCCGCGGCAAGATTCGCTTCCTCCACTCTGGTAGCGATGTATGCTACCTCCTGATCTGTGGTGGCGCGAATAAGATCTGACTCTTGCCGGACAGGCTTCTCCGTCAGATTGTCGAAGAATTTCTGCGCTTCTTCCTCGCTTGGCTCGACCCAGGTCGTGTCAAGGCCGTGGGCGTTGAACATCGGCAAGAAGGCAATGATCGACCCCAGTGCAGAGTTGTTGCACAAGGGGACGATCCTTGCCGGCAGCCGGTGCTTGTCTTCGCGCTGGAATAACTTCTGGCGGAGAGAGCCAAGCTGCATAACAGTCAAGTTGTTGTTCAGCCCGGGGCGCAGCCTCATGACATCTGCTGCGTTCTTATACTCCCAGGCTGGCCTCCCCCTATTTTGCAGAGGGGCGATGTGGCGGCGGAGGAAGTCGAAGCCGATCATCTCCATTGTCAGCCCGGCAGCCTTCAAACGGAGGATCCTGGTAGTGGCGATTGTGAGCTTCTCGTCTTCTGCGGCGAGATCGCCCCAATCCTTGCCGCGGACCACCTTCTGTCGCCGGGGATGACAAAAAGGATTAGGATCTGCTTCCTGGATCTAGCACCATTCGGCCCGCCACTCGTCCCACTTTTCGCGGTAAACTCCATCTGGGTATATCTCTTTGTTCCAGGCCCTTGGAATCCAAGCAATAGATCTAGAGAGAGCCTCTCCTTTTTGGATTCGAGGATAGAAATAGTGGCGGAAAAGAGCAGAATTGGGGATCACGCCAGCGAAATTTTCACAAAGATGGGCAAAGATCGACATGCAAAATACGGCGTTCGGCGTGAAATCAAGAAGACGGAAGCCGTATGTATGCATGATGTCGTTGAAGAAATCGGAAAAAGGTGGACAGAGCCCGCAATAGAAATATGCAGTGAAGAAGGGGTATCTGTTATATCCGCCTTTGGAACTAGCACCTGGGATTACGCGTGTGGCGGGGTGAGCTTGCGTTCCCTTCGCCCACATGCATTGGTATCGTCCCTTCAAAGTTTCGGCGTTGAGCGTCGGAGGGAAGACGACAAGCCTCTTCCGCATCTTCACCAGTTCACTCTTTGGAACTTCAGCCTTCGCCTCCTTGTCCGTGCCCTTGCCTTTGCTGGCCTTGGGCGGCATGGCGACTGTGGAGATAGAAGCCGGAGGACGGAATGAGCGCGGGAGCGGCGAGCAGAAGAGAAGGAAGGTTTCGCTCTGAGCTCGAGCAGAGGAAGGCGACGGCGATGGCCAGATTGGGAAGAAGAGGGGGGTGAATAGGTTTGCGCCTCCACGACTTCTCCTTTTTATGGGGAAAGAGCGGGGCCACCTTGTTTATCCCCCAATATGAATGCGCCTCTATGGGCGCGAAACAGTTTGCAGCCTTTTTGGCACACTTCCCACATCGCGCGCTCCGTGCGCGTAGTGAGGGCACAGTAAAACAAGATCTTTACGAGCAGTTAATTCCCTGCCACGCGTGCCCGTGCACTGTTTAGGCCTAGCTCAACAACGCCTCGCACTCGTGTATGGCCCAGGCCCGGGGGCTCCTGTCGGTGTACTAAGTATTGGGCCACTAGTACCCCTTACTTGTGCACAGGCAGTTGTAGCCGTCCTCGCGGCAAGGCTTGCCGGGATCAGCTCGAGGTCGATTCAAGTCATCAAGGAAATCGTCAAGTCAAAGATTTAAGGATCAGCAGATAAGCAAAGCTGGAGATCGAAGAACAGCTTCCCCGGCAAGATCCTTGCCGGGATGGCCCGTGGAGCCCGGCAAGCCTCGGCGCCCGGCAAGGCTTGGTTCCCAGCAAGGCTCGGCGCCCAGCAAGCCTCGGCGCCCGGCAAGGCTTGGTTCCCAGCAAAGCTTGGCGCCCGGCAAGCCTCGGCCCCCGGCAAGGCTTGGTTCCCAGCAAAGCTTGGCGCCCGGCAAGGCTCAGCGCCCGGCAAGCCTCGGTGCCCGGCAAGGCTTGGTTCCCAGCAAAGCTTGGCGCCCGGCAAGGTTTGGGGCCCGGCAAGGATCGGCGCCTGGCAAGATTTTGCCACTGTGCCACCGCTTCGACACAGTAACAAAGCCTGACATTCTGGGTCCTTCTCTGGATGCGTGGCAACGCACCAGTGGAGGAGAGCTTAAGCGGTGCTGATGGGATGGCCCCTTTTTCCATCCCCAAGAAAGTGAGGACACCTAAACGGACACCTCACGGTGCATTAAATGCACTTGTCCTAATCCATCAGGGGTTAGGTATGATACCCTATAGCTACTTTACACCTCAATGTATGTACATTTTGCCACTGTGGAGACCCCTTTGAGCATATAAAAGGAGGCCCAAGGCAACTGCTACAGAGGAGGAGAACTTCTGGCCCATTCTGCATGCGTAGCGGCTCTTTGAACGTACTGTTCATCGCAAGCGCTCCTGAAGGCTGGGCTCAAGAACATCAATAAGAACACAAAGCAGGAGTAGGGTTTTACGCTGATCAGCGGCTGAACCTGGGTAAAAACACCCCGCGTCGATCACCTATTCTGCTCTTTGCGTATACCTCTCCCCCCGCCGAATTGTAAAGGGGTCCCTCGGGATCCCATAGGTGTCGTGACCCGACATCTTTGGCGCGCCAGGTAGGGGGATTGAGGTTTGCGTGAACCTGATCTGGTGGTCGATGCCCTAGTTCCTTCATCATCTTCATCATCATGCCGCCCAAGAAGAAGAACGTTGCGGCAGCACAACCGTCCGGGTCCGTTTTGCCCGCGCCGTCGCAGACAGGCGATGGTGTGGGTGCAGAAGGAAGAGGACTGGAACCCCCGCGGCGTTCTGGTGACCCAAGCCAAGCGAGCGGTATCGTTCGCAGTGGCAGTGGTAACTTGCGCGCCGCTGGATCTAGAGATGGCGTTGTGTTGCCTACGGGTGGCACAACAAACTCTAGGGATCGAAGAGCGCCTGCTGGAGCTCCCGCGCCGGCGCGAGCCTCACAACCTGTCCAGGTCGTGCGAGACGAGCGACATCATGGCGCTGGTGGTTCGGGGCGTCCCCACGAAAAGGTTTCTGCGCATAGATCCCAAGATGCGCGGGACCAGCATGCACACCAAGCTGCCGCAAAGGTGGTGCGCGGTCGCGTGACCGTGGCGGTGCTCCTTCTAACTTGGTTAGGAGTCAGAGCACCTCACGCACCTCGCACCTGTCGCTACCACCTACGCCAGCGGAAGCCTTGGCACGTGCGCAGCTGCTCCTCGATTTTCCTCCCGCCCCGGAGAAGATGGAGGAGTGGCGAGCTACTATCCAGAGCCTTATCGGCTTCGCTAATAAGGATGGACCACAAGAGGCAGGGCCCTCTCAGCGGAGGCCCATCGATCCGATGCGAGCCGGTGGAGAGAAAACCGGAGGTGGTGCAACTACAGTGCACTCGCCTCCAAGACATCAGCGTCAGCCGACGACTCAGCAAGTCGACCGCCATGAAGAAGTTTCCACGGCGTCGTCCGATCCACGGATGCGCCGTGATCAGCGTCTGGTTCTCCAGGAAAGAGGCAAGGAAGACGCTCGAACAACCATCGAGCGGCGGCGGGAAGCGCGCTATCAGTCTGATAAGCGCGCGGGGCCGGTTGTCGACGAGCCTACGCCAGGGAACGTAGGAGACTTGCCTTACGAGGTAGGACCTCCGGCGTTTACCCGTGAGCTGCGGCAAGTCCAATGGCCCAATCTCCGAACCTTC
Organism: Thinopyrum elongatum; assembly: GCA_011799875.1. Lineage (NCBI taxonomy): Eukaryota > Viridiplantae > Streptophyta > Magnoliopsida > Poales > Poaceae > Thinopyrum > Thinopyrum elongatum. The sequence continues at coordinate 323,417,246 of CM022300.1, forward strand.
AAGCTAGAGGTCCCGGAGAAATACGACGGCAAGGCTCATCCTTCGGAGTTCCTGAGCATCTACACCATTGCGGTGCAGGCTGCCGGGGGCCGAGATGACAAGATACTTGCCAACTACTTCCCGTTGGTGCTCAAACCCAACGTCAGGTCGTGGTTGATGCATCTGCCGGAGGATTCTATTTCTTGCTGGTCAGATCTGTGCCATTAGTTTGTTGGCGCCTTTGTTGGAGGCCACCAAGCTCCTGGCCAAGAAAGTGATTTGCACATCATCCCTCAGAGGGAGGGCGAGTCCCTGCGCAAGTTTATGCAGAGATTCAGCCGGGTGCAGTACAATATTCCTGATGTTCATCCTGCTGCTGTCATTAGCGCGTTCCATCAGAACATGCGTAACCGCAGGATGCGGGAAGAGCTGGCAATGAACAAAGTCAGGAGTATTGCCGAGCTTTACACTTTGGCCGACAAGTGTGCTCGAGCTGAAGAGGGGAGGAAACTCCCCGGTGAAGCTGTTGGTGCGACAGGCGACTCAGAAGAAGAAGATGTCGCGGCTCCGTCAAGGAAAGGCCGGCGGCGGAATAGGAAGCGCGGAGGCAAGACCGTGCTTGCCGTCGAGGAATCCGACAACCCTGGCGCCGCGAAGAAGGCCAAGGTTGGCGACCCCGGCAAGGATCTTGCCGGGTGCCCTTCCTGTCAGGCCTTGGCGGCTGCCGACAAGTCAGAGAACTCCGGCAAGCAGTACTGCAAGATCCATCGCACTAAGGGCCACGATCTCCAGAACTGCCGGCAAGTTGAGCAGCTTGCCGAGAAGCAGAAGGCCGAATACGAGAGGCGAGACAAGGAGAAGGCCCAATATGGTGCTGAGGGGTCCGGCAAGAAACGCGATGGCCGAGGAGGTCGCCGCGGCAAGACCAAGCAGGATCGGCCCGCTCGGGGCCGGGATAAAGAAGGAGATAATGATGAAGCAGATGACGAATCCAGTGAGCAGGAATTCCAGAAGGCTACGGAGGCTATGTGCATTGATGGGGGTGCCTCGCTGCATTCTTCCCATCGCCAACTTAAACAGTGGGTGCGGGAGGTTAATGCGGCAGAGCCGTCCCCCGATGCATGTAGGCCTCTGAAGTGGTCCAGCACGCCTATCATCTTTGACGCCGAGGATCACCCTGATCGCACAACTGCGGTCGGGTGTTTGCCATTGTTGGTTTCCCCGACAATTTGCAACCTCAAGGTGACGAAAATGTTAGTTGACGGCGGGGCTGGCCTAAATTTAATCTCACCAGATGTGCTCACAAAGCTTCAGATTCCCGACGAAGATCTCGAGGAAACGGGTACGTTTCAAGGGTCAACCCGGGAAGAACCCAGCCTAAGGGCAAGATCACGCTGCCAGTAACATTTGGCAGCGAGCTTAACTTCAGGACCGAAAAGGTGGTGTTTGATGTCGCCAAGATCCCCATGTCATACAATGGGATCCTTGGTTGGCCAGCGCTGGCTAAGTTTATGGCGGCATCACACTACGCGTACAACGTCTTGAAGATGCCTGGGCCGTTGAGCATCATCACTATCCATTCCGATAGGAAGGATGCGCTCATCTATGCCGACCAACTTTACCGGGAAGCAGTTGCAGCACCTGCCATCAAGGCATCTGCTCCTGCCGCTGGAACTCCAGGGGGGAAGAAGAAGACCGGCAGGAACCTTGGCGCCAACTCCGGCAAGCGCGCCTCTTCGGAGTGCTGCGCTTCCGTCGAGGACTTGCCAGAGAGTTCCACCGGCAAGAACAAGAAGTCCAAGACTGCCCCGCCAGAAACCAAGAAGGTGCCTGCCAGGGTGGACGGGATGGGGGGAACTTTTACCATAAGTTCCACCCTAGATGACAAATAGGAAAGCCCGCTCATTGCTTTCCTGCGGGCGAATGTCGACGTGTTTGCATGGCAACCATCTGACATCCCCGGCGTTCCCAGGAAAGTAATTGAGCACCACCTTGCTGTCTGCCCTCATGCGCGGCCCGTCAAGCAAAGGGTGAGGAAACAGGCTTTGGAGCGGCAAGAATTCATTGCCGAAGAAATTAAGAAGCTGGAGGCGGTAGGACTGGTCAAAGGAGTGCTTCATCCAACCTGGTTGGCCAATCCGGTTGTAGTGCGGAAAGCGAACGGGAAATGGAGGCTTTGTATCGATTATACAGATATCAATAAAGCTTGTCCAAAAGATCCTTTTCCCTAGCCGCGCATCGACCAGATTGTGGATGCCACCGCTGGTTGTGATCTCCTGTCCTTCCTTGATGCCTATTCAGGGTATCATCAGATTTTTATGGCAAAGGAAGATGAAGAGAAGACCACCTTTATCACCCCATGTGGTACGTATTGTTTTATACGAATGCCTTTCGGGTTGAAAAGTGCCGGTTCAACATTTGCCAGAGCAATCCAGATTGGTTTTGAGCCACAACTCCATAGAAATATGGAGGCGTATATGGATGACATAGTGGTCAAAACTAAGGATAAAGCAACGCTCATTCAAGACTTAGAAGAAACATTTGCGAACTTGCGCAAGATCAACTTGAAGCTCAACCCCGAGAAGTGCGTGTTCGGTGTTCCTTCCGGCAAGCTCCTCGGATTCTTTGTATCTTGCCGGGGAATCGAAGCTAACCCCGACAAGATCAAAGCCATTGAGCAAATTGAAGCACCGAGACGCGTCAAGGATGTGCGTCGTCTTGCCGGCTGTGTTGATGCTCTAAGCAGGTTTATTTCCAAATCTGCTGAGCGCGCCCTGCCCTTCTTCAAAATTTTGAAGAAGGCAGGTCCGATGAAATGGACTCCGGAAGCGGAGGCGGCGCTGCAAGATTTGAAGAAATACCTTTCTTCTCCGCCGATGCTAGTCGCACCTAAACCACAAGAACCGTTGCTGCTGTATCTGGAAGCGACAAATCAAGTGGTTAGTGCTGCGCTGGTGGCGCAGAGGGAAGCTGATGAGGAGGCAACATCAGCGGCAGGACCACCAGATGACGTGGCAAGATCTTCCCCGGCAAGGGTTCATCCCGGCAAGACAGGATCTGCGCAAACAGAAGAGCCTGTGCAGAAGAAAAAGGTGGTGCAGCGCCCAGTTTATTTTGTTAGCTCCCTTTTGCAAGGAGCTAGGTCAAGGTATTCTGGTGTGCAGAAGTTGCTTTTCGGCCTCCTTATGGCCTCGAGAAAGCTGCGCCATTATTTTCAAGCACATGAGATCACTGTCGTCACTCGCTTTCCGTTGCAACGGATATTGCAAAATCCGGAGGCAACCGGCAGGATCGTAGAGTGGGTGTTGGAGTTGTCCAGCTTTGGCCTTAAGTTTGAAAGCACTTCCACAATTCAGAGCTGGGCCTTGGCGGAGTTCATCGCAGAATGGACCCCGACGCCAGACGAAGAAGTTCAAGAAACAAGCCTCCCCGGCAAGGAAACCGATCAGCAATGGGTTATGTACTTTGACGGGGCTTTTTCGCTGCAAGGCGCCGGTGCTGGTGTGCTGCTTGTCGCACCCACCGGAGAGCACCTCAAGTATGTAGTCCAAATGCATTTTCCCCGGGAGAGTTCAACCAACAACACTGCAGAGTACGAAGGTTTGCTTGCCGGTCTTAGGATCGCGGCAGACCTTGGTATCAAAAAGCTCATTATCAAAGGTGATTCACAGCTTGTCGTCAGGTAGGTCAACAAGAGTTATCAAAGCCCATTGATGCAGGCCTACGTAGATGAAGTGAGGAAATTGGAAGAGCGCTTTGACGGTCTGCAGATGGAGCACGTTCCTCATGCCGAGAACAGTGTTGCTGACGACCTGTCAAAGCGTGCTGCCCTCAAGTTGCCTGTGGAACCAGGAACTTTTGTGCTCCAATTGACTCAACCATCCGTGGCGCCATCAATGCGGCAAGAAAAGAGAAGAAAGTTGAACTCTGGCCAGTACTTCCTGACAGAGCTCCCCGGAGCCGCCGGCAAGGAAGTTGCCGAGATCGACACGCTCGCCGGGGAACAACAGGCTTCGGCAGGGTCTCAGGCCCTTGCTGTCGAGACAAATGTTTCCCCGACGGATGAGATGCCTTTAGTCCTAGTTGTCGAGCCTCAGGCTCCAGCATGGGCACAGCACATTGTCCACTTCCTTCAGACAGGTGAACTCCCTGAGGAACAAGAAGAAGAGGAAAGAGTAGCCCGTCGGTCTGTTATGTACAAGTTCGTCGATGACGTCCTGTACAGAAAGAGACCAAACGGTGTGAAATTGAAGTGCATTCCTCGGGAGGATGGACTAGAGCTGTTGGCAGAGATACATGGGGGCATGTGTGGCTCTCACATAGGGTCAAGAGCACTTGCCGGAAAAGCATTCCGGCAAGGTTTCTTTTGGCCTACCGCCCTCCAGGATGCGACTGCACTAGTAACCAGGTGTGAAGCGTGCCAGTTTCATTCGAAGAAATTACATCAGCCAGCTCAAGCTCTTCAAACAATCCCTCTCTCCTGGCCATTTTCAGTCTGGGGGCTCGACATATTGGGCCCCTTTCCCCGTGCTACCGGGGGCTTTGAGTACTTGTACGTCGCTATCGACAAGTTCACAAAGTGGCCGGAGGTGGAAGCAGTGAGGAAGGTGACAGCGCAGTCGGCTGTCAAGTTCTTCAAAGGAATTGTTTGCCGTTTCGGTGTGCCTAACAGGATCATCACCGACAACGGCACGCAGTTCACAAGTCGCACCTTCATGCAGTACGTCCAAGACCTTGGCGGCAATATTTGTTTTGCCTCTGTTGCTCACCCGAGAAGCAACGGCCAAGCGGAGAGGGCCAATGCTGAAGTGCTACGCGGTCTCAGGACCAGAATTTTTGACAGGCTGAAAAAGTGCGGAAGACGCTGGATTGATGAGTTGCCGGTGGTTCTTTGGTCAATCAGAATGACACCAAATCGAGCCACCGCCAGACGCCCTTCGCTCTGGTGTATGGAGCGGAGGCAGTTCTCCCCACGGAACTCAAAGAAAAACCGTAGGAATTTTAATATCCACTTGGCCCTCCTTTTCAAATTCCTATTCATGAAGAACATGACTAAGTGATAGTAGCATAATAGCATTATAACTCTACATTTTCTTATGGTTTGACTTAATTTGACCATGCTTCCTTGCATTCTTGTGACCTTCCAATTCCTGTGAACCAAACACCCACATTGACAGAAATCCTGTGATTTTAAATTCTCTGTTTTGCACATGCATTCCTATCCAATTACTATGTATTTCCTATCCCTGCATTGTTAGAATCCTCCAATTCAAACGAGCCGTTACAGAATTACTTCTCTTATAGATAGTTGTCAAAGAAAACCTTGTGTGGTTTGTGCCGCTCCTGCCGCGCCATCGTCCACCGCAGCTCAGCTGCTCCAATGACAGAAGGGTCCACCACAGCAGGGATCTGCCCTCCAGACTGTCTTTCGCCGCCTCAGATCTTCTTCCCCGCCGCCGCCAGCCACTGCAACTGCATTACCATCATCAACTAAGCAGATGACCTTGAGGACTACACGGGTCCGCAAGAGAGGTCGCACTCTTTCGTGTCTGCTTACGTTATGCATCGCTTAATATTACATGCTACTTTATCGTCCTGTTCACCGATTAGACTTTGAGTCAGCTCCAAACTAATGCTCAAATTGAGTTTTTAAATGGTTGTGGGGTACATATCGGGGCCACAATCAATAGTATATGTCTATTATCTGGTTAATCTCTGGTGTCTACTATGAGTTTCATGTTAGGTGGAAAACAAACAGTAAAGAAGCCATTATGTGTATTTTTTAACTGAAGCCATTATCTGCCTGCTATCATTGGTTTTGGATCTATCCACAGGTTGCTACCATCACTCTGGATTTCTTCATGCACTCCTTACATAATCTCACTATGTTTTATTCCTATGCATGTCAGTTATTGTACACAATGGAACTGAACATGTAGAGCAAAAGAGACAACCCTTGTGTGGCAATAAAATTTCATGCAGGCGTCGCTCCATGCTGGGCGCAAAGGCAGCCCCCCTCACCCATTTCAGATTGTAATCAAGAGGAAGATAACTGTTCTGAGGGGGATTCAGAAGGAGCAGACCACTCCTATTTACCCCCTGAGGTCTTCGCTCTAACCTGGCATGTTGATGTTGGTCATATCATCCATATGGTGCCTTGCATTGCTTACTTTATACATCAAATATGTCATCTACTTAGTTTAGACATGCTTTGTGTGAATGCCATTTGTTTAGTATCTATATCGTATATGTGAATTATGCAACGCCATCTTGTTTAGGCAGGCATCATATATGTGAATTTTGCAATGCCATCCTGCTTAGCCAGTCATCTTATATGTGAATTATATCACGCCATCCTTTTTTTTCATTACGTATTACATTTGTCAACAATGTTAGTACATTCAACTACTCTTCGTGTGCATTAGGCATTTGACACGGTGTTGGAAAAATCTAGAGTGAAAACAAGGTCTTCAGAGCAGACAATGCTATCTGACGAAACGCATATCTCGCTGGTTACAGATAGCTCCTCAGAGGAGGATTCAGAGATAGATGACCAGTCCTATTCCCCCCCCTCCAAGGTGTATGCTCTAACTTGGCAGGGTTATGTTGCTCATATCGTGCGTATGGTGTCTTGCATTGCTATGTCATTTGCTTAGTTTAGACATGCTTTGTGTGAGTGCCACCTGTTTAGTGTCTAATTACCATATATGTGAATTATGCAATGCCATCTTGTTGCAGGACATTATATATGTGAATTATGCAATGCTATCTTGTTGCGAGGCATTATATATGTGAATTATGTAATGCCATGCTATTTAGCCAATCATCATATATGTGAATTATATCATGCTAATTCCATTTGTCGACAACGTTTGTATATTCAACTACTCTTCCTATGCATCAGCCATTTGAAGCAGTGATGGAAGTATCTGGAGTGAAAACAAGGTCTTTAGATCAGACAATGCTACCTGCTGAAGCAGACATCTTGCTGGTTAAAGATAGCTCCTCAGAGGAGGATTCAGAGACAGATGACCAGTCCTATTTCCCACCGAGGTCTATGCTCAAACTAGGCATGGTTATATTACTCATATCATGCATATGTTGTCTTGCATTACTTAGTTTGTACATCATATATGCGATTGCCATCTGCTTACTTGCTTAGTATATATATATATATATCATATATTTAAATTATATCGTGCCATCATGTTTACATAGACAGCATCTATCTGAATTATGGCATGCCAACCCATTTAATAAAGACATCATATAGTTATATCATCTCATCCTGTTTAGTGTTTACAGTCATCATATTTTGAATTATGTCATTCTATCCATGAATTATATCATGCTATCATGTTTCCATAGGCGGCATGTATGTGAATTATGGCATGCCAACCTATTTAATAAACACATCATATAGTTATATCATGCCATCTTGTTTACATAGTCATCATATTTTGAATTATGTCTTTCTATCCTATTTAGTTAGCCATCATATATGTGAAATTGTGTCATGCTATCCTGTTTAGTTACCATCATATATGTGAAATTGTGTCATGCTATCATGTCTGGTTAGACAACATAAATGTGAATTATTGCATGCCCTCTTTTATTCCCCACTATCCATTGCACCTGTCTATCATACAATGTCTGTACATTCAATTACTTTTCTTGTTTATCAGCCATTTGAATTGGAGGGGGTGATGGTAGTATCTAAGGGAGTAACAACACGGTCTTCATTAAAGATAGTGCTACCAGTCGATGCAGATAGAACCACGGTTGTACATGCCCAAGAACCAGCCCCACCACACAAAACCCAGACTCTCGTAGATTGTACCCCTTCCCAGTTGGACAGAGAACCAGCTACACCCCTTCTAACCCCAACCCCAGCAGATAGTAACCCTGTTCTAGTTGACACAGCACTGTCTCCACCACAGAGCACCCAAACACGAGCAGTTAGTAAGGCAACTGCAGTGCCCAAAGCACGAGGACCACCACTCCGAACCCCAACTCAATGCTTAAAGTAGAAGAAGAATTGTTCTCAGGTCAAGTTCTATAGCTATGGTTCATACTCCTTTGCTCTTGCATCACTGTATTTACTCATACCAACTATTTTCAAATTTGAAGGATGGAATTGAAACTCCAATGGTGCAACAGGTATGTTTTAAACCTGATTCTTTAACTGGTTTGCTATAGTAACTTGCTCTATGTTGATTTCAGTTTCAATTGAATATGCAGTTATGTTCTCATATCATGCACATTACAAGTGTTGTTATTGTTGTGTAGTTTCCCACACTTATATTCTGTCTATGCTGCTTTGTCTTAAACAAATATTATTTGAACTGTTTCTCTATCTTGATTTGGCAACAAAAACTAGAATGATATAGACCATACAGTGACCATGGTACATAGATATATATTTGTTTCATGTTGTTATCCTTTCCACTTTACTACTGAACTGATTTACCAAAATGAGTTTCATATACAACATGGTAAACTTGTGATGTGTCTGCTTGTTTCTCTTTTAGAATGCGGACAAAATATTGGAGAAGTGTACCCCGTTATGCAATGGTAAAGGAAGTAATGCAGATAAGGTTCAATAGTGAGACAACCCTGTTGGTCTCCAAGAAAGCTGATAAAAACTATCTTGACGACAGTGAGACAACCCCAAAGTCCTGTCTTGATGTAGTGTTCGAGTTACTGGCCACTACTGCTGGCACAAGCTCTTCGAACTCGCTGCCTGAATCCGTTCGTCTTCTTGAGTCTCAACTTCAAGTTGAAAGACATAAATCAGATGTGCTGCGACATGAAGCCGAAGGACTAAGGAAGTCCCTGCAGAATTCAGATGCATACTTTCTGGTGCAACAGCAAGCGCTTGAGGATTTAAGCGCCAAACAAGAGAAAGTTAATAAGATTGCTAAGCATCTTGCCAGCATGCTGGGTGCCCAGTATATTGTTTCTTGAGCTCTTCTCAAGTGGTTTCAGTTCTGGACTTGTTTTGCTGCGGCGTTTATTTGCACTGGTTGCCAACTTTGACAACCAGTGTATGTGATATGCTGCTTTGTTCCCTATATTTGCACTGGTGGCGAACTTTGATGCCCAGTGGATGTAATATGTGTATTAGCCGTAATAGCCTAGCATTAGTTGCTTGCTTATTTATTTCCCTATTGTCTTGTTTAGTTGTTTGCTTGTAGTCACAACAGTTCTTTTTCTGTGTTTTTCTAGTGGCCACAATAACCTATTTTTTATAACTAGGCCACAATAACCATGGGCAACATACAGACTGTTGTAACCATGGTCCTGCTACCTATTGTAGTGACCATGGGCCTCCTATGGGCCGTAGGATCCATGGGCCCTTGACGGGTTGTATAATCAATGGGCCTTCTACGGATGATCGATTGGTTAAACATGGGTCGTACTATTCGTGGACCAATAACGGTCCAAAAAATGGGCCGTAAATGGGCTAGAGTGGAAATCGTGTGTTTATGGCCCGACCATAACGGGTCGTTAATAGGCCGAAATGTGTAACAGGCTTAATTCTATCGACAGGCATCATGGGTTGTTAATGGGCCATATTTGATGACGCTATGAAAACAGCCCAATGGGTTAACGGGCCACAAACGGGCCGACTGTAACCACGAGCTGAATTTGGCCCACAAGCGGAAAAGGCCAGTAACAGACCGTAAGTAACCGAATGCTGGAAATGAGCCCAAGAATAAATGGGCTCTTAGAAGGCCGAAAGGTAACACCGGATGGAAATGGCCCAATGGAATAATGGGCCGCTAATGGGTGTAAAGCGATACACTGTTCATTATGGGCCAGTTTCACCACGGGCCTTTAATGGGCCTATAGTTACAAAGGGCCTCGTATGGGCCGAAAGACGTCATGGGCCATACATGGGCCGGAAGTTACAACGGGCTGGAATCATATTGGACGGCCCAGATGACGCTACTGGGCCCAATTCAGATAGGCCATAACAGGCCGTGAGTTAGCGGGATGTAAATGGGCTATATGCGAACAGGCCCTTATCAGGCTTTCCGTGGGCCGGCCCACTACCTTTTGACCAAGTCAAATGGGCCGGCCTTTTCACCTAAATGGGCCTCTGTTGGGCCATGCCATGTGTCGACGTATCATAGGCACCTCCCGTCCAATGAGTGGATGACATCTGTCCCAACGCAGAGCCGACACGTGGTTCCTCTGGCCATTGAGAATTTTACACGTGGAAAATCCCCATTGGTCCGGCCTATTAATGGGTTATCGGATCCAAACCGGAAACCGATAGCTTAACAGCGACCCGTTACGGTGGATGCCACGTGTCGGTTACACTTGACGAAAACACTTCCATGACGCGCCATTTATCGTCATGGAAGTGGACACTTCCGTGATGATAATTTTGGTATTGTCATGGAACACTTCTACGACAGCACAGGTATGAGTATCTTGATTCTGTCATAAAATCGTCATGGATATACATGCATGACAGAAAACGTGACCTACTGTGACAAACACGTATCATCATGAAAGTGTATTTTTTTTGTAGTGTACCAGAGAGGACCCACCAGGTGGCCACAAGCCTGGGGGGCGCACCCCCAGGGCTTGTGGGGACCCTGGCCATCTTCTGATGCCCCTCTTCTGCTATATGGTTGGTTTTGACCTAAAAACAGTAAGAAGAAAGCTTTCGGGATGAAGCGCCGCCATCTCGAGGCATAACTTGAGCAGCAGCAATCTAGGGCTCCGGCAGAGCGATTCTGCCAGGAAACTTCCCTCCCAGAGGGGGAAATCGAAGGCATCGTCATCACCAATGATCCTCTCATCGAGGGAGGGTCAATTTTCATCAACATCTTCACCAGCACCATCTCCTCTCAAACCCTAGTTCATCTCTTGTATTCAATCTTTGTCTCAAAACCTCAGATTGTTTCCTGTAGGTTGCTAGTAGTGTTGATTACTCTTTGTAGTTGATGCTAGTTGCTTTATTTGGTGGAAGATCATATGTTCAGATCCTTAATGATATTCATTACCCCTCTGATCTTGAACATGAATATGCTTTGTTAGTAGTTACATTTGTTCCTGAGGACATGGGAGAAGTCTTGTTATAAGTAATCATGTGAATTTTGTATTCGTTCGATATTTTGATGAGATGGATGTTGTCTTTCCTCTAGTGGTGTTATGTGAACATCGACTACATGACACTTCACCATGATTCGGGCCTAGCGGAAGGCATTGGGAAGTAATAAGTATATGATGGGTTGCTAGAGTGAGAGAAGCTTAAACCCTAGTTTATACGTTGCTTCGTAAGGGGCTGATTTGGATCCACATGTTTCTTGCTATGGTTAGATTTATCTTAATTCTTCTTCCGTAATTGGATGCTTGCGAGAGGGGGTAATCATAAGTGGGAGTATTTTCCATGTAAGGATAGCACCCATGCACCGGTCCACCCACATATCAAATTATCAAAGTAACGAACGTGAATCATATGAGCGTGATGAAAACTAACTGGACAATAATTCCCATGTGTCCTCGGGAGCACTTTGCTTTATATAAGAGTTCGTCCAGGCTTATCCTTTGCTACAAAAAGGATTGGGCCACCTTGCTGCACCTTTGCTACACTTGTTACTTGTTACCCGTTACGAATTATCTTACCACAAAACTATCTGTTACCGATAATTTCAGTGCGTGCAGAAAATACCTTGCTGAAAACCGCTAGTCATTTCCTTCTGCTCCTTGTTGGGTTCGATCCTCGTACGTATCAAAAGGACTATGATTGATCCCCTATACTTGTGGGTCATCAAGACTCTTTTCTGGCGCCATTGCCAGGGAGTGAAGCGCCTTTGGTAAGGAAACATTCATATTACGTGCTGAAATTTATTGTCACTTGTCACTATGGAAAGTCATCCTTTGAGGGGCTTGTTCGGGGTATCTTCACCTCGACTGGACGAGCAAAGAGTTGCTCCTAAACCGACTGCACCTACTGAAAATATTTATTATGAAATTCCTTTGGGTATGCTAGAGAAACTTCTAGCTAATCCTTATGTAGGAGATGGAACACTACATCCTGATTTACATCTAATCTATGTGGATGAAGGTTGCGGATTATTTAAGCTTGCAGGTTTGCCCGAGGATGAAGTCAAGAAGAAGTTCTTCCCTTTATGTTTGAAGGGAAAGGAATTGACATGGTATAGGCGATGTGATGATATTGGAGCTTGGAATTACAACCGATTGAAATTGGAATTTCATTAGAAGTTTTATCCTTTGCATCTCGTTCATCGTGATCAGAATTATATATATAATTTTTGGCCTCGTGAAGGAGAAAGTATCGCTCAAGCTTGGAGGAGGCTTAGGTCAATGTTATATTCATGCCCCAATCATGAGCTCTCAAGAGAAATTATTATTCAGAATTTTTATGCTCCACTTTCTCGTAATGATCAATCCATGCTCTATACTTCTTGTACTGGTTGTTTTATGAAGAAGACTATTGAATTCAAATGGGATCTCTTGGAAAGAATTAAACGCAACTCTAAAGATTGGGAGCTCGACGAAGGTAAGGAGTCAGGTATAAACCTTAAGTTTGATTGTGTTAAATCTTTTATGGATACCAATGCTTTTTGTGAATTTAGCACTAAATATGGACTTGACGTTGATGTAGTAGCTTCTTTCTGTGAATCATTTGCTACTCATGTTGATCTCCCTAAGGAGAAGTGGTTTAAATATCATCCTCCCATTGAAGTAAAAATAGTATAACCCATTAAGGTTGAGGAAGAAACCATTACTTATAATGTTGATCCAGTTATTCCTACTGCTTATATTGAGAAACCACCTTTTCCTATTAGGATAAAAGAACATGCTAAAGCTTCAGCTGTGGTCCGTAAGAGTTACACTAGAACACCTACACCTCCTAAAAAAAATTAATTTGAACCTAGTATCGCTATGGTTAAAGATCTCTTGGTCAATAATATTGATGGGCACGTTATTTATTTTTGTGATGAAGCTGCTAGAATTGCTAAACCTGATGAAAAGGATAAACATAGACCTGTTGTTGGCATGCCTGTTGTCTCTGTTAAAATAGGAGACCATTGTTATCATGGCTTATGTGATTTGGGTGCTAGTGTGAGTGCAATTCCTTTTACTTTATATCAAGAAATTACGAATGATATTGCAACTACTGAAATAGAAGATATTGATGTTACTATTAAGCTTGCTAATAGAGATACTATGTCACCAATTGGGATTGTTAGAGATGTTGAAGTTTTTTGTGGGAAAATAAAATACCCTACTGATTTTCTAGTTCTTGGTTCCCCACAAGATGATTTTTGCCCCATAATATTTGGTAGACCTTTCTTGAACACTGTTAATGCTAAAATAGATTGTGAGAAAGAAACTGTTAGTGTAAGTTTCGGGGATGTGTCTCATGAGTTTAATTTCTCCAAATTTCGTAGACAACCTCATGATAAAGAATTGCCTAATAAAGATGAAATTATTGGTCTTGCTTCTATTGCCGTGCCTCCTACTGATCCTTTAGAACAATATTTGCTGGACCATGAAAATGACATGTTCATGAATGAAAGAAATGAAATGTATGAGATATTCTTTAAACAAATGCCTGTTTCGAAACACAATTTGCCTGTAGAAACTCTTGGAGATCGTCTACCACCCAACAGTGATCCCGCGTTCGATCTTAAACAATTACCTGATACTTTGAAATATGCGTATCTCGAGGAAGATATATCATGTTATTATTAGTGCTAACCTTTCAGAGCATGAAGAAAAGAAATTATTAAAAACTCTGACGAAGCACCATGCAGCTATTGGATATACTCTTGATGATCTTAAGGGCATTAGTCCCACTCTACGTCAGCATAAAACTAATATGGAACCTGGTGCTAAACCAGTTGTTGATCACCAGCGAGGGTTGAATCCTAGAATGAAAAAAGTGGTAAGGAATGAAATATTAAAGCTTCCTGAAGCAGGTATAATCTATCCTATTGCTGATAGTAGATGGGTAAGTCATGTTCATTATTTCCCTAAGAAAGGGGGTATTAGTGTTGATCCTAATGATAAAAATGAATTGATTCTGCAAAGAATTGTTACAAGTTACAGAATGGTAATTGATTTTAGAAAATTAAATAAAGCTACTAGGAAAGATCATTATCCTCTACCTTCATTGATCAAATGCTAGAAAACTATCAAAACATACACATTTTTACTTTCTAGATGGATATTTCAGTTTTTCCCAAATACCTGTGTCACAAGAGGATCAAGAAAAAATTACTTTTACATGCCCTTTTGGTACTTTTGCTTATAGACGTATGCCTTTTGGTTTATGCAATGCACCTGCTACATTTCAAAGATGTATGACTGCTATATTCTTTGACTTTTGTGAAAAGATTGTTGAGGTTTTCATGGATGATTTCTCCGTTTATGGAACTTCTTTTGATGATTTCTTAAGCAGCCTTGATTGAGTTTTGCAGAGATGTGAAGAAACTAATCTTGTCTTGAATTGGGAGAAGTGCCACTTTATGGTTAATGAAGGTATTGTCTTGGGGCATAAAATCTCCAAAAGAGGTATTGAAGTTGATAAAGCTAAAGTTGACGCTATTGAAAAAATGCCTTGTCCTAAAGATATCAAAGGTATAAGAAATTTCATTGGTCATGCTGGTTTCTATAGGAGATTTATTAAGGACTTCTCTAAAATTTATAGGCCTCTTACTAATCTCTTGCAAAAAGATGTTCCATTTGTTTTTATGATGATTGTGTAGAAGCATCTGAAATCCTTAAGAAAGCCTTAATTTCTGCACCTATTGTTCAACCACCTGATTGGAACCTACCCTTTGAAATTATATGTGAAGCTAGTGATTATGCTGTTGGTGATGTTCTAATACAAAGAGTTGATTAGAAATTAAATGTTATCCATTATGCTAGTAAAACTCTAGACAGTGCTCAAAGAAATTATGCTACTACTGAAAAAGTTTTTTTAGCAGTTGTGTTTGCTTGTGACAAGTTTAGATCTTATATTGTTGATTCTAAAGTAACTGTTCACACTGATCATGTTGCTATTAAATATCTTATGGAAAAGAAAGATGCTAAACCTAGACTCATTAGGTAGGTTCTCTTGCTACAAGAATTTGATTTACATATTACTGAAAGAAAGAGAGCTGAGAAGCCCGTAGCAGACAACTTGTCTAGGTTAGAAAATATTCTTGATAACCCACTACCTATGGATGATAGTTTTCCTGATGAATATTTAGCTGTTATAAATGCTTCTCTCAATACTCCATGGTATGCAAACTATGCTAATTTTATTGTTGCTAAATTTATACCACCCAGTTTTACTTACCAACAAAAGAAAAAGGTTTTCTATGATTTAAGATATTACTTTTGGGATGACCCACACCTTTATAAAGAAGGAGTAGATGGTGTTATTAGATGTTGTGTACCTGAGCATGAACAGGAACAGATTCTACACAAGTGTCACTCCGAGGCCTACGGAGGACACCATGCTGGAGATAGAACTGCACACAAGGTATTACAATCTGGTGTTTATTGGCCTACTCTTTTCAAGGATGCTCGTAAGTTTGTCCTGTCTTGTGATGAATGTCAAAGAATTGGTAATATTAGTAGACGTCAGGAAATGCCAATGAAGTATTCACTTGTTATTGAACCATTTGATGTTTGGGGATTTGATTATATGGGACATTTTCCTTCCTCTAATGGGTATACACATATTTTGGTTGATGTTGATTATGTTACTAAGTGGGTAGAAGCTATTCCAACTAGTAGTGCTGATCATAACACCTCCATTAAAATTCTTAAAGAAGTTATTTTCCTGAGGTTTGGAGTCCCTAGATATTTAATGACTGATGGTGGTTCACACTTTATTCATGGTGCTTTCCGTAAAATACTTGCTAAGTATGATGTTAACCATAAAATTGCATCTCCTTATCATCCTCAGTCTAGTGGTCAAGTATAATTAAGTAATAGAGAGATAAAACTGACCTTGCAAAAGACTGTTAATAGATCTAGAAAGAATTGGTCTAAGAAACTTGATGATGCACTATGGGCTTATAGAACTTCTTATAAAAATCCTATGGGTATGTCTCCGTAAAAAATGGTTTATGGAAAAGCATGTCACTTACCTCTTGAATTAGAACATAAAGCTTATTGGGCAATTAAAGAGCTCAACTATGATTTCAAACTTGCCGGTGAGAAGAGGTTATTTGACATTAGCTCACTTGATGAATGGAGAACCCAAGCCTATGAAAATGCCAAATTGTTTAAAGAAAAAGTTAAAAGATGGCATGACATAAGGACACAAAAGCGTGAATTTAATGTAGGTGACCATGTCTTGCAATACAATTCTCGTTTAAGATTTTTTGCAGGAAAACTTCTCTCTAAATGGAAAGGGCCTTACATTATCAAAGAAGTTTATCATTCTGGTGCCATCAAGATCAACAACGCCGAGGGCAATAACCCGAAGGTGGTAAACGAGCAAAGAATCAAACATTATATGTCAGGTACTCCCGGGCTTGTGGCCACCTCATGTGCCCTCCGAACTCCGTTTTCTCCTAGAATACTTCTTTTGCACGGTAAAAATTCATTATATAATCTCCCAAAGGTTTTGACCACCGTATCACGACAATATCCTATGTTCTTGTTTCGAGCTATTTCTGCAGCAGATTTAGAGCAATATGTCTTCGCAAAATTCAAATGGAGAGAGCTATGTTTCCCATTATACTGTGGATCAAAAGATCTTTGGGGAAATTTACCCTTACCTATGGTCCACGGAGGAAGAGCAAGATTCCGACCCGGAGGAGGAGCAAGATTTCGACATGGAGAAAACAAGGAACGATAGCTCCGACGAAGATGAAGATCCACTACCTCAACCTAGAGATATGCACGTGGAATTCAAGAAGTCAAGCCTTCCTAAGGTCCAATCTATCCCATCCCGTTTTCTGCAGGACAGCAAGGCGGCATTATGCAAAAATATATTGAAGCTTGAGCTCGAGAATGATCATCTAAGGGAGAAATTTTTTAGCCTCAGACGCAAGTTGGAGAAGAAGAATGCTACAACTCCATCATCACCACCTCCGAAGAAAGAGACTTGAGTACATGGGTATGGACACTCCCCTTGGCTTGTGCCAAGCTTGGGCGAGGTGCCCTGGTATCGTATCACCATCACATCTTTACCTTTATCATTTTTCTTAGTTCGATCCTTTTGGTTATATCTTGGTTTAGTAGAATAAAGTTTTAAGTGTGATCTAGTTTCTAGTTTTTCTTTGTGTTCCCTCTATGTAATCGAGTCCGAGAGTTATATAATAAAGATTAGTTTTGAGTAGAGGGCTTTGCTTTCTTGCTATGACCTTGAGAAAAGAATAGAGATAAAAGATATAAAAAGATTATATAAGAATCTTATGGGAAGTGATGACTTCACATATAAGAAGTATGTCGCATAAAATTTCTTGGGAGTTGACAAACATAGTTTTGGTCATTGTTGCAATTAATAGGAAGTAATAAAGAAAGAGAGGTCTCACATATAAATACACTATCTTCGACATCTTTTGTGATTGTGAGCACTCATTAAAATATTATATGCTAATAAGTTGACGTTGGACAAGGAAGACAACATAATGGGTTATGTTTCCTTATATCCGAATAGAAGTTATATTGTCATGGATCCTTCAACATGTTGAGTTTGCTTCTTATCCTATGCTAGCCAAATCTTCTGCACCAAGTAGAGATACTACTTGTGCATCCAAAATCCCTTAACCCAGTTTTGTCATGAGAGTCCACCATACCTACCTATGGATTGAGTAAGATCCTTCAAGTAAGTTGTCATCGGTACAAGCAATAAAAATTGCTCTCTAAATAAGTATGATCTTTTAGTGTTAGGAAAATAAGCTTTATACGAACTTGTGATATGGAAGAAAAAAAAGTGACGGACTGCATAATAAAGTTCTTTATGACATGCGGCAATATAAAGTGACGTTCTTTTGCATTAAGATTTTGTGCATCCAACCATAAAAGCGCATGACAACCTCTGCTTCCCTCTGCGAAGGGCCTATCTTTTACTTTACTTCCTACCCTTATACAAGAGTCATGGTGATTTTCACCTTTCCTTTTATATTTTCTCTTTTTGGCAAGCACTATATGTTGGGGAAGATCCAAATATATATATCCACTTGGATGTAGGTGTTCATAAACTATTATTGCTGACGTTACCCTTGAGGTAAATGGTTGGGAGGCGAAACTATAAGCCCCTATCTTCCTATGTGTTTGATTGAAACTTTGATCTCATAAGTATCGCATGAGTGTTAGCAATTATGAAAGATTAAATGATGGTTGAGTATGTGAACTTGCTAAATAAAAGCTCTCACATTGACTCTTTCTGATGTTATGATAAATTGCAATTGTTTCAATGACCAGGATTATAGTTTGTTGGTTTTCAATAAAGTTTTTGATTCATACTTTACCTTGTGAACGAATTGTTACTTTAGCATAAGGAATTATATGACAATATATGTTGCTGTTGTAAAGATGATCATGATGCCCTCTTGTCCGTATTTTATTTATCGACACCTCTATCTCTAAACATGTGGTCATGATTATCGATTTCGGCTTTCGCTTGAGGACAAGCGAGGCCTAAGCTTGCGGCAGTTGATACGTCCATTTTGCATCATGCTTTTATGTTGATATTTATTGCATTATGGGCTGTTATTTCACATTATGGTACAATACTTATGCCTTTTCTCTCTCTTATCTTACAAGGTTTACACAAAGAGGGAGAATGCCGGCAGCTGGAATTCTGGACCGGAAAGGAGGAAACCTGAGATACCTATTCCGCACAACTCCAAAAGTCCTGAAAATTTACGGAAAATTATTTTGGAATATATAAAAATTATTGGGTGAAGAAACTACCAGAGGGGACCCATCAGGTGGCCACAAGCCTGGAGGGCGCGCCCCTAGGGCTTGTGGGCCCCCTGGCCATCGTCTCGTGCCCCTCTTCTACTATATGGTTGGTTTTGACCTAAAAAAATAAGAAGGAAGCTTTCAGGATGAAGCGCTGCGGTCTCGAGGCGGAACTTGAGCAGGAGCAATCTAGGGCTCTGGCAGAGCGATTCTGCGAGGGAAACTTCCCTCCCAGAGGGGCAAATCGAAGCGATCGTCATCACCAACGATCCTCTCATCGACGGAGGGTCAGTCTTCATCAACATCTTCACCAGCACCATCTCCTCTCCAACCCTAGTTCATCTCTTGTATTCAATCTTTGTCTCAAAACCTCAGATTGGTACCTATAGGTTGCTAGTAGTGTTGATTACTCTTCGTAGTTGATGCTAGTTGGTTTATTTGGTGGAAGATCATATGTTCAGATCCTTCATGATATTCAATACCCCTCTAATATTGAACATGAATATGCTTTGTGAGTAGTTACGTTTGTTCCTGAGGACATGGGAGAAGTCTTATTATCAGTAATCATGTGAATTTGGTATTCGTTCGATATTTTGATGAGATATATGTTGTCTTTCCTCTAGTGGTTTTATCTGAACGTCGACTACATGAAACTTCACCATGATTTGGGCCTAGGGGAAGGCATTGGGAAGTAATAAGTAGATGATGGGTTGCTAGAGTGACAGAAGCTTAAACCCTAGTTTATGCGTTGCTTCGTAGGGGGCTGATTTGGATCCACATGTTTCATGCTATGGTTAGATTTATCTTAATTCTTCTTTCGTAGTTGTGGATGCTTGCGAGAGGGGGCAATCTTAAGTGGGAGGCTTGTCCAAGTAAGGAAAGCACCCAAGCACCGGTCCACCCACATATCAAATTATCAAAGTAACGAACGCGAATCATGTGAGCGTGATGAAAATTAACTTGACAATAATTCTCATGTGTCCTCGGGAGCACTTTGCTTTATAGAAGAGCTCGTCCAGGCTTATCCTTTGCTACAAAAAGGATTGGGCCACCTTGCTGCACCTTTGGTGCACTTGTTACTTGTTACCCATTACGAATTATCTTATCACAAAACTATCTGTTACCGATAATTTCATTGCCTGCAGAAAATACCTTGCTGAAAACTGCTTGTCATTTCCTTCTGCTCCTCGTTGGGTTCGACACTCTTACTTATCGAAAGGACAATGATTGATACCCTATACTTGTGGGTCATCAACCACACCTAGATGCAGTCCCCTCCGCGGCATCCTTCTCTAAGGCAGCCTCGATGGGCTCAGCAAGCCCAGCATGTCGACGAGCCCGACGAGATGTCCGACCCACAGGCTCAGCAAGATCAGCGCCAAGTGTTGAAGCACAGGAACAAGGAAGATGCCCGCGTCACCATCAAGCGACGCCACGAGGCACGCCATCAATCAGATAGGCAAAATGGCCCAGACGTTGATGAACCCGCGCCCAGTGCTGGTGGGTACTTGCCTTACGAGGTAGGGTGCCTCGCCTTAACTTGCGAGTTGCGGCAAGTCCGTTGGCCGTCGTCCCGCACTGTCAAACCTGACCTGCCGGAGAAATATGATGGAATATTGAACCCGGCAGAATTTTTGGGCATCTATACGATCGCCGTCCAAGCTACTGGGGGAAGGGATGAAAAAGTGCTCGCCAACTACTTTCCATTGGCACACAAGCCCAATGTGAGATCTTGGTTGATGCACCTACCTGAGGATTCCATCTCCTCATGGGCAGACCTGTGCAACGAGTTCGTTGGCACCTTTACAGGCGGCCATCAAGAGCCCGGATAGCCCAGCGACCTACAGGCCCTCTTGCAAAAGGAGGAAGAGAGCTTGTGGAAGTATTTGCAAAGATTCAGTCGAGTACACTGCAATATCCCGAAGATACATCCGGTAGCAGTGATTGCTGCATTCCACACGAATGTGCGCAATCGGAGGATGTGTGCTAAGATGAATGTTCGGCTACCGAAGAAGGTCAACGAACTCTATACATTGGCGGACAAGTGTGCTCGTGCTGAGGAGGGGAGGAGACTTCCAGGGGAGGAGATTGGTGTTGAAGTCGATTCAGAGGATGACGACCACGCCACCGCCCCAAGGAAGAAGAACAGAAAGCGCAACAAGAAGTGTAAAGGAAAAGCAGTGATGGCCGTTGAGAGCTCCAGCGATCCCTACACCGGCAAGAAAGCAAAGACCGAGACACTTGACAAGGAAGCTGCTACATGCGCTGATTCCTGGGCGGCTGTGGCAGCTGAGAAAACTGGCAAATACGACAGGCCGTACTGCAAGATCCACCGAACCAAGGGCACGATCTCCAAGAATGTAGACAAGTTGAATAGCTTGTGGAAAGATAAAAGGCTGAATATGAAAAGCATGGTAAGGAGAAGAGCCAGGATGGCACTGGCGGGAAAGGCCATGGCAGCCGTGGTGGTCGCCGGGCAAGACCAATTAGAAAAAGGAAAAGCCCGCCAGGGGCCGTGAGACAAAGGAAGGTGAAGATGACAGTGAAGAAGATGACGATGATGAGTCCACTGAACAGGAATTTCAGAAGGCTACCGAGGCAATGTGCATTGACGGGGCACATCTTTGCACTCCTCTCACTGCTAACTTAAGTAGTGGGCTCATGAGGTCAATGCGGCACAGCCGGCAGCAAACGCTCAGGAACCACTTAAATGGTCCCGCATGCCCATCATTTTTTATGTTGAGGACCATCCAGATCGCACCACTGCGGTCGGATGCTTGCCATTGTTGGTTTCAGCAACAATCTGTAACCTCAAGGTCAGAAAGATGTTGGTTGACGGTGGGGCACGGTTGAATTTTATTTCTCCTGACGTGATTAAGAAACTCCAAATTCCTGACAAGGACCTCAAGAAGACTGGCACTTTCCAAGGGATCAACCAAGGAAGAAGCCAACCTAAGGGAAAGATCACATTGCCGGTGACGTTTGGCAAGGAACTGAACTACAGGACTGAGAAAGTTGTGTTTGATGTTGTTAAACTTCCCCTGCCATTCAATGGGATCTTTGGTCGTCCAGCTCTGGCCAAGTTCATGGCGCCATACCATTACGCATATAACACCTTGAAGATGCTGGGGCCAATAGGAGTCCTTTCCATCCCGTCAGATAAGAAGGATGCGGTTACACTACAGGAATCAGGTCCTTTGCCGTCTGCCATGGCAGACGGCAAAGGACAGTTTCAGGGATGGAAATATCTTTGCCGTCAGCTGGCAGACGGCCCCACTTCTAGCACAGAAAACCACGGTAAAGGGCTACTTTGCCGTCTGCATAAATAAAGCGGGCGACAAAGACCTTTGCCGTCTGCCATACAGGTAAAACAGATGACAAAATAATTGGACGGCATAGCAATGAGGTTAGCCCCGTTAGGTGGCTAATGGTAGACTTTGCTGTCTGCCTGCAGACGCCAAAGAGACAAGCTCCTTTGTCATCTGCCAGGTGACGTCAGCTGGCCTTAGGTGGTTATTGGCCGACTTTGCCGTCTGCCACCGACGTCAAAGTCACACCAGCCTTTGACGTCTGCCACCGATGGAGAAGTGACCAAATGGGTCAGACCCAGTGCTCCCAGGTTGCATAGGTTGCTGCCACGTGTCACCTTTGCCGTCAGTGGCAGACGGCAAAGAGCCCTTTGCCGTCGGTGGCAGACGGCAAAGTGCCTATATTGCCCCTTTTTATTCTGTTTTTTGTTATATCCAAGCATTTTCACAGCAAATATATGATATATATATATAATATATTTCACTGGGCATACAATATGTGCAAGTCTCACAACAAATATATGATATCCAACACATAAGTTTCATCCATACATACATAGTTTCATCCATATTACAATAGTTTCATCCATAGGTAGCAAGTTCCACAATGTTCATCGATACAAAATCAAAACAGAAAGTAAACACAAGAACTCCATCAATGCAAGCTTCCGTGAAGTGAATCAAATCTGCAAAATGGGAAATAATAAAGTTAGAAGAAGAAAACTAGAAGAAGAAGAAGAAGAAGAAGAAGAAAAAGAAGAAGAAGAAGAAGTATATGACATTTATGAGGTTACCAAGGTTATGATGCCATTTTTGACATAAGTAAGCTAGTTACGCCATTTTTTACATAAGTAAGCTAAGTATAGGTCATTATTGAGCTAACCTAGGTAACTAAGCATATTAGAGCTAACTTAGGTCATTTTGGAGGAAACAAAGCTAAGTATATGACTTTTATGAGCTTACCAAGGTTATTATGCCATTTTTTACCTAAGTAAGCTAATTATGTCATAAATGAACTAAATAAGCTAAGTATAGGTCATTATTGAGCTAACCTAGGTAATTATGCCATTTTTGAGATAACTAAGCATATTATGTCATGTTGGAGGAAACAAAGCTAAGTATAGGTCATTTTAGAGCTAACTTAGGTAAAATTGGTCATTTTGGAGCTAAGTAAGCTTATTAAGTCATTTTGGAGGAAAATAAGCTAAGTATATGACATTTATGAGCTAACCAAGGTTATTATGCAATTTTTGACCAAAGTAAGCTAATTATGTCATAAATGAACTAAATAAAGCTAAGTATAGGTCCTTATGCATTTGTTAAGCAAAACAATAGAGAAAACTTACCATCATCAAGGAGGTGAAGCACCAGGGTTGCTCGTGCCGGTTACACCTGGAGAAGGTTCATGTGATGCTTGTCTGGAGTTACGCTGCACGAAAGATCATTTGCAATGTCTCGTTAGCATGATGACACTCAAATGTTAAGACTAGTAACTAATGACCATTCAAATGAAACTCACCGTGGTCCTCGGAGCAATGATTAGCATCGGATGAGGGGTCTGACCGGTCTTCTCGCACATAGACTGCACATTTAGTTTTGACGAGTCAGTCATATTAGTTAGTAATGACACGAACATAACGTGCATGATTTGGCTAATATGCAGAAGAAACTTACCACGAGAAGCTCGTACATGGCCCGGTGAGCCACGTCATTCCGTGCCCTCTCCTACTCCAACAACGTAGTCGTCCTCTCCTCCAACTCCCTCTCCATATCCGCCGCCTACCGGTCCCTCTCCTGCAGAAGCGCCTGGGTTGCCTCTCTCTCTTTTTGAAGAGCGGCGTGCAACACCACCCCTCGTTAGCATTGTAATCATCGATGGCCGCACACACAATGTAATGGAGGAAAGATATCTGAGTCCGTATAAATAACCTCGATGGCGAGCTTGACTGGCCGTGGACGAGGCCTTATCTTAGGACAGGAGCTTGTTTGGCGCGCCTTGATCTCTGGGAGAGTGCGAGGACAATGTATAAGATCATCTCCAATGGCTATCGAGCCATGGGGCCTCCCGCCACCAGATATCATCACCATCTCTAGATCAACGGGATGCTGGCTCGGGTTAAAGTCCTCCCCTTTCCTTGCCTTCCGCTCATCTCTATAACTCACAAGCTTGTTGTGGGAGGAGATGTTGGAGAAGCTCTCTGGATGTTCAAGGTCAGATGCAGAGAATGCCTTGGCCTTCTTGTATGAGGCAGTATGGGCCATGGCATAGAGGTCGTACACCTCTGGCACCTTCGCATTATTGTGTCGCGCCTAAAAGAGAGGAACAGGGTATTAGTAATTAAGGGGCTCAAGCTAGCATGAAGAATGAATTGCATGAATCGTGAAGCAAACCACATACCCAGTTCTGCCCGAACTAATATAAGTTGGTGATGCCTTGATGGTGTGGGACACCAACCATTTTGGCACGCCGGTCCTTGGCATTGTTGTGGACGGCTAGCCATTCGTCTGAGCACCACTCATCCACCAACGCCTCCCAAGAATCCATCTTATCCGCACACCATCTCGGGGGCACCTAAGTTAGTAAAGAGAAATTTCAGCATTACGCCTACGAATCAAATCAAGGAAACTAACTAGAAGGCCTTAAGAATAGGTAATTACCTTCATGTACTGCTCCTTCTACAGAAACTTTGTGTGGCACAACGGCTTGTCCTTCTTAACACCACGCAAGGCGTAGTAGTCTCGAACAGCCTGCGGCTGAGCCTTGTGTCGTAAGTTTTGTAGTAGGCACTTGCACTCAGCATCGATAACCTATGTCGTGGCCTCCCCGTATCCCTCCTCACACCTGTAGAAGGTCGGCAATCAAATGAGACAACACTGATTAGGACAATAACTAGCTATTGTTGATTTTTAATTGTGTAAAGGAGAAATTACCCAAAACTTTCTGATCACCATGTCGGCCCTTGTGCGGCACAAGACACCGTCGATCATCTCCTCCGGCGGGGCCGGGACAACCAAGTAGTGCTCCCAGCTCAATCCTAGTTGTGGAAGCTGACCCTCACCGGGCAACGTGACAAACCCCAGGAAGTTTTGCCGGCAAATCACAGCAAGGACTTGGTTAGACCTGCGGACATCCTTGGCATGTAGCCAATCCCTATAGTATGACAAGGCGAAGGCATTAGATATTTGAAGAAACGTGAAGGCAAAAGGTTAAAAAAGAGTAAATGCACTTGTCCCCAACAGGCCTAATCAACCACCTCTGCTCGCGGGTCGCCGGCATGGGCGGGAGCCGTGAACTACCACGCTGGTAGACGGTGGCCCCCTCAACCACCTCGCCCTCGTTATCAGAAAACCGATCCCCGCCACCATCATCATGTCCACTCGCCCCTCAAGCGGATCCTGCTAGGTACCCCATCCGGATGTCTCTTGGGACGTAGCCTGCTCCGGAGTCTCGTGGGCTGATGTCTGGTGGGCCGAAGCCTCTGGGACCGGAGTCTTGTGGGCCGAAGGCCCGTCGACCCGAGGCTCATGGACCGGAGTCTGCGTAGCCTCCTCCTCAGATGGGTCCACTCTAGCAATCCTGTGCTCGGGTGAATCAGCTGGGGGTGGCGGCGAGGAAGGCATAGCAGCATGCCTACCTCTCCCGCGGCCACGTGCACCTCTACTAGCTCTCTTCTTCCCCCGACCTCCTCTCCCGGTGGGCAATGACACTGACGAAGAAGCGCCCACTGGTGTCTGCATACTGTTGAGTGATACGTCCATTTTGCATCATGCTTTTATATCAATATTTATTGCATTGTGGGTTGTTATTACACATTATGGCACAATACTTATGCCTTCTCTCTCTTATTTTACAAGGTTTACATGAAGAGGGAGAATGCCGGCAGCTGGAATTCTGGGCTGGAAAAGGAGCAATTATTAGAGACCTATTCTGCACAACTCCAAAAGTCCTGAAACTTCCTGGAGAGTCATTTTGGATTTAATAAAAAATATTGGGTAAAGAAAGTACCAGAGGGGGGCCACCTGCCATCCACAAGGGTGGAGGGGGCGCCCCCCGTCCTTGTGGGCCACCTGGCAGGCCCCCGACGCCCATCTTCTGCTATATAGTGTGTTTTGACATGAAAAAATAGGAAGGAAGCTTTTGGGATGAAGCGCCGCCGTCTCGAGGCGGAACCTGGGAAGAAGCAATCTAGGGCTCCGGTGGAGCTGTTCTGCCGGGGAAACATCCCTCCGGGAGGGGGAAATCATCGCCATCATCATCACCATCGATCCTCTCATCGAGAGGGGGTCAATCTCCATCAACATCTTCACCAGCACCATCTCCTCTCAAACCCTAGTTCATCTCTTGTACCCGATCTTTGTCTCAAAACCTCAGATTGGTACCTGTGGGTTGCTAGTAGTGTTGATTACTCCTTGTAGTTGATGCTAGTTGGTTTATTCGGTGGAAGATCGTTTGTTCAGATCCTTAATGATAATTAATACTCCTCTGATTATGAACATGAATATGCTTTGTGAGTAGTTACGTTTGTTCCTGAGGACATGGGAGAAGTCTTGTTATAAGCAATCATGTGAATTTGGTATTCGTTCGATATTTTGTTGAGATGTATGTTGTCTCTCCTCTAGTGGTGTTATGTGAACATCGACTACATGACACTTCACCACGATTTGGGCCTAGGGGAAGCATTGGGAAGTAATAAGTAGATGATGGGTTGCTAGAGTGACAGAAGCTTAAACCCTAGTTTATGCGTTGCTTCGTAAGGGGCTGATTAGGATCCATATGTTTCATGCTATGGTTAGATTTATCTTAATTCTTCTTTCATAGTTGCGGATGCTTGCGAGAGGGGTTAATCATAAGTGGGAGGCTTGTCCAAGGAAGGGAAGCACCCAAGCACCGGTCCACCCACATATCAAATTATCAAAGTAACGAACACGAATCATATGAGCATGATGAAAACTAACTTGACAACAATTCCCATGTGTCCTCGGGAGCGCTTTGCTTTATATAAGAGTTCGTCCAGGCTTATCCTTTGCTACAAAAAGGATTGGGCCACCTTTCTGCACCTTGTTTACTATTGTTACTTATTCCCCGTTACGAATTATCTTATCACACAACTATCTGTTACCGATAATTTCAGAGCTTGCAGAGAATACCTTGCTGAAAACCGCTTGTCATTTCCTTCCGCTCCTCGTTTGGTTCGACACTCTTACTTATCGAAAGGACTATGATAGATCCCCTATACTTGTGGGTCATCAAGACTCTTTTCTGGCGCCGTTGCCGGGGGGTGAAGCGCCTTTGGTGAGTGGAATTTGGTAAGGAAACATTTATATAGTGTGCTGAAATTTACTATCACTTGTTACTATGGAAAGTAATCCTTTGAGGGGCTTGTTCGGGGTATATTCACCTCGACCAGAAGAGCAAAGAGTTGCCCCTCAACCTACTGCACCTACTGAAAATATTTATTATGAAATTCCTTCGGGTATGATAGAGAAACTGCTAGCTCATCCTTACAAAGGAGTTGGAACATTACATCCTGATATGCATCTAATCTATGTGGATGAAGTTTGTGGATTATTTAAGCTTGCAGGTTTGCCTGAGGATGAAGTCAAGAAGAAGGTCTTCCCTTTATCTTTGAAGGAGAAGGCATTGACATGGTATAGGCTATGTGATGATATTGGATCATGGAACTACAACCGATTGAAATTGGAATTTCATCAGAAGTTTTATCCTATGCATCTGGTTCAACGTGATCGGAATTATATATATAATTTTTGGCCTCGTGAAGGAGAAAGTATCGCTCATGCTTGGGGGAGGCTTAAGTCAATGTTATATTCATGCCCCAATCAAGAGCTCCCAATTGAAATTATTATTCAAAAAAATTATGCTCGGCTTTCTCATAATGATCGATCCATGCTCGATACTTCTTGTACTGGTTCTTTTATGAAGAAGACTATTGAATTCGAATGGGATTTATTGGAAAGAATTAAACGCAACTCGGAAGATTGGGAACTCGACGAAGGTAAGGAGTCAGGTATAAACCTTAAGTTTGATTGTGTTAAATCTTTTATGGATACCGATGCTTTTTGTGATTTTAGCACTAAATATGGACTTGACTCTGAGATAGTAGCTTCTTTCTTTGAATCTTTTGCTACTCATGTTGATCTCCCTTAGGAGAAGTGGTTTAAATATCATCCTCCCATTGAAGTTAAAGTAGTAGAACCTATTAAAGTTGAAGAAGAAACTATTACTTATAATGTTGATCCTATTGTTCCTGCTGCTTATATTGAGAAACCACCTTTTCCTGTTAGAATAAAGGATCATGCTAAAGCTTCAACTGTGGTTCGTAAGAGTTATACTAGAACACCTACACCCCCTGAGCAAATTAAAGTTGAACCTAGTATTGCTATGGTTAAAGATCTCTTGGTTGATAATATTGATGGGCATGTTATTTATTTCTGTGATGAAGCTGCTAGAATTGCTAAACCCGATAGTAAAGATAAACATAGACCCATTGTTGGCATGCCTGTTGTTTCTGTTAAAATAGGAGATCATTGTTATGATGGCTTATGTGATATGGGTGCTAGTGTGAGTGCAATTCCTTTTTCCTTATATAAAGAAATTATGAATGATATTGCACCTGCTGAGATAGAAGATATTGATGTTACTATTAAGCTTGCCAATAGAGATACTATTTCACCAATTGGGATTGTTAGAGATGTTGAAGTCTTGTGTGGGAAAATAAATTACCCTACTGATTTTCTTGTTCTTGCTTCCCCAGAAGATGACTTTTGTCCCATTATATTTGGTAGACCTTTCTTGAATACTGTTAATGCTAAGATAGATTGCGAGAAAGATATTGTTACTGTCGGTTTAGGGGATATGTCTCATGATTTTAATTTCTCTAAATTTCATAGACAACCCCATGATAAATAATTGCCTAGTAAGGATGAAATTATTGTTCTTGCTTCTATTGTCGTGCCTCCTACTGATCCCTTAGAACAATATTTGCTAGACCATGAGAATGATATGTTTCTGAATGAAAGAAGGGAAACAGACGAGGTATTCTTTAAGCAAGGGCCTATTTTGAAACACAATTTGCCTGTTGAAATCCTTGGGGATCCTCCTCCACCCAAGGGTGATCCCGTGTTTGAGCTTAAACAATTACCGGATACTTTGAAATATGCCTATCTCGATGAAAAGAAGATATATCTTGTTATTATTAGTTCTAACCTTTCAGAGCATGAAGAAAACAAATTATTGAAAACTCTGAAGAAGCACCGTGCCGCTATTGGATATACTCTTGACGATCTTAAGGGCATTAGTCCCACTCTATGTCAGCACAAAATTAATTTGGAGAATGATGCTAAACCAGTTGTTGATCACCAACAACGGTTAAATCCTAAGATGAAAGAAGTGGTAAGAAATGAAATACTAAAACTTCTGGAGGCAGGTATAATTTATCCTATTGCTGATAGTAAGTGGGTAAGTCCTGTTCATTGTGTCCCTAAGAAGGGAGGTATTACTGTTGTTCCTAATGATAAGAATGAATTGATCCCACAAAGAATTGTTACAGGTTATAGAATGGTAATTGATTTTCGCAAATTAAATAAATCTACTAGAAAAGATCATTACCCTCTACCTTTTATTGATCAAATGCTAGAAAGACTATCCAAACGTACACATTTTTGCTTTCTAGATGGTTATTCTGGTTTTTCTCAAATACCTGTGTTAAAAGATGATCAGGAAAAGACCACTTTTACTTGCCCTTTCGGTACCTTTGCTTATAGACGTATGCCTTTTGGTTTATGCAATGCACCTACTACCTTTCAAAGATGTATGACTGCTATATTCTCTGATTTTTGTGAAAAGATTGTTTTGGTTTTCATGGATGATTTCTCCATTTACGGAACTTCTTTTGATGATTGCTTAAGCAACCTTGATCGAGTTTTGCAGAGATGTGAAGAAACTAATCTTGTCTTGAATTAGGAGAAGTAACACTTTATGGTTATTCAAGATATCTTCCGATATTCCGATAAATCGGCTGATTTATCGCTTATCAGTGTCTGACCGATAAGATAAATCAGACGATAAATCAGTCGATATGGCGATAAATCGGCCGATAAATTGGCCGATTTACCTCTTATCATGGGTCGACCGATAAGTTCCCGATAAGCGATATCCCCAACATTGATGGTTAATGAAGGTATTGTTTTGGGGCATAAAATTTCTGAAAGAGGTATTGAAGTTGATAAAGCTAAAGTAGATGCTATTGAAAACATGCCGTGTCCTAAAGATATCAAAGGTATAAGAAGTTTCCTTGGTCATGCTGGTTTCTATAGGAGGTTTATTAAAGACTTCTCTAAAATTTCTAGGCCTCTCACAAATCTCTTGCAAAAAGATGTTCCTTTTGTTTTCGATGATGATTTTGTAGAAGCATTTGAAATACATAAGAAAGCCTTGATTTCTGCACCTATTGTTCAGCCACCTGATTGGAATTTACCCTTTGAAATTATGTGTGATGCTGGTGATTATGCTGTTGGTGCTGTTCTAGGGCAAAGAGTTGATAAGAAATTAAATGTTATTCATTATGCTAGTAAAACTCTAGATAGTGCCTAGAGGAATTATGCTACTACTGAAAAAGAACTTTTAGCAGTTGTTTTTCCTTGTGATAAGTTCAGATCCTATATTGTTGATTCCAAAGTAACTGTTCACACTGATCATGTTGCTATTAAATATCTTATGGAAAAGAAAGATGCTAAACCTAGACTTATTAGATGGGTTCTCTTGTTACAAGAATTTGATTTGCATATTATTGATAGAAAGGGAGCTGAGAACCCCGTTGCAGACAACTTGTCTAGGTTAGAAAATGTTTTTGATGACACACTGCCTATTGATGATAGCTTTCCTGATGAACAATTAGCTGTCATAAATGCTGCTCGTAATACTCCATGGTATGCTGATTATGCTAATTACATTGTTGCTAAATTTATACCACCTAGTTTCATATACCAGCAAAAGAAAAAGTTTTTCTATGATTTAAGACATTACTATTGGGATGACCCACACCTTTATAAAGAAGGAGTAGATGGTGTTACTATACGTTGTATACCTGAGCACGAACAGGAACAGATCCTACGCAAGTGCCACTCCGAGTCTTACGGAGGACACCACCCTGGAGATAGAACTGCACATAAGGTATTGCAATCTGGTTTTTATTGGCCTACTCTCTTCAAAGATGCTCATAGGTTTGTCATGTCATGTGATGAATGCCAGAGAATTGGTAATATTAGTAGATGTCAGGAAATGCCTATGAATTACTCACTTGTTATTGAACCATTCGATGTTTGGGGCTTTGATTATATGGGACATTTTCCTTCCTCTAATGGGTATACACATATTTTAGTTGCTGTTGATTACGTTACTAAGTGGGTAGAAGCTATTCCAACTAGTAGTGCTGATCATAACACTTCTATTAAGATGCTTAAAGAAGTTATTTTTCCGAGGTTTGGAGTCCCTAGATATTTGATTACTGATGGTGGTTCACATTTTATTCATGGTGCTTTCCGTAAATTGCTTTCTAAGTATGATGTTAACCATAGAATTGCATCTCCATATCATCCTCAGGCTAGTGGTCAAGTAGAATTGAGCAATAGAGAGAGTAAATTGATTTTGCAAAAGACTGTTAATAGATCTAGAAAGAATTGGTCTAAGAAACTTGATGATGCATTATGGGCTTATAGAACTGCTTATAAAAACCCTGTGGGTATGTCTCCATATAAAATGGCTTATGGAAAGGCTTGTCACTTACCTCTTGAACTAGAACATAAGCTTATTGGGCAATTAAAGAGCTCAACTATGATTTCAAACTTGCCGGTGAGAAGAGGTTATTTGACATAAGCTCGCTTGATGAATGGAGAACCCAAGCCTTTGAGAATGCCAAGTTGTTTAAAGAAAAAATTAAAAGATGGCATGACAAAAGGATACAAAAGTGTGAGTTTAATATAGGTGATCATGTTTTGCTATACAACTCTCGTTTAAGTTTTTTTGCAGAAAAGCTTCTCTCTAAATGAGAAGGTCCTTACATTATCGAGGAGGTCTATCGTTCCGGTGCCATAAAAATCAACAACGCTGAAGGGACAAATCCGAAGGTGGTAAACGGTCAAAGAATCAAACATTATATCTTAGGTACTCCCATAAATGTAGAGACCAATATAATTGATACCGTAACACCGGAGGAGTACATAAGGAACACTTTCTAGAACGTTTCAGGCTCTGAAAAGGAATAGGTATGTGGTACGGTAAGTAAACCGACTCCAAAACATTTCCAGTGATAATTTTTCTCCGTTTTGGAATATTTAAAAAATTAGGAAAATTAAAAGTAGTCCGAAAGAGACACGAGGCGACCACAAGGGTGGAGGGCGCGCCCTACCCCCCTAGGCGCGCCCCCCGACCTTGTGGCCACCTCGTGTGCCCTCCGGACTCCGTTTTCTTGCACAATACTTCTTTTGGTCGGTAAAAATTCATTATATAATCTCCCGAAGGTTTTTGACCACCGTACCACGACAATATCTTCTGTTCTTGTTTCAAGCTGTTTTCTGCTAGAGTTTTCAAGACCAGGCATCATGTCGTCCCCCTCCTCCAACAACGTAGGCGACGATGCTTGGCTGATGAAGATAGAGATGAAGAGAGAAGAACTTGGGGAAACTAACAAGGACGATAAGATCAAGAAGGCTGAGGGAGATCAAGTTCCGGCATCAGAAGAAGAAGACATCCTTCAACCTTACTACAATCAGCTTACCCCTACTGAAATTGAAGCTTTCAAGATTATTGAATTAGTTCGTGTGCAAAATAAATATCTCACTCGCGAAAAAATTCTTTTGCAAGAGTACATCACCGCACTCAAGGGCATTATTCGTAAACTGGAGCATCTCCTACGCTTGATGTGTGGCACTACTTCATCAACAACTCCATCATCACCACCTCCGAAGAAAGAGACATAAATACATGGGTATGGGCACTCCCCTTGGCAACTGCCAAGCTTGTGGGAGGTGCCCCGCTATCATATCACACTATCACACCTTTACTTTTATAGTTTTTCTTAGTTCGATCCTTTTAGTTATATCTTGATCTAGTAGAATAAAGTTTCAGTATGATCTAGCTTTGAGTTTTGTTTTGATATTTATCTATGTAATCGAGTCCTTGAGTTATATATAATAAAGAGTAGTTTTGAGTTGAGGGCTTTACTTTCTTGCTATGATCTTGAGGGAATAAAAATAAGAGAAGGAAATAAAAATATCATATATGGATCTTATGGAGAGTAATGACTTCACATATAAAGAGTATGATGAATAAAATTTGTTGGGAGTTGACAAACATAGTTTTGGTCATTGTTGCAATTAATACGAAGTAATAAAGAAAGAGAGGCTTCACATATACATATACTATCTTGGACATCTTTTGTAATTGTGAGCATTCATTAAAATATGACATGCTAAAAAGTTGATGTTGGACAAGGAAGACAACATAATGGGTTATGTTTTCTTATATCCAAATAGAAGTTATATTGTCATGGATCCTCCAACATGTTGAGCTTGCCTTTCCCTCTCATGCTAGCCAAATTCTTTGCACCAAGTAGAGATACTACTTGTGCTTCCAAACATCCCTAAACCCAGTTTTGCCATGAGAGTCCACCATACCTACCAATGGATTGAGTAAGATCCTTCAAGTAAGTTGTCATCGGTGCAAGCAATAAAAATTGCTCTCTAAATATGTATGATCTATTAGTGTGAAGAAAATAAGCTTTATACGAACTTGTGATATGGAAGAAATAAAAGCGACGGACTGCATAATAAAGTTCTTTATCATAAGCGGCAATATAAAGTGATGTTCTTTTGCATTAAGATTTTGTGCATCCAACCATAAAAGCGCATGACAGCCTCTGCTTCCCTCTGTGAAGGGCCTATCTTTTTACTTTTATCTTCTACCCTCATACAAGAGTCATGGTGATCTTCACCTTTCCTTTTTTTTACACTTTTTCCTTTTGGCAAGCACTATGTGTTGGAGAAAGATCCAGATATATATATCCACTTGGATGTAGGTTATCATAAAGTATTATTGTTGACATTACCCTTGAGGTAAAAGGTTGGGAGGCGAAACTATAAGCCCCTATCTTTCTCTGTGTCCGATGGAAGCTTTGAACCCATAAGTATCGCGTGAGTGTTAGCAATTGTGAAAGACTAAATGATAGTTGAGTATGTGGACTTGCTGAAATGCTCTTATATTGACTCTTTCCGATGTTATGATAAATTGCAATTGCTTCAATGACTGAGATCATAGTTTGTTAGTTTTCAATGAAGTTTTTGATTCATACTTTACCTTGTGAACGAATTGTTACTTTAGCATAAGAAATTATATGACAATATATGTTGCTGTTCTAAAGATGATCATGATGCCCTCATGTCCGTATTTTATTTTATCGACACCTCTATCTCTAAACATGTGGACATATTTTTCGATATCGGCTTTCGCTTGAGGACAAGCGAGGTCTAAGCTTGGGGGAGTTGATACGTCCATTTTGCATCATGCTTTTATATCAATATTTATTGCATTATGGGCTGTTATTACACATTATGGCACAATACTTATGCCTTTTCTCTCTTATTTTACAAGGTTTACATGAAGAGGGAGAATGCCGGCAGCTGGAATTCTGGGCTAGAAAAGGAGCAAATATTAGAGACCTATTGTGCACAACTCCAAAAGTCCTGAAACTTCACGGAGAGTCATTTTGGATTTAATAAAAAATATTAGGCGAAGAAAGTACCAGAGGGGGGCCACCTTTCATCCACAAGGGTGGAGGGCGCGCCCTACCCCCTGGGCGCACCCCCTGTCCTTGTGGGCCACCTGGTAGGCCCCCGACGCCCATCTTCTGCTATATGGTGTGTTTTGACCTGGAGCCGGGGAAACATCCCTCCGGGAGGGGGAAATCATCGCCATCATCATCACCATCGATCCTCTCATCGAGAGGGGGTCAATCTCCATCAACATCTTCACCAGCACCATCTCCTCTCAAACCCTAGTTCATCTCTTGTACCCGATCTTTGTCTCAAAACCTCAGATTGGTACCTGCGGGTTGCTAGTAGTGTTGATTACTCCTTGTAGTTGATGCTAGTTGGTTTATTCGGTGGAAGATCATTTGTTCAGATCCTTAATGATAATTAATACTCCTCTGATTATGAACATGAATATGCTTTGTGAGTAGTTTTGTTTGTTCCTGAGGACATGGGAGAAGTCTTGTTATAAGTAATCATGTGAATTTGGTATTCGTTCGATATTTTGATGAGATGTATGTTGTCTCTCCTCTAGTGGTGTTATGTGAACGTCGACTACATGACACTTCACCATGATTTGGGCCTAGGGGAAGGCATTGGGAAGTAATAAGTAGAAGATGGGTTGCTAGAGTGACAGAAGCTTAAACCCTAGTTTATGCGTTGCTTCGTAAGGGGCTGATTTGCTTCCATATGTTTCATGCTATGGTTAGATTTATCTTAATTCTTCTTTCGTAGTTGCGGATGCTTGCGAGAGGGGTTAATCATAAGTGGGAGGCTTGTCCAAGGAAGGGCAGCACCCAAGCACCGGTCCACCCACATATCAAATTATCAAAGTAACGAACGCGAATCATATGAGCATGATGAAAACTAACTTGACAACAATTCCCATGTATCCTCGGGAGCGCTTTGCTTTATATAAGAGTTCGTCCAGGCTTGTCCTTTGCTACAAAAAGGATTGGGCCACCTTGCTGCACCTTGTTTACTTTTGTTACTTATTACCTATTACGAATTATCTTATCACACAACTATCTGTTACCGATAATTTCAGTGCTTGCAGAGAATACCTTGCTGAAAACCGCTTGTCATTTCCTTCTACTCCTCGTTGGGTTCGACACTCTTACTTGTCGAAAGGACTATGATAGATCCCCTATACTTGTGGGTCATCATTGAGCAACGCTCTCCGGAGAGACCGGGGTGGAATGGAAGTAGCCCTCCCACCACGCGCCGACGAAGGAATCTCGGAGCGCTCTGGACCCGCGCCCACCATCTGTCAACACCCGCCATGACAAAGAGTAAACGAAATGAGTACAACACAAAAAATTTGAATACTGACATGAATAATAATATGTATATAACTTAAGTGTATCATCATCATGTACAACATAAAAAAATTGAATACCTAACATGAACTAATAATTTATATGTATATAATAAAAATTGAATACCTGACATGAACTAATAATCTTCGGGATCAATAAATGCATCATCATCATCACTATCATGAATGACGTGCTCATCGGGTTCAGCAGCATCAACATGTGGAAGGCCTCCTTTATGTAATCAGTCAAGCATTGACAGGTCATCCGCATCAGTAACCTCTTCTTGTTCCGGCTCTTCTTCTTCCGGCTCAGGGGTGAAGTGGGCTTCACTATCGCTATCTACTTCAATGTTCTGGGGTGAAGTAGAGTGGTTCTTGAAACGTTTTTTGGAAAGACATGTTTCTTGGAAGAATTCTCCTTCATATGTGTCTGGGTTAATGTGAGGTTCGTAATCCGCTTCATTGGGGGGAGGTGGTCTAACACGTGGCGGCACTTCATAAACGACATCCCAACCATTCAGATTTGGATCAGTTTGGCAGGCCCACGGTAGATAGAAAACTTGAGTCGCCTGTTGAGCCGTAATATAGACAGCGGGAACATCTAAATGGGTACTTTGTTTGATTTTGACTAGCCCTATATGTTCATGAGTCCTTCTAGTCTCCCTCGGCTAGAACCAATAACATTTGAAGACTATGACGTTCGGTGGGTTTTCACCATAGAATAGAAGTTCATGAATTGCTTCAACTCTTCCATAATACTCGGTACCTCCTTCGCCGATAGCAGAGACACAACAATTTGTAGACTTTCGGTCGGCCATAGATAGCTCTTTGCCAAAGGTACGAAAGTGATACACGTTGATGTCGTATTTGTCAAATGAACGGACCTTATAGTCAAAACTATTAGCGACTTGTCTCAATTCGGCGTCCATAGACTCTGAATTAGCCTACAAGTTTAATACGAAAGGATTGTTGCATTAGCCGCAAATTAGACGAAGAAATGAAATGGTCTAATGGAAATTACCATTTGTTTGAACCAAGAGATGAAACAAGGATAGCCGCCTCCATGCTTTGCCAGAAGCTCATACTCTTCGATGGAATCCTTTTGGATCACCGATCCATCCGAGAATTTGGCGACGTATCAACTGTTTCAAATATCTGGGAATAAGAGCAGTTCAAAGGAATTAGAAGTTGTGAAACAATGTACCGAGAACTTACTCAATGTACGGCCGCACTTCTGTTAGGTTGTTGAAGATATACAACGAAATGGTCCACCATTCTTCAACATCCAATGCTATTGCTTTTGAAGCACCAGCTGATGCGAGCTTCCCTTTGAATAGGCTGAGGTTGTATCCACCTTTTTTAGGGTCGCCAACATTGTACCAAGGCTTCGGATTATGCAAATGACGATTTTTGGCTTCATAGTGTGCTGTCACGAAGTTTGCCGCCTCCTCAGTAATGAATGCCTCGGCCATCGATGCTTCAATTCTACGTCTATTTTTACATTTTGCTCGAAGCGTCTTCTGCATCCTCCCAGTTGCGTAGCACCAATGATTTTGCACGGCCCCCCCAATCTTGCCTCGGTTGGGAGATGCAAAATAAAATGTTGTATTGGATTAAAGAAGCCCGGTGGAAAGATCTTCTCTAACTTGCAGATCAACTCCGGCGCCAACTCTTCCATTTCATCTAGCACACTAGGCGGTAGTTCTTTCACACAAAGAACACGGAAGAAATAGCTTAGCTCTGCCAGTACTAGCCATTCATCCTCAGGGATAAAGCCACGCAACATCATCGACATTACCTGCTCAAGCCATATGTGCCAATCATGACTCTTGAGACCAAATATTTTCAATTTTTCAAGACTCGCTCCCCTCTTTGGATTCGCTGCATACCCATCGTGGAACATCAAGTGTATTTTCACCAACAAGATAATTTCCCTCATAGCTGTCCTTCCAAGATTGAACCATGCCTTTGGCTTCGTCCAGTTTTGCTTTCTTTTCGGTTCTTGCATGTTTTGTAACGGTATGTCACATAGATCCTCCTGATCAATTTTAGCCTTATTATTATCCTTTGACTTCCCCTATATGCTAAACAATGTACCAAAAAGGGCCTCAGCGATATTCTTTCCAGTGTGCATCATGTCGATGTTGTGTGGGCAAAGGAGGTCTTTGAAGTAAGGCAGGTCCCATAAGCATGTCTTGTGAGTCCAGGCGTGTTCCGAATTATACCCCTTGAAATACCCTGGATGCTCTGGATCAGGCTCGAGAGCATTTAACTGATCCAAGGTCTGTTGTCCTGTCAACGCAGGTGGTGCAGAGTTTTTGATAACTCTACCTTTGATGAAGTTCTTCTTGTCTTTTTTGAACTTATGGCGAGGATCCAGGAACTGTCTATGCAAGTCGAAGCAAGAAAACTTGCGACCCGCCTACAACCAACGAAACTGAAGAGCTGCCTTGCATGTGGGACATGGGAACCTTCCATGCCCACACCAGCCAACGAATAGCGCATACACCGGCAAGTCATGCATCGAGTACATGTACCAGACACGCATTATGAAGTTTTGTTTGCTAGCGGCGTCATTTGTCTTGAACCCATTATCCCAAGCTTCCTGCACCTCATCCTTAAGCGGCTGCATGTACACATTCATATTCTTCCCCGGATAGTTGGGCCATGGAATTATCAACATCAGAAAATGTTTTTTCTTTGCATAATCTGTCCGGGGGGGGGGGGGGGAGATTGAGTGGTGACAAATACGGTCCAACAACTTATTGGGGTTTCTGGTAACCAACACATTGAACCCATCTGTGCTGATGGCGACTCGAGGATGCATTGGATCTGCTGCTTTTTGCTCATGTAATGCATCGAAGTGCTTCCACGCAGAACCATCCGATGTGTGTACCATCATCTAATTCCCATCTGCATCTAGTTCGGTTCTTTTGCCCATTTTGTGCCATGTCATCTGTCTGGCCATCTCTTCGACCATGAAAAGACGTTGAAGTCTTGGTACGATTGGCATATACCGAAGAACATTAACGGGGATTTTGGTCTGCCTCTTCTCACCCATACCATTGTCTACCACAACATACCTAGAAGACTTGCAAATGGGACAATAGTTCAAGTCTGCATACTCAAGCCTAAATAACGCACATCCTTTCTCACAGGCATCTATCTTCTCACAGGGCATCTTAAGAGCACAGAGGATTTTGTCTGACTGGTACAGGTTTGCAGACATTACATGGCGTTTGGGTAGAAAGCGTCCAAATACTGTCATCATCGCGTCGTAGCATTCTTCGCCCAAGTTGAATTGAGCCTTCAGAGCCATTACTTGTGCGATGGCATCCAGGTGACAAAGCTCAGTGTGCTCGTGGAGAGGATGTTTTCAAGACTCCAACATTTCATTGAAGGCCTTTGCAGATTCCTCCATCTCATTGTCCGAATCCCGAGCATCATCAAAGTCTTGCACCATGTCTTCGATCCCGGTACCATGCTCGTCGGTGCGATGACGAACCACCTCAGCTCTGGCACGTTGGGCAGACACACCATGAAATGTCCACACCGTATAATCGGGTATAAAACCCCACTTCTGCCGGTGTTTACCCATTTCATCCTCTGTCCTCTTCTTAAAGTTGTCGCACCTAGCACAGGGGCA
Source organism: Thinopyrum elongatum (assembly GCA_011799875.1). Taxonomy (NCBI): domain Eukaryota; kingdom Viridiplantae; phylum Streptophyta; class Magnoliopsida; order Poales; family Poaceae; genus Thinopyrum; species Thinopyrum elongatum. Next base: position 323,457,222 of record CM022300.1, read on the forward strand.
CCAGGTTTTTCTCTGGCCATTTGCAAATGCGGCTCTCACAAACCCCTTCATTTTTTATAACCATTCATTGGTCATGTCTAGTGTGGCCCGTGTACATCCACGCACGATCACTCATCTTTCCTAGCTACTGGGCACACAAGAAATATATATATATATATATATATATATATATATAATTCAGCATATATATTCATCAGTTAATCAAGTTTGTCAGTTTTATTACGTCCATGGAACCTACACGCTAATAGGTAAAGATAGGTCCTAATCCCACCTGAGTATGTGTAGATTGGGTTCGTTTTCCCATGCTCTGCTCTAGATCCGACGCAAAATTTTGGTAGCACCTCCCCGCTGTTCTACTGATACACGTCTTGGCAATAAACAGAGAGGATGTGTACCCGGAGAACAACAGGGAGGCACTGACTAGTGTGACCGGTGTCCATCCACGCACGATCACTCATCTTGCCTAGCTATTGGACACACAAGAAATATATATATAATTCAGCATATATATTCATCCATTAATCAAGTTTGTCAATTTTATTACATCCATGCAACCTACACGCTAATAGGTAAAGATCGGTTCTAATCCCACCCGAGTATGTGTAGATTGGGTTCGTTTTCCCATGCTCTGCTCCGGATCCGACACAAAATTTCGGTAGCACCTCCCCGCTGTTCTACTGATACACGTCTCAGCAATAAACAAAGAGGATGTATAACCGGAGAACAACAGGGAGGCACTGACAAAATTATGCATCGGATCCGGAGTAGAGCATATGGGAAAACGAACCCAATCTACACATACTCGGGCTGTCCACGGATAACATTGGACAATTCAAAAGAATCACAGTTATAAATATGCAAATGCATCCATATTTATAAATGTAACCCTTTCGAACGGGAGACGCATACTGGTCACGCATACTGATGATTTAATCTACCTATAGCTAGCATGTTTCATCGGACCAGAACAGAGCAAATTAAGGGGGAGGAGGAGATGTAATTTGTGCTCACCCATGAACGCAGGGGAGCTCATCAAACGCACGGGGAGGTCGTCGAACACCAGATCCTCACAATGAAATCCACCTGATCCACACGAATATTCAATCCCGATAAAATATAACTGCATGCATGCACATATAACTACTTTTCTATTTTTCTTCTCCTCTTCTTCTCTTTTTCTTCTTCTTCTTATTTTCCTCTTCTCCTCCTTTTCTTCTTCTTCTTCTTCTTCTTCTTCTTCTTCTTCCTCCTTCATTTCCTTGTTCTTCTTCTTCTTCTTCTTCTTCTTCTTCTTCTTCTTCTTCTTCTTCTTCTTCTTCTTCTCCTCCTCCTCCTCCTCTTCTTCTGCTTCTTCTCCTTCTTATTCTTCTTCTTCTACTACTACTTTTCCTTTTTTTCTCTTCTTCTACTTATTCTTCTTTTCTTCTTTTTTTTATCTTTCTTCTTCTTATTATTAGCTCAACCTAAACCTAAACCTAGCACTAACTTAAACATAGCACTAATTAACCTAAACCTAAACATAAAAAATGAAAAAAAATTACATCTACGCAGGGATGGGGCCGGTGTAGGGAGGATGGCCGTGGGGAGGGGGGCGGGACCGCGGCCTGGCTCCGGTGGTGGGGCGTCATGGGGCTCACCGGCGGCTGGATCCAGCCCGAGCTCCTGTAGGTCATCGGGGGAGGGGCGGGCGCAGGGATCATGGGGCGGGTGCTGGGAGGCGGTGGTGCTGGGCGGCGGTGCAGGGCGGCGGGTGAGGTGGGGGAGAGAGAGAGGGGGCGGGGTGGGCGCAGGGGCCGGGGGGCGTGTGCTGGGTGGCGGCGGCGGTGCGGGGCGGCGCGCGTGTGAGGGGGGAGAGAGAGAGATGGGGAGAGAGGGGTGGGGCCAGGGGGGCACGGTCGGTTAGTTAGGCACGTTCTTTGTCGGCTGCTAGCAGACGGCAAAGAGGGGGTGGGGCTGGGGGGCACGGCCGTTAGTTAGGCATGCTCTTTGCCGTCTGCTAGCAGACGGCAAAGAGGACTAGAGCAAATGGCAAAGAGCTAGCGGACGGCTTCCAGCCCGTCCGTTTGACCTAGCCAGGTCCACGGCCCAGTGGGGCACAGCTGGGCTCTTTGTCGTCTGCCTTTAGGCCCTTTGTCGTCTGCTGGCAGACGGGAAAGGACTCGCTGATGGCAAACTGTAACTTTGCCATCAGCCAGTTCTTTGCCTTCTGCTTTTTCTAAGCGAACGGCAAAGAAGGTCTTTGTCGTTCGCTAGCAGATGGCAAAGAACTGGCTGATGAAAATTTCTCTGATTCCAGTAGTGTTATATGCGTCGGCAAGATGTACAGAGATGCGGTAGCAGCAGAGGCCATCGAGGCCACGGCTCCCACCAAGGAAGAAAAGAAGGGTAAGAAAACTAGCAAGGACACTGACAAGGACCCCAGGAAGCGCTCCTCTTCGGAGTGCGCTGCGCCCGGCAGCGACTTGCCGGAAGGTTCAGCTAGCAAGAAACCCAAGGCTCCCCTGCAACGAAGAAGGTTCTGGCAAGGCAGGATGGCACTAATGGTACCTTTACCATTAGGGCCACCCTTGATGACAAATAGGAAAGCGTGCTCATTGCCTTCCTACTGGCAAATGTCGATGTGTTTGCGTGGCAACCATCTGACATCCCCGGTGTTCCCAGGGAGGTAATCGGGCACCACCTTGATGTCTGCCATCATGCCCGTCCCATCAAGCAGAAGGTCAGAAAGCAAGCCTTGGACCGACAACAGTTCATCGCTAAGGAAATCAAGTAACTTGAAGCAGCAGGTTTGGTCAGGGGAGTGTTGCACCCAACTTGGTTAGCAAATCCAGTGGTGGTGCGCAAGGCAAATGGGAAGTGGAGGCTTTGTATTGACTTCACTGACTTGAACAAAGCATGTCCAAAGGATCCCTTCCCCTTGCCGCGCATCGATCAGATCGTCGATTCCACTTCAGGATGTGATTTGCTCTCTTTCCTTGATGAATAATCTGGCTAACACCAGATATTCATGGCCAAAGAAGATGAAGAGAAAACCACATTTATAACCCCATGTGGCACGTACTGCTTTGTATGTATGCCTTTCGGACAAAAAATCGCCGGTTCCATGTTCGCAAGGGCTATGCTGATTGGTTTAGAACCTCAGCTACAACGGAACATAGAAGCCTACATGGATGATATAGTGGTCAAGACCAGAGACAAGTCCACACTAATCAAGGATCTAGAAGAAACCTCTGCAAATCTGCAAAAGACCAACTTGAAGCTCCACCCAGAGAAATGTGTGTTTGGCATTCCATCTTGCAAGCTCCTTGGATTTTTTGTGTCTCAGCGTGGGATAGAAGCCAACCCCAACAAGATCAAAGCAATAGAGCAGATCCAAGCCCCGAAAACCGTCAAGGATGTCAGGCATCTAGCTGGCTGCGTTGCTGCGCTGAGCAGGTTCATTTCAAAGTCTGCTAAGCGCGCCTTGCCGTTCTTCAAAATCTTGAAGAAGGCAGACCCAATGAAATGGACCCCAGAGGAGGAGGCTGCACTACGGATTTAAAAACCTACCTTTCCTCTGCACCAACCTTAGTCGCGCCTAGACCGCGTGAGCCGCTGCTGTTGTACTTAACAGCAACGAATCAAGTGGTTAGTGATGCGTTGGTGGCACAGAGGGAAGTGGGTAGCAAAGTAGCCGAAGCAGCAGAGTCGCCCAGTGATGAGCCAAACCTATCCCCGGCAAGGTCTAGCATTGACAAGGAAGGAGGGACACAAGTAGATGCTGATAATCAGAAGACGTTAGCAAAGAAGAAAATGGTGCAGTGACCAGTTTACTTTGTCAGCTCCCTCCTGCAGGGGGCTAGGTCAAGGTACTCTGGGGTGAAAATTTTGGTTTTGGGCCTCCTCATGGCCTCAAGGAAACTGCGGAATTACTTCCAAGCTCACGAGATCACAGTTGTCACTCAACTCCCACTACAGCGCATTCCGAGGAATCTCGAGGCTACCAGCAGGATAGTGAAATGGGCACTAGAACTTTCAAGCTTCACTTTGAAGTTTGAAAGCACGGCAACTATCCAAAGTAGGGCACTGGCAGAATTCATCGCGGAATGCACACCAATGCCTAATGAAGAGGTACTAGAAACAACTCTCCCCGGCAGAGAGACCCCCAAGGAGTGGATCATGTACTTTGATGGCGCTTTCTCACTGCAAGCCGCCGGGGCTAGAGTGCTGCTTATCGCACCAACCGGAGAGCACCTCAAGTATGTCATCTAGATGGACTTCCCTAGGGAGGATGCTACTAACAACACGATAGAGTATGAGGGGCTCCTTGCGGGCGTTGGGATTGCAATAGAATTGGGGACAAAGAAGCTAATCATTTGTGGTGATTCTCAGCTCGTTGTGAAACAAGTGAATAAGGATTACCAGAGCCCACTAATGGAGGCGTATGTTGAAGAAGTGAGAAAGTTGAAAGGGCACTTTGACAGGTTGCAAACGGAACACATACCCCGTGCGGAGAATGGCATTGCGGATCACCTGTCCAAGTGTGCTACTCAGAAGCTCCCTGTTGAACCAGGAACTTTTGTACTCCACTTAACTCAACCTTCAGTTTCCCCATCAGCTTTGGCCAGAAGGAGAAGGAAACTGGACACCGGTAGACATTTCCCGGCAGAGCTCCCTAGAGCCGGTGGTGAGAAGGCTGCCGGGGGGAACATTATGTTGGCTGGTGAGCTGCATCCTCCAGCAGAACCCCAAGTTCTCGCTGTTGAGGCTAGCGCTCCCACCACTACAGAGGAAATGCCTTTAGTCCTTGTCATCGAGCCACAGGCTCCGACATGGGCACAACACATAGTCCAATTCCTAAAAATAGGAGAGCTTCCCGATGACTCAGAGGAGTCTGAAAAGGTGGCCCGACAATCGAGTATGTATCAGTTTGTGGATGACATTCTATACAGAAAAAGGCCGAATGGTGTGAAGTTGAAATTTATTAGCCGGGAAGATGGACTAGCACTGTTGGTAGAGATACACAGAGGGGTGTGTATGGCTCGCACCTAGGATCAAGAGCACTTGTCGGGAAAGCTTTTCAGCAAGGATTCTATTGGCCCACCGTCCTTCGGGATGCAACTGAGCTCATCACTAAGTGTGAAGCATGCCAGTTCCACTCCAATAACATTCATCAACCTGCTCAAGCCCTTCAAACAATCCCTTTATCCTCACCTTTTGTGATCTGGGGGCTAGACATCTAAGCCCCTTTCCCCGTGCTGCCGGGGGCTTTGAATTCTTGTACGTAGCAATCAACAAGTTTACAAAGTGGCCCGAAGTAGAGCAAGTGAGGAAGGTGACTACGCAATCAGCTGTCAAGTTCTTTAAAGGATTGGTGTGTCGTTTTGGAGTAACCAACATGCTGAAAGGATGAACACTGAAGTGTTGTGTGGGCTCAAGACAAGAACCTTTGACAAGTTGCGAAAATGTGGCAGGCACTACCTTGATGAGTTGCCGGTAGTTCTTTGGTCAATCAGGACGACGCCAAATCGAGCTACTGGCCAGACCCCCTTCTCCCTAATATATGGTGCAGAAGCAGTGCTCCCCATGGAACTCACATATGGGTCACCTCGAGTACTTGCCTACGATGAATTAGCGCAAGAGCAGCTGCGGCATGATGATGCCACACTCCTTGAGGAGAATCGTCTCCGGGCAGCTATGCATGCTGCATGTTACTAGCAAGCCCTACGCCGCTATCACAGCCGCAGGGTTCACGCCCGGAACCTTGAGGAAGGCCACCGTGTCCTTAGGCGTGTTCAGTCTGCCAAGCGTGCAAACAAGTTGACGCTGAAGTGGGAAGGCCCTTACCGGGTAGTACGTGTCAACAAACCTAGCGAAGTTCGTCTGGAGACAGAGGATGGCATCCCAATGCAGAACTTATGGAATATTGAGCATCTTCGCAAGTTCTACCCGTGAGGCGTGGTTGCCGGGCCTTACCCCGGCAGCCTGTTTTGTACAAGCATAGTATTCGAGACTTGTAACCCTTTGTACAAAGCCAGGCGCAGGCCCTGTGTGTAGCTGAATGATAGTAAATTGTTTTCATAAACCTTGCATGCATGATTTCTTGTTTGCTTAAGTATGATCTTAATGTGATTACACTAGTTTTTAGATAAGATGACTGACATGCCATAAAGGGCCTTGTGCTATCCTCCTTTTCTCTCTCTTGGTAAATGCGGAAAGGTTCCTCACGAGCAATTTCCCCGAGAGGAAAATAGAAGCAAACCCGTCGTTCATTCAGTCCCCGGCGACTCTCTCTCATCTAAAATGAAAAGAAGCATAGCGAAGAAAGATAAGTTTACTTTGCCTGCAACGTCCCATCACTCCAGGTAATACTTATGTATGAGAAACTTGCACGCAAGGAAACCTTGCCTCATCTACCATTCGCGCTACTGTCCTTGATTTGAGTCCACTCGACAAGGTTGGTTGTAGCTGTGTTTGGAGATGGTAAGGGACCGGCCTTTATTCATGCTCCTAACCCAGTTTTGAGCTCACTAAATGAGGTTTGATAGCAGCTTTGTTAAAGGCCGGCAAGAGGCTTTGCCGGAAACTTTTCTCACACAAGTGTATCGAGGGCTCATCCTTCAATATGTCTAAGTACATGTACGAGTATCCGGCAAGCTCTTTTTTCAAAATTGTGTGTACAAACAAGTATAAATCATACGAGTATCAACATGAATGAAGGATTACATAAATTTGATTCAAATTTGGCAAGTGCCTACATTTTTATTTAAAAAGATAAGTGCTCCGTAATGCCTTTCTTGTCCCTCTCCTCCTAGGACTTACATTGAGAAGGAAAGAGGGCAAAACGAGCGCCTGGGCAGAAGCCCAGCCTGACCCCGTCAGGACCAGCGGGACGCAGCCTGACAAGATCGGGAGGGCGCCTCCCCGGCAAGGAAGAAGAGGCCGGAGACGGAGAAAGCGGCTAGGTGATGCCCTGGTCACCCCCGCCAGGACAAGAGGGCCACGACTCAGCAGGGACACCGACAGGGAAGATGAAGCCAGAGTCCACGAGCCTGTCAGGGTCCAGCAGGAGGAAGCGGTGACGTACAGGCCAAGCACCCCTGGCAAATCGCTCTGCCGGGGTCCAGCTCCAGATGATGGTGCTGTCGATGCCTAGCTGACGGTGATGGTGCGGCCGATGTTCAGCCGGAGTCCGAGCTGTCGCCTTCATGCTTGACGACCGGGGGCTCGTCGTCTCCGTCTTTGCCTTCAGTGTCCTCCATGTCATTATCGCTCGAGGAGGAGCTTTCATCGTCGCTCGAGATTTCCATGCAGCATCCAAGGTGAGCACCTGAGCGCCCAAATACCTTGATGGAGAGCATATCGGAGTCCACCAACTTGAAGCGGAGGACATGCCCTTCCGCAACGTAATGCGCGCGGGCGAAAGTCTTCCAACCACACCTGAGAAGTATGACGCGAGGCGTGGGGAACTCGACGTTCACCCACACGGCGCCATTACAGCAGCTGCTCATGCGCAGCTGTAGCCCGAGCGACTGGTCGACCTCCATCACCCTGGCGAAGGGGCAAGTGAGCCGCAGGCGGCTGCGTGGAGGATCGCGCAGCTTGACGATGAACTCCAGCACCATGTCCCCCGCGTGGCCTTCTGGCGGTGTTGGAGCTGTTGGAGGAGGGGCGGCGAGTGCACCATTCCGTCCACCTCGACCGCGGGCATTTCGTCAACCCCGTCTGCGCCCCGTAGCTCCACCTCGTGCGCTGGATCCAGCCTCTGTAGCTGCAGTGGAGACAGGCACAGGGTGTCGAAGAGAAGCCTCGTCGCTACGGTTGGAGCATGAGCGTGGCCTCTTCCTCTCGCCATGGTGGAAGAAGCAGTAAGGTTGGAGAAGGGAGGAATGGTGGCTCTCCACTATTCTGGAGCAACCGCCCCGCCCCCCCAATCCAGCCATCTGCGTCCCTGGACGGCGTCCAGATTCATCAGCCACCCCACTACACCAATCTGAGGCGATGCATATTCTGCCAAGGCCCACGTTCCCGCGCCTTTCGCTTCCACCACCAACCTCACACAATGCATGCGGCGCGTGAGGTGGAAACGGCAGGCATAGTGGGTGAGCTAAAGGTAAAATGGCAGTTACCCCTGTTCACGCGCGGGTGCCCTAATGGGTTCCCGTGGACGTTGGCGCCCCTGGTTTACAGCGTGAACGATGCACACTGTCTGAGTGTTGACGGTACCATGGGAAACTTGGGGCCTGACTCAAGTCCAGATTAGTGAAGAAGCAAAGAAGATCTCAAAAACGTAACATCAGCCTCGGCAAGGCTGACATGTACGCCTGTGCATTTGATGGCGTACCCCAATGATGCCCAGCGGCACATATGGCCTAGGCCCGAGAGCTCCTGTCGGTGCAAGAACCATTTGTGTTTGCCGCCCGGACTTGTGCACAGGCGTGCGGCAGATCATACATCAAGTATCAATGCTTGACTCAGGATAAGCTAGAGAAACCGCTCTTCGTGAGATAAAGGAGCGCATTAAGAATACCAAACCAACCAGAGAAGCCCTTAGGAAGATCTCCCATGCCGGGCAGGCGAGTCCGGCATGGTCAAGACTGCGCCTGGGAATGAGGCCAAGCTGCCCCGGCAAGATCTTCGGGGCCACTAAGGCCAAAACAAGACTTCAAAACAAGAGCCCGATAGTAGCTTGAACTTTGTCGTGGTTTTGTCACGGTAGATGTCCTAGTGTAAGGACTTTGTCATGAGGCCATCACAACTAGGTAGTAGCTTGAATGGGGTTGGACGGGATCGAGAGACGCGGTTTTACCCAGGTTCGGCCCCTCGGGGTGGAGGTAAAAGCCTACATCCTGCTTGATTGATATTTATGATGATGATCTCGGTTACAAGGGCGGTGTTTCGCTACCTCTATCTTCAGAGCATCTACTTTGATCTTGTCTGAGACTTATCTGTCTGTCTAAACTTGTCCCTCTTTGGGTGCTCTGCCCCTCCTTATATAAGTTGAAGGGGCAGCTTACATGTAGAGTCCTAGTAGGATTAGGACTAGTCTATTTTCTATTAGAAGTCGGATACAAGTCCGGGTCGTGCTTGCCTTGCTATATCTTGCTCTTCTTGGACCTTCTCCGTGAGCCGGCCGTCCAGGCCTCTCCTTGAGCTGGCCATCTCATGAGCCGCCGAGTCTGGGCGGGTTACCGATGAAGCGCCAAGTCCCGGCCGTGTCATACTTCCGGCCGGGTTATACCGTGGGGTATATCCCTGACATTAGCCCCCAGTTTAATTTGGATTTATCCATGTTAAACTTATCCTATAAAATAAAAACAAGAACGAATTTCACAGGTTGGGAGTCAGGTCAAGGGTTCTTCTGAGCCGACATCTGTTCATCCTTAAGTCCTTGTCATTTCCATCTGTACAAACACTGGACCGAGGCAATCTCTGTCGAGTCGTGCAATTCTTAAGTTATTCCATTGTGTCTCTTTGTTATATTCAAGGGAATTCCTCCTGTAAAATCCGGGTCTCTTCGTTATAGCAGTAGGCCAGCTTCAAAATCAATTTGCTCACATTGGTTTCTTGTAGAAAAATATTGGAGAAAAATAATCCATTTGAGTCGGCTTCCAATGCTCTGACTTGACAAGAATATTAGACTTAAGATATTCATCTGATGTTCAGCCGGCTTAAGGATGTAGAACTTATCGAGTTGCGATCGTCGAAACTGTCAAGTTATAGAGATTGATAATACCGGGTCATGATTGTTACAGACGCCGGGTCCTTCTATGAATAGCTTGAGGATGTAAACTTTGCAAATTTCTCCACTAAGAATATGATACCCAGTTTGCTCAAAACTGAGAGCTTGAAGGTGTATCTCCCTTATATCCATATTACCTATAGCCCCCAAGTCTTAAGAGAGGAACGTAGTGATAGCTTAAGACTTGCTTCAATATAAATATTGCAAGTTTGGAGAAATCCGGGTTGTTCATTTGAGTCGCCGGGCATGAACTAAATATTTTGCATTTCACATGTGTGGCCCCCAAGGGCTGGCTCATCAATATTTGATGGGCCGGGTCTTCAATTTGGACCTTTTGATGTGTTGAAACAACTGAGCGATGTAACCCCCAAGTACTCGGTTGTCTTACCTGCAGCAACCTGGGACTTTGTGTTTGTCTTACGCTCATAAAACTTCAGCGAGTGTAGCCCCCAAGGGCCGGGTCATTATGCAATAATGAGCAGGGACTTTGTAGATCTGATTATGTAAACTTGAGCAGCAATGTGTAGCCCCCAAGGGCCAGCTCATCTTTGTTTGATGTGCCGGGTCTTCATATGACCTCTTAACTTGAAAATGACAGTACATTAGCCCCCAAGTGCCATGTTGAATGTTCACAACCACATGGGACTTGATGTTTTGTAGGCCAAATTAAACAGATGTATCCCCCAAGTGCCGGGTCATTCGCCAGCGGCGACTCGAGACTTTGGAAACTTGAACAATGTAGCCCCCAACTGCCGGGTCGTGTGCCTGCGGCGACTCGAGACTATTCCTTCCATTGTCGAATAAAATGAGATCCACTATTTGGATGATGTTGCTGAGTGCTTTGCATATCAATGTTGTTAAATCCATCATGAGTGTTGCCTTGCATAACACTTCATATTTTATTGCCTTTGATAAATCTAGTTGTCATGACCTTTGCCATGATATCCTTGCTTCAATTTTTGCTCTCCTTTGTAGCATTGCAATAATCCAATTTGCAAATTGCAACTGGTAATTTATTATACCATGCTCCTTACTATGAGCTGGTATTTTGGATTTAAAAGAATATAGCCATCTCTCTGAGCCAGCTTTGAAATCCGCAATCATTTAATACTGGTTATAATAAACCATTATGATGACCCGGCTCTCAATTGTAAGCCAGTCTTGTAGATGTAATATGTACTTGCAATTTGTTTCAAAGTCGGCTTTGATAGCTATGTTATTTGAAATTGGTTTTGATAAACCATATAATACCCGGCCATTTTAGCTATCAAGGATTTGTTTGTTCCTGCATAATTACAATGTAACCCGGTTTGAAAACCGGCTCTTGCAAAATATATACATGCATATGATGCATTGTATGATGATGCAATGTATGTGTATGATAACAGAGTATAAAAATGTCGGCTTTCGAGGCACGACAATAAGACCAGCTTTTGAGGCTCAGTTCTTGCTTCAGTGAAGCTGGCATGATAGCCTTGGTTTATCCTTGCTTTTCGTAAGCCGACTCTCACGTGACTTAAACCACCGTTTTAACCTTGACAAGTTCAGGGTCATAAAGATTGACTTGTCAAGAGTACAGTGGGTCACCTTTTTAGAATAGCATCTTGCATACAGGCAGGTTTAACCAATATATTGTGGCGTTTTTCCGGGTCAAGAGGGTGAGAAAGCTAAAGTTGCTGAGTTGAAAGCCCCCAAGTGACATATGATGAAGGAATGAAGACTCGTACATAATATATTGGACAAAATGACAGAGGCCCCGAGTTTTGGGGATGCCGACTTTATTATCATTGATCATAATATGATACGCGAATAAGGCAGGATACCCATGTTTGAACCGTGCATCATGGCAGCTAGTTCTCTTTGGCAACTTTTACTATTTCGCCACTAAGGCAGGGTACTCATGTTTGAAGCGCATCAAGGCAGCTAGTCCTCTTCGGCAACCTTTACTGTTTCGCCATTAAGGCAGGGTACACTTGTTTGAACAGCGCATTATGGCAACTAGTCCTCTTCTGCAACCTTTACTGTTTTGCCATTAAGGCAGAAGCCCCTGGGACCGGGTTGTCTTCCTTGAAATGAGCGGGGTTCTTGAATTTATTGAAACTGGCTGAATCTGCCGAGTTATGTCTGTGTAGCCCTCGAGTCTTAAGGTGACTTCGAGGAGTTGGCTTGAGATTCTTCATACTTGAATGTGCCATAAATCAGCATATAACTGACAGCGGAACGCTGGAATGCGTTGAAACTAGAGACAATGTGGCGAGTTGATGATCTCTGTGACGCTCGTCGTATGCCCTCCCATGCTTTGCTATTTTCTCTTGGTCCGGTTCTCCTGGCTCCACGAGAGCCATTATATATATATTTTTCTTTTGCTAGCATTGAATTGTTGGCTCAATAGTAGCCGGGTGATATGGCTTCACCATGGATGGTTCTTTCGCGGCTAGCTCCTTGTTTTCTCAATGTGTTGAAGGGGACCAGATCATAGGGATAGCCTGTTAATGTGCCTATCCATTGGGTAACCCGGTGCAGGTGGAGGCTGGTAATGTATTATTACTTGCTCCAGTGTTATTGGAGATGACCGGGCCACATGGGTGGTGGTCTGCGCATGCCTGCTGAGCAGGCCGCATAGACGGGCGCTGCTCCAGTGTGTTGATGTAGACGCGGGAATCGGCCATGGTATTGGAAGCCGGCACGGACGGGCGAGTCGTCCGTGGCATGTTGGTGTAGACTGAGCCATAGAAGCGGCGGCTTGCAGACAAGTTCGTCGAGCAATGCAGCACGGTCGGATGCTGGCGCATCATAATGTTTGTGTGAGCTCTATATCTGTGGCACGACGATCACTCTTTCAGTGAATAATTGTCCTGTATAACAAAGATTGCAAGCCAGAGTAATTGTTCTTGACAGAATAAAAATGTATCAATAAAAGTTGACTAGATGGATTTCACCTGATTTGTTCTGGCAACAAATGAGCCTTATGTAGCAACCATATATATCCTGATAATGGTACGACCCATCTAGTGTAAACATAATACTCTGATAGTTAGCAGTCGCTTCATATGGGAGCGTCACTTTGCAGTACAGTTGATGAGTTTATTTTCACCCTCATACAAAGAATATTTGTGTTAATCCTCTCGAGGTACTTGCCAGATGTTAACACAGTCAGGCATATAAATTGATGCAATGCCATGTAATGTCACTAGATTATTTCAGGGTTAGCTGTTGATTGTGCATATATTAAAGAGTTTTGAGCTAAGGCATTCTAATGTTGTTGCACAGCCAGTATACCAATGATAAAACTTGTTACTACCTTTAGATTTTTGCATTGTTAATGCTTTTGGATTACATATATCACTTCATGATGTAATAATAAGTCAGTTTTTTTGTATAGTGTCACCAAAATGTCAAGTCGGTGATGGCATTTTATTTCAGTTAAACTGCACAAAAAATTATGAAGACAAGAGGAAAGGTCAGGAGTGGGCACCTCCTCTTGTTGTTTTCTTGATTCATTTAATCAAGTTTTTATATCCGGTCGATTATCAAGATTGGGATAGCCATTTTTCAGGCCCCCTAGAGTTCGAAATGATATTTACCTTGAAGGTACATGGTTTGCAATTTTTTTATACTGTCACTAGTTAATTATGTTAGTTACCTTCAGACTTTTGTATTTGGTCTAATGCTGTTGCACAACCAATATACCAATGCTGAAACTTGTTACCTTTAGATTTTGTATAGTTAATGCTTATAGAAATCTTACAGTGCTAGCTTATGGAAATATGTTCACTAAAACCATTCTACTGTGCCTCATACTAAAAAAACTACTCTACTGTTGGACTAGCCACTGGATTAGTGTATATTTGTACTACTCAATTGGTGTTGCGTTAGCGTATTTTTATTACTACCTATTTTTCTAAATACAAGACGTTTGGGTACATTAAATTGAACTGCAAAAATGTCTTATATTAAGGAACAGAGGGTGTAGAATTCATTCAAATTATGCCGGCAAAGCTAGTCACACCTTTGTTAGAATTAATGTTCATTAAGTTATCGGAGGAGATCTGCATTTTTTTCTCTATTGCCTGTTCATTACATACCTGACATCATAATGTAATGGTAAGTCATTTTTTTGTATAGTGTCATCGAATTGTCAAGGCGGTGATGGCATTTTATTTTAGTTGAACTGCACAAAAATGCTTAAAGAAGAGGAAAGTTCACGAATGGTTCAATCTTTCACAAAATACTATGTATGCCTTCTTGACATCTGCCATTGTTGCCTTATTTATTCCTTTAGATAGGTGGTTGGAAATAGTCTTGCTACCTTTTCCCATTAAGAAATTGGAATGCTTATATTTGTGATTCTATGCTTCAACTAGTGCCACTTCTATAGTAATCACACTTTCAATATATGTTGAAACAGGGATGCTCGATTTTAGTGGAACTACACAAAAAGTCTAAATAGCTGAACATTATGAGCATTTTTTCTTCCAACCAGTTATATCCAATTGGTTGCACTATGAGTTGTTCATTACCAAGGTACATGGTTTGCTACTATTTTGCTACTATTTTTGTACTATCATTAGATAGTAATATTAGCGGTTTGCATGTAAATTTATTGGCAGGGTGGACCTCAATTGGTGGTGCAGGACTTGATTCAATTATTGGATGCTCAATTTCGGTTGTATCAATTTCACCTCTTCCATCACTACAAACATGGATATACTTGGTCTGATGAAGAATAGGGGCTATATTTCTGCTCTGTACCAGCAAATCAATTCAGTACCAAATTGTCTAGTACAAAACAAGACAGTATCAAATTGTCCACTGCAAAACATTTTTTTGACTGAACACTGTGAGGCAAAAGCCCCACAGCCATTTATTAAACCACAGAACACAAACTCTTACAATAAAGGTAAACTAAACTAAGTTAAACTATCTAAAATTAGGGTTAGAGAGCCCACCTATTTACAACAACAATTACATGACAACCAGGGATCATGGCAAAGCATTGATCCAGTGCAGCAACAAGGGTTTAATTGAGGCCTTCATCCTGTGGGAGTGCAAGGTAATGTCATGGACGAATTTAGCCTTCCATGCACCAAAAGATGGCCTAATGTTCCTGAAGATTCTGTCATTCCTAGTAATCCAGATACTCCATGCTGCAAGATAGACAACCTCAAAGAAAAAAGGTCTTCGAAAACTTCTTTTAGCAGCCAGGATATAGTCTCTGGCAGATAACCCTGCATACCATTGGACCTATAAATAATCCCAAACTCTGGTACTGAAAGTGCATTTGAAGAAGAGTTGATCTATGTCTTCTTTTAACTGGGCTACACATAGTGGAAATCGATTATCATCTTCCACAGATCTCCAGTGTCTTCTGAGAAGCATATCTCTTGTGTTAAGCCTATCATTGAGCATTAACCAAGCAAAGACTTTGATTTTCATGATACATCTACTTTGCCAGATCCATTTGCCTGGGTCATCATTGGGAAGTGAAGAATGCATCATAGTATAATAGCTCTTGGCAGTATATATTCCCTTGCCAGGTATCCAAGACCAGGAATTAGGCTCATTAGGATTTCTCTGGAAACCTTGTATGTCATCCATAAGGAGGGTAAGCTCATCCATTGCTTCAGGGGAAATAGGCAGTTGGAAATAAGTAGCAATGTCAGGATTTTCAACAAAATCTTTAACTAAAATCTTATCATTGAGCGCAAATGAAAACAGTCTGGGAAATCTCTCCTTGATAGGAATGTGACAATCATGTAACTTCCATGAATCATGCCAGAATAGAGAGCTATTACCATCATTGATTGTGATTACATAATGCCATCTATAAAACTCATTCAATTTCATTATATCCCTCCACCAAAAGGATCCATAGTGCACTGTTGCATGGGGAACTATGCCATTATAATAGCTATCCTAGATCAAAGAGACCCAAGGAATATCAGCCTTGTTATAGAACTTGTGAAGGTGCTTAGTGAGCAATGCTTTGTTCTGAATTGCAAGATTGATGATACCCATGCCACCTTTATCTTTTGGCTTGCAAACCATAGACCAGGCAGCCAAAGATTGCTTTGGGGTGTCAGAGTTTCCTCTCCATAAGCATTGCCTCATTATTCTTTCCAATTGCTTAATAATTCCAGCAGGTAAAGTGAGACTGCATAGGAAGTATATAGGCATATGACAATACTGACTGAAGTAGCTGCAATCTAGCACCTTGAGATAACATTGAAGAGCTAGCAGAGAGCCTCCTCTCAACTCTATCAACTACATGGACCAAGTCCTGAATTCTAGGTTTGGTAGTGCCCACAGATAGGCCCAAATATGTGAAAGGTAAAGTGCCAACCTGACATCCAAAAACTGTTGCTAGCCTGCTGGTTTCTTCAAGTGTAACATTTATGGGCAGAATGCATGATTTGTGCAAAATTACCTTTAAACCAGTAGACTTAGGGAAATCAATCAACATTTCTTTGAGATCTATCAACTGTGTTTCATCAGCTTGAACTATGAGCAGTGTGTCATCAGCATATTGGACAATTGGGAAGTCAGGGTCATTTGATGGAATTGGGAGGGATAATAAACCTTGTTGGAGCATTTGGTTAACCACAGTTTGCAGCAAATCAGCAGCAATGACAAAAAGAAGTGGTGAGAGTGGGTCCCCCTGCCTGACCCCTCTTTTCCAAATAAATTGTTTACCTGGAACTCCATTTAGAAGGATGGAAGATGGTCTAGAAGAGAGAAGCTCTTTGATCCAACCAATCCATTTGTCATCAAAACCCTTATATCTCAGCATGAGCAGAATCAGGTCATGTTTAACAGTGTCAAAAGCTTTAGCAAAATCCAGTTTCAGAATAAGAATTGGTCTTTTAGATTGATGACACTGATGAATATATTCTAAGCTCCAAGCAATGCAGTCTTGAATTGATCTCGACTTAAGGAACACATACTGATTTTTATTGATGCAGGTGAGGATAACCTTCTGTAATCTATTTGTAAGGAGCTTGGTGAGAAATTTAAGACAGGTGTTTGTAAGAGATATGGGCCTATAAACATTGGGTCCTTCAGGTGTGTGAACCTTTGGTATGAGAGTAAAAAGTGACCCATTTATGCTTTGGAGGGTTATTCTTCCATCAAAAAAGTCAGAGAATAACTTGAGAAAATCATCTTTAATGATGTGCCAACATCTCTTAACAAACAGGCCAGTGAAGCCATCTGGTCCTGGTGCTCTGTCCTGGGGTAAGTGTTTTAAAACCTAATTAATTTCCTCTTGAGAGAAAGGTCCAGACAGGCTCTCAAGGCCAGGAACAGGTTGAATGATATTCTCCAGGTCAAATTGCATATCAATTCCATGAGCTATCCCCATTCTATCCTTATAGGAGGCCCAAAACAAACCGGCCATTTGATTGTGAGAGGTAACCAGCATGCCATCCTCATTTCCAAGGCTAGAAATTGTATTCCTTCTGAATATTTCTGTTGCCATTGCTTGGAAGAATTTGGAGTTTTCCTCACCCACTTTAATCCAACGAATGATGCATCTCTACTTCCAGTAAATATATTGCAAATGCAGCATGTCCTCCAGATGTAGCTTCACAGTCTTTCTGAAATTAAACTCTGGCCTAGTCAAAGGTCTTTGATCCTCAAGATTATCAAAAGCCAAAATAACAGCATTAGAAGCCTGCATGAGAAGCTTTAATCTTGAGAGGCCAGTGTGCCATTTCCTTAGATCATATCTTAATTGCTTGAATTTTTCAGTCAGGATAGCTGCAGAGTTTGACTTATTAGTAGGAGCAGACCAAGAATAATGGACATGGTCCAAAAACCCAGGCATGTCCACCCAATAGTTCTCAAAATGAAAAACCTTAGCTTTGGGTATGGATGTTGAGATGGAAACAACACAACGAACATGATCAGAGCCAGTTTTAGCTAGGGGATACACCATAGTGTTTGGATATTCAAGAGTCCAAGATGGTGTGGTGAAGAACCAATCAAGTTGTTCCAAAAGAAGATTTTATTGCATGTTAGACCATGTGTATGACCTTCCCTTCAAAGGCAGTTCAAGGAGACCCAAATGTCCAATAATTTCATTGAAAATAAACATGTCATTAACATCACCCCCTGGCAAGTTTCTGTTGTCCATAGATCTGATGAAATTAAAGTCACCCAAAAATAGCCATAGCTCAACTTGTGGTATTTGGATATGGTAAAGCCAATGCACAAAAGAGTCTCTTAACTATCCCTGACAAGGCCCATAGACATTCACAAAGGTCCAGGTTTGATTATTATGTGTTGAGGCAAAATTGATGATAATTCCAAAACTTTGGACCTCAACAAGTGTACCAGTTAAAGCTGATGAGCACCACAGAACTATTATACCCCCAGAAGCACCCACAGAGGGTGAATAAACAAAATTATCAAATCTTCTTGGGCAAAATTTTCTAATGGCCCTGTGGTCAAAAAATTCACACTTTGTTTCCTGTAAACACACCACAGAGCATTGACTCTCTTCAATTTTGGCCCTAACAACCCTCTGTCTAATTTCATAATTCAAGCCTCTGACCTTCGAGCAGAGCAGCTTCCAATCTCTGTTAACCGTTGCACTCATTATGAAACTTGATGAAATAAAGAGCCAAGAATAGTATCACATAATAATACTGCCAGAAATCATAACCATAAGTCTGAAACTGATAGTTTGAAACACCCCTAAAGTTCACAGACCACACACACAAGTCTGAATGAAAACAAAAGCAAACCAAAATGGAAGACCTGGCAGTACAAGGGACCTGCCTCCCTGACATAGAACATGATGGTTTACTTATCATTAGGAACATTGTTATCCTGTGACTGCTTGGGCTCAGCCATAAGCTGGTCCGTAGTTAGCTTCTCAGGTGAGATACCCAAAGAGGCACCAAGGGTCTGCATGACAATGATAGGTGTCGGAGGAGGACCATCATCTGTCTTGCCGGAGGTTTGCTCATGCTCATTAGTCACCTGAGTCTTGAGCTTCTTGGCTCGTGGTTGACGTGGCGGCCGTGGCTTCACAGGGATGGCTGAGGTAGGCTTGAAACCTTGAAGTTTAGCAGCACTTCGAGTCATTCTCCTATCTGAGTAATCAGAACGGGGAGCAACCAAAGACTTCAGTTTCTTGGCCCTCCTCTTGGTAGCAGGTGGGCTCTTGAAAGGAGGAATAGGTTGTTCTGTAATGGCAATGGGATCTTGCAGATTCTGGTCCGGGAGTTGAGATGTCATGCCTGGTTCATCACTGAAAGACAGTTTATGCGCAACAGGTCTTGATGGAGAGGGTACCGAGGAAAAGGAGTGCAGAAGATCCTGTTGCTGAACCTGAGGCCACTTGAAAGGTAGATCAACCTGAAAAGCTTGCATCCAGGAGTGCTTTAGTGGCACAAAATCAGTCAGCAGTGAGAATTGCCTGGGTATCTTTGATGTCAGAAAGCTAGGCATCAGTGAATCAAAGGACCTCTGCCATATCATATCAGGTGGTAGGACTGGGCCAAAAACAACTCTAGCTGCACCAACAAAGAGAGGTGCCTGCAATGGTGGTTGATAAGGAATAATAGCAAGGTTGATATTTTCTGCCACCTGTATATCCTCCACAACCCGATCAGCTTCCACTGGCCCTTCTGTAGATTGATTAATCTAAATTTCATCTGCTATCTGATCCCCTGCATGCTGAACGTCCTCAACCTAAAATTCTCCAACTTAGGGGTTGACAACTGGGCTAGGTAGCCCATCAGCCAACTGATGCTCTAGGTGAGGCCCATTGAGTACTTGATCCACCGGAGGCCCATCAACAACAAACTGATTGCCCTGAGAGGAGTCATTGGATCCCATAGATGGGTTCAAAACCATAGAGGCTTGATCTTGTTGCACCTGTGGCTGAGCAATTGTTGGTTCCTCAACTGGGTCTTGCCGTGGTTGACCCCAACCATCCTGATGGTCCTGCTGAGGCTGCTGTTGTTGTTCAGGTTCCAATGGCTGCGGCACATCATTCAAACCAAGCGTAGGGTATGGTGGTACTGCCCAAAAATTCTCATTAGGCTGAAGAAGTCTAGCCATAGGGTGAGGATTGCCATCAAGGGGCATCATATCCTCATCTTGTGGCAACTGGTCAGCAAACGCAGCTATTAAGATGTGACCAGAAGTTGTCCATGAGACTACCGCTCTTCCAACAGTGGCAAACTGATGAAAATCCACATCTCTTGGGACTAGCAAGTTGTCAGGGAAGGAAGCAAAGACCAAAGAATGGACCAAACGATCCTCATCATGATTCCAGTAATGAAATTGCCCAAAAGTGCCCACAACCTCTTCTAGAATCTCATCATTATGGTAATCAAGAGGAACTCCTATGAACATAAGCCAACCTGTTCGATGCCCTTGTAAGGCTCTAAAACCTTCTCCATCATCATGAAAGATTTCCTCCCCATGCTGATCTAAACCAAGCAGCCACGACGCATGATTGACCAATGTGCTACGAATGACTGGGTCTTGCATCTGATAGAGACCGACCCCTTGAAACCATGTTTGGGTGGACAATACTGGAAGTTGAAGCTCACCGATGATAAAGTCTCAAACTTGTTGGCGAAGAAAAGGCACATTCTCTTGCTGTGGCAGAGGCTCGACAATCCCCACCATGTAGGATTCATGGCGGCGAGGAGGAGTGTGAGCTGGGGTGTAGAACATACGCGGCAGGTGATTGGACCAGCATCGACAATATCATGTCCCGCCGGTAGGAATCGCCTCGAATCAAGCTCATAGTTCGCCATGGGCGGTTGATGAGGAGGCGGCGAGCGGTCTGGTGGCAGCGTGTGGCCTATGGATGGCGGAGGAGGACACACAAGCTGCAGAAGAGGGCAGTCAGGAGCTTTGGCAGGGTATCTTTTGCACTATTTGGGAGCACGAAGAGTCCGAGGTGGTATGCTCGAAGGCACGAGACTCGAGGTTGGTAGCTGGGCTACTAAATTTGGGAACCCAAACCTTTAATTCAGGCGGTGACCGCGTGCAACCTTGCTTAACATGACCCAGTCAGAAACAATGACGGCATCTGATTTTTTTCATGCACGTATACAATTTATGACCCATGCCCAAGCAATGCGAGCAGTCCCAAACTTGTGCTGCCATCTCCCCCACCAGTTCATCTAAACCTTGAAAGTCTTGAATAATTTCCACAGGTGACTTGTTGGGTGACCGTTCTGGGCTTACAGAAGGACCAGGGCCCAATAGGGTACTAGGTGGGGTATAACAAAGCCCATTGTCAGATTTAGATGAGTCATCGTCCGAGAGAATTAGAGGATTCTGAATAGTACCCTCGGAAGGAAACGTGACCGAAACAATATCTGGTGAGATGATTATCCCATTATTTTTGCCATGCGTATCCCGAGAAAGATGGGTTGCCGGCGTAACAGAACCAAACTGTAATTCCAACGCCATCTCCGACGAGGGGATCACCGGCAGCGGGCTGCTGCTTATCAAGATAGGCTCAGACAATGTAGCATGAGAAGAAATCAATTCCTGAGGATCAAGTGTATAACCCGCATCATGCTGGACTATAGAAATCTCCTCCGCATTGGCATTGTAACGATAACCTTTGCATGCATTATAATTAATGAACGTAGCAAAACGCAGCTTCTTGCAAGAATGATTGACATCCTTGGAACGCAAAGAAGATTTTGCAGGGGCATGCATCATGGCGGCTAAACCTCATCTAGCCCTACGCTTGGACGGGCTAACTAGGGTCCATTCCTCATTGCACTCAACTTGCCAGGATTTGAACTCCTTAAACCAATTTGGACCCCCATGACCCCAGTGATGAAAATGACACTTGAACTGAGGACAAACATGATTTCTTTGATGCAATATGAAGAAGCCAACCTCTTTGCATGACACATGGAAAGAAAAAACACGGTCACGTAAACATGATACCTTCAAGGAAGAACAATATCCACCAATGGCCGCCTCAAGGGCTAATGCCACATTGTCTTCAGTCAGACGGAAATTGTGTCTTGCAAAGGAAACCACCATGATGAAGTCTCCAGAATCATCAGAGGGATGCACCGTGCATCTCATGGATATCCAGATTTCTTGCGAGAGACCAATACCATGAGAGAAGTCAAACCAAGAGCAATGGAAGGCTGTACCGCCATGGAGATGAATCCCCACAGGGGTAAACCAGCATGCCGGAGAGGATGAGTGGGCTAGATGGTGATTTCGACGGCTAGATGTGGAGATCACCGGAGGTGTGGCGGCTAGGGTTACGGTGGGGTGGGTGGGGTGGGCGACATGTCTCATGATAGCCTCCAGTGCAAAACATGACAGATGCTAAGTAGAAACGACTAGCAAAGATGTGTTTAAACTGAAAATACAAGGTGGGGTATATGTTAACTAGCTGCTTAGTATTTGTGCAAATAGATGTCTGCCCATTGCTATTTGGCAAACAAATAAAGTCTCGTGGTTTTTTCACTGCAGATGTCCTTGTGAAAGGACTTAGTCGTGAGGCCATCGCCGCGAGGTAGTAGCTTGAACAGGGTTGATCGGAATCGAAAGACAAGGGTTTACCCAGGTTTAGCCCATCACGGTGGAGGTAAAATCCTACTCCTGCTTGATTGATATTGATGATGATGATCTCGATTACAAGGTGCGACTTGGCTATACTAGTACTCGAGAGCTTGTAACTTAGTCTTTCTACCTCAGGGGCTCCCCTTTATATATAGGTCGAGGGCCTGGGCTTACAACAGAGTCCAGCTGGTACTGCAAACCGTGCCCTAATATGTTTCCTACTTCTCTTACTTCCCAAGTAAAAGAACCACGGCGTCCTTCGGTAAGCCGCCGCCTCTGGTGCTGGGCCATAAGCCGGCTTACTCTCGAGTCACCCCATGGGCCTTGAGGTCTTGGTCACCATAGACCATGTCAAGTCTTACTTAGCAGGCTGCCACTGGATAATCTGGCCCTGAACGGGCGGGTCATACCGTGGGGTTATATCCCCAACATTAGCCCCCAGATTGACTTGGATTCATCCATGTTAATCTTTAGACTGACAATAATTCCGGGCCATCTTCCCTTTTGAATCTGCGTTGTGGCCGGGTCATAGGTTCCGGCTTATGATACTTTCACACTGTCATTTTCTATCTCTTTGAAATATGATGTCATCCTCCAGAATTTCAGAGGCTCAAGTGTGACGTCACAGCGAATCTTGTATATATCCGTCAGGCCCAAAAATCGAGGCGCCCTTTACTCGAAAATTTATTGTGTCTCCTCTATTTTCACGCCTGCCTCTTCTCCTCCACTTCCTTATAAATATACCCAAATGGGTTCACTTTTTCCTTTTACTGCTTCGTTCACACACTTCTTCTTCTTCCTTGCACCTTGGTCACCCGCAATCGGAGCCCTGCCACCATGCGACCACGAGTCCTCCGGCGACGTCAACCACATCCTCTTCTTCACGTGCACCGCCATCGAGCCTGCTCAAGATCATCCCCAAGTCGTTCACCACATCTAGGTATGACTCATTTCCCCCATTAGATCTGTAGCAATGCCACAGCGTTCTTCATAATTCATCGATGTTCTTCGGTTCATACCGCCATTGCCTGCTATTTTAGATCTAGATTCATATGAAACTTTTGTAGAAATACTCTATTAGTGATAGCAACACCATTTTTGCATCTGGAAACTTCATATCCTTGTTAGACCCTATGAATAGGCTAGTCAATGTTTCCACTGTCCACCTTAGGTTTAATGAATGTTTTTCTTTTTGAACAATTTTGTAGATCCATGGTGGCCATCGTGCAACGTGCTACTTCTTGAGCTTGCGTTGGTTTTTTCCTTGAAGAGGAAAGGGTGATGCAGCAAAGTAGAGATAAGTATTTCCCTTAGTTTGAGAACCAAGGTATCAATCCAGTAGGAGGAACACACAAGTCACCAATGGTTGCACCTACACAAACAAACAAATACTTGCACCCAATGCGACAAAGGGGTTGTCAATCCCTTCACGGTTACTTGCAAGGATGAGATCTGATAGAGATAGGTATAAAAGATAAATAGAAGTGCAAAATAAAGTAAAGGTAAATAAATTGCAGCAAGGTATTTTTTGGGTTTTTGGTTTTATAGATCTGAAAATAATATGATAACAATAGACCAGGGGGCCATAGTTTTCACTAGAGGCTGTCGGAATCGGGGCTCTGTGGACCCAAACAAGGTTTGAACTCTGGGGTGTGCGCGAAGAACTCGGCTAGGCTACGACTTGCTGCTCACCGCCTCACGACTTGGCTCCGGTGTGCTCTAGTGGGAGGGAAGAAGAGATGGACATGATGATTTACCCAGTTTCGGGACACCTTGCGGTGTAAGACCCTACTCCTGCATTGTGGATGGATTGCCTCGCGAGGAGGATGAGTATGAACTAGTACAAGGGTGAGCTGCCTCTCGAGGGCTCAAGGATCGATGGATCCGATGCCTGATCTCTCCCCTTCCTCTATGGTGGAGACTAACCTATATTTATACTGGCCCCAGTCCTCTTCCCCCAAAGCTCTAGGCGGGAAGGGAGTCCACAACGACCAAGTTTGAAGGGGGACAGGAGTACACCCTATCCTGACTAAAGGTGGTCTTCGCCTGCAAAGCTTCTAGTCATGACGCGCTGGTGGGCTCGGTGGTGACCTCCATCCTGCCGAGCCAGTGGGCTTGGTCTTGTTGCACTGGAATGACAACCTTTGGGGGATTCCTTAAGAACCCGCATGCTGGCTTGGTCCCTCTAGCACCAAAGAGGAAATTGTCCTGGACTACTCCCGCTGGCGCCCTCCTGGCTTCGGTCGTTATGGCTCACGTCACCATGCGCCTCGTGAGCCGGGGTGAGAGCCTAGAGATGTCCGCTCCTCAGGAGACAGCTCCTCGGGAGGCCTCGATGTAGTTCGCCTCGCAAGGCAGGGGCCCTCGTGAGGGTATTGCTCGTGATGTCTTGGCGCTAGGCCGCACCGGGCCTTCGACGATGCCACATGATGGGCCACAGGCAGACGGCCCTGGGCACCCCCGGTCCCAGAACCCCGACAGTAGCCCCCGGGCCCGCAGCGCACACGGCCTTGTTCGAAGGCGGAGACGAAGAGGAGGGGAGAAGCGGCATGGGCCCCAACCACCTGTGGGCCAGGCTCGATCCATTGCGCATGGAGGGGCTTGGATGCCCCCACTTCCCCAAGTTGCCTCGGCAACTGCCCAGGCTGACATAAAGCCTGGCGCACACCACAGGGCCATCATTGCTCTTAAGGGGAAGGGGCGCAGGTTGGCCTCCCCCGACTGCTTATAAGAGGGCGAAGGGGCGGAGCACTCGGCCCACCTCTGTCTTCTCACCTCTTTGCCTTCATCCTCCACCACTACAACCATGGCGCCTGTGAGAAGGTTTTCCGCCGCCGAGAAGGGCAAGGCGGCGCTGGAGGGATCAGAGTCACCGCAGCCGGCCAGGGGGCGAGGCCGCCCTCCGAAGTCCACCTCTATGCCTGTGGCGCTTCCCGGGGGCGCGGGCGAGCTCCATTGCTGGCCCGCACTGGCTCTGTCGGCCACAGGAAGAACCCTTCCTGCGGACGCGGCCATGGGGGTTGAGGTAGCCGTGGTCGAGGAGGAAGAGACGGGGCTGCCGCCTCGGGCATGGGCCCACTCTGCTGACTCGGCCGGCGAGTTTGTCGTGTGGATGGACAGCCCGCCAAGTGCCCGGCTCCAGCTCCCGGGTGCCTCTCGGGCTGTGGTTGCAGCCGGATGGCTGCTGTAGCAGGTCCTCCTCTGTGGAGGCTGAGGTCATCCCCTCCTGCTTCTTGTACGTGACGCGAGGGTGGAAGTCGTTCACTCGTGCTCGCGGCTTGAAGGGGGGCACACGCATCACTTCAAGTTCAACGGGGCGGCGATGCTCTTCATGAAGATCTTCGAGTAGACCGGCTGCCGCCTTGGCTGCTACCCGGAGAGCGACGGCAGCGGCGGCGACCACCCCTCCTCCGGCGACGATGGCCACAGTAGTGGCAGCAACGTCTTCAGCGGTAAACTTGACCTTGGCGATGGCCGCGGCACTTCTAGCGGCGACGGCACCTCCTCCGGGGAGAGCGGAAGCGACGACGACTACGACAAGCTGCCACGCCGCCACATCAAGGTGGAGGATGACTCTGACTAGGCGCCTGTGACATCGAGTTCGGAGCCTCTGGAGCGGCGGCCTTCGGGAGGAAGTTTCTTTTGTTCTTTCCTGCACTTGGATGACATGGGCCCCGTGGGGGCATGTAAGAAATCGCGGCGCTTGCACCTTTATTTTAATGCTTCTATCTTGCGTTTAAATCATCGTGGCGTCTCTCGTTTGGGCTCGGCCCCTTTTCTTTACGATCGCTTAGTGCTCTACGTCGCTGGGACCCAGCCCCCAAGCAAGCCTCTACCGTCGCTGGTTTGCCAGGTCGCGATGCCTCGGCCAGGGCCAGGAGGTGAGGGGCTCGAGGTCCGGTAAGACCTCCTGAAGCGTGATGCTCAAGAGATCCCCCTTGACACGCAAGCGGATCTCGAGAGAGAAAGGCTCTTCGCCCAGACGAGATTGTGAAAGTAGTGGCGGATCGTTATTAAAAGACTCATGCTTGGCGCGAAGAGGACGACTTAGCTTATGGGGCAGCGCGAGGCATTCGCGGCCTGCGGGTGATCTCTGCCACTTGAGGGCGCGCTTCCTTGGGGCTTTGGTTACTTGTGCACCATTTCTTTGCGATGGGTTAGCACAAGTCCCGTGAAGGGCATGTAAAGCATCGACGTCCTTTGCATTTTAATGGATGTAAATTTGGCCTAACTGCGGACCTCTCGCCGACATCCCCTCGCGAGGTCTGCTTCTCTTTTTCCCGCTCGCCAAGGTGCTCTACGTCATCGGGACCTAGCCCTCGAGTGAGGCTCAGCCGCCGCTGGTATGTCAGGTTGTGATGCCTGGGACAAGGCCAGGGGTTGAGGGCCCAAGAGCTAGTAGGAACTCCTGAGGCGCGATGCTCAAGAGTTCCCCTTTTAACGTGCAAGCGACTCGCCCGAAAAAGAAGTAGCGCGCCTCGCGAAGGTCACAAGGAGAGGCACCTCGGTTGGCAGCGACACAGTGTAAGGTAGTTGTACTTAGCTTTTACCGGCCAGCCTGTTGCCTGTCCAGTGCCGACCCTCCTGAGGTGGCAGGGCCTCGCCTAGGTACTGCTCGAATGCCTGTCTACTGAAGTTCCTGTGCATTGACGGATTATGAGGTATGAAGGGCAATGCGCGCTTGTTGATCTACTGATGATTGTTTCGTGAGAAGACAAGGCACTAAGGACCTGATGAGGTGACGTGCACGGGGCCATCCCGTGAGCCAAAGCTTGATCGCTTAGATTTATCAACGCTGCAAGGATGGACCCGAGCACACGCGTCGTGCCGATAGCCCCTCTCATGGGACATTCAGGAGGAGAGCTGCTAACGCGTGAAGCCTGTGGGGCGATGCCTCTAGAGGCGATGGGTTATCAAGTGCAGGGTTAACAGTCATGGCAACTCATAAAAGCATAGCTGGTTTTCGGTACATAAGCAGAAACATCACGGCAGCAGGGACGGACCCTGACCAGCCTGAGGATAATGCAGCCCGGGGGGCGCCCATAATTGAGCAACCAAAAAGACACCTGGCAATGATTTTGCGGAAGTGTCGAGGAAGCCGATGAAGCGTGCTGCGGAGGTTCGCTCCTCACGAGCCGGGCGGCTCCAGAGGCTCGGAGGACTCGCGAGGGGTCGGGGCCTCGGGAGGTGCCAGCGCCAAGCGCCTGGCCTCGTGAGAAGCCAACGCGAGCTGCGCGAACCGCTGGTATGATGCTCCCACATTCACCAGGCCGAAGGGCATGCGGATGTAGTCGCAGGGGAAGCCTCCGCTCCGGCCGACACGCGACGGCCAGAAGAGGTCCTCAGAAGCGGCTCTGTTGAGGCCTGGGATGTTGACGCAGACGCGCAGCTCGACGCCCGAGTCGGGAGCAGCAGCTGCACTGGTGGGACGTGCGGGGAGGCGCTCGCCACCCATGGCTTGTGCTTCCAGAAGTTCCTCGATCGCCTTGGTGATGAACTCTCATGCTCCTGGCGCCTCGAGCTGAGATCCTTGCTTGTGGGGGCGCGCGTCGAAGCACGCCTCCAAGTGGTGCCCGAGCGCCTCCCTCGCCGCAACGGTTAGGTCAGAGGCTCTCTAAGTGGAAGCCCCCGAGCCTGCACTGAGGGGGACACCGCGCGCCTTCCTTTGCAGGGGGAAGGCGCACTGGCTGGAGCCTTCTTTGCCTCGGTACGGTCCTTGGGGAGGAGCTGCTTCTTCTTCGCTGGGGCGACCTCAGGGAGCATGACGTCTCCCTCACCGTCAGAGTTCTCGGTTGCTGCAGCCCTGTAGGCGTGCTTGAGGGAGGAGACCGCGTCTTTTTCGTTGCAGGCGACGGTGATGACGCCGCTGCACCCTGGCATCTTGAGGACATTGTAGCCATGGCGGGTAGCTTCCATGAACTTGGCAAGGGCAGGGTACCCCAGGATGGCATTGTACGGGAGGCCAATGTGGGCCACATCAAAGTCGATGAGCTCGGTGTGGTAGTTGTCACGAGTGCCGAAGGTGATGGGGAGGCGCACATGCCCCAGGGGAGTGGTGGAATCGTCGGTCACCCCAGAGAATGGCTTGGTGGGCACGAGCTGTTCATAAGGCACTTGAAGCGTTTCAAAGGTCTCCATGGAGAGGACGTTGAGACTGGTGCCACCATCGATGAGGGTCTTGGTGATTGAGACGTTCCTGATGGTTGGCGTGCACAACATGGGGAGTGTGCCCGCGGTGGCCGAACACCTGAGGTGTTCCTTGGAATCGAAGGTGAGGGCGTATTGAGACCACTTGAGGGGGCACCCAGCCTCAAGCCTCGGGAGGGCAGCATTCACCTCACGAGAGAACTGCTTGAAGAGGCGGTTGGACGTGGGAGCATGAGCCCCTCCGAGGATGCAGGCTATTGCATGAGGCTCCTATTAGCCCCCAGCCCCCTCGTCTGGCTGGTTGTTGTCATTCCTCCTGGGGGGGGTGGCAACGGCGAAAGGCCTGTGTTGCCCTGAGGTCGGATCTCGCGAGGCTGATCGTGCTAGGCGCCATCATGTGGCTGATCGCGCCAGGCGCCGTCGCGAGACTGATCGGGCCAGGCATCCTCGCGAGGCTAGTCACACCAGCACTGGCGGGGATTGCGGTTGTCCCAGCGTCCTCCACCTGGGCCTCCTCCGCGGCCGAAGCCACGGTCGTTGCACTCGGGACAATGGCCCAAGCGCTCATCACGGAGCGCCCTGAGCTCGTGACAGTCGTCGGTGTTGTGGGTGCGCATGTTGTGGAAGACGCAAAACGGGCGAACGTCCTTGGTGGGCTTGTCACGGCCGCACTTCTGCTCGGGCTCTGCTGCCAGCAAGGTGGGCCCTTGCGCTTTGCTTCCTTGGCCTTGGCCTTCTTGTCTTCGAGCTCGACGTCAAGGTTGCTGACCAGAAAGAGGAAGCCTTCTTCCACCCTCACATACTTGTTAGCCAGGTTGAACAGCTCTAGCGTTGTACACAGGTCATTGTTGATGGTGAGCTTTTTGCTCATCCTAACGTCCATGATGCCGTCCGTTAATGCCGAGATGATGGCTTCATCCGAGGCCTTCGGGATCTCGAGGCGGACTTGGGTAAAGCACTAAATGTACTTGCAGAGGGTCTTGCTAGGGCGCTGCTTCACGCGCCGCAGATCGTTGATGGTGAGGGCACAGTCACGGGTGCCCTGGAAGTTGGCAATGAACTGCTCGTGAAGCTCATCCCACGAAGAGATGGACCCCTCAGGGAGGTTCGTGAGCCAGGAGCATGCGCCATCCTTGAGGGCCATGCAGGACTAGTTCGCCATGACCTTGGCGTCGCCGTTCGCCGCCTCAATGCTCAGCGCGTAGAGCTGAAGGAATTCCGCGGGGTTAGGGATGCCGTCGCAACGAGGGGGCAGCTCCGACATGAACTTGACCGGCCACTTCACCTGGCGCAAGCCAGGGGTGAAGACCGAGCAGCCCGCGGCGTTCAAGTGAACAGCGGAGTGGATGGCGTAAGCCATAGAGGAGCGGAGCGGAGCCGGGACAAAATGAAAGAACTTCGGCACACCCCCTACCTGGCGCGCCAAATGTCAGAATCGGGGCTCCGCAGACCCAAAATAAGTTCGAACTTTGGGGTGTGCGTGAAGAACTCAGCTAGGCTTCGACTTGCTGCTCACCGCCTCACGGCTTGGCTCCGGCATGCTCAACTGAGAAGGAAGAAGAGATGGACACAATGATTTAACCAGATTTGGGCCACCTTGCGGTGTAAGACCCTACTCCTGCTTTGTGGTGGATTGCCTCACGAGGAGGATGAGTATGAACTAGTACAAGGGTGAGCTGCCTCTCGAGGGCTCAAGGCTCGATGGATCCGGTCCCTGATCTCTCCCCTTCCTCTACGGTGGAGGCTAACCTATATTTATACTGGCCCCGGTCCTCTTCCCTCAAAGATCTAGGCGGGAAGGGAGTCCACAACGGCCAAGTTTGAAGGGGGACAGGAGTACACCCTATCCTGACTAAAGGTGGTCTTCGCCTGGAAAGCTTCTGGTCATGACGCGCTGGTGGGCTCGGTGATGCCTTCATCCTACCGAGCCTGTGGTCTTGGTCTTGTTGCATCGAACGGCAACCATTGGGGGATTCCTTGGGAACCCGCGTGCTGGCTTTGTCCCTCTAGCACCAAAGAGGAAACTGTCCTGTACTGCGCCCGCTGGCACCCTCCTGGCTCCAGTCGTCATGGCTCACGTCACCACCCGCCTCATGAGGCGGGGCGCGAGCCTAGATATGTACGCTCCTCGGGAGGCAGCCTCAGGAGACAGCTCCTCGGGAGGCCTTTATGTAGTTCGCCTCGCGAGGCAGGGGCCCTCGCGATGGTCTTGCTTGTGAAGTCTTGGCACTGGGCTGCACCGGGCCTTCGACGATGCCACGCGATGGGCTGCAGGCAGATGGGCCTGGGTACCCCTGGTCCTAGAACCTTGACAGAGGCTTCGCTCTTGAATGAATGCATACGGTGGGTAAACAAATTACTATTAAGCAATTGATAGAAAAGCGGAAAGTTCTGACGATATCTAAGGCAATGATCATGAATATAGGCATCACGTCCGTGACAAGTAGACCGACTCCTGCCTGCATCTACTACTATTACTCCACACATCCACCGCTATCCAGCATGCATCTAGTGTATTAAGTTAACAAGAACGGAGTAACTCCTTGAGCAAGATGACATGATGTAGATGGATAGATCAAATCAATATGAATAAACCCCACCTTTTTATCCTTAATGGCAACAATACAAATACGTACCTCGCTATCCCTTCTGTCACTGAGTGAGGACACTGCGAGATTGAACCCATTACAAAGCACCTCTCCCATTGCAAGAAAAATCAATCTAGTTGGCCAAACCAAATCAATAGATCGGGAAGAAATACAAAGCTATCTTAATCATGCATAAAAGAGTTCCGAGAAGACTCAAATAATATTCATAGATAATCTGATCATAAATCCACAATTCATTGAATGTCAACAAACACACCACAAAAGAAGATTACATCGAATAGATCTCCAAGACATCGAGGAGAACATTGTATTGAAGATCAAAGAGAGAGAAGAAGCCATCTAGCTACTAGCTATGGATATGTAGGTCTGTGGTAAACTACTCACACATTATTGGAAGGGCAGCAACTTTGATGTACAGGCCCTCCGTGATCGAACCCCCCTCCGGTAGAGTACCGGAACAGGTCTCCAGATGGGATCTCATGAGAACAGAAACTTGCTGCGACGGAAAAGTATTTTTGGGGTGCCCTCTGGTATACGAGGAATATTTGGGTATTTATGGAGCTGAGATTAGGGTCAGAGGTGCCACGGTGGGCCCAGAAGATCGGGGGGCGCCCCCTAGGGCACACCTGGTGAGCTTGTGGCCCATCCGTGGCTCTTCTGGCCTCCTCCCGAAGCTCCCTGGATGTCTTCTGGTCCAAGAAAATTCATCAAAAAGTTTTGTTCTGTTTATATTGATTTTCTGTAAAAGACAAAAACATGGAAAAAAAACACCAACTCGCACTAGGCACTAGGTTAATAGGTTAGTCCCATAAAATGATATAAAATAGCATAATAATGCATATAAAACATCCAAGATGGATAATATAATAGCATGGAACAATCAAAAATCATAGATACGTTGAAGACGTATCACAACGCTTCGGCCAAGTCGACTTGTCAGCTGATGAAGAAAACAAACATGTGAAAAGGCTGCTAGGAGGGCCTCAAGATAAATGCAATAAGACTGGGCTTCCTCGTTTCTATATAACAAACCCAACACCTCCAGTGAGTACCCTTGCATTCATTTATCCTGCTTATTAATCTTTGCTTGAACCGGGCTAATTTCTTAATCTGTCAAAATCGTGCAAGCTGACTCCCTGTTCTGGAAAAGGAAAAAGGACCGCAAACCTGCTCCGGTGCCAACTGAGCAAGTGAATGCACCACTCGGCGATGACGAGCCGGCTGCTAAGAATGAGTCGGAAGTAGAGCTTGACTCACTTGGTCATTTATTTATACAACTCGCTGACGCCCCTTCTTCTCAGGATCACATGGAAAACAGTCGAGTCAGCCCTGCTAAGGTAATTTCGATCTGATCCAGCTCGGATATTTTTATCCCAAAGAAAACAATACGAGTCATCAGGAAGGTTCCCTTTTTGCATCCAGACGCTCACCTAGATCCCAAATTTCTTTTGAACAAAGCACAAGTAGGTACCTCCAAACGCAAGCCCCAAAGTGTGTCTAGCGAGTTATCGACCGGCCTGTCAAATGAACCAGTCGCCTGCAGGTGACGAAATGAGGTGCCTTATAGCCCCACTCTATCTCTTTCACAAGCTGGCCTTATTAGACAACCCCTTAACCCTTCTGATTTGAATTATCAGGAGTCGCCACCATCGTCCGGAGGTTCATCTGTCTCACAGCTCCCCCCATTGGTCATTAAGTATGGGTAAGTACTTAGTATTTTTATGGTTCATCATAACAATTTCTTCGTTATCTTGAACACTCATATGATTGCATGGAGAAAGCCATTAAGAAAAGGAAAGTTGGCAAGTCGTCTTCTTCTACAGCCATCCTTGAGTCTCAAATCCCACCTTCGGCCACTCCAGAAGTCCAGGATATCCACACAAGTGAAGCCAATTTGGATCAAAGGATTGAGCCCCCTCAGCAAAATGAGCCGGCTGGCATTAAGGAAACAACAACAGGGGAACCAAACCGGATGGACAACCAAGTTGGTACAGATGATGCGGCCGACAATATTGACCCGCCTAGCTTGGCTCGTGCCTCTGGTCTAGTAAAAGCAACTGAAGATGTTCCATCCCACGTAATGACTAATGACGAGGTCACCATTACTAGGGAGGCACACAAAGGTCCGGAGGCATTAACATGCTGGCCAAGTTCATGACCAAAGATGAGCCGGATGTGTTTGAGAAAGGGAAGGCAAAACTAGAGTTGCCAAACTTTGAGGATCTTAGCGCGGATGAGCTTCATCAAGGTTACTTGACCCGACTATCTACAAGGTGGGATATGGAGGCGAGCATGGTTAATATGCTAAAAAAAAATATGAGGTACGATATATTTCTTCTGCTCAATACTATATTCATAGCCCCCAAGTCTTAGACATAGGAAAGGGTGAGTGTGTGTGAGACTTGTATATAATGTTGGCAAGCCTACGGTAGCCCCCAAGGGTCGGGTTGTTATGAAAATAACAAGCCGGTTCTTTGAAAATATATCTTCATGTAGATTGAAGATTGACATGTAGCCCCCAAGGGCCGGATCAGCTCTTTGAGAGGGCCGGATCATGTATTTGTATGATGTCTTAGAAAATGTCATACATTAGCCCCCAAGTACCATGTATGTTGCTGGCGACTGCTTGGGACTTAAAATGTAGAATAAGTGTTTGCCTCTTGTACCTCTTAAGTACCGGGTCCTATGATTATGCCAGGTCAAAATTCCAAATTTATTAAGACTGAGTCATGTGTTTGTATATGACAGGATATGGTCAATGAGGCTGAATCAAAAACCGCTTGTTTTCAAGAGCTGTGGAAATCAGAGAAGAAACTGTGTGAAAAGGAAGAATCATCCTCTGCAGCATTGCAGAAATCTTGGTTGATTGCCTCTAAAAAATTGAACTCTTTGAAGGCCTCACATGAGGAGGAAAGAACAGCATTGTTAAAACGTGCTGAGGAAGCTGAGGGCCGACATGAGCCTGTCACAGAAGAGCTGAATGCGTAAAAATGCCACATCGCCAATATGACTGTGGCTATCATTGGTAAGTAGAACTGTCTTGATAAGTGAATACTTAACTAATTCACCTGGCAACTTACTTCACATGCATCTTTTTGCAGGAAAAAGAGATGGCAGAGGTATCCAGCTACCTCTAGTAAAATTGAAGGCAATATATACTTATGTGGAGCAGTTGTACACGGGCGGCATGTACGCCATCATGGCAGTATAAGACGCCGACTCATACCCCTAGAGGATCAAAGAGATGCTCAAGGACTTGTCGACCATCCCTCAGTGGATTGAGGAGAAGGTTAAGTCAGCGGCTCATTCTGGGACTGGCATGGTGCTTGCATGCACAAAAGCCTTCCTGCCTGAGATGGATCCGTGCGAGATGGTGGGCGATGTTCCGCACACAAAACTTGATGGGAGCGACTTTACGTAAGATGACTTTGCACAATGTGTGAAAGATACGCGGGTGGTGGCGTCTCAAATGGTTGATGAACTTGACCTGGCCAAGTACCAACCTAGATATGATGAAGATAACAAGCGCATTAACCCGCTAGATTACTAGCTGTTTGAGCTTACCCACCACCCCGTAAGACATCTTTTGCTCCTGATGTTGACCAGTCCGGTATCATCACTGATGACTCATTATTCCAAAAATTATCTCCTATACAGTGGTACCAAGGGGCCGCCAATAGACCGAGCAAAATGAGCAGGCGAAGGATGATCTGGCGACTGATGTCGAGGGTCATCATGAAGATGCTGACCCAGAGGCTTCTTAGGCGAGTCATAACATTAAAAACTTTGTCTGATTTTGAGCCCATTTTTGGCTTTGTAATAGGGTAGTGACTAGACTTTCTTCTATGATGCCAAGCACTTGATATTTTTGCAGAATATATTTAAGCCAACGTGGTGTTTTGCTAACCCACCCGATTTCCTTGTGCTTATATTATGTTTCTTCTTGCCTTGATGAGCAATAGTTTATAATCCAGGACATCTAGTCAGTACTTTGACTCTTGGTCGTGTAGTAGTGAGAATAGATAATAACCCGGTTTGTTGTTTGAATCGAGTGACTCATGATCCCTAAGACCTCAATCTTGATCAAAATAATCTGGTATTATGTTGACCCGGTGACTTATAGTCGATATAATGATTGATCAAGGAGTAAGTAATCATGTAAAACAGAAATTGAAACATAGATAGAGATAAATGTTAAGCCGGCTCTCGAGGCGAGACAAAAAGACTGGCTTTTGAGGCTCATGTCTTGCTTCAAGGAAGCTGGCATGATAGCCCATGGTTTATCCTAGCTTTTTGTAAGCTGGCTCTCACATGACATAAGGCGACGTTTTAACCTTGACAAGTTCAGGGCATAATAGATTGACTGTGAAGAGTACGTCAGGTCATCTTGGCGGAGTAGCATCAAGCAAACAGGCAGGTTTAACCAAGATATATAATGGCATAAGCCGGGTCAAGAGGGATGTTAATAGCTAAACTCAATGAGTTGGAAGCCCCCAAGTGACCTATGATCAAAAAATAAAGACTCATGCACAATATATCGGATGAAACGATAGAGGCCCCGAGTTTTGGGGATGCCAGCTTTATTAATATTGATCATAAAAGATATATACACAAATGCATGTACAAAAAACTGGAGCCAGTGGCTCTAAGTGTAATAGGGATGGAGATGAGCAATATCCCAAGGCATGTTGGTCACCTCCTCAGATGTGTGTGACTTATCATGTTCATGTATGTTAATCAGGTAGTATGACCCGTTGTTAAGGTTCTTGCTGATGATAAAAGGCCCTTCCCATGTAGGTCAAAGCTTATGCATACCGGTTTGATCTTGTATTAGTCGGAACACTAATTCGCCCTCCTGAAAAGTCCGACTCTGAACTCTATGGCTGTGATAGCGATGTAGATCTTGCCGATATATTGAAGATCTTGCTGTTCCAAAGTCACGTTCCTCCTTCAAAGCATCCAGAGAATCTAGTCGAGCCTGCTCATTATCTGCATCAACATAAGCCGCCACTTGGGGAGGAATCATGATGAATATCGCCGGGTAGCACCGCTTCTGCACCATAAACCATGAAGAAAGGTGTATAACCAGTTGATCTATTGGGAGTAGTCTGTATGATCCAAAGGATAGAAGGGAGCTCCTCAACCCAACAACCTGGAGTATGTTGATACGTATCCAACGTATCTATAATTTATGAAGTATTCATGCCATGTTTACAACAACTTTATATGGTTTTGGTATGATTTGATTAGAACTAACCCGAATTGACGCTGTTTTCAGCAGAACTACCATGGTGTCATTTTTTTTGCAGAAATAAAAGTTCTCAGAATGGGCTAAAAATTTACGGTGATTTTTTATGGACCAAAAAAGACCCCCGAGGCACCAGAGCTGGGCCAGGAAGTGGACGAGGGAGCCACAAGCCTGGGGGGCGCGCCCACCCCCCTAGGGCGCGCCCTCCGAGCTTGTGGGCCCCTCGGGCAACCCCTTGACGTGAGACCGACGCCAAAAATTCCTATAAATTCCAAAACCCCCGAAAAGAACCCTATATGAGAAGTTCCGCTGCCGCAAGCCTCTGTAGCCACGAAAAACCAATCGGGAGCCCATTCCGGCACCCTGTCGGAGGGGGAAATCATCACCGGAGGCCATCTTCATCATCCCGGCGGTCACCATGATGAGGAGGGAGTAGTTCACCCTCGGGGCTGATGGTATGTACCAATAGCTATGTGTTTTATCTCTCTCTCTCTCTCTCTCTCGTGTTCTTGATTTCGCACGATCTTGATGTACCACGAGCTTTGTTAATATATTTGGATCTTATGGTGTTCTTACCTCTCTCCCTTCTTGTGATGAATTGAGTCTTGCTCTTTGAGGTTTTGTTATGTTGGATTGAGTATTGGATTTGAGAACACTTGATGTATGTCTTGCGATGGGATATCCGTGGTGACAATGGGATGTCCTATTGATTCACTTGATGTATGTTTTGGCACTCAATTCGCGGATTCTCGAGGTGACATTGGGGTAATCAACGCATAGGGGTTGATGCATGTTTTCATCCTATGCTCTGCGATAGAAACTTTGGAGTGATTCTTTGTTGCACGTTGAGGGATTGTTATATGATCCAATTATGTTATCATTGTTGAGAGAATTTGCACTCGTGAAAGTATAAACCCTAGGCCTTGTTTTCAAGCATTGCAATACCCTTTTTGCTCACTTTTACTACTTGCTACCTTGCTGTTTTTATATTTTTAGATTACAAAAACCCATATCTACTATCCATATTGCACGTGTATCACTATCTCTTTACTGAACTAGTGCACCTATACAATTTACCATTGTATTGGGTGTGTTGGGGACACAAGAGACTCTTTGTTATTTCATTACAGGATTGTTTGACAGAGACCATCTTCATCCTATGCCTCCCATGGATTGATAAACCTTAGGTCATCCACTTGAGGGAAATTTGCTACTGTCCTATAAAACTCTGCGTTTGGAGGCCCAACACGAGTCTACAAGAAGAAAGGTTGCATAGTACACATTAAGCTCTTTTCTGGCGCCTTTGCCGGGGAGGTGAGTGCTTGAAGGTATATCTTTAGATCTTGAAATTGAATCTTTTAGTTTCTTATTTTATCACTAGTTTAGTCTATAAAAGAAAACTACAAAAAAATGGATTTGAGGTTGCCTCATATTATTCGTCTTTATAATGTCTTTCTTGAAAATGATGGATCGGAAAATTGTGCTCAATTGATAGAAGAAGAATTCAATAAAATGTTTGCAATAAAATCTTTGAATGATGAGCATGATTGCAATGTTGCTAGTATGAATTCTCTGAATATCCATGATGCTAGTGATATGCAAAGCCATAAGCTTGGGGATGCTATGTTTGATGAAGATGATATTTTTAGTCCCCCAAGTTTTGATGAGAAAATTCATTATGATGATAGAATGCCTCCTATTTATGATGATTATATTGATGAAAGTGGGTTTGGAAGAGTGTCAACTCTAGGTACTAATGATCCCACTATTTTGGAGGGTATTGAATCTTATTGTACTAATTATGAAAGTGGATTTGGAGAGGTCATGACTTTATTGAATGATGATTACACTATTTTGGAAGAGGTTTCAATTTACTATGATAAAAAATTTGCTATATATGATGATTATTGTGATGATATGTATGCTATAAAGAGTAGTGATATCAAAGAAACTTGTCATCATGACTTTAATGCTCAAATTGATTATGTGGATCAAGTATCATGTGATAGTTATTTTGTTGAGTTGATCCTACTACTATGGATGAGAATAAATTTGCTTATGTGGAGAGTAATAAAAAATTTATGCATGTGGATCATGAAAAGAATGCTTTATGTGATAGCTATAATGTTGAATTCATTCATGATGCTACTGAAAATTACTATGAGAGGGGAACATATGCTTGTAGGTATTGCAATAATATCAAATTTCCTCTCTATGTGTTGAAAATCTTGAAGTTATGCTTGTTTTTCCTTCCTATGCTAGTTGATTCTTGTTCCCATAATTTTCACAAAATCCCTATTCATAGTAAGTGGGTTAGACTTAAATGTGGTAGTCATATGCTTCATAAAGCACCCATTATGTTTCAATTCTTATCTTTATGTGAGCATCATTGAAATCATCATGCCTAGCTAAAAAGGCATTAAAGAAAAGAGCTTGTTGGGAGACAACCCAATATTTATACCTACTGTTTTTGTGTGTTCACATGATTAAGCTACTGTGGTAATCATGTTTTATAGCTTTTGTTTAAATAAAGTGCCAAGTAAAGCCTTTTGGACAGTGTGGATGATAGTTGACTTGATTCTGTGCAAAAACAGAAACTTTTGCGTCTAGTAACATAATTGTTAAAAATCACTGGAGCAGCAAAAATTCTAATTTTCTTCACAAAGGATTGATATACAAATTGTCTACGTTGTCCTAATTTTTCAGAAATTTTGGAGTAACAGAAGTGTAGCGAATATTCAGATCTTTACAGTCTGTTTCTTTTTGACAGATTCTGTTTGCAATGCATAGTTTGCTTGTTTTATGGTTTCTATGGCTTATATTGCTTAATATAAATTGTGTAAATTTTATATTACATTAGGCATTATGTGGAAGCAATTATGAATCTTGTGTTTGACAGTACCCAAGTGAATGATTTGTTTTACTATGATAACCCATCTCACGACGTTCCGTTAAGTTTTGTGCGATTGAAGTTTTCAAGTTTTGGGTGAGATATCGATATGAGGAGAATAATGAGTGGCATGACCCTAAGCTTGGGGATGCCCAAGGAACCCCAAGGTAATATTCAAGGAATGCCCAAGAAACTATGCTTGCGGATTCCCCGGAAGGCATCCCTTCTTTCGTCTCCAACATTATCGGTAACCTCATTTGGGGCTATATTTTTATTCATCACATGATATGAGTTTTGCTTGGAGTGTCATATTATTTTATTAGGACTTGATTTCTGTTATATAGAATAATTTTTTACATCTTTTATTTCAATAAAAATGTCAAGTATAGCCTTTACCATGCTTATTTTGCAAGTCTATATGTTGTTGTTTGAAAACAGAAAGTTTGTTGTTATGTTTTGAATATTTTTGAATAGTAAGTACATGATAAAATATTGAAATTTTTACACATTGCGATATAACAAATTTCTACAGTGTGGTAATTTTTCATAATTTTTGGAATTAGGTAAGTATGAATATTATTGCACTCATTACAGGCAGTCCTGTTTAGACAGATTGCTGTTATGTTTGCATTGTTTGCATATGTTTGCTTGTTTAATGATTCTATTAGAGGATAGGAGTGTTGAATATGCAGAGGCATTTAGTATGCAATGTTAAATTATAATTTTAGTGATTTTCTACAGTAGAGAATGATAAGGCTTTGCATTGATTTATACTAACTTATATCATGAGTTATTGTTGAGTTTTGTCTTGATGAAGTTTTTAAGAATTAGGGAAACCGTGATATGAGAGGAATTAAGGAGACACAAGAGCTCAAGCGTGCGGATTCCCAAGTCATCCCTAGCTAATATTTCAAGAAGTCTCAAGCATCTAAGCTTGGGGATGCCTCGGTTGGCATCCCACCTTTCTTCTTCAACAATGATCGTTCAGTTTTGGTTGAGCCCAAGTTTTTGCTTCTTCACATGATATGTGCTTTCCTTGGAATGTCATTTTATTTTTATTTCCTTGATGTTTGAATAAAATACTTAAGATATAATTTTTTATGAGAGAGAGGCTTCACATAGCTACTTCATTACTTGACTACTCATTGATCTTCACTTATATCTTTTTGGAGTAGTTTGTCATTGACTCTCGTGCTTCACTTATATCCTATGAGTAAATGGTTTAATGAATTGATTATCATAAATATAAAATTATATATGTTTCATATGCTTATCCCATGGGGAGTAATGACTACACATATAAGAAGTATAGGTGGTAAAATTTATTGAAAGTTGGCAAACACAACATTGGTCACTTGAACAATTCATGAAAGAATATTGAAGGAAGAGAGATCCCACATATAAATATACTATCTTGGACATCTTCTATGATTGTGAGCCCCATTAGTTATTTTCAAACTTGAGCAAATTAGTTGAAGTTGGACAATGAAGAAAAACATAATGAGTTATTTTTGGGTATATTTGTATAGAAGTTATATTGTTATGGATCCTCCAACATGTGGTGCTTGCTATTTAGAATCTTTTGCTAGCCAAAATTTCTGTACTAAGCGGGAATACTGCTTGTGCATCCAAAATCCTTGAACCAAGTTTCTTCCATGAGTGTCCACCATACCTACCTATATGCGGTATTTACCTACCGTTCCAAGTAAATTTTCATGTGCCAAACTCTAAATCTTCAAATAATAATCTGTTTTGTATGCCCAAATCGCTCATGAAGCGACATGGGGTGGTTGGTATCTTCCATGCTAGGTGGGTTATTCTCACGATGAGTGTTTATTCACTTGTCATTCACGAGAAAGTGGCTGGTAATTGGGATTCCCAGTCCTATGATCAAAATCAAAATCAAAATATAATAATGAAAAAAACTCCCCCGGATCATTGCTAGTATGGAGGACACCCGAGGATTTGGCTCACCATGGCTTGTGTTTGTTGGTGGTGGGGGACTAAAAACTTTACCTTTCTATTTGGGAACCGCCTATAGTGTGTCTAGCATGGAAGATATTGGGAACTCTCGGTCGTTACGTTGACAATGAAAGCATACCTCTCAAAATTATATTCATCTCTATTTTAAAAGCTTCGAGCTCTAGCACCTCTGCAAATCCCTGCTTCCCTCTGTGAAGGGCCAATCTTTTACTTTTATGCAAGAGTCAGTAGTATTCCTTCTCATTTCAACCTCAATTATTCTGTAGTTGGCAAGTATCATGTGGTGGGGAAAGATCCAAGCATATATGGCCATTCAAATATATTTGATCATGATTTTTTTGACAATTATCTATATGATAAATAAGTTGGGAGGTGAAACATTAAGCCCCTATCTTTCTCTATGTGCAATGGATGCTATTTGTTCTAAAAATATGCTTTGAGTGTGAGCAATCATGGAAGACTATATGGTAGTTGAGTATGTGGAATTTGCTAAATCAAAGCTCTTACATAGACTCTTCCTGAAAATAAGATGAATTGCAATTATTTGATGACTAAGAACATAGTTTGTTAGTTCTCAAGAAAGTTTATGGTCTATGCTTTCACATGTGAATAGCTTGTTACTTGATCATGAGAAGTTTTATGAGATGAGCTACTGTTTATGATATATATTGATGCTAGAAAAAGTGTTTGGAACTATCATTGATCAAACTTATGCACTATGCTAGCATTCACACTTCATAAATTATTTCTTTTATCATTTACCTACTCGAGGACGAGCAAGAATTAAGCTTGGGGATGCTGATACGTCTCCAATCTATATATAACTTATGAAGTATTCATGCCATGTTTACAACATTTTTATATGGTTTTGGTATGTTTTGATTACAACTATCCCGGACTGACGCTGTTTTCAGCAGAATTACCGTGGTGTCGTTTTTTGTGCAGAAATAGAAGTTCTCCGAATGGGCTGAAAATTGACTGTGATTTTTTATGGACCAAAAGAGACCCCCGAAGTACCGTGTCGAATTCAGGGCTCCGCAGACCCAAGAAGGTTCAAAATCAGGGGCGGTAACGAAGGATCTCGCTCTCTAACAACGCTAGCTCGCCATGCCCATGACTTGATCTCGACGAGTGCACTGGATCATGCAGAAGGGAACAACACGGAGATTTACCCAGGTTCGGGCCACCTTGCGGTGTAAAACCCTACTCCTGCTTTTGGTGGATTGGCCTCACAAGGAGGTAGAGGATGAACTAGTACAATGGATGAGCTGCCTCGTGAGGGCTCGAGTGGTGGTGGATTGGTCAAGGGTCCGATCCGGGATCCCCCTCTATGGTGAAGGCTAGCCTATATTTATAGTGGCCCTGGTCCTCTTCCCTCCTAGCTTAGGCGGGAAGGGATTCCACAACGGCCAATTTTGAGGGGGGACAAGGAGTACGTCTTATCCTGACAAAAGGTGGTCTTCGCCTGCAAAGCTTCTGGCCATGACGGAGCGGTGGGCTCGGCGATGACATCCGTCCTGCCGAGCTCTTGGTCTTGGTCTCGTTGCACCAGAAAGGAAAGCTTTGGGGCCTTCCTCGGGAACCTGCGCCTGCCCTTGCTTCCTTAGAAACAAAGAGGAAACTGTACCCTCTACGCCCGCTGGTGCACGCCTGGCCTTGGTCGTCATGGCTCACATCATCACAGCCTCGTGAGGCTACGTACCTGCATAGAGGTCTCCGCCCCTTAGGAGACAGCCCAGGGAGGCCGCTCCTCTGGAGGTCTTGATGTCGTTTGCCTCGCGAGGCTAGGGCCCTCGCGAGGGTCTTGCCTTGGAATTGTGTAGCTGGGCCATACAGGGCCATCGATGGGCCCAAGCGCTGGGCTGTAGGTAGGCAAATATGGGTACCCCTGATCCCAGAACACCGACAGTAGCCCCCGGGCCCAAGGCGTGCTCGGCCTGGCTTTGAGGCAGAGGCAAGGAGCGAAGGGCGAAATGCCGCGGGCCCCTAATCGCCTGCGGGCCAGGCTCGACGCGTGGCGCATGACGGGACGCGGACGCGGACGCCTCCACTTACCCATGTCGCCTTGGCAACTGCCCGGGCTGACAAAAGTCTTGGACGTGCATGCTGCGAGGCCATCATTGCATGAAGGCGGAGGGGGGCCGGTTGGCCACGATCGCCTATAAGAGGGTGAGGGGGCAGTGCGCCATCCCACCTTTGTCTTCTCGCCCTCTCTTCTCCTATCTCCGCCGCAGCCACCACCTTGCTGAGGCAACCATGGTGCCATTGAGGAGGTTCATCACTGAAGAGAAGGGCAAGGCCCCCAAAGAGAGGCCGCAGGCAACGCCGCTCAAGAGGGGGCGCGACCGCCCTCGCAAGTCCACCGCGACACTGGCGATGGTTTCCCAGGGGCGTGAGCGCACCCCCACAGGGGTCCGCATTGCCTCCGGTGGCCGTGGGAAGGGTCCCTCCCGTGGGAATGGCCGCGGAAGCCATGGCGGCTGTGGTCGGGTTGGAAGGCCCACGGCGGCCATCCGGCCACCACGGCCGCGATCCCACATGGCCGACATGACCCAAGAGTTTGTTGTGTGGGTGGAAAGGCTGAAGGGCACCTGGCTCTAGCTTCCGTGCTTCTTCACAGAGGCGCTGCCGGCTGAAGGACCTGCTGGCCTATGGCTGCAGGCCGATGGCTGCTGCAACAAGGACTCGCGGGTGGAGGTCGAGGTCACCCCCGCAGCCAACGTGTTCCTGAACTGTGGGGGTAGACATTCACCCGCACCCGCGGCTTGCAGGGGAGACATACCCTCCACCTTAAGTATGACGAGGCGGCGACGCTCTTCGTCATGGTCTTCGGGGAGGACGGCAGGCGCTTGGGGTGCTGCCCCGAGGGCGACCGCAGCGACAGCGACCATCTCTTCGATGACGACGACCATCACGGCGGCGGCGTCCTCCGCGGTGAACTTGCCCTTGGTGACGGCCGCAACACCTCCGGGAGCAGCGGCGACGACTACGACGAGCCGCCATGTCGCCACACCCGGACCATGGAGGAGGCTAAGCCGCTGCACCGTCGTGCTCCTGCACAGGAGGATGCCGAGCCGCCACTCCCCCATCAAGGAGGAGGAGGACTCCGACTGAGTGTGCGCGGCGTCAGAGCCAGACCTTAGGAGCAGCGGTCCTCCGGAGGCCGCTTCTTTGTTTTTTATTTCCTACATTAAGAACAATGAAGAGCCCCGTGGGGGCATGTAATGAACTACGGCACTTGCGCCTTTAGATCAGTGTTTCCCATTCATGTTCTAGTACTTATATTGCTATCAATTGAAAGTTCCTACTTGGCGCAATTAGAGTAACTTTCCTTGGTGTGCTCATGACCCTTGGCGGGTTGCTGCGTCACGGGGGCGCACTCCTCCGGAGCCTTGATCCTAGGTATGCCCCTGGGGTCCCGAGGAGGCTCCCTCCTTATGGAAAAGGTCACTATGGGGCCTCGAAGGGCTCGCGGCCCGCAAGGTCCTAGAGGGCTTGCAAGATTACAGAGCCTCCGGAGATGCCTCTGCCAGGCATCGGATCTTGCGGATATGCAAAGAGTACTCGCCACGGGGTTCCTCAATAATGAGCTAGACCGTGGCCGCTTTTTCTCCAGCCACCCTTCCTTGGCGCCATCTTGCGTCCAGAGCCCCCGAGCGAGGG
The DNA here is from genome assembly GCA_011799875.1 of Thinopyrum elongatum. Classification (NCBI taxonomy): domain Eukaryota; kingdom Viridiplantae; phylum Streptophyta; class Magnoliopsida; order Poales; family Poaceae; genus Thinopyrum; species Thinopyrum elongatum. The sequence goes on from CM022300.1 coordinate 323,502,050, forward strand.
GCGATCATCGCTGGTATGCCGGGTCGCGGTGCCCGGCAAGGCCAGGAGACAAGCGCTCTTGAGGCCAGGGGCCGAAAGCGGTATGTGCCCGTTGGCTCGCTCGAGAGTGTCGTGGGAGGATTCGGACGCCAAGGCCTTGGCGAGGTGTGCACGCAGGCGGACCCGCGGCCGTTGTGGCCTGGGGCTCCAACGTCACCGGGGCTAGCCCGAGCGTGACACCATGCCCAACCCTCGCTCACGGGATGCGCGGGATGGGGCAACGGGCAAGCTCCACTTCCTCCGAAAATGAGATTCAAGGAGAGAAAACTCTGGAAGGAGGAAAAAGAAAGTCCCACCCCTTTTCAAATAAATATGCGAGAACTACAAAGTTCATTCCAGAAAGTGGCAAATTGGTTACAAGAGCAAGCGAAAGAAAAAGCCGCGTCCGGCGCCTATGCTAGTCTTCCCACCAGCGCGGAGCATGGGGCCTCCACTAGGCGTGGGCATAGTCGCTCTAAGACCGTGTTGTCCGCCAGCGCGGAGCATGGGGCTTCTACTTGGGCGTGGGCGGGATCCCCTGTGAGGCCAAGGGGTAGTGCATCGGGAGACTCCGGGGCGTGTACAGCCCACTCATTATTACGTGAGAGTGTCACGGGTAGAATTTGCGGAGATGCTGGATGTTCCAAGCATTCTGGATGGGGACCCCGTCCTGCGGCTCCAGGCATGCGGCACCGGTCCTGGAGACAAGGACGACCTCGAACGGGCCCTCCCACATGGGCGAGAGCTTGTGGAGGCCCTCCCCTAAGAGGACCCTCCTCAGGACGAGGTCTCCAACCTCGAGAGTCCGGGAGCGGATGCTGCAGCAATGGTAGTGCTGCAGCGCCTGCTGGTACCTCGCGGCACGGAGCAAGGCTTGGCGGCGGGCATCCTCCCCGAGCACGAGGTCTATTTCCCGCGAGGCATCCTGATGCGCCTCTTCAAATGCCAAGACCCGTGGGGAGCGATGCCTGACCTCGTGCGGTAGGACCGCCTCAGCCCCGTAGACAAGGAAGAACGGGGTCTTGTCGGTGGGCTTAGTCACCGTGGTGCGGATGGACCACAACACGGACTGAAGCTCACCGAGCCAACCCCTGCCGTAGGCCTCAAGCTTCTACTTGAAGCTACTTGTCTTGAGGCCCCTTAGGACCTCCGCGTTGGCGTGCTCAGCTTGACCATTGCTCCGTGGGTGCGCCACCGAAGCGTAACATATCTGCGTTCCAGGGTTAGCATAATATGTCCTGAAGAGGTTGCTTGTGAATTGGGAGCCATTGTCAGTAATGGTACGGTTGGGGACTCCGAAACGGCTCACGAGGAACTTGATGAACTTGATGGCCGAGCTGGCAGGAATGGTGCGCACGGGCTCCACCTCTGCCCACTTGGTGAACTTGTCGATGGCGACGTAGAGGTAGCGGTAACCGCCAGCTGCCCGAGGAAATGGGCCCAGGATATCCAGCCCTAGACCGCAAAGGGCCATGAGGGCGGGATGGTCTGGAGACCTTGCCCAGGCTGGTGAATCTGCTTGGTCAGGAACTGGCAGGCCTCACAGGATCGAACCAGCTCGGTGGCGTCGTGGAGCGCCGTAGGCCAGTAGAACCAGCTGCGGAACACCTTGCCCACGAGGGTGTGCAATGAGGAGTGGTGTCTATAGTCACCGCCGTGGATGTCGACCAATAGCTCGCGCCCCTGTTCCTCAGATATGCATCGCAGTGAGACGTCGTTAGGGCATCTTCGGTACAGCTTGCCATCCTGCAAGCAATAAGCAGTGGCCTGGCGAGCCACGCGTTCTGCGTCCTCCTCTTTCTCTGGTAAGGTGCCGTGGAGCAAGTATGCCTTGAACTCCTCGGTCCAGCAGCCTTCCTGAGTCTCCAGCGCCAAGAGTAGGCGGGCTCCTGAGGTCGGTCCATAGGCCGGGGTGCCCGAGGATGGGGCTAGAGGTGGCTCTTCTCAGAGCAGCACTGGGCCTGCGGCAGGGGGCGCCGCCGATGGCTTGAAGAACCTTTTCTTGAAGACGCCAGGCTTCTGGGGCTCGCGGTGAGATGCCCTCTTGGTGATGTCATCTGGTTCCTTGTTCGAGCCGTGCGGGACATGCTGCAATTCCAAGCCCAAGAAGCGCTTTTCAATTCTACGTACCTCTTCCAGGTATGCCTCCATGTGCTCGTCCTTTGGTCTGTACTCCTTGTTAGAAAGTTGACGAGAAGCTGGGAGTGGCCCTTGATGGTGAGGCGCTTGACCCCCAGGGTGGCCGCGGCCCCGACGCCAGCGATCAAGCCCTCGTATTCCACGATGTTGTTGGAGACCTTCTCGCCATGCTGAAAGCCTAGCTGCACGGCATAGTCGAGCTTGTCCTTGATCGGTGAGATGAGGACGAGTTCAGCCCCCACGCCCCGCCTCGCGAAGGCACCATCGAACTACATGACCCAACCGTCGGGCGCCTCGTCGCCAGGCGTGAGGGACTGGCCCTCGTCCAGTCCCCAGTCGGGAGCATCCGTCCATTCCGCCACTAAATCAGCGAGGGCCGCACCCTTGATGACCCTGGTGGTGCTGAACTCCAGCTGGAAGGCCAGCAGCTCGATTTTCCACTCTGCAACCCTCCCCGTGGCATTGGGGCTGCACAGCACCTTCTCCAGGGGGTATGTGGAGACGGCCTTGATGGGGTGGCCCTGGAAATAATGACGCAGCTTCTTGGAGGCGTGGAGGAGTGCAAGCAGGAGCTTCTGTTACATGGGGTAGCGTGCGCATGCCGCAGCTCTGTGTTGACGAAGTACACCGGGTGCTCGACAAGGGGCAAGGTATCGACGGCGCCTTGCTCTACATGGGGCGAGAGGGACTCGGGAGCCCCGCTGGTTGGTGAAGTGATTTGAGCTTCAGGGGCGCCGCCCTGAGGCGGTGAATGTTGCACGACCCCTCGCGGGTCGCCTTGCTTCACGCCCGCGCCGGCGTGCTCCTCCCGGACCGCCATGAGCGCTGCACTGGCCGAGTGGGGGGTGGCCGCCAAGTAGAGCACTAGGGGCTCGAGAGGACGAGGTGCCACCATGACAGGTGAGCTCGTGAGGTACCTCTTGAGGTCCTTGAAGGCCGCCTCAGCCTTCGGAGTCCACTCAAAAGGGTCTTTCCTCTTCATCAGCTTGAAGAAAGGGAGGCTCGCTCGCCGAGCTTGGAGATGAAACGCCCCAGGCAGGTCACATAGCCGGCGAGCTTTTGCGTTTCCTTGAGGGTCTACGGCGGGCGCATCTTTTCAATTGCCTTGATATTTTCGGTGTTAGCCTCGATCCCCCGATGTGATACAAGGAAACCCAGCAGCTTATCGGACGGGACCCCAAACACGCACTTTTCTGCGATGAGCCTCAGGTTCACTTGGTGCAGGTTGGTGAATGTTTCTTCCAGGTCTTTGATGAGGGTCCTCGCCTCCCGCGACTTGACCACGATGTTGTAGACGTATGCCTCCGCATTTCGCCCTAGCAGCGGCCCTAGTGTGATGTGCATCAGCCGCTGGAAGGTTGCCCCGGCGTTCCGCAGCCCGAAAGGCATGCAGGTGTAGCAATACATGCCACACGGGGAGATGAAGGCTGTTTTCTCGACGTCCTCTGCCGCCATCTTGATTTGAAGATATCCTGAGAAAGTGTCCAAAAAGCACAAAAGATCGCACTCGGCGGTGGAGTCCCACATCTGGTCAATGCGCGGAAGCGGGAAGGGGTCCTGAGGGCAAGCCATGTTGAGGCTCGTGAAGTCGACGCACATGTGCTCCTTCCCCCCCCCCCTTTTTGGGGACAATCACTGGGTTGGCCAGCCAATCCGGGTGCCACACTTCTCAAATAACACCAGCTTCTTGCAACTTGCGGACCTCTTGGACGAAGAATGCTTGCTTCTCTTGTGCTTGTCGTCGTGCTTTTTGCTTCACCGGGCGTGCTCCAGGGCATACCATCAGGTGCTCAATCACCTCCCTCGGGACACCCACCAGATCTGACGCCTCCCATGCGAACACATCCTTGTTCGCCCGGAGGAAGCCAATCAATGCCTCCTCTTGCTCCGGGGGAAGGCTGGCACCAATAGTGAAGGTGGGGCCTGAGCCCCCGTCGTCAACAGGCACCTGCTTCGTCTCGGCCCGGTCCTGAGAGAACAGCTGCTTTTTCTTCATGGGCGCGGCCCCGAGGGCCTCTGGGGCGTCCCCGGCGCTAGGGCGAGAGGCTGTCGTGGCCTCGTAGGTGAGCTTGAGTGCCCGGACCGTGTCCTTCATGTCTCCGGCCACCGTGATGATGCCATTGCAGCCCGGCATCATGATGATGTTGTAGTCCGGATGGGTCACCGCCATGAACTTGGCAAGAGCTGGGTACCCTAGGATGGCGCTGTACGGGAGGCCGATGCGGGCCATGTCGATGTCGATCAGCTTGGTGCGGTAATTGTCACGCTTGCCTAAGGTGACGGGAAGGCACACCTGCCCCAAGGGGGTGGCGGAGCCCTTGGTCACCCCCGACAAGGGTTTGGTGGGCGCGAGCTGGTCGTAAGGCACCTAGAGCATGTTGAAGGTCTCCAGGCAGAGGACGTTGAGGCCGGCGCCGCTGTCGATGAGGGTCTTGGTGACTGTGACATTGCTGATGGTGGGCGTGCACAGCATGGGGAGTGCACCCGCAGCGGCCACCGTCTTTGGATGATCCCTGGAGTCGAAGGTGATGTCGGTCTCAGGCCTTGTGTGGCCCCGCAGAGCCTCATGCTGAGGCCGAGTTCCACTTGCCCGGCGGAAAAACTGCTTGATGTGGCGGCCAGAGGCAGGTGATTGCGACCCGCCGATGATGCACGCAATTGCGTGGGGCGCCGGTGCCACGAAGCGCACGACGAACTAGCCCCGGAGCTCCTCCCAAGAAGAGTTTGAGGCGTCCCGGAGGCCGCGGAGCCAAGACCGAGGGACCTCCGTGAGGGCCAGGGGAGCCAGTCCGCCATGGCCTTGTCGTTGCCGCCCGCCACTTGGATGGCCTACGCGTAGAGCTAGAGGAACTCCTCGGGGTCCGCAGCACCATCGTACTATGGGGGCAGCGTTGGCCTGAACTTCGCGGGCCACCGCACCCGACGCAGGCCGAGGGTGAAGGCCGGGCAGCCCGCAATGCTCCCATAGGCTTCGGGCGGCCAAACCTGTGGGACAGCGTCCACCATGGAAGCAACAAGGCGAGGGTAGAGCACGGTTGGTGAAGAGGTGGAGCGTCGACACGCCCCTACCTGGCATGACAAATGTCGGATTCAGGGCTCCACAGACCCAAGAAGGTTCGAACTCAGGGGCGTGAACGAAGGATCTCGCTCTCCAACAACGCTAGCTCGCCATGCCCGTGACCTGATCTCGACAAGTGCGCTGGATCATGCAGAAGGGAACAACACGGAGATTTACCCAGGTCCGGTCCACCTTGCGGTGTAAATCCATACTCCTGCTTTTGGTGGATTGGCCTCACGAGGAGGTAGAGGATGAACTAGTACAGTGGATAAGCTACCTCGCGAGGGATCGAGTGGTGAGGGTGGATTGGTCAAGGGTCTGATCCGGGATCCCCCTCTATGGTGATGGCTAGCCTATATTTATAGTGGCCCTGGTCCTCTTCCCTCATAGCTTAGGCGGGAAGGGATTCCACAACGGCCAATTTTGAGGGGGGACAAGGAGTACATCTTATCCTGATGAAAGGTGGTCTTCGCCTGCAAAGCTTCTGGCCATGACGCAGTGGTGGGCTCAGTGATGACATCCGTCCTGCCAAGCTCGTGGTCTCGGTCTCGTTGCACCAGAAAGGAAAGCTTTGAGGCCTTCCTCGGGAACCTGCGCCTGCCCTTGCTTCCGTCGCACCGAAGAGGAAACTGTACCCTCTGCGCCCGCTGGTGCCCGCCTAGCCTTGGTCGTCATGGCTCACGTCATCGTAGCCTCGTGAGGTTGGGTACCTGCATATAAGTCTCCACCCCTCGGGAGGCAGCCTGGGCAGGCCGCTCCTCTGGAGGTCTCGATGTCGTTCGCCTTGCGAGGCCAGGGCCCTCGTGAGAGTCTTGCCTTGGAGTTGTGTAGCTAGGCCATACAGGGCCATCAATGGGCCCACGCGCTAGGCCACAGGCAGGTAGATCTAGGTACCCCCGATCCCAGAACACCGACACACCAGAGCTGGGCCAGGAAGTGGACGAGGGAGCCACAAGCCTAGGGGGCACGCCCACGCCCCTAGGGCGCGCCCTCCGAGCTTGTGGGCCCCTCGGGCACCCCCTTGATTGTAGGAGATATGCCCTAGAGGCAATAATAAATGTTATTATTTATCTCCATGCTCATTATTATGTTTATGTTCCATGCTATAACTGATGTGGTTCCCGAGCCCGTATATCCATAAAGGCTCTGGGGAAAACCCATGTGCACGTGTGGAATAATAAATGGTAAAATGTATTCCTAGTCATGCCTCTAAGACTAGCTCAAGTGTTGCATGATGATTATGTTTTCCCAATCATGGGCATGTCTATGCCAGCAGCTTTGAGGGCACAATGTTAGAAGAACATTTGTGTTGAATCGACCCAATTGATGTTATGCTATGAGTTACTTTTGTCACAAGTTAATGGTTAATAACACAGAGATGGTTAACATTTGCATGATTCCTTAGACCATGAGAGTATCGAGTTTCTTCATGCTTGCTTCATGAACTTTGGGGTTTGTTAAACGTCATCCGTAAATGGGTGGCTATTACGGCGGCTTACGGGTTCATGGAAAAGTATGTCAAGTAACTTGATAGCTCAAGATTGGGATTTGCTCCTCCGACGATGGAGAGATATCTCTGGGCCCTCTCGGTGTTACAGTATCCATCATCGTCTGGCCAGACACTTTGTGATTTGATCATGGGGATGCCGGAACACGGTAACGAGAAAAGAGAACAATACCAGTAACGAGGTAACTAGCATAGTGGACAAGTTGTTGATCCACGGGAATGCCAACATGTCTCACCTCAGGTATTTGTAACATATCGCGAAGCAACAAGAATAGCACACGGCAACTGGAGGTTCACTCGAATATTCATTCGTGTGGGTATAGGGGTCAATATGGGTGTCCACGGCTCCGATGTTGATCATTGATCGGAAGGGGTTCCGTGTCATGTCTATACTTCACCGAACCTATAGGGTCACACGCTTAAGGGTCATCTATCTTCTGAATACTAGACAGGGAGTCTGAGAGAAAATCACCGAAAAAGTTTCGGACAGTGGAAAAGTTCCGCAGAGAGGACACCGGATGAGTTTTGGTGAAACTGAAAAGTTGTTTCAGAGGATACCATAAAGTCAAATTGGTTTCGGCACATGCCCGATAATTCTTGGAGGGTGCCAGAATCATTCTGGAAACTTTTGGGAATTTTCTGGAAGAAAAACCGGAAATGTTCCAGAGCTGCCGGAACCACTTCAGATGCTTTTTGCAGATGAAAATCACTAATCTGGAATTGTTCCAGAATGCGTTGAAAATTATTTTAGTGGGTACTGGAAATGTTCTAAGCCCACATAAATATTTTCAGTTTGAACGGACGCTGAAAAATGTCGTCATGAATAGTGAAAGTGCTTTTTGGGTTACTTTTTGGAAAGCCATTATTTTGGGCTTTGTCCCAAGATATTTTTTTGGGTGACATGGATGGATGAGGCTCCCTTGGGGGGGCCCCTCCTAGGTGTGGCCGGCCACATGGGGACTCCTCCTTGGAGCCCCCTCTTGTGCCTTGGTTTCACATTTGGGTCCTTGTGGAAGGACTTCATTCATGTGCTTTTTGGGTTTTATTGTAAAACCACCCTACCCCTTGGGATTTCCTATAAATAGAGGTGGAGGGGCAGCCCTCCACACTCATCCCTTGCTCTCATACTCATGCCATGCAATTATCTGGCTTCTCTCTCCCTCCCACGAAAAGAGTTTCGTAGAGCCGAAAGGCTGTCTGGGTTCCGGTGGAAACTAGTTCTGGACGGTGAAGCCCAGCCGGATAGATGACACCGTATGTGTGCAAATCTGTAGAGAGGTCATAGTTTCGATCTTAGTGCCCGAGGGGCTGTTCGTAAGTGCCTCCCGAAGGGCTGTCCAAGTGATGGTCCGAGTTCTGTGAGTCCTCCCGAAGGGCTGTCCGAGTGACCGTCTGAGTTTCGAAGGTCCTCCCGAAGGGCTGTCCGCGACACCGTCTGGGGGACTGTTCGACCGCCTCCCGGAGGGCTGTCCGGGGCGCGGATGAGGGTATACATCCTCGCGGTTGGGAGGTTGTAAATCCTAGCTGCGGGGATCTGCACCGCCGATCGTCACCGACTCTACTTCCGCTGCGCTACGAGTCGGTAACGAAAAGATCAAACCTTGTATGCAGTCTCCATAGTGGTCCTGGGCTGGTGCGTAGGTCGGAAAATTTTTGTTTTCTGCTGCGTTCCCCTACAGTGGCATCATGAGCCGTGCTATGCGTAGATGCAGGTTGTGATCTATAATACATGAGATGTATGGGTGTTGCACAATATAATTAGGTAGTAGATGAGTTCTATTACTGAAAATTATTTGTGCAGGTAGCAGATGAAATCTGTTACCCGATATTCTTGTTGCTTCCCTGGAATTTGCATATTTCTGATCTTGATAACAGCATGGTGGAGTTTCAATGTTCTGGCAATCCGCGATCCTGATTGATCAACGAAGTGCTAACAGTTCATTGAATTCCATCGTAGTTAAAAACAAAGATGAAATTTCGCAGACGAAAGGGCAATGCAGATATGATCTGCACGGGGGTCATGCGTATGACGAAGTTCAGTATGGGGCTCGAGATTTTATTATCTCGTGTCTCATACACCCCGCGATGTTAATCTAGCGACTTGGATTATCATACTTGATGATGGACGTTGGTAGCTTCGGTTTGTTTCGAAACCTTAGAAGCCACGTAAAACAAGTTTTTGCTTGAACCGATTAGAGACATCTAACTTGGTTTTGCAGGAGGGTTTGCATGTGCATATGATGTGGTATAGCAGTGCTCATAATAATTTGATTATGTATGAGATGATTATATGATGTAAATTGATTAACATGACCTGCGTGTCATGATTCGGCATGATGGCTGGAGCCATATGATTGTCACTTTATTGACCTGCGTGTCAACCTTAAGTAATGCATTATTTTATTAGCTATAGAGATAGCAATATTATCTGGTGCATCGACAAGGTGGTGGCAATCTTCGTGAAGGTGAACACCGACGCGAATGCCGAAGACGAAGAAATACAAGACTTCTCCGTCAGAAAGGGCTATACCATATCATGCTATTATGAATTGCCTGAGATGTTTATCACTTATGTTGCACCCTTCTTGATTGCTCGGTAGTCGCTTTTTATTAGGGTGATCTCTCACAAAAATATCAAGTAGTTAGTGTTCTCCCAAGTGTAGCACCGTCACGGCACCTAACTTTTCGGGGTATCACATGGATACATGGGTACGAACGATTAGGGATGTGTGAGGCGCGTGAGTTGAGACCTCGCAGCGAGATCACTTGGTTGTCTTGACGTTCTAGCTTGAAAGTCCTGAGCTCGGAACACGCCCATCGAAAGATGAACAAGAGTCACATAGAGATGTGATTGGCAAGTTGGCCTACCGATTGCAATTCTCGTCACTTGAGATGGATACATCCTTGGCGTTGAATTGTAATATGGATCTTGATTCGCTCACAATCAATTATGAGAGATATTGATTTGAGTGGGAGTGCACTGTAGAATTAACTTGTTTAATTCTTGGTGTAATTAATTTTGAACACTGTCCAAGTGTGATTTGCAAAATAGTTGTAGAATAATGGCTCGCGTTTCCACCTTCCCTGTTAAAATTGAATAGCTATTAAATATCTGGTTAAAACTTTACGGTTGGTAATGTAATGTGAGGATTGTCCTCAAGAGTGCCGAGAAGGACTTTGTCCTATCGCAAACTTTCGGTATTCTCTCGCTTATGCTATGGATCATGTGACTCTCGTCCTTCGATCCAAAAGCTAGAATTCCGTTTTAGTCAAGTGCAATATGTTTGCTTCCATGAGAGCCGAACTTTGAAAGTTTGGATAGTTATGTGATATTCATGGAATCTGAAAATCATTTTTAGGGACAAACAAAGGCTAAAATATATGAGATATCCATAGCAATGTTTGTTTGCAAACTATTAGTAAAGGAGTTTACTATGCATTAGACTGATAAGAGAGGGATCCAGAAGAACGCCTGTCATATGATGAAAGGTGAATAAAACAACAACTTAAAGAGAAAGGAAGTGTCCGAAGGGTGTTAGTGAAACTTTCACGCCTAGGAAGTCCGGGGCTAACACCACTCTTAAGTTGGGTGCTTCTTTTGAGAGTAGGAGAAATACTAAAAGTTAAACTGTTAGAAGTATAAAGGCAGAAAGAAAGAAGACTGGAATATCCAGCTCATGTATGAATGTCATACAAGTTTTTGATGTATAGAAGGCTGGTCAAAGATATAGTTCTTGGGAATTATGGTTAAACATGTTAATCACTAATTCTTGGGTATTGTGAGTTAATCACAAAGATACTCGCTCGATTGCTTTCTGTTGCAACTGGATGTAAGAACTACTATGGCCTGGAAGACTAGCCAGGAATGAGGTTTAGGTATACACAGGGAACATAGTAAATGTTACTATACCTTCCATCGGTGTATTACCGTCTATATTTATTTTCATAATTCATTTAGAGTTTCACAAACTCTAGCCCATTGCATAAGGTATCTTACAAGAAGGTTGTTCATAAGAGAAGTTTTGATGTTTGGTGTTATGAATAACATAAGGGCCATACTTTCATTATGAATGAGATGTATGTTATGAATGTTGATAATAATACATTACCTCTATATTTACTTTCATAATTCATTTTAGAGTTTCATACACTCTAGCCCATTGCACAATGTTTGTTGCAAAAGAGTTGTTCATAAAAACAACAATTGTTGTTCAGTATTATGAATAACATGAAGGGCCATGCTTCCATCCAAGATGGGACGTATGCTATGAATATTGATGGTAATTTGATACATCCATAACACTGACGCTAAATGTCGCAAGACTAAAAGAATACCACACAAGTGTGGCACTGCATTTGGTCACATTGGAGAAACCCGCATGGAAAATTCCATTATGATGGATTTTGAAGTCGTTTGATTTTGAATCATCTAACACTTGCAAATTTCCTCCGAAAAGTGAAGTGACTGAAATACCGTTCACAGGCCATAAGGAACGAACAACAAACTTATTGGTGATCATACATTTGATGTGTGTAGTTCGATAAATGTTGCAAGTAGTAGATTTACTATCTTCAGAAATGACTCAAGTAGATATATGGATATTTGCTTGATGGGAAGTAAGTCTGGATCTTTTGAAATCATTCGAAAGGTTTTCAAAAATGAAGTAGAAGTTATTGTAACAAGAAAATTATGTTTCTAGAATTCGATTGCAGAAAGGAATATTTGAGTTACAAGTTTAGCGAATGTCTGATGAGTTGTGAAAGGGGTTTCATAGCTTGCACCTCCCGGAACACCACTGCAAGTGGAAAGTCCGTGAAGATGTAATCGAACCATTTATGACATGGTAAGATTAAAGATGACATAAATAAATTTGCCATTATCCCTTTTAAAGTGATGCTTTAGAGACTGCGGCTTTTACACTGAAAAGAGCTCCATCAGGTCTGTTGAAATGACGCCATGGTATGGTACGCCCAACCATGTTATAACTTTTCTTAACATTTGGAATATGGGGCTTGTGTAAAAGGTTACAAACTATTCCAAATCAGACAAGTGCTATTTTGTAGGTTATCCCAAGTTATTGGGTATTCCCCCACCACTATACCGAGGAAAAGGTTTTTGCCACAAAGAACGGTATGGTTTTTGAAGAAAATGGTTCTTTCAAAAAGGTGAGTGGGAGGACAGTGCAACTCGACGAGATAACCAGTATCTTTGTCATCAGGTCAAAGGAAAGGAACCTTGGAAGTGATTCCAGAGTTTCCTACTGCGACTGATACGGAAGTCTCTACAATAAAATGTATGGACTTCGGTCGAACTTGCAGCTGAACCAGGTAGGCAAGGCTCGTGCAAACCTCTCAGGTGCGTGAACGAGATATTGTTGTTAGACAACAGTATACCTACGATACACAAGGAAGCGTTGAAGGGCCCTGACTCCGGAATTGGCTAAATGCCAATACAATCCGAGATAGTCTCCATATAAATGTTTCAAGATTAAAATCTTGATACACCTTTCGGAAGACTTAGAGTCTGACGAATATTTATGGAACTAAAAACTGATATGGATAAAAATGCTTTATCCATAAAGCTCGACTTGTTGCAATAACAAGTTCAAGGAGTTGACTACAATGAGGTTGTTTCACCGTAGCGATGCTTAAAGTCAGTTCGGGTTGAACTAGCAATTAATACATATTTCAAATCATGAGATATGAAACATGGATGACGAAAGAATTTCCATCTGATGGAAATAAAACCAAGGACTTGCATGTGTTACAGTCCAAGGTATTTTGTCATTCCAGAGGATGCTAGTGAGTGTGCAAACTTCAGAGTTCCAGTGATGGACAGAAGAGAGCAAAATGGAGTTGGAATCTTCGTGTTTTGATGAAATGGTCAAAAGGGTTTTGACTTCATCAATGGATAATAAAGATGCTTGTGTTTCAAGAAAGTAAGTGGGAACATAATAATATTTCTAAAAACCTTGTGTGCTTCAAACATTGTTAATTGGAAATAAATTTCTTGACACGAATTAGGACTTCATTTGAAAATAGTTTTTCGATGAAGTGCTTGGGCTAAATAGCCTTTATATTAGGCATGATGATCTATGGAGATAGATTTACCTAATGGGGCTAAGCAAAGATACATATTGACAAGATGCTAAAACCTTTTAGCATTAAAAACGTCAAGGAGTGATTCTTGCCGAAGTCACATGGAAAGAGTTTTTGCAAGACTCGGTGTCCCAAAACACTGATGAGCAAAATACATGATGGAGATTCCACACACTCTTGTGTTTGGATTAATAATGTATTCCATGGTATGTAAAAACAAACCAGATATGTCCAATACTCCCAAAGTTGTTGTGAGTATAGATACCAAAGTGATCAAAAGTACTGATCATGGGACAACAGTGAAAAAGGGTCATTGCGTACTATAGTAGCACTGATGACATGTTTTCTCGCAAGCGGAGATCATGAAGAGTTCGTTGTAAAAGGTTACATCGATACAGTCTTCATCCATGCTCCAAGCGATTTTTGATTTAAGTTAAGGGTTTTGTGCAATACACAATATGGTGGCACGGTAGTTGGAAATTGTTCCAAACAAGTTACTGTGGCGAATTCTATAACAGAGGCAAAGTATGTTGCCGCTTTTAAAAGCGACAAAGAAGATGTTGAATCATATAGTTCATTCATGAACTTAGTATGGTTCCAAGATGGCTTTTGTCAATGGGACACTGCTGCAAGTAGTTGCTCCATAACTCAGTCTAAGGAATCCAGGTTCGACCTGTGATTCACATACATACAAAACCAAGTCCACACATACAAAACCAAGATGGCTTTTGTCAATGGGACACTGCTGCAAGTAGTTGCTCCATAACTCAGTCTAAGGAATCCAGGTTCGACCTGTGATTCACATACATACAAAACCAAGTCCACACAAAATATGAATTTTGTGAAAGCGTGAAAACGCGAGGATATGAAAAGATACACACGGAGCTGAAGTCGTCAAATCCGTTGGACATCAGGCTATACCACAAGCGAAGCATATTTACACCGGTGTGCCACAGGTGTAAAGTGCATTAGCATTAACTAGATTATTGACTCTAGTGCAAGTGGGAGTCTGTAGGAGATATGCCCTAGAGGCAATAATAAATGTTATTATTTATCTCCATGCTCATTATTATGTTTATGTTCCATGCTATAACTGATGTGGTTCCCGAGCCCGTATATCCATAAAGGCTCTGGGGAAAACCCATGTGCACGTGTGGAATAATAAACGGTAAAATGTATTCCTAGTCATGCCTCTAAGACTAGCTCAAGTGTTGCAAGATGATTATGTTTTCCCAATCATGGGCATGTCTATGCCAACAGCTTTGAGGGCACAATGTTAGAAGAACATTTGTGTTGAATCGACCCGATTGATGTTATGCTATGAGTTAATTTTGTCACAAGTTAATGGTTAATAACACAGAGATGGTTAACGTTTGCATGATTCCTTAGACCATGAGAGTATCGAGTTTCTTCATGCTTGCTTCATGAACTTTGGGGTTTGTTAAACGTCATCCGTAAATGGGTGGCTATTACGGCGGCTTACGGGTTCATGGAAAAGTATGTCAAGTAACTTGATAGCTCAAGATTGGGATTTGCTCCTCCGACGATGGAGAGATATCTCTGGGCCCTCTCGGTGTTACGGTATCCATCATCGTCTGGCCAGACACTTTGTGATTTGATCACGGGGATGCCGGAACACGGTAACGAGAAAAGAGAACAATACCGGTAACGAGGTAACTAGCATAGTGGACAAGTTGTTGATCCACGGGAATGCCAACATGTCTCACCTCGGGTATTTGTAACATATCGCGAAGCAACAGGAATAGCACACGGCAACTAGAGGTTCACTCGAATATTCATTCGTGTGGGTATAGGGGTCAATATGGGTGTCCACGGCTCCGATGTTGATCATTGATCGGAAGGGGTTCCGTGTCATGTCTATACTTCACCGAACCTATAGGGTCACACGCTTAAGGGTCATCTATCTGTTGAACGCTAGACAGGGAGTCTGAGAGAAAGTCACCGAAAATGTTTCGGACACAACGGAAGAGTTCCGAGAGAGAGAACACCGAAAGAGTTTCGGTAAAACCGAAAAGTTGTTTCGGAATATATTATTTGGTCAAAAAGGGTTTCGGCACCGCCTGGAAATTTTCAGAGGATGCCAGAATTGGTCTGGGAACTTCTGGGAATTTTCGGAGAGAAAAACCGGAAATGTTCCGAAACTGCCGTAACCGCTGTTAATGCTTTCCGCTGATGAAAACCACCGCACCGAAAATGTTTCGGATCATGCCCAGAATAATTTTAGAGGGTGCCCGAAATGTTCTGGGACCTTCTGGAATTTTTCAGAAAAAGTTTCGCGGAAAACATCTTGTCTCAGCGCGAGGGGACAAGATCCCACGAATCGGGGGTTGCATGTTTGGTGGCTTTTTGTCTAGGGAGCATGCATGTTTCATGGAGACATGTTGGTGGCTTGTTGGGGGGCCCCCCCCCCATGGGGAGACAAGGTGTGGGCCGGCCCAAGGGCTGCCATGGTGGTGTCCCCTTGGTGCCCCCCTTGTGTTACCATTATGCCCTTTCATGTGTGACATGAAGCTTGGGTATTTTGGTATTTCAACATCCCACCCCACCCCTTGCCTTGGCCTATAAAAGGAGGAGAAGGGGCTGCCATTCTCCCCATCCCTTGCTCTCATACACATGCCAAGATGTTATCTGGCTTCTCTCTCCCTCCCACGAAAAGAGTTTCGTAGAGCCGAAAGGCTGTCTGGGTTCCGGCAGGAACTAGTTCTGGACGGCGAAGCCCTGCCGGATAGGTGACACCGTATGTGTGCAACTCTGTAGAGAGGTCGTAGTTTCGATCTTAGTGCCCGAGGGGCTGTTCGAGAGTGCCTCCCGAAGGGCTGTCCAAGTGACGGTCCGAGTTCTGTGAGTCCTCCTGAAGGGCTGTCCGAGTGACCGTTCGGTTTTCGAAGGTCCTCCCGAAGGGCTGTCCGTGACATCGTCCGGTGGACTGTTCGACCGCCTCCCGGAGGGCTGTCCGAAGGGAAGACGAGGGTATACATCCTCGCGGTTGGGAGGTTGTAAATCCTAGCTGCGGGGATCTGCACCGCCGATCGTCATCGACTCTACTTCCGCTGCGCTACGAGTCGGTAACGAAAATGATCAAACCATGTATGCAGTCTCCATAGTGGTCCTGGGCTGGTGCGTAGGGCGGAAAATTTTTGTTTTCTGCTGCGTTACCCTACAACTACTGCAGGTAGTTGCTCCGTAACTCAGTCTGAGGAATCCAGGTTCGACCTGTGATTCACATACATACAAAGCCAAGTCCACACAAAATATGAATTTTGTGAAAGCGTGAAAATGTGAGGATATGCAAAGATACACACGGAGCTGAAGTCGTCAGATCCGTTGGACATCAGGCTATACCACAAGCGAAGCATATTTACACCGGTGTGCCACAGGTGTAAAGTGCATTAGCATTAACTAGATTATTGACTCTAGTGCAAGTGGGAGTCTGTAGGAGATATGCCCTAGAGGCAATAATAAATGTTATTATTTATCTCCGTGTTCATAATTAGGTTTATGTTCCATGCTATAACTGCTGTGGTTCCCGAGCCCGTATATCCATAAAGGCTCTGGGGAAAACCCATGTGCACGTGTGGAATAATAAACGGTAAAATGTATTCCTAGTCATGCCTCTAAGACTACCTCAGGTGTTGCATGATGATTATGTTTTCCCAATCATAGGCATGTCTATGCCAGCAACCTTGAGGGCACAAATGTTAGAAGAACATTTGTGTTGAATCGACCCGATTGATGTTATGCTATGAGATACATTCGTCACAAGTTTATGGTTAATAACACAGAGATGGTTAATGTTTGCATGATTCCTCAGACCATGAGAGTATCGAGTTTCTTCATGCTTGATTCATGAACTTTGGGGTTTGTTAAACGTCATCCGTAAATGGATGGCTATTACGGCGGCTTACGGGTTCATGGGAAAGTATGTCAAGTAACTTGATAGCTCAAGATTGGGATTTGCTCCTCCGACGATGGAGAGATATCTCTGGGCCCTCTCGGTGTTACGGTATCCATCATCGTCTGGCCAGACACTTTGTGATTTGATCACGGGGATGCCGGAAAACGGTAACGAGAAAAGAGAACAATACCGGTAACGAGGTAACTAGCATAGTGGACAAGTTGTTGATCCACGGGAATGCCAACATGTCTCACCTCGGGTATTTGTAACATATCGCGAAGCAACAGGAATAGCACACGGCAACTGGAGGTTCACTCGAATATTCATTCGTGTGGGTATAGGGGTCAATATGGGTGTCCACGGCTCCGATGTTGATCATTGATCGGAAGGGGTTCCGTGTCATGTCTATACTTCACCGAACCTATAGGGTCACACGCTTAAGGGTCATCTATCTTCTGAATACTAGACAGGGAGTCTGAGAGAAAATCACCGAAAAAGTTTCGGACAGTGGAAAAGTTCCGCAGAGAGGACACCGGATGAGTTTCGGTGAAACTGAAAAGTTGTTTCAGAGGATACCATAAAGTCAAATTGGTTTTGGCACATGCCCGATAATTCTTGGAGGGTGCCAGAATCATTCTGGAAACTTTTGGGAATTTTCTGGAAGAAAAACCGGAAATGTTCCAGAGCTGCCGGAACCACTTCAGATGCTTTTTGCAGATAAAAATCACTAATCTGGAATTGTTCCAGAACGCGTTGAAAATTATTTTAGTGGGTACTGGAAATGTTCTAAGCCCACATAAATATTTTCAGTTCGAACGGACGCTGAAAAATGTCGTCATGAATAGTGAAAGTGCTTTTTGGGTTACTTTTTGGAAAGCCATTATTTTGGGCTTTGTCCCAAGATATTTTTTTGGGTGACATGGATGGATGAGGCTCCCTTGGGGGGGCCCCTCCTAGGTGTGGCCGGCCACATGGGGACTCCTCCTTGGAGCCCCCTCTTGTGCCTTGGTTTCACATTTGGGTCCTTGTGGAAGGACTTCATTCATGTGCTTTTTGGGTTTTATTGTAAAACCACCCTACCCCTTGGGATTTCCTATAAATAGAGGTGGAGGGGCAGCCCTCCACACTCATCCCTTGCTCTCATACTCATGCCATGAAATTATCTGGCTTCTCTCTCCCTCCCACGAAAAGAGTTTCGTAGAGCCGAAAGGCTGTCTGGGTTCCGGTGGGAACTAGTTCTGGACGGCGAAGCCCTGCCGGATAGATGACACCGTATGTGTGCAACTCTGTAGAGAGGTCGTAGTTTCGATCTTAGTGCCCGAGGGGCTGTTCGTAAGTGCCTCCCGAAGGGCTGTCCAAGTGACGGTCCGAGTTTTGTGAGTCCTCCCGAAGGGCTGTCCGAGTGTCCGTCTGAGTTTCGAAGGTCCTCCCGAAGGGCTGTCCGTGACACTGTCTGGGGGATTGTTCGACCGCCTCCCGGAGGGCTGTCCGGGGCGCGGATGAGGGTATACATCCTCGCGGTTGGGAGGTTGTAAATCCTAGCTGCGGGGATCTGCACCGCCGATCATCATCGACTCTACTTCCGCTGCGCTACGAGTCGGTAACGAAAAGATCAAACCTTGTATGCAGTCTCCATAGTGGTCCTGGGCTGGTGCGTAGGTCAGAATTTTTTTGTTTTCTGCTGCGTTCCCCTACATTGATGTGAGACCGACGCTAAAAAATCCTATAAATACCAAAACTCCCAAAAAGAACCCTAGATGAGAAGTTTCGCCGCCGCAAGCCTCTATAGCCATGAAAAACCAACCAGGAGCCCAGTCCGGCACCCTGCCGGAGGGGGAAATCATCACCAGAGGCCATCTTCATCATCTCGGCAGTCACCATGATGAGGAGGGAGTAGTTCAACCTTGGGGCTGAGGGTATATACCAGTATCTAAGTGTTTTATCTCTCTCTCTCTCTCTCTCGTGTTCTTGATTTGGCATGATCTTGATGTACCGTGAGCTTTGTTAATTTATTTGGATATTATGGTGTTCTTCCCTCTCTACCTTCTTGTGATGAATTGAGTCTTGCTCTTTGAGGTTTCATTATGTTGGATTGAGTATTGGATTTGAGAACACTTCATGTATGTCTTGCGATGGGATATCTGTGGTGACAATGGGATGTTCTATTGATTCACTTGATGTATGTTTTGGCACACAATTACCATTCTGTAGCCAGTGACAATTCTTTGTGGAATAAGTTCATTCTTATCATTAGGAACAACGGTAATACCTCCCTTTTTATGGACACAATGAACGGGACTTACCCATCTACTATCAGCTATGAGATAGATTATACCTGCTTCCAGAAGCTTCAGTATTTCTGTTCTTACCACTTCTTTCATTTTAGGATTTAAACGTCGTTGGTGATCAACAATTGATTTAGCATCAGGCTCCATATTAATTTTATGCTGACAGAGAGTGGGACTAATGCCCTTTAAATCATCAAGAGTATATCCAATGACAGCTTGGTGCTTCTTCAGAACCTTCAATAATCTTTCTTCTTCATGTTCTGAAAGGTTAGCACTAATAATAACAGGATAAATCTTTTTCTCATCAAGATAAGCATATTTCAAAGTGTCCGGCAATTGTTTTAATTCAAACACAGGATCACCTTTAGGTGGAGGAGGACCTCCTAGAGTTTCAATAGGCAAATTATGTTTAAGCAGAGGCTGTTGTTCAAAGAAAATCTTATCTATTTCATTTCTTTCATGCAGATGCATATCATTTTCATGGTCTAGCAAATATTGTTCTAGTGGGTCGGTAGGAGGCACAACAATAGAAGCAAGACCAATTATTTCATCCTTACTAGACAACTCTTTATTATGATGTTTTCTACTGAACTTGGAAAAATTAAACTCATGAGACTCATCACCAAAACTAACACCTACAGTTTGCTTCTCGCAATCTATTTTAGCATTAACGGTGTTCAAGAAAGGTCTACCAAAGATAATGGGACAAAAGTCATCTTGTGGGGAACCAAGAACAAGAAAATCAGTAGGGTGTTTTATTTTCCCACACAAGACTTCAACATCTCTAACAATCCCAAGTGGTGTGATGGTGTCCCTATTAGCATGTTTAATAGTAACATCTATGTCTTCTATTTCAGCAGGTGATATATCATTCATAATTTCTTGATATAAGGTAAAAGGAATGGCTCTCACGCTAGCACCTATGTCGCATAAACCATGATAACAGTGATCTCCTATTTTAACTGAGACATCAGGCATGCCAACAACGGGTCTATGTTTATCTTTTTCATCGGGTTTGGCAATTCTAGCAGCTTCATCACAGAAGTAAATAACATGCCCATCTATATTTTCAACCAAGAGATCTTTAACCATAGCAACACTAGGTTCTACTTTGATTTGTTCAGCAGGTTTGGAAGTTCTACTATAACTTTTGTTGACCACAGTTGAGACTTTAGCATGTTCCTTTATCCTAACAGGGAAAGGTGGTTTATCAATATAAGCAGTAGGCACAACTGGATCAATATTGTAAATAATAGTTTCATCTTTAGCTATTATTGGTTCTTTAAATTCTTCTTTGATAGGTGGGTGATATTTAAACCACTTCTCCTTAGGGAGGTCAACACGAGTAGCAAATGATTCACAAAAGGAGGCTACTATCTCAGAGTCAAGTCCATATTTAGTGCTAAACTTTTGAAAAGCATCGGTATTCATAAAAGATTTAACACAATCATACTTGAGCTTAATACCTGACTCTTTACCTTCATCGAGTTCCCAATCTTCAGAGTTGTGTTTAATTCTTTCTAAAAGATCCCACCGGAAGTCAATAGTCTTCTTCATAAAGGAACCAGTACAAGAAGTATCAAGCATGGATCGATCATCATGAGAAAGCCGAGCATAAAAATTCTGAATAATAATTTCTCTTGAGAGCTCATGATTGGGGCATGAGTATAACATTGACTTAAGCCTCCCCCAAGCTAGAGCGATACTTTCGCCTTCACGAGGCCAAAAATTATATATATAATTCCGATCACGATGAACTAGATGCATAGGATAAAATTTTTGGTGAAATTCCAATTTCAATCGATTCCAATTCCAAGATCCAATATCATTGCATAGCCTATACCATGCTAATGCTTTTCCCTTCAAAGATAAAGGGGAAACCTTCTTCTTAGCTTCATCTCCGGGTAAACCCGCAAGCTTAAATAATCCACAAATTTCATCCACATATATCAAGTGCATATCAGGATGTTCAGTTCCATCTCCTGCATAAGGATTAGCTAGCAGTTGTTCTATCATACCCGAAGGAATTTCATAACCAATATTTTCAATAGGTGCAGTAGGTTGAGGGGTAACTAATTGTTGTTCCAGTCGAGGTGAAGATACCCCGAACAAACCCCTCAAAGGATTGTTTTCCATAGTAACAAGTGACAATAAATTTCAGCACGTAGTAATAATTTTTCCTTACCAATTTCCACTTACCAAGAGCGCTTCACTCCCCGGCAAGGGCACCAGAAAAGATCCTTGATGACCCACAAGTATAGGGGATCAATCATAGTCCTTTCGATAAGTAAGAGTGTCGAACCCAACGAGGAGCAGAAGGAAATGACAAGCGGTTTTCAGCAAGGTAATGTCTGCAAGCACTGAAATTATAAGTAACGAGTAGTTTGGTAGAAAGATAATTTGTAACGAGCAAGTAACGGTAATGGTAACAAAAGTGCAGCAAGGTAGCCCAATCCTTTTGAGGAAAAGGACATGCCAAAACGGTCTCTTATGATAAGCAAAGCGTTCTTGAGGGTACACGGGAATTTCATCTAGTCACTTTCATCATGTTGCTTTGATTTGTGTTCGCTACTTTGATAATTTGATATGTGGGTGGACCGGTGCTTAGGTGCTGTTCTTACTTGAACAAACCTCCTACTTATGATTAACCCCCTCGCAAGCATCCGCAACTACGAGAAAAGTATTAAGAATAAATCTAACCATAGCATTAAACTTTTGGATCCAAATCAGTCCCTTACGGAATAGCGCATAAACTAGGGTTTAAGCTTCTATCACTCTCACAACCCATCATCTAATAACTAATCCACAATGGATTCCCTTACGCCCAAATATGGTGAAGTGTCATGTAGTCAACGTTCACATGACACCACTAAGGGAATCACAACATACATAACATCAAAATATCAAACACATATCAAGTTCACATGATTACTTGCAACTAGATTTCTCTCGTGACCTCAAGAACAAAAGTAACTACTCACAAATGATAATCATGCTCAAGATCAGAGGGGTATTAAATAGCATAATGGATCTGAACATATAATCTTCCACCAAATAAACCATATAGTAATCAACTACAAGATGTAATCAACACTACTAGTCACCCACAAGTACCAATCTATAGTTCTGGTACAAAGATAGAACACAAGAGATGAACTAGGGTTTGAGAGGAGATGGTGTTGTTGAAGATGTTGATGGAGATTGCCCTCCCCAAGATGGGAGATTTGTTGGTGATGATGATGACGATGATTTCCCCCTCCGGGAGGGAATTTCCCCCGGCAGAATCGCTCCGCCGGAGGGCAAAAGTGCTCCTGCCCAAGTTCCGCCTCGAGACGGCGGCGCTTCATCCCAAAAGTCCTCTCCTTATTTTTTCTAGGTCAAAATGACTTATATACCAGAAGAGGAGCACCGGAGGTGGGCCGAGGAGGGCACAACACACCAGGACGCGCCTGGGCTCCCTGGCGCGCCCAAGTGGGTTGTGCCCACCTGGTGGGCCCCCTTTGGTAGTTATTTTCTCAAATAATTCTTATTAATTCCATAAAAATTCCTCGTGAAGTTTCAGCTCATTTGGAGTTGTGTAGAATAGGTAGCCTGACGTACTTTTTCAGGTCCAGATTTCTAACTGCCGGAATTCTCCCTCTTTATGTGAACCTTGCATATTATGATAGAAAAGGCATTAGAATTACTCCAAAAAGCATTATTATGCATAAAAACATCATAAATAACAGTAGGAAAACATGCTGCAAAATGGACGTATCAACTTCTCTTCAAGTTATTCTATACGGGCGCCGTTGAGAAGCTTGAGGATTTGTCCATTCCATCTGTCCCAAGTTGCCTTTGTTTTTCCCACCGTCCCACCCTTTTCTTCAAGGAATCAGTTTTCTTAATCAAGTATCCATTTTATTGAGTGAAGTATCTTCATTCTTTTCCTTTAATGTTTTTACCCTGTGATTCTCATGAAGATGCTTAGGAGCTTCAAGTTTATCATTCTTCGTTCTCCTCTCTTTTCCGGTGGACTATTCAAGCTTCCAGTGTTGATCATATCCCTTTTCTTTTGTTAAATGCTTTCTCATGTTGGAAGTTCTTATCCAAGCATCTCTTGATCATTAACCTCGCGATACTCGTATCCGAAGTGCCGAAGATATCTCAGAAGATTCGTGTTTCCATTCTTAATACAGTCAAGCTATTTCGAGGTTGTTATCTCATTCAAGCCATTTAATTCAACCGGTGCAATCTCTCTTCCAAGCAACCTTTTCCAACGGTGTTTCTTTTGAGTGGGCCCATAACCCACAGGTCTTTCCCAGGATCTTACCTAGCTCTTCTAATTTTTCTGGAATGATTCTCAAATTCTTTTCAAAGTTTGACGTAAGAATGAATTTTCATCAGTCAAATGCCTTCTCCAAGATTGCTTTCAAATTCTTTTCATCGTTGGTTCGACCTTTCTATTCTTCATTATTCCGGAGTGTCTCAGCAATCTATGGTGGTGTTCTTCGTCATCATTTTCAACATTTGAAGACCGAAGAAGAGTTCCTCTCAAATCCTTACCAGTTCTTCCAAAGATTCATGGTTCAAGCTTCATGCCATCCTCATAATTGTTTTGATTATGAGAATTCTTTTCAAAACCATCTGAAGCATTTCAGAGCTATTTTCATTTTGATTCCATGGAGGCCATCATCTCAGAATATTTATTCGTTCTCATCATTCACCGCTCGTTCTGGAGTTCTTCTAAATTTTTGTTTCTTCATTCATCTCCAAGCTCTTCTGGTGCTTCGTTCAAGTATTCTCTAGTCAGCTCGTGATCTCTTCCTTCTCTTGTATCTGAATTCTCTTAAGTATCTTCGTTGTTCACTAATCCTTCCCGGCGACTCGTTCTCTTTTCTTCGTTCATTTCAATTCTTACGGTGGTTCGTTCAAGATTCCTCTTCCTTTGTTCTCGTATCAATTAATTCGTTCTTTCCAAATCCTACCGGTGGTTGTTCAAGTTTTTCCCAAGTTTGCACTATATCTCTCCTCAATCCTTGCAAGAAGAATAAGTAGCATGCCTACCTGTAGCTTGACATCAACTTAAGTTGATGAAGGGTAAGCATGACATAATTCTTATTCTTATTTCATCAAGGTGATTTAATCCTTTCTTCCGGAGATTGCTCATGATGAATAAATTCTCGGTTCTAGTGTTTCATCTTTTCCTTTTCCGGAGTTCCAAGTTTTCTCGAATATATTGTCGCGAAGCTCCATCTAAATCATTGCAAGGCTTCACCTTGTGTTTTCAACTTCTTTTTCTTTCTATCATCCTTTTATTACCGGAGTTCTTCATGGAGGCTCTACATGATGGTTCATCAAGGATTTAATTCATTCTCAAAGTTTTCATCAAGATTCTTGTTGGAGGAGATCAAGCATTCTTCATCGTGCATTCCGAAATGCATTATTTCTACCTTATCTTTTGAGGTGGTGTTATGTCATCCTTGGAAAAATTTATCTTGGTGTTTCGTGATTCACAAGTTGTCAGGAATGAGATATTTTAAAACCATTTTTCCCCTTCTTTCATTAGTTCTTTCAACCCAACAATTTCTTCGTTGAAGTTATCTTGGTACAGATTTCACCTAAAGCCTTCCATTGGGAATGTTGCTATTTGTGGTGCTTATCAATGATCCAAGCTTTCTCCATATCCTTCATGGTGAAAGAGGCTTTTCATCTTTTCGTTGATCGCATCCAATCAACTATTTCCATTAGTGGCCGGTTGTCGCCTCATAATTTTGAGATGTTTTTTCATAAGCCCACAACAAGCTTATTCTTTTGTTGTTGCTTTTTCAACAACTCCGTTCTAACCTTTCTTGCAAGTATGCTTTCCAAATTCAATTGTGGTAGAAGTTGTCATTTTCTTCTCCGTTCTTTCCTTTCCAACGATCTAGCTTCTATTCTATCATTCCGGAGGCTTTGTGATGTGGCTCTCTTCCACCCATCGTCTCGTTTTGTCAAGATCATGTTCTTTTCCTTGCTTATCCATTTAACATGAGTGTTGTTCTATTCAAGTTCTTTCCATCTTGTCAAATCCTTGCACATTCCTTCCATTTTCAACCGGAGCGCTACCTGAATTATTCCTTTCTCATCTCATTTCAATCAGAGTGGTTTCAATTCTTCTTCTTTCTTGAGCTCTTGGTTCTCGTAATATTCCTTGTTCCTCTCTTCTAACGGAGTGTTTTCAACTTCATTCATCTCCGGTGTATTCTTTCCTTCAAATTCTTTAACCTTTCAAGGTTCTTTGGTTTCACTCGTTTGTCAAGAAGCAACTTTGTTTACCTCTTCCTCTTCTGTTTTCATCCCTAGATCTCGGGGCGAGATCTCTTGTAAGTGGAGGAGAATTGTAACAGCCCGAGACCGACGCTCCAGATGCCTTCCATGTTTTTCATTGTTGTCGTGTGTTTCATTTTTTGTTGCATTTCATCATCGCATCATCTGCATTGCATCGGCACTCCATTGCCGTCACTGTTTTCAAAACTTGCATCCGCTCGTAGTTGCCGCTTCTCCTCGTTGTCTTCATTGTCCATTCTGAAACCAATCGGGGTTATCGAGTCCCTCTTGTCTGACAGCCTAAACTCTCTTTTCTGACCCCGTCAAACCCCCTTGTCTCCGTGGCCTTTTGACAGACCCCTCTTTGCATAGTGCATAGACCCCTCGCCCGCGTCCGAAACTTCCCCGAACCTGAATCGCTCGGTCATGACCGATGGGTACGTATCATCCCCAAACATCCCCAAAGCATCTTCGGTTTATTATTGAACTCCCCTAGTCTATTCTTCCCGTCCGTCCAATTTAAATCGGATGTCCCAAAATTCCCCTAATTTCACTATATATAGACCACCCCTAACCTAATCTAGACAACCACCTAATTTCTAGGGATCCTACCCTAGCGCCGCCACCTTCCTCGGGATCCTTCCCCGACCAACCGAGCCAGCCGACCAGCCACCACCTTCCTCGGGATCAAACAGCAGTCAACCAAATCGAATCCAGCCACCCCCCAATCCATCCATCTCCGCTGTCTGCGCCCCATCGGACGGCCAGGAAGCCCCTGGACACGTCCACATTGTGCCGCAGCTGGCCCCGATCCAGATCGGGGCGAGCTCGACCCCAAGCCCCAGGGGGCCGCCGTTCCCGTCTACCGCCGGTGACCGAACCTATAGCTAGCAAGATGAGCCCCACCGCGCCTCCCATATCCTTCCTTCCCTCCTACCTCATTTCTCTCTCCTTCCCTGATTTCTCTCTTTCTTGGACAGCAGCACCGCCAGGGACGCCATGAAGCTCGAGCCGCTCGCCATGGCCTCCTTCGTGCCCGCAAGCTCCGCCTCCACCTCGCCATGCCACATCCCCAGCTGGATCCCGACCGGCCGGAACTCCCCTGCGCCTCAAGTCCATCCCCGTGTCGTCCCTGCACCGATGTCGTCTGCATCTCGTGGCGTCGCGCCAGCTGTCTCCCTGGTGGCCGACCGTCTCGACCTCCTCTGCAAGGACAAGCCGCCGCCGGCCAAGTCCTGGCCTCCAACGCCCGGATCCGGCCGCCCAGCTCGCCTGCGCCTCCCCGCCATGCTCCCCGTCCTCCGCCCAAGTCGTCGCCCCGCCAAGTCCCTCGCCGCGCCGCATCTTGTCTGCAGCGAGCGGGAGCTGCAGCCGCTGCAGGTCGCCTCGTCGTTGACCAGACCTCCTGCAGCCCAGCACCACCAACTCGGACCTTGGCCCATGGTGAGGCCACCTCCAGTGCCCATGCTCATGTTGGGCCAGACAGTTTCAGCCCGTTGGTGTTTTTTTCTCTGTCTGCGAATTTCGTAATTATCCCAGGATTTACAGTTTTATAGAAAAACCCTTCATGTTCATGCATTTAATAACTCCAGAACCGTGCATCACATGTAAATACTTTATATATGTAAAATGCTTAGAATTTCATCTAGTTTCATGTTATGCCACTTTCATCCATGTTTAAAATGTTTAAAATGCTGTTTGCATTTAATTTGCTAAATGACATGTTAAAATGGTTTATTTCATAACTAAATAACCGTAGCTCCGAATTAAATAAACTTTATATGTAGATGGGGTAGAAAAATGCATAGATTAACATGGTGGCATTAGTTTGCATGTTTAACAACTCTAAACTATGGTTTAGGGCAGAACAGTACCAAATTCGAAATGTGCATATGGGGATTTTCCGGAATTGTTGTTTGTTGTTTCCGGCCTCATTTAAACTTGCCTAACTAGGTAGTTTACTTATGCTTCACCTCTTGCCATGTTAACTAACATTTAATATTGTTGAGTTGCATAAATGATGGTGAACTAAATATTTGAATGTGGTGTTTCGTCAATATGCAACTCGATGCATATTGAGCTCCACTTAATTTGTAGTATTGTTTGTTGCACTTTGCCATGCCATGCCTCATTAAACCGGACATGCATCATACTTGATTGTGCATCATGCCATGATTATGCTTGTTGGTTTACCATGTTTTTTGCTTCTTTCCGGTTGTACTTCTTCTCGATAATTCCGGTTACGTTGCGATTGTGAGGATCCGTTCGGCTACGCCCGTTCGTCTACTTCATGGATTCGGTCTTCTTCCTAGCGGGATTTCAGGCAAGATGACCGTTACCTTGGATATCAATACTATCTTTGCTTGCTAGTTGTCTCGATGCTATCGCTATGTCGCGCTACCTACCACTTGTTTATCAAGCCTCCCAATATGCCATGATAAGCCTCTAACCTTTTCCACCTTCCTAGCAATCGTTGTTTGGCTATGTTACCGCTTTGCTCAGCTCCTCTTATAGCGTTGCTAGTTGCAGGTGCAGTGTAGGTTGTTCCATGTTGGGACATGGATATCTTGGGATATCACAATATCTCTTATTTAATTAATGCATCTATATATGTGGTAAAGGGTGGAAGGCTTGGCCTTTTGCTTGGTGTTTTGTTCCACTCTTGCCGCCTTAGTTTCCGTCATACCGGTGTTATGTTCCTTGATTTTGTGTTCCTAACATGGTCGGGGTTTATGGGCCCCCCTTGACAGTTTGCTTTGAATAAAACTCTTCCAGCAAGGCCCAACTTTGGTTTTACCATTTGCCTAATAACAACTAAAACTTGCATAGGGACTTTCCAGACCCCGAGGATAATTAATCAATAACCCGGGCCAGTGCTCCTCGTGATTGTTGGTCCAAACCGGGTAGACTGCGGGGCCACCACGGGGAAACTCGAGGATTGGTTTTACTCGTAGGATGTCCCATACGATTGTGGCATGAGATGAGATACACGCGGCTACTATCAGGGTGTCGGCATGTCGAGAGGTCTTGCTGGTTTTGTTTTACCATTGTCGAAATGTCTTGTGCACCGGGATCCCGAGTTCGATCGGGTGTTCCGAGATGGAGGATTATCTCCGCGGATCGTGAGCTTATCATGGGCTAAGTTGGGACACCCCTGCAGGGTTTAATCTTTTCGGAAGCCGTGCCCGCAGTTATGTGGCAGATGGGAATTTTTAATATCCGGTTGTAGAGAACTTGACACCAGATCCGAAATAAAATACACCAACCGCGTGTGTAACCGTGACCGTCTCTTTTCGAGTGAGTTCGAGAAGAGAACACGGTGGGGTTTTGTTTGACTCGTAAGTAGTTTCTGGATCACTTCTTGATCATTACTAGTTGTGACCATTGTGCGTAGTTTCTCTTCTTATTCTTGTACACGTAAGTTAGCCACCATACAATGCTTAGTGCTTGCTGCAACCTCACCACTTATCCATTCCATACCCATTAAGCTTTGCTAGTCTTGATACCCATGGTAATGGGATTGCTGAGTCCTCGTGGCTCACAGATTATACAACAACAGTTGCAGGTACAGGTAATCCGATGATCTGACGTGAGAGCGATGCTTGCCTATTTTGGAGTTCTTCTGCTTCTTCTTCTTCGATCAAGGGATAGGTTCCGGGTCGGGAGCCTGGGATTAGCAGGGTGGATGTCATTCTTCTTTTTCATTTGGTTTCATCTATAGTCGGATCCTACTCTTCTGTATGATGATTGCTATGTATTGATGAACTGTTGTATTCATGTTGTAGCTTGTGGCGAGTGTAAGCCTTTATCTTGTATTCTCATCTATTCAATACATGGTATGTTGTGATGATATCCACCTTGCTATGCGCTCGAAAATGCGGTTGTGCCCCAATCATGAATTCATCACGTGATTGGGATAGAATCACATCTTGGGCGCTACAACATCGTACCCCCAAGCCAGGTTCAAGATGTACGATGCCAGTTCCCCAACTTTGAGGCGGGGGAGGGTGTATCCAACTCATGTGCTCAAACTTAATTTGGTATAACATGGCACACAGAGCAAGAGGAAATCGTCATGGCCAAACCCTTCTCATAGGTTGGGTCAAAGGGTTAGATGAGGAACCCATCATGGTCAAACCATTCTTGTTCGTTGAGTCAACAGGGTAGATTGTGTGGGCCCATGATCTCGATCATTCTTCGATATTTGAAAACAAGAAATAACAAAAAAACATCATTCTACAAATTACCGAAACAAGGATCCCAAGGTTTATATAATCGACATGACAGGTCACTACAGACACATTTAGATGGTAAATGTCTGTAATGACCGTATCATGACGCTTAAATGAAGCTTGAGATATGCAGCTTCCCACCCGCACACCCATCCTTAGACTCCTCCAGCCCTAGCACGCTTAACTTCTGCGTTCCATTCGACTCGGCTAGTGAATGGGAATCCGCCCCTTGCTGATAAGAGTTGCCTCCTTGCCTTTAAGGCGTTTCACGCTGGTCATCATGTGGGACCTACTCCCTACTATCACACATGTTTGTGCTTTTAGAAATTGTGTGCAATCTTTACATGGCCGGTGTGTTGCCACCTAGCCTTCTATGACCACTGATGCTGGCAGTTGGAAACCGATGGGAGAAGAGGTGGGAAACCGACGGGAGGAGTGGCGGGAAACCGATTGGGGGAGTGGCGGGAAACGGTAGCGTGTTTGGATATATAACACCATTAATATGGTAAACTTAGTAAAGAAGGAAGCGCGAGCTAGCACGATGCGTTGGCACAGTGCTTACCCACGGGTGCTTGACGCTTGACCAGAACTGCTTTATATATTCATGGTTCGTTTGGCCTTTTTTATACATTATAATTGAGTTTTCTAAGCATTAATTTAATGTGCATAATTCAAATTTGAACTACAAATACATGCTCCAGGTATACATAACTCTTAAATTCTGGCTCGGCCATCCTTAGATTCCTCCACCCAGTCACCCAAAATGGATAGAAAAATCATACATGTGTCCTTGGATGCATGTTTGGGTCCCATGCAAAGAATGGGAATGAATTACAACCGTCTTGGCATCCTGGCTCGGCCTCAAACATTGAGAATCTCGGTTTTTAAATCCCGGTAAATCCAAAACTCACACGAAAATCGTGAAACTTGGCATGGTGTCACGACATGGCACATATATGTCGTGGTAACAAAATTATCCAATTTGGGTCAAGTTTTATTACAAGCCTCTTACAAACTAGAGCTTCTCTCAAGAAGCCTCGTGGTTCCGATAGCGAAATGTGTCCCCCTTATGGGTGAAACGATAATTGTTGCCTCTTCTCGCCTTGTATTTTTTTTTCTACAGACAACATGGAACAATAGGAGATTCGTGCTGAAATTTGAAATTATTCAGGGTTCGTCTGGCATTTTTTATACATTAATTGAGTTTTCTAGGCATTTAATGTCCATAATTCAAACCTGAACTACAAATACATGATCCAGTGCACCAAAATGGCTAGAAAAATCATACATGTATCCTTGGGTGCATGTTTAGGTCCAATGCATGGAATGGGAATGAATTACAACCGTCCCGACATTCTTGCTCGGCTCAAACATTCGGAATCTTGGTTTTTAAATCCCCATAAATCCAAAAATCACCAGAAAATCATGAAACTTTGCATGGTGTGACGACATGGCACATATATGTCATGGTAAAAATATTGCCGAATTTGGGGCAAGCTTTATTACAAGCCTCTTACAAACTAGAGCTTCTCGCAAGAACCCTCGTGGTTCTGATAAGGAACGGGTCCCCCTTGTGGGCGAAACGATAATCGCTACATCTTCTCACCTTGTATTTTTTTCTACAGGTAACATGGAACAACAGGAGATTCATGCTGAAATTTGAAATTATTCAGGGTTCATTTGGCCTTTTTTATACATTAATTGAGTTGTCTAGGCATTTAATGTCCATAATTCAAATCTGAACTACAAATACATGCTCTAGTGCAGAAAAATGGCTAGAAAAATCGTACATGTGTTCTTGAGTGCATGTTAAGGTCCCATGCAAGGAATGGGAATGAATTACAACCATCTTGGTGTCCTAGCTCGCCCTCAAATATTGGGAATCTCGGTTTTTAAATCCTCGCAAATCCAAAACTCACCAGAAAATCATAAAACTTGGCATGGTGTCACGACATGGCACATATATGTCGTGGTATAAAAATTGTCCAATTTGGGGCAAGCTTTATTACAAGCCTCTTTCAAACCGGAGCTTCTCGCAAGAACCCTCGTGGTTCCAGTAGGAAACGTGCCCCTCTTGTGGGCGCAACGATAATCGCTGCCTCTTCTCGCCCTGTATTTTTTTTCTACAGGCAACATAGAATAACAGGAGATTCGTGCTGAAATTTGAAATTATTCAGGGTTCATTTAGCCTTTTTATATATTAATTGAATTTTCTAGGCATTTAATGTCCATAATTCAAATTTGAACTATGAGCACATGCTCCAATGCACCAAAATGGGTTGAAAAATCATACATGTGTCCTTGGGTGCATGTTTAGGTCCCATTCAAGGAATGGGAATGAATTACAAATCTGTCGGTGTCCTGGCTTGGCCTGAAACATTGAGAATCTTGGTTTTCAAATCCTCGTAAATCCAAAACTCACCCAAAAATCATGAAACTTGCCATGGTTTCATGACATTGCACATATATCTCGTGGTAAAAAATCGTCCAATTTGAGACAAGGCGCACACATTAATAGCCAACGTAGTCCTTTTGGGACAAATTGCTGACACGTTACTATCGCAAATGGTTGTATTATTTGAACCGTGTGTGTTCCTGTAACCATTTAAGTGCGGCCACACGTCCCTCTTTTTATTAGAGAGTACTACCTCGGTCTTGGTTCATTGGTCCTATTTGTATTTTATGCCAAAATTTAACCATAGTCGGTGGCGTGCATGCAGCTATTTGATTAGACGGGACGAGTGAGAGAAGTTCGCTGTGCAGGCTCAACGGGACGCATGCGACCTGTCCACCGCGCAGGCTCGATGGGACGTGTATGACCTATCTGCCGCGCAGACTTGATGGGACATGTGCGAGCAGTCTGCCACGCATGCTCACTAGGAAGCGAGCTCTTTGACCTCCATCCACCAGCCGCCTACCTCGCTCACAACTTCTCCATTAATGGCGGTCGAGCCGCTGTTTAACATGTGCTTAAAGCACCTGGACAGAGGGTGTTTACTTGTGATCCCATGGCCCTGCTCAATATTAGCATATGCTTTGTTCGTGCCTCGCTGAGAACGTGATTTTAGCTTGTTTTCAACTCGTATTCCGGATAATTTAAAATGCCACATGCGGCAACGGATAATACGACGACAAATTACAATGATAACGGATAATACGACGACAAATTTACAATGGCGCGGATAATAATTGTCTTACATATTTCGGATAATTTAAAATGCCACATGCGGCAAGCCTAAAAGACACATGGGCAAGAGAAGAAGGAAATTGCAGACAACGATCTGGGTCGCTACTGTCTCTACTCCTCAATAGATCGCTGGGCGAGGAGTTCCTCCAGCTCCTTCAAATCCTCACGACTTTGCTTGACAGAAGCCACAGATTCCTTCGCATGTAGCTCGCGCTTGATGCGGAGCTTCCTCAAGTCACCCATAAGTTCCTCAATGACCTCTTTCAGCGTCATCCCCGAGGCATTGCTCTGCTCATGCAGCTCCTTCCAGCCGGTGGCATCCTCCTCCTTCTTGGCGAGCTCCTTGAGGAGCTTGGCGTTGTCACCCATGAGTTGCACGACGAGGCCGATCGCCTTCTCAACCGAGGCATCGCTAATATTGAGCAGCTTCACCAAGCTGTCGACCAGCTCCTACTGCTTAATTAGGCCAGCGAGACTGTCATCGTCGCTGGGCAAGGACTTCAGCACCGCTAGCTCGTCGCGATCGCCGATGCGGTGAGTGCACTTCTGAGAGCCCTTTCCTACCGGTGAGAGCTCATTCGAGGGCTCTGCGGCATGCCAGGACATCTCTGCCGCAGTTGCCACGTAGCGACGGGACCTCTCAAGTGCTTCCGCGGCCTTGGTCTTAGCTCCCTGGTTATCTGTCGACCAGAAACTCCTCCTACCGGTCATGGCAGAACAACTTGACAGGAAAGACCTGTTTTTTGGGTGATGAGGAGAGGAATTATGAAGTAATTTTTGAGTGGGTAGTTTTTATAGCCCAGTGCTAAGTGGGAACACGTTTAGGTGTGATCAGTGTGAATAGATTTGCAATTACTTATTGCGTGGTAATCTGGAATGTGAGGAGAAACAAGCTCAAAATTTATTGATGGTTCTAGGCTCGGAGCTCAAAATCGTTCCCGGATGGCGTACGTGGGCCCACGTTCTCGGATGTGTATGTGTCTGCCCACTATCACACATGGTCCAGATATCACCATCCTGTCTGATGGATGGGCCGTGGTGCCTCCCACGGGGTGCCAGAAGGTTGACCAGAATTGCATTATGCAGGTGTGGTTGCTCGCTGTTGAGGCGGCCGCGGCGCGCTCTGCTAGTGCCCCCCCCCCCCCCCCGCGCGCGCTCTACTCGTCGTTGAGGCATTCGCGGCATGCTCTGCTCGTGTTCGTCTACGCACTTTGCTCACCATTGAGGAGGCCGCGGTGCGCTCCACTCTGGCGTCCCTGCTTGCAGTCTGCTCGCCGTTGAGGCAACTTTACATTGGCAACAGTTAATAATTGTCTTACATATTCAGGATAATTTAAAATGCCACATGCGGCAATGCCCAAAACACACACAGCCTACATATGCTTAGTGACTTAAAATGTCGATATGTGACAATTGCAAACAATTATAATAAAATATAGGCTAAAAGGCTGAGCTGGCGGCCTTCCGACAACGGTCTTGTCAGACTCCATGATTAGCATAGCACCCTTGTGGTCGTTCATTCGAAGTGTCTAGACCTGCGGCCATGGTACCAGTCTCCGCCTGCGGAGCTGCTGGCGCTGGGAGGCTCTTGGGCTGCTGGGCCTCTTCCAATAGAGCTTGACAGTGTGCAATTGCGTGCATGACATGCCCGTGGAACCGCTCCATCTCCATGTCTCTGCATTGGTGGCAAATTTCGTCCATCACCTGCATCCTCCAGATATCACGTTGGCGATGTTCTACTTCGTCGGGGACGTTAGCTCCGCTAAAGATGCGCTCGAGCCTGGCCACCACATCGTCAAGATCGAGGTTGACACGGCTACCGGTGGCAATGATGAGGCCGTAGACAGGCTGTCTCATAACTGAGTCGCCGAGGACCTCTGCCCATTCATGGCAGGGCATCAGGCTCTCGATGAGCACCGGTGACGGAGGCTCTTCAGGTGGGTCATCGATGATGACGCCTAGCAGCTCTAGATCTTTTGCACGGTGGATGGCAAACTGCTCATCACACTTCCTCTCCAATATGTCCATTATGCGCCCAAGGAACAGCACAACGATATCACTACCGATGGGCCATGGCGCCTGCACTAGCTGACAAAGCTCTTGCTCTTCGACCTGCTCTGGCTCGTTCTCCTTTTCGAAGAGGTCACGCAGGAAGGGGTCAATGTCGAAGCTTTGGTTGCCTGGCATGCTTGGAATAACTAATGGTAGATGGGTGTGGACTAGATTTATGCACAATGTCGCTACGGTGCATTGCCACCTGGGTCATATGGAGCAAGCCACTAGCTGGTGGCAGGAAACCGACGAGGGAAGAGGCGGGAAGCATTGGCGTGGATTGTGGGACACGGGTATAACGCCATTAATTTCTACACTGGGCGTCTGTGTTGGTATAGGTACTACCTCCGTCGTGGTTTATTTGCCCCCTTCGTATTTTGTACCAAGCTTTGACCTTAGGTTTAACTAAGAAGATATTAATGCATGTCATCAAAAATAATATTGTTTGACGGCTATTCCCTGCTATGTTCCACTGCTATTTGCAATAATTATGCATGTGTTTGCTCGCCATTTAGGCAGCTGCGGCGCATTCTGCTCGCGTCCCTTCGCGCGCTCTGCTCCCCGTTTAGGCTCCAAGGTGCGCTCGGGTCGCGTCCCTGTGCACGCTCTGCTATCGCGTCCCTCCACGCGTGCTCTGCTAGCTGTTGGGACTGGCGCATGATAATTTTGGGGAATCTTTAGTTATTTGATCTCAACTGGACACGGGGAATGGATGATGGAGATCATATATTAGGTTAATTAATTACACCTCTAGAGCCGGATGATTGCCGCGTGCTTATCCGGCTCTATAGGTATAATTAATTAACATAAACTATAATCTCCGGCGCTCGTTCCCGTCGTGCAACTCCATCATGTCGTCGGCCATTGGGGCTATGCCAGTAAGTGTGGGTAACTAGCTAGCAAGTGGATCAGTAGCGAGTCACCTCTACCGACCATTATTGTGGTTATTTAATGCTGGCAGCTGGCTAGGGGATTGGGATTTTATAGTTCACCCCCGTGGAGCACAGAAAGCCTTCGCTGGAGCGCGGGAAGACTAAGTGGAGCACACAACCCGACAACCGTATGCGATGTCATGTGTTATCACACACGTGTTAACATAAGGAAACGTATGTGTAACTTACTAATCATCACACACGAGTACTCGCACCACGCATCATGTGCATTTTTCAAAGTTTTTCTACACACATAATCGCACATGAATGAATTGTAGTAATTGTTTGTATTATATTTTCTCATCGCAATCAGTTCATCCGAGTGGCCTATTTGCCGCGTATCACACACATCTTTTTTACACGAATCATTTGTGTTATTTTGGCTCATCGCAAACAGTTTATCTATGTGAACTGTATGCCACGTATCACACACATCTTGTTAAGTTGAACCGTTTCTAATTTGTTTCCTAATCGAAAACAGTTCATCTGAGTGAACTGTATGCCGTATATCGCACAAACCTTGATCTGGCTAACTATTTCTATTGTGTTCCTAATCGCAAACAGTTCATCCGAGCGAACTGTAAACCGTATATCGCACACAGCTTGATATGGCTGCCCGTTTCTGTTGTTCTGGCTCATCGCATATAGTTCTTATGGGTTAACCGTATGCCACGCATCACACACGCAACTATAATCTAAAGCATTTTTTATGTCTCCCCATCGCAAATGTTTCATATCATTTTTCATGAGTTTTTTACATCACCGTTTGTGATTAATGCATCGCACACAGTTTCGTCAAAGGGTCTCTGATTGTAGTGTCGCGTTAACAGCATCCTGCAGTGGTGTATAGGTACACAATGTTCCCATCCATTGCTACTTTTGCATCTTTGTGTGCTTAATTAATACCTATCAATATTCAATTTTGCTCGACCGTCATTGCCTAGTCCCAGATGCTCATGTTTCTATGTGTTATTTCTTGAGAGGATGTTGTTCTTCATAAAAGTAAGGGCCTAACAATCAATTATTACTTCTTGATGTGCAACCTAATCCTACTTCCCAAATTCAAATATAACTATTTGGTAGGTTTGGTACGTACAAGCCACATCTTATTCTTTATTTTAGTTTATTTCAAGAATCAACACTGCCAAGGACACCCCAGGTTAGTAAATA
The DNA here is from genome assembly GCA_011799875.1 of Thinopyrum elongatum. Taxonomy (NCBI): domain Eukaryota; kingdom Viridiplantae; phylum Streptophyta; class Magnoliopsida; order Poales; family Poaceae; genus Thinopyrum; species Thinopyrum elongatum. The sequence goes on from CM022300.1 coordinate 323,538,936, forward strand.
AATAATTGTATTTTAGTTCCTTTTAAAAAAATGTAGTCATTATGCTTCTATTCTGTAAGTAGAAAGTGTAGGCTGCATATTGTCGAGAAACTCATCGATTAACAAGATGCATGATGTATAGTTATGTCCCTCCCGTGACCTTTACTTTTTTTCTAAAAGTTCTCTTGGCACTGTGGTTTCTCTATGTACAGTGCTACCTACTTATGAAAAATTAAAAGCCAACATGAACTTGTTGTGTATTTACTACAGCTACAAGCCTTTTAGAAATTGTTGCTCCGATTGGAACAGAAAAGATAAAAAAATCCAAAGTAGGGAATTATGTATGGAAAGTACGACCTACAGCTACAAGACTTTTAGGAATTATTCTCATTCTCATGCTATAATAAATATTTGTTTACAAAATTGCTTGATACCATTGGATATTTATAACATACATCTCAGCTTTAGCTTATGCCTCGCTTGATGCTATGTTTAAGGCGCTCTTTATCGCTACAATCATATGGGCGCCATAGTTTATTGTTATGTCCATATTTCAGTTTTTTCCCTGTGTTACAAGACTTGGCTACACAAATCTGAGCATCTGTGTAAAGGTGAATAAATGCCTCTTTTGAAGTCATTGTAATCCAAAAGAGTATATTAAAATTGTTTATATGCTCTTACCAGCTAATTTGAACAACTGAGGATTGAAACAACTACACTTTATTGTGAAATCTCTTTATGTTCATACAAACATGTAGATACTTTAACATTTCCAATGTAAATATCAATAACTCATTGGATCTTTAGCTGATGCCATATTTTGTGTTCATTAATTAAGCACAAGTGTTTCTCCAAATCTACTCATAGAAGATAGAAAGTCATGCCGCAACGCGCGGGTATAATCTAGTTGTAAAAGTTTATTAGACCTCAAAGCAAAGTACTACTATGCATGCCCCTAGGGGGATTGGTAGGAAAAAACCATCGCTCGTCCCCGTCTGCCACTCATAAGGTAGACACTCAATAATATATCATGCTCCGACTTCATCGCATAACTGGAGACTACACGTGCATGCTTCGGGAATCACAAATCTTAAAACCAATATTCTTACTAAACCACAATCATTCACTAGTACCCCCACATATTATCATCTTAATATCACAAAAATATTGCAAGGAATCAAACATATCATATTCAGTGATCTACATGAAAGTTTTTATTATATCCCTCTTGAATACCTATCATATCAGGACCAATTTCATAACATGTGCATATTGCCATTACTATGAGTTAGACTCTCAAAAAGATATAAGTGAAGCATGAGAGTGCAACTATTTATTTGAAATATAACCACCACCGTGCTCTAAAAGATATAAGTGAAGCACTAGAGCAACTGCCTAGCTCAAAAGATATAAATGAAGCACATAGAGTATTCTAACAAATCATGAATAAATGCATGTCCCTCTCAAAAGGTGTGTGAAGCAAACAATGATTGTGGAAAACTAAAAAGCAAACAAAGCAAGACTACTATAATACAAGACGCTCCAAGCAAAACTAATATCATGTGATGAATAAAAATATAGCTCCAAGTAGTATACCGATGGATTGTAGATGAAAGAGGGGATGCCATCCGGGGCATCCCCAAGCTTAGATGCTAGGGTCTCCTTGAATATTACCTTGGGGCGCCTTGGGCTTCCCCAAGCTTAGGGTCTTGCCACTCCTTATTGCTTCATCCATCATGATCTCACTCAAAACTTGAAAACTTTAGCACACAAAACTCAACAGGAACCTCGTGAGATCCGTTAGTATAATAAGCAAATCATAAACTTTAGGTACTGTTATGAACCCATTCGTATTTTATAATTTCATAATACCTACTGTATTCTAATTTCTCCATGACTTATACCCCCTGATATAAACCATAGGATCATTAAAACAAGCAAACTATGCAACAAAAACAGAATCTGTCTAAAACAGAACAGTCTGTAATGATATGAACAAAGACTATACTTCTGTAACTCCAAAATTCTGAAAAATTAGTAAACCATGGAAATTTGTATATTAATAATGTGTCAAAAATTCAGAATTTTATCGCGTTCTAGTGAATTATGAAAATTCTAGTACTGGGCGCAAATGTTTCTGTTTCTCACAAAATCAAGTCAACTATCAACCAAATCATCCCAAAGGCTTTACTTGGCACAAACACTAGTTAACACATAAAAACACAATCATAATAGTAGCATAATTATGTGAACACTCAAAAATAGAAATAAAATCAAGAAAAATAAGATAACTATTGGGTTGCCTCCCAACAAGCGTTATTATTTTATGACCCTAGCTAGGCGTAAGGCATAGTTTCAAGTATTATCATCCTTAGTTTCCAAATCCTTTTTGATCAAGTCATCCAAAACTTTCCTCATTAGTTCTCTACTCTCATGCTCTTCTATTCTAGTAGGAGAACTTAAATATTTAAAGGGACTTTTTTCGGTGATTTTAACGTTCATTACTTCAAACTCTGAATCATCACCATAGAGATCTTCATACAAAACATGTATTTCATCATCAATAGGATCGCTAGTCTAACACTCAAACCAGTAATTACTAAATCCTTCATCAATATCTTAGTGATCCATTCAAATTTATCACATGTATGATGGTACAAAGCTTTAATAATTTCATCATAAGGAACTCTTCTCCTATGATTTTCAGCGTACACAAAATAATCTTTAGATTCCAACCTACGTATAGTGTCTTTATCATGGAGAATTTCTTCTATAGGAGGACACTCAAAATCTATCTTATAAAATGCAAAGATTTCCCTAGCTTTCCTTAATTATGTTAACAAATTCGTGCATAAGAATTTCTTCTACAGGAATCAGCTGATTTGCCGTCTGCCATGGTAGACGGCAAAGGACCAGAAAACTGACGACAAAGGTCTTTGCCATCAGCCGCGGACGGCAAACCAGTCCGGCACTGTAAGTTACGGTAAACAGCTGATTTGCCGTTTGTTTTCTCACAGCGGACGGCAAATACCCCTTTGCCGTCGGTGGCAGACGGAAAGAAGGTGGACGGCAAAGAACAGACGTTAGCCACGTTAGGTGGCTAACAGGAGGCATTGCCGTGTGCCAGCAGACGGCAAACATGTCCTCCCCTTTGTCGTCTGCCGTCTGACGTCAGCAGACGCGTCATGCCCTCCCCGCTCTTTGCCGTCAGTCAAAATGTGCCCTTTGCCGTTAGCCATGCTAAACTACAGACAGCAAATAATTTTTTATTTAAAAAAATTGCTTCACACATGCCACGGACTGCACGATCTGTAAATAATACACTGTGCACGCATCAACTAAAAAAACAAATTGCCTCTGACGTCAGAGCAGAGCATCTCGCCCAACCGCCATAGTCGATCCAAATTGGATCGAGACCAAGCTCGCCAGAGCAGAGCTGCTCGCTGCCCGCGCCGAGAGGTCCGCGTAGCACCTCGCCATCATCGACGGCCGGCCATTCCCTTCTTTGGTTGGTGTCCATGCCGGAGAGAGGAGAAGCCGCCGAAGAGAGTGGGGAGGGAGCTGTACGCTGCGAGGTGGCGGAGCTTCACGCAGTGATGATGGCGGAGCTGCATGCGGCGAGGCCGCTGGCCATGATGGATAGGCGGGCGAGGGGCGCGACGCCCGATGGACGGGCGAGTGGTGTGGACTCCGGCTGCTCGGGGAAGGGCAGACGGGCGCAGCGCGGCGCTGGACGAACGAATGGCGAGGGGTGTAGAGTCCAGCTACTCGAGGCGCCGGGCGTCGCGGTTGCTCGGGGGCGTCGGGCGGGCGAGCGGGCGCTCACCAGTGGTGCGTGGCTGCTTGGGGGTGCCGGACGGGCTGGCAGGCACTGACACGCGGTGGGGCGGCTGCTCGTGGGAGAAGGAGAGAGGAGGGAGCAGGAGAGAGGAGAGTGCTGGCCGGCGGCATGTGTTTGCTCGGGGAGGAGAGAAGAGGGAGCTCAGGGGAGAAGGAGAGAGAGGAGACAGGCGCGTGGGTAGGGGTGGGTCGTGGGGGTGCGTGCGTGGTGGGGGCGGGTCATGGGGGCGTGTGGACGGCCGCGTGCGTGAGTGGACTCGTGCGTGGGTGAGATGTGCGTTCTAGATCTTGCCATGTCAACGATCCGCGTGAGCGATCCGTGTGGTGTGTTTAGGCGGCCTCTTTGCCGTCCGCTAGCAGATGGCAAAGAGGTTTGCAAGCAGACAGCAAAGAGGGGTGGAGCCGGGGGGAACGGCCGTTAGTTAGGTTCTTTTCTTTGCCGTCTGCTAGCAGACGGCAAAGGTCCCAAAGGCATACGGCAAAGAGCAGGCGGACGTCATCCAACCTGTCCGTCTGACCTAACCAGCCTTGGGGTCCAGTGGGGCCCAGCTGGGCTCTTTGCCGTCTACCTTTGAGACCTTTGTCGTCCGCTAGCGGATGGCAAAGAACTGGCGGATGGCAAACTGTATATTTGCCATTAGCCAGTTCTTTGCCGTCTGCTTTCTGATAGCGGACGGCAAAGACGTTCTTTGTTGTCCGCTAGCAGACGGCAAAGAACTGGCTGATGGAAAATTCCCTGATTCCATTAGTGATAGTGGCAATCTTTTTAATTTTAGGATCATGGATGTTGGGAACTTCATAAAAAAAATTGTAAGGCCGGATGAATGTGCAAAAAAATTCTAGCAATTTGTTTTGTCAAGAATAGATCATTTAGTTGTTCGTATGACTCCCATGCAATTAAAGAATTCTTGAATAATATTCTTCCAAATAATATTTCCGCTACCCACATGATATATTTTAGTTTTGAAATTCATGGGAGTTTTATTCTCTGGAGGATCATGATTAAGATCAAAAAAATTAAGTTTTTCCTCAAGAGACTCACTACTACTTTCAACAATAACTTCCTCAAACTCAGACATGATAGCAACTTCAAGGAAAAGCAAGCAAACGAGCAAAAAAGAAGGCAAATATTTTTGTGTTTTTGTAGTTTTTTTTATGAGAAGTGGGGGAGATGAAAATGAGAGGCAAAGGCAAATAAAAATTAGAGCAAGTAGACGATAGTTTGTGTACAGGTACTTGATAGGTTTTGACAATGTCTCCCTAGCAACAGCGCCAGAAATTCTTCCTCCTACTTGTGAGCTGTGTTGGGATTTTCCCCGAAGAGGAGGGGAGATGCAGTATAGTAGAGATAAGTATTTCCATCAATGAGAACCAAGGTTTATCGAACCAATAGGAGAATCATGCAAAGCCTCGTGAACAGAACATGCACACACAAAAGAAAATACTTGCACCTAACACGGGCAAGAGGGTTGTCAATCCCCTTCAATTTGTTACTTGCAAGGATCAAATCTTGTATAGGTAGATGGATAAATTGAAAAAAAGTAATAAAATTGCAGCAAGTTTTTCTTGTATTTTATGATATGATTAAGGTAGACTCGGAGGCAATAGTTTTCACTAAAGGCTTCTCTCTCGAACACATAGCATATGGTGGGTGAAAAAATTACTGTTGTGGAGTTGATAGAAAAGCGCATAGTTATGATGATATCCAAGGCAATGATCATGTATATAGGCATCATGTCCGAGACAAGTAGACCGACTCCTGCCTGCATCTACTACTATTACTCCACCAATCGACTGCTATCCAGCATGCATCTATGGTATTAAGTTCATAAAAACGGAGTAATGCCTTAAGCAAGATGACATGATGTAGACAAAGTAAACCCAATCGATATGACTAAACCCCATCATTTTACCCTTAGTGGCAACAATACAAATATGTGTCTTGTCCCCTTCTGTCACTAGGATATAGAGCACTGCAAGATTGAACCCACCACAAAGCACCTCTCACACTGAAGATAAATCAATCTAGTTGGCAAAACCGAACCGATAGATCAGAGAGAAATACAAAGCTAAAAGACTCAATTACTTCTCATGAATATTCAGATCATAAACCCACAATTCATCGGATGCCAACAAACACACCGCAAAAGAAGCTTACATCGGATAAAACTCCAAGAACATCGAGGAGAACATGGTATTGAAGATCAAAGAGAGAGAAGAAGATATCTAGGTACTAGCTATGGACCTGTAGGTCTGTGGTGAACTACTCACGCATCATCGAAAGGCAGCAGGGATGATGTAGAAGCCCTTCGTGATCAATTCCCCCTCCACTAGAATACCGGAAAAGGCCTCCAGATGGGATCGCAGAAGAACAGAAGCTTGAGGCGACGGAAAAAGTGTTTCGGGTGGCTCTCTGATATGTTGGGAATATTTGGGAATTTATAGAGGCGGAATTAGGTCAAGAGGTGCCACAGGGGGGCCACAAACTTAGGAGGCGTGCCCTACGAGCTTGTTGCTCACCTGTGGATATTCTGGTCTTCTCCCGAACCTCATGCATCCCTTCTGGTGCTGAAAAAATAATCCAAAGATTTTTCTCCATTTGGACTTCATTTGATATTGATTTTCTGAAAAGGCAAAAATAAGCAAAAAAATAGCAACTGGCACTGGGAACTAGGTTAATAGGTTAGCCCCAAAAAATGATATAACATAGCATATAAAACATCCGAGATTGACACTATAATAGCATGGAATAATAAAAAATTATAGATACCTTGGAGACATATCAATATGCATATCATTTTCATGGTCTAGCAAATATTGTTCTAAAGGATCTATAGGAGGCTCAACAATAGAAGAAAGACTAATAATATCATCTTTACTAGGCAATTCTTTATCATGTGGTTGTCTATTAAACTTAGAGAAATTAAACTCATGAGATACATCATGAAATTTAACCCTAACCTTTTCTTTGATACAATCAATTTCAGCATTACCAGTATTCAGGAAAGGTCTACCAAATATAATGGGACAGAAATTATCTTATTGTGATCTGAGCACTCAGAAATCAGTAGGATATTTAATCTTACCACACAAGACTTCAACATCTCTAACAATCACAAGCGGAGAAATAGAATCTTTGTTTCCAAGCTTACTAGTAACATCAATCTCTTCTAGTTTAGGAAGTGCAATATCATGCATAACTTCTTCTTTTTCGAAACGGCAAAAGACTTGCCTCATCCATTAATTAAGAAGGAGTTTAGAGTTGCTTTTACAAAGAAAATCGTAAAGAAAGATTACAAGGCCACTACTCTCCCGGCATGATTTAACCCAAGTGCTTTGTGCCCGCGGTTACCCAAAGGTTGGCATTGTTCTGTATGTTTGAAAGCAAGATGGATCAAAACATGGACTTGTGGTGAAACACCCGTGTGCATTTCTCTCGCACCATATGGTCCAGCATGTTAGCATAGTAAGGGAGGCCATCAGCTTCCGGTTCGGCATATTAGTAGCCGACATGTTGAGCCACCAGTCCTTGATGGAGCGCATCGCGATCTAGGATGAGATTTCGAGGTACTTGTCAGGGCTCTGGCAATGGGGGTACCTAGGCCTCTCTGCCTGCGGCCCAGGACGCAGCGCGTGGTGAAGGCCCGGTACATCCCATCTCCAAGGCTCCTCAAGGAGGGACCTTGCGAGGGCCTTCGCCTCGCGAGGCCCGCATCACCGAGGACCTCACGAGGCCCTCTCATGGGGCGGCCTCCCGAGGCTGCCTCGCGAGGCCCCTCATGGGGCGGACATCCCTAGGCTTGCCACCCCGCCTCGCGATGCACGTGGGTGACATGAGCCATGATATGGCTCCAACATATCTATAATTTATGAAGTATTCATGCTGTTATATTATCATTCTTGGATGTTTTACAATCATTTTATAGCAACTTTATATCATTTTTTTTGGGACTAACCTATTGACCCAGTGCCCAGTGCCAGTTGCTGTTTTTGCTTGTTTTTTACATCGCAGGAAATCAATATCAAACGGAGTCCAAACACCGCGAAACTTTTTGTGGATTTTTTATGGACCAAAAGACATCCAATGGGCCAGAGCAAAACCTGGGGGGTGCCCCGAGGGGGGCACAACCCACCCAGGCGCGCCCAGGTGGGTTGTGCCCACCTCGGTGGCCTCCCGTACCCCCTCTTCGCCCTATAAATCGTCAAATATTCCAAAAACCCTAGGGGTAACCCTAGATCAGAAGTTCTGCCGTCACAAGGCCTCTATATCCACGAGATCCAATCTAGACCCTATTCCGGCACACTGCCGGAGGGAGAGATCATCACCGGTGGCCATCTTCATCATCCCGGCGGCCACCATGATGAGGAGGGAGTAGTCCACCCTCGGGCTGAGGGTTTGTACCAGTAGCTATGTGTTTAATCTCTCTCTCTCTCTCTCGTGTTCTTGAGATGCACAATCTTGATGTATCGCGGGCTTTGTTAATATAGTCGGATCATATGGTGTTTTCCCCTCTCTATCTTGTTGTGAATTGAGATTTCCCTTTGAGATTTCGTTTTATCGGATTGAATACTTTTATGGATTTGAGAACACTTGATGTATGTCTTGCTATGAATACCCATGGTGACAATGGGGTATCGTATTGATTCACTTGATATATGTTTTGGCACTCAACTCGTGGATTCCCGAGGTGACATTGGGGTAATCTACGCATAGGGGTTGATGCACATTCTTGTCTTTGTTTCTCCGGTAGAAATCTTGGGGCACTCTTTGAAGTTCTTTGTGTTGGATTGAGCATTACGAATCTGAATTTGCTTTGGTGTTATTTATTACGAACTCTTGGATAGATCGATCAGAAAGAATAGCTTTGAGGTGGTTTCGTACCCTACAAACAATTTATTCTTATGTTCTCCGCTAGATAGGAAGTTTGGAGTGATTCTTCATCGCACGTTGAGGGATGGTTATATGATCCAATTATATTAGCATTGTTGAGAGATTGCACTAGCGAAAGTATGGACCCTAGGCCTCATTTTCAAGCATTGCAATACCGTTTGTGCTCCGTTTTATCAATTGCTACGTTGCTGTTTTTATTTATTCAGATTATAAAAATATATTTCTACCATCCATATTACACTTTTATCACCATCTCTTCGCCGAACTAGTGCACCTATACAATTTGCCATTGTATTGGGTGTGTTGGGGACACAAGAGACTCTTTGTTATTTGGTTGCAGGGTTGTTTGAGAGAGTTCATCTTCATCCTACGCCTCCCATGGATTGATAAACCTTAGGTCAACCACTTGAGGGAAAATTGCTACTGTCCTACAAAACTCTGCGCTTGGAGGCCCAACACGAGTCTACAAGAATAAAGTTGCATAGTAGACATCTAGCCAAGATGAGCATCGCCAGGACCGGTGCCAGCGGGTGCAGATGGTGAGGCTTTCCTCTTTGGTGCTAAAGGAACAAGGCCAGCGTGTGGGTTCCCATGGCGGCCGCAAAGGTTGCCACTTTGGTGCAACAAGACCAGGACGCCGGCTCGGCAGTACGGAGGTCATCGCCGAGCCCACCGACGCGTCACGCCCAGAAGCTTTGTAGGCGAAGACCACCTTTTGCCAGGATAAGATGTACCCTTGTCCCCCTTCAAAATTGGCCGTTGTGGCATCCCTTCCCACCTAGTGTTTTCGGGGGAAGAGGACTAGGGCCAACATAAGTATAGCTAGGCCACCACCTGAGAAGGGGGCCGGACCGAGGTCGAGTTCATCCGCTCCCCCTTATACTAGTTCATACTCATCCTCCCTCGCGAGGCAATTCACCAGAAAGCAGGACTAGGGTCTTACACCGCAAGGTGGCCCGAACCTGGGTAAATCATCGTGTTCCGCCCTTTCTTCCCTCTCGCTCGAGCATGCCGGAGCATCACCGTCAGACAGTGAGCAACGGGTTGTAGCTTGTGGAGTTCTCCGCGCACACCCCAGAGTTCGAACCATTCTTCGGCTCCGCAGAGCCCTGATTCTAACATTTGGCGCGCCAGGTAGGGGTGTGCCAGAGTTCTTCCGCTTCGTTCTGTCCCTGCTCCACTGTTCCCATGGCCGATGCTCATCATGTTCGTGCCAAGCACCGCGCAGCTTGCGTTGCCTAGATGGAGCCAGTGGGCCGCGGCGCCCGCCATCATTCCTGGTGGGCCGCGGCCAACGCTGCTACTGACCTCGCCGCTCACGAGTAGCAGGACTCCTTCCTGCCGTTGTCCGTGTAGCACGATGGCCGCACCACTACGCCTTCTCTCACCCCGGCCACAGCTTTGTCTTCCCATGCTCGCCACGGGCCGGTGAACGTGCAGGCTGCGCTGCTCATGGCGCGTGAGTTGTTGTGCTTCCGCCCCGCCAACAAAGGCTACGACGCCTGGCTGGGCCGTATCACCGAGCTCGTCAACGTCGCGGGCCCCCGCGATCTCCCATCCGCTCCATCCTCCACTGTCTCACGCAGGTGATGTGGCGCACGGCGCGCCTACGCCCCCTCCCCTGTGCGGCGACAATGCCGAGCCCCGACACGACGCGCGGCCTTGCGACCCACCGCGTGGAGCACCGGTGCCGGCTCGGGACGAGGCCAGTTGCCAGATTGTGCACCAGCTGCTGCACGACGTGTGTGCGCCCCCGGCGCCGCTACGCCAGCACCAAGACCGGGCCGTCCAAGAAGACACGGCGCACGGACGCCATGACCGCGCCGCTCCCGCGCGAGCTGCGCCCGTGAGCGCCGCAGGCTGCCGCGCCTTCACCCGTGAGCTGCGTTGGGTGGTCTGGCCGGTCAAGTTCAAGCTAGAGCTGCCTCCTCGCTATGACGGCATCCCCGACCCCACGGAGTTCCTCCAGCTCTACGCGCTGAGCATCGAGGCGGCGAACAGCAACGACAAGGTCATGGTGAACTGGTTCCCCATGGCCCTCAAGGATGGCGCGTGCTCCTATCTCTTGAACCTTCCTGAGGGGTCGATCTCTTCATGGGATGAGCTCTGCGAGTGGTTCATCGCAACTTCCAAGGTGCTCGCGACCGTGCCCTCACCATCAACAACCTGCGGCGCGTGAAACAGCGCCCTGGCGAGACCCTATGCAAGTACATTCAGTGTTTCACCCAGGTCCGCCTCAAGATCACGAAGGACTCGGACGAAGCCATCATCTCGGCATTCAGGATGAGCGAAAAGCTTGCCATCAACGACGACCTATGCACAGCGCTGGAGTTGTTCAACCTGCCTGATAAGTGCGCGAGGGCGGAAGAAGGCCGCCTCTCTCTCATCAACAACCATGATGTTGAGCCCGAGGACAAGAAGGCCAAGGCTAAGGAAGTGAAGCACAAAGGCCCCACTATACTGGCAGTGGAGCCAGAGCTGAAGTGCGGCTGCGACCACGATGTTCCCGGCAAGGATAGCCGCCTGTTTTGCGTCTACCAGAACATGCGCACCCACAACACTGATGACTATCAGGAGCTCAGGGCGCTTCGTGATGAGCGCTTGGGCTACCACCCCGAGTGCAATGACCGTGGCTTCGGCCGCGTAGGAGGCCACGGTGGAGGACGCTGGGACAACCGCAACCCCCGCCAAGGCTGGCATGACCAGCCTCGCAAGGAATGCTGGCGTGATCAGCCTCGCGATGGCGCCTAGCGCGATCAGCCTCGCGAGGCCCGTCCTCAGGGCAACGCGGGCCTCCCGCCGCTGCCGCCGCCCCCTAGGAGGAACGACAACAACCAGCCGGACGAGGGGGCTGGGGGCTACCAGGAGCCTCGCGCGATAGCCTGCATCCTCGGCGCAGCTCGCACTCCTGCGTCCAACCGTCTCTTCAAGCATTTCTCTCGCGAGGTGAATGCTGCCCTCCGAGGCTTGAGGCTGTGCGCCCCCTCAAGTGGTCGTAGTATGCCATCGCGTTCAACTCCAAAGACCACCTCAGGTGCTCAGCCACCACCGGCGCACTCCCCAGGCTGTGCACCCCCACCATCAGCAATGTCTATGTCACCAAGACCCTCATCGACGGCGGCGCTGGCCTCAACGTCCTCTTTGTCAAAACCTTCGAGACGCTCCAAGTGCCCTACGATCAGCTCATGCCGACCAGGCTATTCTCTGGGGTGACCGATGGTTCCGCCACTCCCCTGGGGCAGGTGCGCCTGCTGGTCACCTTCGGTACCCGTGACAACTACCACACCGAGCTCATCGACTTCGACGTGGCCCACATTGGCCTCCCGTACAATGCCATCCTGGGGTACCCAATGCTTTCCAAGTTAGGGTGCAGCAGCATCATCACCATCGCCTGTGATGAAAAGGATGCGGTCTGCTCCCTTGAGCACGCCTACCGGGCTGCGGCGGCCGAGAATTATGATGGGGAGGGTGACATCAAGCCTCCCGAGGCTACCCCCGCAAAGAAGAAAGAGTCCCTTCCCAAGAACCTTCCCGAGGCAAATAAGAAACCCACCGACGACGCCTCGGGCACCGCACCTGTCGCTGAGGCATGTCTTCCTCCCGCATAGCAAGGCGATCCCGGCGCTTCCCTTAGGGCAGGCTCAGGGGCTTCCACCTGGAGAGCATTTGACCTCACCACTGCAACGAGGGAGGTGCTCGGGCACAACTTGGAGGCGTGCTTCGATGCGCACCCCCGCAAGCAAGGAACACGGCGCGAGGCGCCAGGAGTGCGAGAGTTCATCACCAAGGCGATCTGCGAGCTTCAGGAAGCATGGGCCATGCGTGATGAGCGCTGCCCCGCGCGCCCCACCATCTCAGCTGCTTCCCCTGACACGGGCAGTGAGCTGCGCGTCTGCGTTGACATCCCGGGCCTCAACAGGGCCGCTTCTCAGGACCTCTTCTGGCCGTCATGCATCGACCGGAGTGGGGGTTTCCCCTGCAACTACATCCGCATGCCCTTCGGCCTGCTGAATGTGGGCGCCACATACCGGCGGCTCGCGTAGGTCACGCTGGCGTCTCACGAGGCTCGGCGCTTGGCGCTAGCGCCTCATGAGGCCCCGGCCCATCGCGAGCCTCCCGAGCCTCAAGAGCAGCCTGGCTCATGAGGGGCGAACTTTCGTGACGCACTTCATCGACTACCTCGCCATCTCCACAGCAACATTGCCAGGTGACTTATTGGTTTGTTCAACTGAGGGTGCCCCTCAGGCTTCTTGGGGCCGGCCCTGTAGTTGTTTTGTCCTTTGGCTATGTATTAAGACCAATTATGCTCTCATGGATTGCTATGCCTATTAACCTTGTGCTTGATACTGCATCATATCCGGAGGCACCATGCCTTCGGGCCCCACGCGCTAGCAACTCCCCCCTGAGCGTCCTGTGAGCGGGGGCTTGGCATGGCGGGGTTATGACCAAGAATATGCATTTTCATCTTATGCTTCCAACTAGCAAAATTTGTACCATCAAAGTAAGGACCTCTACGGTGGTAATTTCCCTTGCTAGACGCCATACTCTCCTAGGTTGTGAAACCAAGGCTATGATCACCAAAGCTATGGAAATCAAGGCAAATGGAGACCAAAGCTCTGATACCACTTGTTGGATCAAAAGTATGTCTAGATGGGGAGTGATTAGACTACTTGACCAAATAAAAATCTAACCTTTTCCCAATTCTAGTTGTGGGCAGATTTTAGCAATTAGCACAAGTCAAGCAATCAACCTACACATGCAATTCTAAGAGTGTAGTAGCGGAAAGTAGAACATTGCATATGAAGGTAAAGGGAAGGGTTTGGAGAGTGCAAACGCAATGAAGACACGGAGATTTTTGGCGTGGTTCCGATAGGTGGTGCTATCGTACATCCACGTTGAAGGAGACTTCAACCCACGAAGGGTAACGGTTGCACGAGTCCACGGAGTGCTCCACCCATGAAGGGTCCACGAAGAAGCAACCTTGTCTATCCCACCATGGCCATTGCCCATGAAGGACTTGCCTCACTTGGGTAGATCTTCATGAAGTAGGCGATCTCCATGCCCTTACAAACTTCTTGGTTCAACTCCACATCTTGACGGAGGCTACCAAGCGACACCTAACCAATCTAGGAGACACCTCTCTCCAAAAGGTAATAGATGGTGTGTTGATGATGAACTCCTTGCTCTTGTGCTTCAAATGATAGTCTCCCCAACACTCAACTCTCTGTCTTAGATTTGGATATGGTGGAAAGATGATTTGAGTGGAAAGCAACTTGGGGAAGGCTAGAAATCAAGATTCTTGTGGTAGGATTGGAATATCTTGATCTCAAAACATGAGTAGGTGGTTCTCTCTCAGAAAATGTATGGTGGAAGTGTAGGCATGTTCTGATGGCTCTCTCACAAATGGAGAAGGGGGTGGAGGGGTATATATAGCCTCCACACAAAATCCAACCATTACAAACATTTGACCCAACTCGGTGAGACCGATTAGTTCAAAATATGAACGTTAGGAATCCCAGTGGGACCGACTGGAACAACTCGGTGGGACCGATGTGCTAGGGCTGAGGGTAAACCTCATCTCGGTGGCGCTGATTGCATCAACTCGGTGAGACCGAAGTGAAGCAATAGGGCAATAGAGAATTGGTCAAGCCATCTCGGTGAGACCGATTGCAATCTCGGTGAGACCAAAATAACTGCAACTAATAACAAGGAGTTGGCAAGGCCATCTCGGTGAGACAGAGATCCGTATCGGTGTGACCGAACAGTTAGGGTTTCTGGCTGTGGCTATGTCATATGAACTCGGTGGCTCCGGATAGAATGAATCGATGGGGCCGAGTTGGAGTTTAGGGTTTTGACATATTTGGATGGAGTGAGTGGTTGAGGGTTTTGGAGCAATATTACTAAGCATTTGAGCAAGTAAGTCATTAAGCAGCACCTCATCCCCTTTTTACAGTATTGGCTTTCCTATGGACTCAATGTGATCTTGGATCACTTAAACAAAGATGAAGAGTCTTGAGCTTTTGCCAATATGTGTCCTTAGCATTTTTAGGTGTCCACATTCCTAGTCCATGCCATGCCATTCATTGAACTTCCTGAAATATTTATCTTGAATAGATATTAGTTCAATGAGCTATATGTTGTTATGAATTACCAAAACCACTCGGGGATTAGTTGCACTTTCAATCTCCCCCTTTTTGGTAATTGATGAAAACATATAGATCAAAGCTTCGACAAACGATAAAATGAATGAAATACATCATCGCTTTGAGAAGTATGTGCTAAGCAAGAGCTCCCCCTAAATTTGTCATTATTTAAAAATTTGCGTTTGAATGCAAATGCACAATCGATTAGGATCATGGGTCACTCTTCCATGTCACATACATCTTGGTGGAGGGCACAAAATGATAAGAGTAAAATAACATGTAGTCATCACCAAAGATACAAGTGATTGATCATACACAAATAATCATAGAGATAGACATGCAAGCACACATTAATCATAGTATAATCAAACACATGATCACACAAGGTATCTCACGAGCATAACACAAACGTAGCATCAAGTAGCAACAACCAACCGAAGTAGCAAGGCAAATAGGAACCAAAGAAGCAAAAGACTCTCTCTCTCTCTCAGCCTATGATCTATACACTTTCTCCCCCTTTGGCAACAAGTTACCAAAAAGTTTGAAAATGTATAGTGCTATATGACACTCTAGGCATGATCTCCGGGAGCTCCTGAAGGGGTCTTCTAGCTTGTAGCTCTGGTGTGCGTAGACGGCGTTGAGACAACTACGTCTGCAAATGCTTCTATTGAAGTCTGTTGAGCAGGAGGAGTTGATACTGGTGGAGGCACTGTGGAAGTGGTGGCAGTAGCAGAATGAGCAGGCCTCAAGTCTGCAACTGGCTTAGCAGAGGACCTTTGTGCCCTTGGCACTGTCTGGAATCTATCTGTAGTAGGTCTGTCATCTCTGTCCTTAGCATCATCTCCAGTCAACCTGAAGCTCTCATGAACATGGGGAAAGTAATCCTCATTTGCGTCGATGTACTTCCAGTCAACCCACTTCATATTGCTAATGATAGGCCTCTTGTCGAGCAAAACTGTCTCATAGAAGTCTTGTTGTTCCTTGGTGTGGAAACGTAATCAACAGTAGTCCTTCTCCTTGTGGCATATAGATCTGTCTTTCTCCATAATTCCAGTCCTTCCTCAACTTCATGTTCTCAGCCACTGGATGATCATCATTGTGGTCTGGAATCTTGGGTTTCATTTTTCTGAGCACTTGGGCCACATCATCTTCTTGAACTTCTGGCACTGGGGCCTTGTTCTTTTCAGTAGCAGGAATGTTCCTTGTGGATCTCTTTGGAGCTGAAGTCTTGGGTGTAGCAGGTGGAGGCTTTGACTTGGGCTTGGAGGGAGCACCAGTCTTAATGGCATCAACAATTAATTTCTGAGACTTGGCTGGTGGTGCAACAGGTTCTTCCTCCTCCTCATCCTCATCAGCATCCCTCATCATGGATGGTCTACCAATGACTCTGGCAATGGTTTTCTTGACTCTCTCCTTCCTCTTCTTCTTTCCATCAGCAGCTTCATCTTCTTCTCTTGGCTCAAGAGTGAACTCCAAAGTCTTATGTGTGGCAGTTGACTTCCTGGCTTTGGACACAGGAGCTTTCTTAGCAGGAGGTTTCTCTTTGAATACCAGGCTTAGTGGTAGCAGCCGCAGCATATTCCTTCTTAAGCACCTTCTTCTTTGAGGTCACTTCTTCCTCAACAACAAAATCTTCATCCTCACTATTAGAGTTCCTCTTCTTTCTCTGTCTAGTAGCTGCTTTGCGCAGGTTGCTAGGAGTGCTTCTACTACCTTCATCATAGCTACTACTTGGACTAGTGCCCTCACTGAGGTTGACCAGCTCCTCTGACTTGTTCTGGCTGTCACTTGCTTCAGACATACCTGCAAACTGACCCTATGAATAGATGGATATGGGTAGAGTGGATGAGCATCACGAAAAGCAGCTTGTTTTTGCAAAAATTAAATCAAAATCTTAGTTTTAGTTTTCTGCAGAAAGCATTTCGAACCTACCGATATGATAATCTCGGTGACACCGAAGCACTAACAGAGTCTAAACATGCAGTATCGGTCAGACCGAGTTGCAGTTCGATGACTCCGAGATGCTAGGGTTTCACAGAGAAATTGCTTTCGGTCTCACCGATCAGTAAGCTTCGGTCGGACCGAGTTGTACTTAGTGCAATGGCCAGGGCCAACCGGTGGGATCAAAAACTCCATTTCGGTCGGTCCGAGATGAGCTCGGCGGAAACCTAACCCTAAGATTTTTCATCAAATCTAATCTAAATGAGTTCTTTGCTGGATAGAATGATTTCATACGTGGGAAGAAATTAGGCAAGAACTTTGTGCAATGAATTCGACTGAGGAATAAGCACAAAGTGGTCGAATCCGTACCCTAACTTGGTGACGGTTCGCTACGGCAACAACGGCGGTGGAGAAATCTGTTGACGGCGGCGGAGACCTGCGGCGAAAACGGCGGCGATCCAGAGACCAAGGGGTGGCAGCAATTGGGGCGCGGGCTCGAGTGCTTGAAGAAATTTTCAATCAAACGGGCTGTGGTATAAATACCCATACACTATCGGTGGCGCCGAGTGGAACGTCTCGGTGGCACCGAGATGCAAAACTGCTTGCAGTTACTGCAACTCGGTGAGACTGAATCGTTCTAATCGTTGGCACCAAGGTGAAAACCTAGATCAATCTAGTGGTTTCGGTGGGACCGAATATGAGTGAGTTGGTCTGGCCAAAATTCATAAGAAGGTTTTGGAAGTCAGCCCTTGACGGATCGGTGGCTCCGAGTGCTCCTCACCCGGAGGGTCCGAAAAAGACTTGTTCAAGTTTTTGTGATGTAGCATGAATAGAGTTTGAGATGAGAAAAATCATAGATAGCTAGAGGAGGTTCTTAGGCATTCTTGTCCATCCATTTGGCAATTAAAAACCAAACAATCAAAACCACAAATGGATGTCCTTGAATGGAGAAATCATGCAACCAACATGCTCACACAATAAGATGGCAAATGAAACATGTGACAAAGCATACACAAACACTCTAGCATCTATCAAGCAATTGGCGATGACTAGGTCATCTATATATGAGTATATTGACTTAGGAGTCAAATGAGAACATTTGATTATAGGTCATACTCATCGTTTAAGCACAAGTGGGGTTACCACTTTTACATAAAGCATTAATGTGTTCACACCATTAGAGTTGCTTTAGCTCAATTTTTAGAGCAAAGCTCTCCCTAGATGTGATATCCCCCCTAAGAGGGATGAACTAACCTTGGGTTTTGTCGATGATGACTTCATGTAGATGTTGAAGATGTGGATGCTCAATATTGATGTAGATCCCTTTTTGGAGCAATCCATTGGAGTGTTGCACTTTCAATACCTATATGGGTTAGTCCCACAAGGAACATACAAGGATATCCATAGACATAGAGTGAATTACACATATAATGATGTCCATGAAAGCATTAGATTACCTTGTCCCTTGTCTTACAAACAAGAGGGTTTGTGACTCCATGAACTAGGTCAAGATATGAAAGTTGATTGCACATGTCCTCACCAAAATGAATATGAGTGAAGTATGTTGGTGGAGTCACCCTCAAGAACACTCTAGTTCTTATTCTTTGGCATCCACATCAACTTGATGGGAATCCTTGGAGTTGTAGTTGTACTTGATGAAGTAGAACTTGACGTAGTCTTGGGAACCCACTTGACCATGGCCTTAGGAGCTTCTTCAAATGAGTCAATCTCTTCTTGAAGCTTGTCCTTGCCTTTTAGCTTGTGGTCTTGTGGTGGAAGATCATCTTGAGCTTGTGTTCCCTTGAAAGAAGTGGGGTCATACTTCTCTTATTGAGGAACAAACTTTGTCTTGGGGTATTGATCTTCTTCCCAACACCTTGATTCTTCCGGTGCCTTCCTTGCTTGCGTGCAATTTCCTCAAATTGCTTACTTTTGGCAAGGCTCTTGTAAACACCTTTATTTATAATTCCCATTAATAAGCTATTTTCTTCCTCAAGTGTAACTTGGCTAAGAGAATCATTAGTGGAATCAAGAGAACTACTAGAAGCAACAACATTGGATTTAGCATGTTTATTGTTACTACTAGAGGAAGAATCTTTCTTGCTCTTATTGCTAGATTTTACTTGTGGCATATAAGTAGACAAGAGGAGATGTTTGGCAAGATAAGAAGAACTCTTCTTTCGAAGATCATCATTGATAGCTTTTAGAAACTCATGCTCTTGCTCTAAATTTAGCTTCTCGAAGCGTAGCTTCTCATGAGTCTTTAGGAGCTCTCTATGATCCTCTAGAGTTGTTTCATGAGCTAACTTAAGAGTGTTTAGTTCTTTAGTTAGACGCTCAATCTCCTTCTTATCATTGTCATTAGTTTCATCTTGATTAGCATGATTACTAGCAAGTTCATCATAGTTTCCATCACTAGTGTTGTCAACAAGTAAATCATCATCACCTAGCAAATCATCTTCATCACTATTGAAATCAACATACTCGGGGTGTGATACCTTAGGGCCTTTAGCCATGAAGCATCTTCCAAATCCTTCATTTGGTGAGTCAAATATGTCGTAGGAGTTGAATGACACAAGTGGAAGATTGGCAACACCTTCATCTTCAGTATAGTCGGAGTCGGAGTGATAACTTCTCTCGGAGTAGTTGTCGGAGTCGGAACCGGATACCCATTCACCAACGTGATCTTGATGTCTTCATCTTGTATAGTTCTTTGATGACTTGTCCTTCCTTTTCGAATCCTTGCTTCTACGAGAGGGTCTTCATTCATAACGATCATCTCTACTCCTTCTCTCTCTTTGAGGTGAGTCATCTCTCCTACTCCTCCTTTTTGGTGAATCTTCTCTTTTCTTGTACGGAGCCGTACACACAATGGAGTAGTGTCCGGGTCTTCCACAATTGTAGCAATTACGATCATGACTATAAGATCTTTTATCATTATAGGACCTTGACTTGGAGCTTCTCTCCTTGCTTCTATTCTTGTAGAACTTGTTGAAGTTCTTCACCATTAAGCTCAATTCTTCATTGGACACTTGCTTCTCACTTGATGTTGTAGGAGCATCACTTGAAGCTATGTAAGCACCACTTGACTTGTTGTGGAGCTCTTCCTTATCCTTGAGTGACATCTCATGAGCAACAATTCTACCGATGACTTCCGTGGCTTGAGATCTTTGTAGTTGGGCATCATTTGGATCAAGGTGCACACGATATCATATTTTCCATCCAAGGCTCTTAGGATCTTCTTGATGATGAATTTGTCGGTCATCTCTTCACTTCCTAAGCTGGCAATCTCATTTGTGATGAGAGCATGCGTAGAGTAAATCTCAGCGACTCCTTCACCATCCTTCATCTTGAACTTGTCAAGTTTACTTTGAAGCACATCCAATTTGGATTCCTTGATGGCCTCGGTACCTTCGTGCATATCAACCAAAGTATCCCAAATTTCCTTTGCATTCTCAAGACGGCTGATTTTGTTGAATTCTTCGGGGCACAATCCATTGAAGAGAATATCGCAAGCTTGAGCATTGTATTGCAACATCTTCATTTCTTCCGCTGTCGCTTCACGATCCGGTTCTTTTTCCATCCTCGAAGAAATCACCTTGGAAGCCAATACGCACAATAGCCCAAACGGCGGGGTTATGACCAAGAATATGCATTTTCATCTTATGCTTCCAACTAGAAAAATTTGTACCTTCAAAGTAAGGACCTCTACGATGGTATATTCCCTCGGTAGACGCCATACTCTCCTAGGTTGTGAAACCAAGGCCATGATCACCAAAGCTATGGAAATCAAGGTAAATGGAGACCAAAGCTCTGATACCACTTGTAGGATTGAAAGAATGTCTAGAGGGGGGGTGATTAGACTACTTGACCAAATAAAAATCTAAACTTTTCCCAATTCTAGTTGTGGGCAGATTTTAGCAATTAGCACAAGTCAAGCAATCAACCTACACATGCAATTCTAAGAGTGTAGCAGCGGAAAGTAGAACATTGCATATGAAGGTAAAGGGAAGGGTTTGGAGAGTGCAAACGCAATGAAGACACAGAGATTTTTGGCGTGGTTCCGATAGGTGGTGCTATCGTACATCCACGTTGAAGGAGACTTCAACCCATGAAGGGTAACGGTTGCGTGAGTCCACGGAGGGCTCCACCCACGAAGGGTCCATGAAGAAGCAACCTTGTCTATCCCACCATGACCATCGCCCATGAAGGACGTGCCTCACTCGGTTAGATCTTCACGAAGTAGGCGATCTCCTTGCCCTTAAAAACTTCTTGGTTCAACTCCACATCTTGACGGAGGATCCCAAGCGACACCTAACCAATCTAGGAGACACCACTCTCCAAAAGGTAATAGATGGAGTGTTGATGATGAACTCCTTGCTCTTGTGGTTCAAATGATAGTCTCCCCAACACTCAACTCTCTGTCTTAGATTTGGATATGGTGGAAAGATGATTTGAGTGGAAAGCAACTTGGGGAATGCTAGAAATCAAGAATCTTGTGGTAGGATTGGAATATCTTGATCTCAACACATGAGTAGGTGGTTCTCTCTCAGAAAATATATGGTGGAAGTGTAGGCACGTTCTGATGGCTCTCTCACAAATGGAGAAGCGGGTGGAGGGGTATATGTAGCCTCCACACAAAATCCAACCGTTACACACATTTGACCAACTCGGTGAGACCGATTAGTTCAAAATGTGAACTTTAGGAATCCTAGTGGGACCGACTGGAACAACTCGGTAGGACCGATGTGCTAGGGCTTAGGGCAAACCTCATCTCAGTGGCGCCAATTGCATCAACTCGGTGAGACCGAAGTGAAGCAATAGGGCAACAGAGAATTGGTCAAGCCATCTCCGTGAGACCGATTGCAATTTCGGTGAGACCGAAATAATTGGAACTGATAACAGGGAGTTGGCAAGGCCATCTCGGTGAGACTGAGATCCGTATCGGCGTGACCGAACTATTAGGGTTTCTGGCTGTGGCTATGTCATATGAACTCGGTGGCTCTGGATAGAATGAATCGGGTGGGGCCGAGTTGGAGTTTAGCGTTTTGACATATTTGGATGGAGAGGGTGGTTTAGGGTTTTGGAGCAATGTCACTAAGCATTTGAGCAAGTAAGTCATTAAGCAGCACCTCATCCCCTTTTAATAGTATTGGCTTTCCTATGGACTCAATGTGATCTTGGATCACTAAAACAAAGATGAAGAGTCTTGAGCTTTTGCCAATATGTGTCCTTAGCATTTTGAGGAGTCCACATTCCTAGTCCATGACATGCCATTCATTGAACTTCCTGAAATATTTATCTTGAATAGATATTCATTGAACTTCCTCAAATATGTTGTTATGAATTACCAAAACCACCCGGGGATAAGTTGCATTTTCAGCAGCGCTGATAAACCTAAACGACCGAGCTCTGGCTCCCAGACCGGTCCCGTGCACGTCACCTCATCGGGTCCTTATTGCCTTGTCTCCTCACGGAACAATCACGAACAGATCAGCAAGCGCGCGCTGCCCTATGTGCCTTGCAATCTGTCAGCATGTAGAGGCTTCAGGAGCCAGGTGCTCGGACTGCGTTTGAACAACATCTCGCCACCTCAGGAGGACCAGCCTCAGGCAGGCGATAGTCCGGTCCACAAAAAGCTAAGTACAACTGCCCCGCGTGATGCGCCGCGCCACCCGAACTCCTTCCCTATGCAACCTTAGCGAGGCGCGCCGCCTCTTTTTCACGTGAGTCGCTTGCACGTCGGAAGGGGGGCCCCGGAGCATCGCACCTCGAGGGTTCTTACTGCCTCTCGTGCCCCTCACCCCTTGGCCTTGTTCCGGGCATCGTGACCCAACATACCAGCACCGGCTGAGGCCTGCGTGAGGGTCGGGCCCTGAGAATGTAGAGCACTTTGGCAAGCAAGAAAAAGAGGGCCAGTCCCTGCGGGGAAGCGCGGGGAGGAAGCGTACAGCTTAATTACAAGGCATCAGTTGGAACGCGGAGCGTATCAATCCTTTCACATGCCCCCTTGGGGGCTTGCCTTTCGTGTATCGCAGATACGGAGCCGGCCAGAGAATTGGCTTCGAAGGAACGCGTCTTGACATCGCGTAAACCCATGAGCGACGACTGCCTCGCGTCAAGCCTAAAGCTAAGTTAAGGACTCCCTCTTGTGGTCGGGAGGCCTTTTCCGTGATGCTCTGTGGCACCCCGTCTCAGAGCAACCGGTTTACCTTGCATTGCCAGCCCAGAGATCTAGTCTTCTAGCAACACACAACAACTTGGTACAGAAAACAACCGCTTTATTGATGCTAGCGGAAACATAGGTTCGATATTACATCAGATAGCGAGGCCAAGCGGCACACACGGTGCGGCTGAACAGTATGTACATTATTTAATGAACATGAAGGGGGCCTCGATCACGACAACTACGCGGCAGCGGAACAATGACGAAGCGAAACTCCATAGCACAGGGACACCGATGTGGACACGATCTAGACACGGGAAGCACTCCGATCCGGTGAGACTTTCCTGAAAGCTGGCATGACATGCCAGGTCAGTACATTGAATGTACTTGCAAGCTCACAACAAGTAAAAGCATAATGGCAAATAGTAACATGACAATTAAGTAGGTTAAATGCAAGGCTACGACATACTACTCATGAAGTGATCATGCTTGTGCACCGAGTCCGTCGGACTCGCTTACCACACGGGTTACCTCGTAACCAATCTCATCAATATGGTGATCACCCCCGGATCACAAAGGAAACCAACTCTCTCGTTCCAACAACAACCATCTTCATAGTTTCAACAACAACCATCTTCATGGTTCCAACAATCTCATCACATAACCAGTGCCAACCATATAACTTTAGTGTGCAAGATTAAATTATTTATGTTGATCCAAGGTGTGACCTACTACGAACTGGGTCCGTAACCGAGGACGTAGCTATCGATAGATTTAACACACACTCTGCAGAGGTTAGCACACTGTACCCACACCACGGATTCCATGGCCTCGAACTCCCATTCGGGTGGACCAACGGCATTCCGACAGAACCAACCCATTGTCATGACACTCTCCTGGCCACTCCGACCAACTCCCCTTTTGACTAAGTCATGGGTGGCCCCGATGTCAACCCGTGACATCGACGGCCACCGTCGTGGCAAAACATAAACGGTCCCAAACGGGGACAAGGTACCATAACAACAACAACGGGCACACAAGGTTATGTCTGCTTACCGGGCCAGGGTACCGCACGCCCATAACCTTCCCTCATTGGAGGCACCAACCAGAGGCATGACAACGGACCGAATAAAGGCCTTCCCATAAAGGCAAATGTGGTTGCACTGGGAAGCTCGATTCGGTGGCACCATGACTCGATCAACATTATGTTCAAGTTGGATTATCATCATGTTTAACTTGAAATAAAAGAACTCGAGTCATAGTATGCCATGCACATGCAACTATCTGACATGCAACCATATCCACATATCACTGATATGAAACGGATCAACATCATAGAATCATTCTGCATGCACTGCTAATCACTTTAGAGACACTAGTTTTAACTCACTGGTTTTAAGCCAATCATTTTTAATTATGACATTAGCATGGTGAAACTGATAAATCAATTATGAAAATAATACCGATCATAACCAAACCATAGTCATACTATCAAAATCACTCTACTGCATCACACTAGCCCATGCACTCAAGTACTACAGCAAGCTAAACACATCAAGCATAACAATTTAAATAACATAAGCAATATTTATTAAATGTTTAAATGCATGAAATATATCATATTCAAGTTGGGAAAATCATAGTTATTGAAATGACACCATGCAAATATTTGTGGTGGTTTGCCTTAGCACAGAGGAGGGTCACACTCCTCCTGGTTCTCCTCAAGGCAAGTTTCTCCTTCTGAAAATAATTAAAAACAACAAAAGAAAATATAAAGAACCCTTCTGAAATTCACCAGAAATTCTAGACAGCAAGGAAAAATCTCAAATTTGGTGTGCTGCTAGAATATTTCAAAACAAAACTAATGCAAAAAGAATCAACTCATTTGGACTTGTAGATTAGGAGTTAGAGCTGGTCAAAGTTTCTGGTCAAAAAGGATTTAAATTTGAATAAAAAGAAAACCATGGGGGTGACGTCGATGGCGTATTCTAGGGAATACGCCTCCACTCGTACCGCTTCGGGCGCGAGCGGAGAGGCTGATAGCGGGCCCCACGCATCAGGGTTTTCAGAGAGAGAGGGAAACAGAGGAGGGGCGATGGTCGCCGGTGGGCACGCCGGCGAGGAGGGCTCGGCGGCCGATCTGAGAGGGACGGATGGCAAGAGGAGACTCTGGCGCACCTGCTCGTACCCGTAGCACGGCAACAGGTGGTCGGAGCTACTCGGAAATCACGTCTCCAGCGGCGGCTGCGGGTGAGGTTCGTCGGAGATGAAGAAGACGGCGTGAACAAGCGGCTCCAGGGGCTCCAGGGGGGTCGGCTAGCTCCAGTAGTTCACCAGGGAGTCACCGGAGAAGTGGATTGAGCTCGAGGAGCAGTGGAGAGGTGGTGGCGGCAGGAGGGAATCACCGGCGAGCTCGGGTCGGGAACGGCGGCCAGAGGCCTGCTCGGCCAGGCTGCGGCTACCTACGGTGTCGTGGAGGTTGGGTGAGTGCGGTGTGGTGCTAGAAACGGCGAGGCGGAGCTCTATTTATAGGCGGAGGGGATGGGGGTCTCGAGCTCCGCCGGAGCTCTTTAGAAGCGGCGCACGGCGATGAGGGGCGTCAGTGAGAGGGGGAGAAGGCTCCAGGGCTCACACGGCCACTGTTCGCGCTCGGGGACGAGCACAGGACGCACGGGAGGGGACTGACTCGAGCACAGGGGCACTGTGCTCCTCTGGCACAGTGCGCGCATGATCGCTGCGGCGACTCCGACGTCAGCGAGCAGCAGCAAGGGTGCTGGGGAGGTGAAGCGAGGCTGGTGGCGCGGTGCGGCATGCTGAGGCGAGCTGCGAAGCGAGCACGTGCTCAATAGAGGCGATGGCGCGACGCAAAGCGTGTCGGCCGCATGCCAGCACGCTTGGACGAACGCGGTCACCGCGTGAACTATGGCATCACGCGACCTGGGCTGTGCAAACTGTGTCTGGAGTGTAGTCCTTGCAAGGTTGGGTCTAGCCAAGCATCTGAGTTGAGCACAGGTCGACTGGGTGAGAGTGTAGCTTCATGGCAAGTTTCTGGACAGAAACTTGTGAGCTTAATAGAGAAGAATCTAGAAGGAGTTAGGAGCTGATTTTTGGAGGTTAAGAGTTTCTTAGGAGGGTAATGAAGCCCTAAAAATTTAAGCTCCAGTGGATCAAGGAAAAATACACTTCATGTACAAAGTGCATTTTCTGGTCAGAACAGAAAAAAAATTCTATAGGAAAAATATTCCAAATAACCATGAAATATTTTTGCACAGGGAGGTGTGCCAATGTTCAAAGAATATTCAGGAATTTTCTCAGATTTTTGTGGGCAAGAAACAGAGGGGTTGCTTTGGAAGGGAAGTGAAAATATTCCATTTTCAGGGTGAAAATGAATATTTTCCTTAGAAGAAAAATTTCCCAAAGCAATGTGATGATGAATGAGAGGAAGAGAGGTTGTGAGAGGTGAGGGGAGTCACTTGGGTGAAAATCAAAACAATGCCCAAGTTCTTAAGTCCAAATGAATTAACCCAAAATCCAAATAAAAGCAAAAAGGCAAAGGAAAATCATGATGGCAAAAACCAGGGTGTCACAAACTTCCCCCACTTAAGATGAATCTCGTCCTCGAGATTCGGTTGCTTGGGAAAACAATTCTGGATAAGACGCTCTCAAAAAGTCCTCTCTTTCCCAGGTTGCTTCTTCCTCGGTGTGATGTTCCCACTGTACCTTATAAAACTTAATCACCTTACTGCGAGTGACTCTTTCCATTTCTTCCAATATTCGGAATGGTTTCTCCTCATAGGTTAAATCCTTAGCAAGCTCTATCTCTGCCATATCAGTCCTTTTCTCGGGTGGCGAGATACACCTTCTCAACTGTGAGACATGAAACACATGGTGCACTTCTGACAATTCTGGTGGTAGTTCCAACTGGTAAGCCACTGTACCAACTCAGGACATAACTGGGAATGGTCCAATATATCTGGGTGCAAGCTTTCCTCGGGTTTGGAACCTCTTGACCCCTTTCATGGGTGTGACTTGGAGGTAAACATACTCTCCGGGTTCGAAACTGATCTGTCGGTGCTTGGAGTCATAGTAGCTCTTTTGTCGGGACTTGGCCACTTGTAGTCTATCTCGGATCTCTTTGACTTGTTTTTCAGCCTCCATCATTAAGTCGGTTCCGAAAATGCGGCTATCTCCGGTTTGAGACCAGTTTAGCGGAGTGTGGCACTTACGGCCATACAAAGCTTCATAGGGTGACATCTTGAGGCTCGTCTGTAAACTGTTGTTGTATGAGAACTCGGCATAGCGTAGACAATCTTCCCACTTGAGTCCTTGGGCCAGAGCACATGCTCGGAGCATATCTTCAAGTATTTGATTTACTCGCTTGGTCTGCCCGTCTGTCTGAAGGTGATAGGCGGTGTTGTACTTTAGTGCGGTCACCAAAGCTTGATGGAGACGTGACCAGAATGCTGAGGTAAAGAGAGAACCTCGGTCGGAAGTGATAGTTTTTGGCACTCCATGTAAACTGACGATTCTGGACACATATAGCTGTGCGAGTCGATCAGCTCGGTATGTGGTTCGGATGGGAATGAAGTGAGCTACCTTTGTCAGCATGTCCACCACAACCCATACTGCATCATTGCCTTGGTGAGTCTTTGGCAGGCCTGTGATGAAATCCATGCAGACATCATCCCACTTCCATTGTGGAACGGGTAAAGGTTGGAGAAGTCCGGTGGGTTTCTGATGTTCCTCCTTCACCTTGTTACATATGTCGCAACAAGCGACAAAATAGGCAATGTCCTTCTTTATTCCATCCCACCAAAATATTTGTCGAAGGTCTTCGTACATCTTTGTACCTCTTGGGTGAATCGAGTATGAAGATTCGTGCGCTTCTGCCAAGATCTTCCTTCTCAGGTCTGCTTGTTCAGGTACGCAAATCCGACCTCGAAACCTTAGCGTACCTTGCTCATCCTTCGAGAAATCCTAGGTCTTGCCTTCTTGCATACGCTTGACATGGTGTTGCAGGACGGCATCATCTAGCTGGGCCATGCGGATTTCTTTCTCGAGGGTAGGGGTGACTTCCAACATATTGACGAGGTCAGCCCCAACAATAACCAGGTTAAGCTGTGCGATCGCTTCTTGGAGTTCGGGAGGCAAGGACTCCATCAGGGCGTTCAGGTTGGCAGGCTTGCGACGCCATTGGCCTTACTGGGATGGTAATTTATTCCAAGATCATAATCCTTGACCAATTCGAGCCATCTTTGCTGTCGGAGATTCAAGTCCGGTTGGGTGAATATATACTTTAGACTCTTGTGATCGGTAAATATCTGACATCTTTTGCCAATGAGGTAGTGCCTCCAAATCTTCAACGCGTGCACAACTGTGGCCAATTCCAGATCATGGGTTGGGTAGTTCCCTTCATGGGGTCATAGTTGTCTAGATGCATAGGCTACAACCTTGCCATCTTGCATGAGCACACATCCAATGCCTTTCCTGGATGCGTAACAGTATACATCCAAGCTGCGATAGATGTCGGGTAGGGTCAACACAGGTGCTGACATCAATCGGGTCTTCAACTCATTGAAACTCTTCTCACAGTCCTCAGACCATACAAACTTCTAATCCTTCTTGAGGAGCTCTGTCATGGGCTTAGCAATCTTAGAGAAGCCTTCAATGAATCGATGGTAATATCCGGCTAATCCCAGAAAACTCCAGATCTCGGTCACTACGTGGGTGCTGTCCAATCAAGCACATCCTTTACTTTGCTTGGATCCACGGCTATGCCTTCTGCTGAAAGAACATGCCCCAAAAATCCGACTTGCTTGAGCCAAAATTCACATTTGCTGAATTTCGCATATAGTTGATGGTCATGTAGTCTTTGCAAGACTGCTCTGAGATGTCCCTTGTGCTCTTCTTCACCTTTCGAGTATATGAGGATGTCATCAATGAAGACCACCAGAAATTTATCCAAAAAGTCCATGAATACTTTATTCATCATGTGCATGAAGAAAGCAGGGGCATTGGTGAGGCCGAAAGACATGACCGTATATTCATAAAGACCATATCGAGTGGTGAACGCGGTCTTAGGAATATCCTCCTTCTTGATCTTGAGCCGGTGATATCCGGTCCTCAAATCAATCTTGGAGAATACTCGTGCCCCACTGAGTTGGTCGAACAAATCATCAATCCTCAGAAGCGGGTATTTGTTCTTGATAGTGACATCATTCAACTGACTGTAATCCACACACATCCGAAGACTGACGTCTTTCTTGTCCACGAAGATTGCGGGTGATCCCCATGGTGAAGAGCTTGGACGAATGTATCCTTTCTGAATCATCTCGTCAAGCTATTTCTTTAATTCCACTAATTCGGATGAAGGCATCCGGTAATACTTCTTGTATAATGGTGCGGTCCCGGGCACAAGGTCAATTGCAAACTCAAGCTCGCGGTCTGGCGGCATTCCTGGTAGTTCCTCAAGAAATACATCTGGAAACTCACTGACCACAGGAATTAAATCCAACTCTTCAGCTAGAGCTGCGAAGACCATTTCTTTCTTGGGCATGCTTCTTCGAGCAAAGAATTTTGTAGTTTGGCTTTCCTGGTTTGTCATGTGACTTCTCTGGTTGCACAGTTGATGCATACTTGATGTTCGGTTAACCATTTCATTCCCAAAATAATATCCAACTTGGCAGACTCGATGACTATCAAAGAAGCTGGGAACATGACTCCCTTGATGTCAATCTCCAAATTATGGCATGCCAGATTGCTTTTGAGTAGGGATCCCGGGGATTGTACCATCATACTCTTTTCCAAAATCGAGCAAGAAAACTTGTTTTGGGCAACAAAACTCCGCAAAATAAAAGAGTGGGAAGCCCCAGAGTCAAACAAAATTATTGCAGGTATGCTATTAACGGAAAACATACCAATGACGACTTCCGGGTTCTCTTGAGCTTCTTCTGCGGAGAGGTGACGAACTTGCCCTTGGATGGTCTTCTGGCCAGGGTATGGTCCCATGTGATTAACTTGCGGCTTGAATGGAGCATTTGACTTGCCGCTCTTGGGGCATTGTCTGGCGTAGTGTCCGGTTTGCCCACAAGAAAAACACGCATTGCTATGCTGACAATCTTCGCGTACTAGGCTGGTCACAATATTCTTGACTTGGGTAGTGGTCTTGTTAACATTCTGCTGCCAATTGGGCTTAAACTCAGTCTGTGACTGCTGCCAGGTACGAGCCTTCTGGAATATGGGTCCTTCCTTCTTAGGCTCGAACTTCCGCTTGCGGTCATCATGAGCAGGTCTACTGTCCTGAATAAGCTTGTGCTCCCTTTCTGCAATCAGGGCTTTGTTTACCAGAGTCTGGAAATCCGAAAAATCAAGCATACTGAGAGTGCATCTAAGGTGTTGATTCAGTCCTCCAAGGAATCTGTCGATCTTTCTCTCTTCGGTGGCCACATCATACAAGGAATAGCGGGCCAAGTGACTGAACTTGTTCAAATACTCAGTGACTGATAAGTTACCTTGCATGAGGGCTAGGAACTCACGCTGCTTGACCTTCATGATTCCTGTAGGGATGTGATATTTGCAGAACTGATCCTTAAACTTATCCCATGTGATTTCTTCATCTGCTGGCCACATAGCTTTAGTGTTGTCCCACCAAATAGCTGCGGCTCCTTCCAAATAGTGGGTCGCAAATGGAACCTTATCACCTTCTTCAGTGCGAGCAATGTCCAATTTCTTTTCAATGGTCCTCAACCAGTCGTCGGCTTCCCGAGGGTCAGCAACTTGATTAAAACTGGGTGGCTTAGTCCTTTGAAAATCTGAGAGCTTGGAGTGATGGCCATTCTGATTTCCATTCTGCCCAACCATAGCCTGCATACTTTTCAATAGTTCAAGCATATCATTGTTTCTTATTTCTTCGAACATGCGCATGATCTGTTCAGTGGTTGGCGGATGTGGCGGTGGAGGTGGTGGTTGTGGATACGGTTCGGGGGAATGCCCTGCCTGTCTTGCTGAGCGACGAGTAGGGACATCCTCACCAGCGTGACTGCTGCTGCCTCCCCGCGTCATCCTATTGTTTGTTTTTCCCAATATGAAGCAACCGAGATGAGCAACATCCATAAATGGGGAATAAAAGCAAGCGACAAAGCCCGAAAGAAAGCAACAAGAAACCAAGGCGAATAATAATGGAGAAAAGTTCCAACATAATTATGCATAGACTCATACATGAAAGGAAACATCATGACTGGTACGACTACGCTCATACATGAAAAGAAACATCATGACAAGTACGACTACATCCGTACATCTAAGCATCATGACAACCTCGGATACTCTGATGATCTAGTGCTCTGCTGGTCCTGCTGGGTCCTCTCCTGACCCGGACTCGGATCCTGAACTGACGACATTAACGGAAACCTCCGAGTTAAAGGTAACACGACAATGCTGCCTCGAGGGCTCTCCCTCAGGGGCGGGTGCGGGATGAATCTGGAGCATAGGGGCTATGGGAGTAGCGAGAAGTGAAGCCCACTCGGCAGGGGCACTGTGGGGAGTCACGGTCGAGGTGCCCGAGCTACTCGAATGAGTAACCGGGGTAGCTGGCGAGCTAGAAACTGGTGGAATAAAGGGGGTAAATCCTATGGAAGGTGGAGCGGGACTGGACCTAGCGGCCACCAAAGCAGTGCGAGCATGAGTCAGCTCTTGGGCCAGCTCGTGAATCAGAAGATAGCTAGCAGTGATATAGTGGGAAAGGTGGCTAGCGGGACTCTCGGCTGCCGGGTCAATAACAGGAAAGCGGACATGCCCATCATCGTGCAGGGATGGGTAGTAGTAGAAGCCTGGGTGGGTCTGCATTTGGATCTTGTTAAAGCGTAACTCAACGAGAATCTCAAACGCAGCAAACTGAACAGCCTGAGTGGGGGTAGAAGTGAAACCACTCCTAGAAGAACGGGTGTATGAACCAGATGCCGAACTGCAGCGGAAGGTGACCACCGCGTGATACTCGTTTACCGAGTCTGCTAGGCGCTCCCGGTACACCCGATATACCAGGTCATCACCATGAGGGTAGAGGCGTCGCCATACACTTCGAAGAAGGTGCAGGAAAGTGCACGGTGCCATATCCAACTGACACGCATACGGTACTGGAGCCATCTACACTCACAACCGTTAGTCGGTTAGTAAAAACAATAAATCAAATGCATGCAATGCAGCAATCAGATGCAAACACTACCGGCACTCAAAACTAACTAGCTACCATTCAACTAACGCGTCGGCGGTCTAGCATGTCCTACAGTCAGCGCGGCTCGGATACCAAGCGTTGTGGCACCCCGGCTCAGAGCAACCGGTTTACCTTGCATTGCCAGCCCAGAGATCTAGTCTTCTGGCAACACACAACAACTTGGTACAGAAAACAACCGCTTTATTGATGCTAGCGGAAACATAGGTTCGATATTACATCAGATAGCAAGGCCAAGCGGCAAACACGGTGCGGCTAAACAGTATGTACATTATTTAATGAACATGAAGGGGGCCTCGATCACGACAACTACGCGGCAGCGGAACAACAACGAAACGGAACTCCATAGCACAGGGACACCGAAGTGGACACGATCTAGACACGGGAAGCACTCCGATCCGGTGAGACTTTCCTGAAAGCTGGCATGACACGGCAGGTCAGTACATTGAATGTACTTGCAAGCTCACAACAAGTAAAAGCATAACGGCAAACAATAACATGACAATTAAGCAGGTTAAATGCAAGGCTACGACATACTACTCATGAAGTGATCATGCTTGTGCACCGAGTCCCTCGGACTCGCTTACCACACGGGTTACCTCGTAAACAATCTCATCAATACGGTGATCACTCCTGGATCATAAAGGAAACCAACTCT
The DNA here is from genome assembly GCA_011799875.1 of Thinopyrum elongatum. Classification (NCBI taxonomy): domain Eukaryota; kingdom Viridiplantae; phylum Streptophyta; class Magnoliopsida; order Poales; family Poaceae; genus Thinopyrum; species Thinopyrum elongatum. Next base: position 323,571,780 of record CM022300.1, read on the forward strand.
CTGGTTCCAACAACAACCATCTTCATGGTTTCAACAACAACCATCTTCATGGTTCCAACAATCTCATCACATAACCAGTGCCAACCATATAACTTTAGTGTGCAAGATTAAATTATTTATGTTGATCCATGGTGTGACCTACTATGAACTAGGTCCGTAACGAAGGACGTGGCTATCGATAGATTTAACACACACTCTGCAGAGGTTAGCACACTGTACCCACACCATGGAATCCATGGCCTCGAACTCCCATTCGTGTGAACCAACGGCATTCTGACAGAACCAACCCATTGTCATGACACTCTCCCGGCCACTCCGACCAACTCCCCTTTGGGCTAAGTCATGGGTGGCCCCGATGTCAACCCGTGACATCCACGGCCACCATCGTGGCAAAACATAAACGGTCCCAAACGGGGACAAGGTACCATAACAACAACAATGGGCAGACAAGGTTATGTCTGCTTACCGGGCCAGGGTACCTCACGCCCATAACCTTTCCTCGTTGGAGGCACCGACCAGAGGCATGACAACAGACCAAATAAAGGCCTTCCCATAAAGGCAAATGTGGTTGCACTGGGAAGCTCGATTCGGTGGCACCATGACTCGATCAACATTATGTTCAAGTTGGATTATCATCATGTTTAACTTGAAATAAAAGAACTCGAGTCATAGTATGCCATGAACATGCAACTATCTGACATGCAACCATATCCACATATCACTGATATGAAATGGATTAACATCATAGAACCATTCTGCATGCACTGCTAATCACTTTAGAGACACTGGTTTTAACTCACTGGTTTTAAGCTAATCATTTTTAGTTATGACATTAGCATGGTGAAACTGATAAATCAATTATGAAAATAATACCGATCATAACCAAACCATAGTCATACTATCAAAATCACTCTACTGCATCACACTAGCCCATGCACTCAAGTACTACAGCAAGCTAAATATATCAAGCATAACAATTTAAATAACATAAGCAATATTTATTAAATGTTTAAATGCATGAAATATATCATATTCAAGTTGGGAAAATCATAGTTATTGAAATGACACCATGCAAATATTTGTGGTGGCTTGCCTTAGCACAGAGGAGGGTCACGCTCGTCCTGGTTCTCCTAAAGGCAAGTTTCTCCTTCTGAAAATAATTAAAAACAGCAAAAGAAAATATCAAGAACCCTTCTGAAATTCACCAGAAATTCTAGACAGCAAGGAAAAATCTCAAATTTGGTGTGCTGCTAGAATATTTCAAAACAAAACTAATGCAAAAAGAATCAACTCATTTGGACTTGTAGATTAGGAGTTAGAGCTGGTCAAAGTTTCTGGTCAAAAAGGATTTAAATTTGAATAAAAAGAGAACCAGGGGGTGACATTGATGGCGTATTCCAGGGAATACGCCTCCACTCGTACTGCTTCGGGCGCGAGCGGAGAGGCTGACAGTGGGCCCCACGCATCAGGGTTTTCAGTGAGAGAGTGGGAAACAGAGGAGGGGCGATGGTCGCCGGTGGGCACGCCGGCGAGGAGGGCTCGGCGGCTGATCTGAGAGGGAGGGATGGCAAGAGGAGACTCTGGCGCAGCTGCTCATACCCGTAGTACGGCAAGAGGTGGTCGGAGCTGCTCGGAAATCGCGTCTCCAGTGGCGGCTGCGGGTGAGGTTCACCGAATATGAAGAAGACGGCGAGAACAAGCGGCTCCAGGGGCTCCAGGGGGGTCAGCTAGCTCCAGTGGTTCACCAGGGAGTCACTAGAGAAGTGGATTGAGCTCGAGGAGCAGTGGAGAGGTGGGGGCGGCAGGAGGGGATCGCCGGCGAGCTCGGGTCGGGAATGGCGGCCAGAGGCCTGCCCGGCCGGGCTGCGGCTACCTACGGTGTCGTGTAAGTTGGGTGAGTGCGGTGTGGTGCTGGAAACGGCGAGGGCGGAGCTCTATTTATAGGCAGAGGGGATGGGGGTCTCGAGCTTCGCCGGAGCTCTCTGGAAGCGGCGCACGATGACGAGAGGCGTCAGTGAGAGGGGGAGAAGGCTCCAGGGCTCACGCGGCCACTGTTCGCGCTCGGGGATAAGCACAGGACGCACGGGAGGGGACTGACTCGAGCACGGGGGCACTGTGCTCCTCTAGCGCGGCGCACGCGTGATCGCTGCGGTGACCCCGGCGTCGGCGAGCGGCAGCGAGGGTGCTGGGGAGGTGAAGCGAGGCTAGTGGCGCGGTGCGGCATGCTGAGGCGAGCTGCGAAGCGAGCACGAGCTCAATAGAGGCGATGGCGCGACGCAAAGCGCGTCGGCTGCATGCCAGCACGCTTGGACGAACGCGGTCACCGCGTGAACTATGGCATCACGTGACCTGGGCTGTGCAAACTGTGTCTGGCGTGTAGTCCTTGCAAGGTTGGGTCGAGCCAAGCATCTGAGTTGAGCACAGGTCGACTGGGTGAGAGTGTAGCTTCATGTCAAGTTTTTGGATAGAAACTTGTGATCTTAATAGAGAAGAATCTAGAAGGAGTTAGGAGCTGATTTTTGGAGGTTAAGAGTTTCTTAGGAGGGTAATGAAGCCCTAAAAATTTCAGCTCCATTGGATCAAGGAAAAATACACTTCATGTACAAAGTGCATTTTCTGGTCAGAACAGAAAAGATTTTCTATAGCAAAAATATTCCAAATAACCATGAAATATTTTTGCACAGGGAGGTGTGCCAAGGTTCAAAGAATATTTAGGAATTTTCTCAGATTTTTGTGGGCAAGAAACAGAGGGGTTGCTTTGGAAGGGAAGTGAAAATATTCCATTTTCAGGGTGAAAATGAATATTTTCCTTAGAAGAAAAATTTCCCAAAGCAATGTGATGATGAATGAGAGGAAGAGAGGTTGTGAGAGGTGAGGGGAGTCACTTGGGTGAAAATCAAAACAATGCCCAAGTGCTTAAGTCCAAATGAATTAACCCAAAATCCAAATAAAAGCAAAAAAGGCAAAGGAAAATCATGATGGCAAAAACCAGGGTGTCACATGCTCCTTCTCCTCACGACCTCGTTAAGGGCGCGACCTTCTTATCTCGCGGGGGCTACTTGCGTGTCAAAGGGGACCTCCTGAGCATCGCGCCTCAGGAGCTCTTATCGGGCCCGGGCCCCTCACCTCCTAGCCTTGTCCGAGGCATCACGACCTAAATTACCAGCGACGGCTGAGGCTTCCCCAGGACTGGGTCCTAGCGATGCAGAGCCCTACAGCAATCGCGAGGGAAAGGGAGAACCTAATGAAGAGCATGGGGATCGAGCTTAAAAGCCTAATCATGAAAGCATTTAGATAAAGGGGCAAGCGCCGAAGTTTCTTACATGCCCGCACGGGGCCCATGTCGTCCAAATGCAGGGAAAGGAAAAACAAAAGGAACCTCCTCCTGGAGGCCGCCTCTTCTGAGGCCCCGGCTCCGGCACCGCCTGCGCCTAGTTGGAGTCCTCCTCCGTCTCGACGCGGTGGCATGGGGGCTCATCGGAGTCATCATCGCTCCCGCTCATCCCGGGGGAGGAGTCGTCACCGTCGCTGCTGTCATCGCCAGAGGAGGGGCCGCTGCTGCTATTGTTCTCTCTCCATGCAGCACTCCAGGCGGCCGCCGGCCTCCCCAAAGATCTTCACGAAGAGCGTCGCGGCCCCGTTGAACTTGAAGTGGAGGGTGTGCCCCTCCTTCAGGCCGTAGGCGCGGGCGAACGACTTCCACCCCTGGGTCAGGTACATGTAGCCGGAAGGGGTGAACTCGGCCGCCACCCAAGAGGACTTGTCACAGCAGCCGTCTGGCTGCAGCCACAGCCCCACGGGCGCGTCAGCCGCCAGCTCCTCCATGAAGGAGTCCGGGAGCTCGAGCCAGGTGCAGGGTGGGCTGTTCATCCATATGACAAACTCGCGGGCCGAGCCGGTGGAGTGAGCCCCTGCCCGAGGCGGCCAGGTGGCTGCGCCGCTCCTCCCTCCTTGCCCGCGGACGCCTCGGCCCTCGCGGCCATGCCCGCAGGTGGGGTTTTTCCCGCGGCTACTCGGGCCGGTGCGAACCGCCAATGGAGGACACCCGCGTCCCCTGGGAGGCGCCTCGGGCGTAGCAGCGGACTTTCGAGGGCGGCCTCGCCCCCTAGCTGGATGCGGCGGTTCCGCTCCCTCCTGCACTGCCTTCCCCTTCTCAGCAGCGGAGAACCTCCTCAAGGGCGCCATGGCGGTGGCAACAATGAGCGGAAGTGAGGAGGTGCATTTGGAGAAGATGAGCCAAGGGGTCTGCCACCTAGCCCTTATATAGCATCGACGGGGTCGCCTGTGACCATTCGCCTTTGGAAGGAAATGCGAGAGAAAGAAGGAATGATGGCCCCACGCAAAGCCTGCCAGGCTTTATGTCTGTCTGGGCAGTTGCCGAGGCATCATGGGGAAGTGGGGGCGTCCCTCGCCCCATCGAGCACCACGCGTCAAGCCTGGCCTGCAGGCGATTGGGGCCCGTGTCGCTTCACCCCCACTCTTCGCCTCCACCATAAGCGGGATCGTGCGCACCGTGGGCCCGAGGGCTACTATCGGGGCTCTGGGACTGGGGGTACCCAGGTCCGTCTGCCTGCGGCCCAGGACGCAGCGCGTGGTGAAGGCCCAGTACAGCCCATCTCCAAGGCTCCTCAAGGAGGACCCTCGTGAGGGCCTTTGCCTCGCAAGGCGCGCATCATCGAGGACCTCACGAGGCCATCTCATGGGGCGGCCTCTCGAGGCCCCTCACAGGACGGACATCCCTAGGCTCGTTACCCCGCCTTGCGATGCACGTGGGTGAAGTGAGGCACGATGAGCGTCGCCAGGACCAGTTCCAGCGGGCGCGGATGGTGAGGCTTTCCTCGTTGGTGCTAAAGGAACAAGGCCAGCGCGTGGTTTTCCAAGGTGGCCCCAAAGGTTGCCTCTTTGGTGCAACAAGACCAGCAAACTGGCTCGGCAGGACAGAGTTCATCGTCGAGCCCACCGACGCGTCATGCCCAGAAGCTTTGCAGGCAAAGACCACCTTTTGCCAGGATAAGATGTACTCTTGTCCCCCCCCCCCCTCCAAAATTGGCCGTTGTGGCACCCCTTCCCGCCTAGAGTTTTCGGGAAAGAGGACCAGGGCCAGCATAAGTATAGCTAGGCCACCACCTTAGAAGGGGGCCGGACCAAGGTCGAGTTCATCCGCTCCCCCTTGTACTAGTTCATACTCATCCTCCCTTGCAAGGCAATCCACCACAAAGCAGGAGTAGGGTCTTACACCGTGAGGTGGCCCGAACCTGGGTAAATCATCATGTTCCGCCCTTTCTTCCCTCTCGTTCGAGCACGCCGGAGCATCACCGTGAGACAGTGAGCAGCGGGTTGTAGCTAGTGGAGTTCTCCGCGCATACCCCAGAGTTCGAACCATTCTTCGGGTCCACGGAGCCCCGATCCGATAGTAGTCGAGTTTGAGCAAACCCTTGATCATACCCCATAGTCTAATGGAGTGCCGGCACTTGAAGAAGATGTGGCTCGCCGTTTCCATCGTCTGTTTGCATAGTGGATAGAGGCCACAGTTCATCCACCCTCTCCTCTCCAGTCTATCCGTCGTCCAGACGTGGTTTTGTATTGCTAGCCATGCGAAGAATTTCATCTTTGGTGGGCCCAAACCTTCCAAACAGCGGTGCCCATGGGCGAATGGACCGTGCCAAGAAGTTGCACGATGTACGTGGAGGTGGCGGAGTAGACCTTGCTGGCGGTATGTTTCCAAGTAATACTGTCGTTGGCATCCACTGCAAGGGGGGTGGCCCTCAACCGAGCCCATAAGGTGACAAGCTGTCGGATGTGGTCCATCGTCCAGTTGTTGGGGAGCTTGATTTTGGATAGCCACGCATTCGCATGCATGACCTCCTTGATCTTCCACTTCTTCCTCGTGGATGCCTCGAAGATGAGAGGTGCTATGATAGATGGCTTCTCTCCGTTAACCCAGGGGGAATCCCAGGCAGGCGCACATGCCCCGTTCCCAATGGTGATGCGCGTGGAAGCGTAGAATAGGTCTTGGTCAAGCTCATCACAAGGGTTTTCCATCCTCACCCACATCTTGGGTGGCTCCGTCCACTCAAACCATAGCCATCTAAGCAGAAGGGCTCTCGCAAACTTAGCCAAATCCAGAATTCCAAGCCCTCCAAGGTCAGTCGACCGACAAACTGAGTTCCAGTTAACCTTACATTTGGCCCCGGTTGTCTTGTTAGTGCCCTCCCATAGGAATGCCCTCTCCAGCTTTGTGATGTTGAGCTAGGTGCCCGAGGGAGGACTAAGGGCGATGATGTGGCAAATGACCTGAGAGATGAGCACAAACTTAACGAGCGCCCCACGCCCAATGGTGGTAATATTTTGCCCATCCCACAACACGATTCTAGCCGCTGCCTTGTCCTCAAGGAACTGTAAGTCGACACGCTAGAGCTGTCGAACTGATAATGGCAGCCCCAAGTACTTAATAGGGAATGATGTGCGGGAGGCTGGCAAGGCGGCGGAGATAGCGTCCAAATTGATATCTCCACATCGAGACGACCGAGCTTTCCTGGGAGTTTGTGCAAAGACCCGTCACCTCGCTAAAATAGTTGAGGATCTGAGCGAAGTGGTCAATATCTCCTTTATGGGGGCCATGAAAACCACAGCATCATCGGCATATAGGGAGGTGCAGAGCATCGCACGTCTCCCTCTAATCTTGTGTAGCAGCCCACGCCGGGTCGCAAGGTCGAGAATTTGCTGCAGGGGGTCAATGGCAATGATGAAGAGGAGCGGAGAGAGCGGATCTCCCTGCCGAAAACCATGACCGTGCCTGATATGAGGACCTGGGACCCCGTTGAGGAGGATCTGCGAGGATGAAGAGTGGAGCAAGGCGGTGATCCACTCCCAAAAACACGGCGGAAATCCCCTCCATTGTAGAAGGTCAATGATGTACTCCTATTTGACTGAGTCAAATGCCTTGCGGATGTCAAGCTTGAATAGGAGCACTGGTGTTTTGCTTTTATGGAGATGGCAGACAAGGCCCCTCATGTACATAAAGTTGTCATGGATGCATCTCCTCTTGATGAAAGCACTCTGCACGTTGGAGATGAGGGCGTGCATGTGAGGGTCAAGCCTTAAAGCAAGAAACTTTGCAATGACCTTCGGAACAGCGTGGATGAGGCTTTTGGGCCTGTAGTCAGCGATCTCCTCTGCCCCATCTTTTTTTGGAAGGAGCACAATGTTCGTGGAGTTGAGCCACTGGAGGTTCGCCGAATGCAAGTTGTTGAAATAGAGGATGGCCTGCATGAAGTCATTCTTGATAATGGACCAACATTTCTTGAAGAAAGCTCCGGTGAAGCCGTCCGGGCTGGGGGCTTTGTCATTGGGCATTTGGTTGATGGCGGCTCTCACTTCATCCTCGGATATAGGGTTGTCAAGGCCGGGGAGGTCGTGGTCACCAATGTCGAGCTTGTCCCAGTTGAAGTGCATCAAGGCCTCCTTCTGTTCATGACCATTGAATGTGCATCGGAGAAAGAATCATATTCATAGGATTATGCATAACTTCTTGATATAGAGAAAATGGAATAGCGCTTATACTAGCACCCATATCTGTTGACACCAGATTTTGGCATGGTCAAGAACTTATTTAAGATGGCCTCAAATGGAGAAGTGATCTACATAAAAGAGTTCCGTATTGTTGATATAAACATCTTTGAAGTTCGGGCCATTGCCGTTCGATTTCATCTCGAAGGCCGAAACTATGCTCAAAGTACTAAGATCTTATATTCAGAGTACAGTTTGGCCGATTAAGCCCCCAAGATGACCTCAAATGGAAAAACTTTCTACACGAATTGTCTTCGTCTCGTCGAAACGGTCGATTTTGATATAAAAATCATCCCAATCCGAGTTCGTATGCAAAAGTTAGAGGCAACACTTTGCGGACCGGTCCTGAGTGAAAAAATGATGCGAGGGACTAGACACCCACCTAGGTGGTGTCTGATGGGTCGCGTGAGTTATTCAGCCTTTGCCGGCTGAATGAAGCTTGCCGGCCGAGTAAAAAGCTTGCTGGCGCGAAAAGCTTGCCGGCGTGGAAGCTTGCCGGTGTGAAAGCTTGCCGGGGAGGAAATCTTGCCGGTGTGAAAGCTTGCCAGGATGGAAATCTTGCCGGTGTGAAAGCTTGCCGGGGTGGAAACCTTGCCGGGGTGAAAACCTTGCCGGTGTGAAAGCTTGCCGGGGTGGAAACCTTACCGGTGTGAAAGCTTGCCGGGGTGGAAACCTTGCCAGGGTGAAAACCTTGCCGGTGTGAAAGCTTGCCGGGGTGGAAACCTTGCCGGTGTGAAAAGCTTGCCGGGGTGGAAACCTTGCCGGAAAAGTGGAAGCTGTCAAAGTCAATCCGACCAGAAGTTGGAGATGGGCTCGAAAGATTATTCACATGACCTCGGATGGAAAAGTGTTCTGCACGGAAGTTGTGCGTATCGTCGAAACGGTCAACTTTGCTTTTGGAGTCATCATCATCAGAGATAGTATACAGCCTGCAAAGTTGTTACAAGACTCAGACAGTTCAGAAAACTGCATAATTGAATCCGACCCACATTTAAAGATGGGCCCTAAAAGTCATAAAGATGGCATTAAAAGCAGAAGTGGCCTGTGATGTATTATGAAGATCATCGTGGCGGACAAGTTTAATGTTGAACTCGACTCCATCCGAGTTAGTATGCGATTTATACAGCCCACGCAAGAAGCAAGACGGAAGTATGGGACAGATTCGGGCTGAATCCGAGTTGGACTGAAACTAGAACTGTAGGACGTGAATTGATGTAATTTTTTTGTAAGGAAAGCCTAGATGAATCCTTTACTTGTACAGGAAGTCCAGCCGCCTCTTATATATGTTAGGGGTGACGGCCGATTGAAACAACACACAATCAATCTATCAATATATCACCTTTTACCTTTACCTTTATCTCTCTCCCTTGTTCTTCTTTTTCCTCGTTCTTCGTTCGTTCTTCTAGTTGCAGGGCGGTGATCCACGAGGCCCTAGGGGCGATCAGGTTGACCTAGGGCAGCCCATAGCCACCACGCGCCCTGACAGGGTCCCTCCCGGGCGTGTGGGGTTTCGGGTCCTGAAAAGCACCCACCGGATTGCTTGCGTACTGCGCTTCTGGACGGGTCTCCTTCGACATGAGCTGCGGTGCATCACCCTCGGCGTTGGAGGTACACGGTGACGTGTTCGTGTGCGAACATACTTGTTGGCGACTCCGCTGGGGAACAAAGCTTTGAACGGTCTCCAGCCCGTTCTTGCTACGAAGAGATCATCATCTAGGGTTTGCAATCTACAAAGGTAATATGAATACCCAATTCCCTACTGTAGATGCAAATAATTCATATGGTATTACTAGATCGTTCAATGAGTATAATCTATCGGCCAACCCTAGTTTTTTCAATAATGCATCTAATTACGTGGAAAGGCCGATTCAAAGTAATTTACATGCTTCAACTTCTTATGATACTAGTAACATGCACCATATGTACTCCAACTCTCATGCATCGACAACCCCAGAAATCATTATGCCGATGAACAACATGATGAGTTTGGTCAATCAAGTTGAAACACCTCTTGTAGGAACTTCCAATAGCATGCGACAAAGTGTTTCACCTTTTTATTCATCGGCAACTAATTTGCAATATACTAGTTCAACCATGCCGATGGATGGGAGAATTGGCCATGCTACTACTAGCTATTCGGCCAATTACTCTCAACCGTCATATGCTACACTTCATGTTAGTAATTTTTCAGCACCATACATAACTGTAGATGTTCATAATTCGGCTTCACACCTTCCTGGTCATAGCCGAATAAATGTAAATTTTACAGGAGCGGTTGTGCCCCATATTGTAGAAGATGAGGTAGTAGTGGCTGCATTGAAGAGTTTAGCCCAAAATAAGAGGATTAGTGCTCTTTGCCTTCAACAACATGAAAAGGGGCTATTTCCTGATTATGCGGCAATAAAAGCTAGAGTTTTGCAAGAAGATGAATCTTTGCCAATTGATAAAATTGGCGAGCAAAAATATGGTTTTACAACAATGCATGTGCCTTCACCTAGTACTACATCATATTATACACCCCCTACACAATTGCAAAATTTCGGCAACACTCATGTGTCATTGCCGAAAGAATCTAAAAGCATTGGGGGCAATCATATCCGGAGTGGGCTGAAATTGAGAAAAAACTTAAAGCCAATTTTTCCGCTCGCCGCCAGAAAGAAACAGAAAAAGAATTGGCTCAAATAAAAGAAGCATTGCTAATTGGTAGAATCAATATATAGAAAGATGATTCAGAACATGAAAGTGCTTCGGTTGAAAAAGCCGAATCAAGAAGTATATATTCTGAATCCATCAAATGCAAAGAGGCAAGCATTATTGAGAAAGGGCATGGCAAGCATAGCAAAGCGACCATACTTGATTTTTCTAAAGTTAATGGAACCTACTTCCTGCCCTATGAGTTTTGTGCCAGAGAAATTGATGAGCTTCAAGGACAAGAACAAGTAGCCGAACAAAGTTCGGCTGACAAAAATCTTGAGTGTAATGATGTACGGAATCAAGAAAAAGATGATGAAGAGGCGTTGGGGAGCCATCCAAAGGCGGAGCAAGATATCGTTCAAGTCACACCACCATCATGCTCTCCCAACATATTTGAAGAGGTATGTTTAGCAAGTAATTTACCTATTTTCAGATTTGGTCAAAACTTTATTGTTGATGCATCTATTAGAAAAATCCTCATAAGTAATTTTGAAAGACCAATGAAGAAGTGTAATTTACTTGCTAGCAATAAAATCATTATAGAACATATCGGTCACCCATTGCGCCATTTATAAAGACCGATAATGACTTATTGTTGCAGCCAAAGCTTTCCCTGTTGCTTTATTTAAAGTTCGTATCTACATGGGTATCTTTGCTTGTTTCATACTTGGCTTACTCTTGGTCTCAATTGAGGCATGCATGTTCTAACTATTTTTGTTTCAGAAACATAAAGCCAAGGTTAGGTTCTTTTCAAAAAACTGATGCTAGTATAATATCTTATCCAATGACACCGGTAAAAGAATGCAAAATAAAAATCATAGCCGAATGGGGTGATACAAAATTTGAACCATTCGTTTGCTTACCTCCAAAGCCGTTCGCACACCAAGATCGGCTAGAAAACAAAACATATACCTTCGATTCAAACATGTGTGATCAAATCTTTGATTTGTTGTTGAAAAATAATTACATTAGAATTCTTGATCACCATGTCAAGCCATCTATTCAAGGACGAATTTATTGTAAGTTGCATGATTCGTTCAAGCGTAGTATTGAGGATTGCAACATGTTTCGTCAAATAGTTAAATCGGCCATTGATAAAGGACGATTGAAATTTGTTGAGACACCAAAAGATGACGAGTCTATTCCAATTGGTCCCGATGGTAAAAGGTTTTTCCATCGTCTGCTTCAAGCCGATCCATTTAAAGAGAAGGTAAAAACTGCAGGTGATGGGATCAAGTTTTCAAGTAAAGAAGTTGTTGAAGAGCATAATAAACATAATCTTGAGGGCGAGAATGCCATCGAAGCTACAATGGAGATGCCAAGGACTGGGGGGCAGCAAGCAAATCCAATGATCAATGAAAGCAAACCAAAAGAAAAGAAAGGCCGAAATAATCGCAAGTGTAAGAGATCAAAAATCACCTTTGCTGAACTATTGGATAAATATCAAAAGAAGAGTGAAGAGAAGAATACTTATCAGCCAAATCATGCAAAGAAACCAAGATCACCCCAAGGCGCAAATATGAGGATCGGTATTGGCAAAGTAAGAATTTTAATGCAACATATTCATATCCTTATTTTGGGCCGCCAATGCCAATGCTGTGGATGCCTCCCTATACTCATATAGATCCATATCCATCATGGGATAGGTATGATACAAGGGCACATTCTCCATCTTATTTTAGACCATCTCATCAATATTATGCATCTCCGAGAAGATCAACATTTGAACAATCACATGTTAAAGACCGTTTCAATCATAAAGAATCAGTCCAGAGCTCAAAGAAGAAGAAAGAGGTGGTCAAGCAAGTTTACCGTGTTAAAAGAGATGGTCGTAAGAGTGCAACTTCAGATTTGATCTCAAATGAAAAAGAGCCAATTAAAGTGTTGACATTGGCTACTGAAGGCAATGAGACAAAGCAACCAATTATTGAGAGTCAAAGTGCCAAATCTGAAGAAAAGAAGTTGAGAGTGCATAAGGCCAAAAAGGAATTGCCATTGGTCAAAACAGAATCACAGTCGAGATGCCCACTCGGCTTAACGTATTGGCAAAAGAAGGAAGTACACAATCTTAGTGCACAAGAGCTGAGACAGAAGAACATGGCATGGGTTCCCAAGAGGATCATTCATAACCAAAATGATGTGCATGCTTCTATTGCAACAAGTACAATAAAAGTGAAGAAAGGGAAGATTGGAAGCGGAAAACAATTAAGCCGAAAGTGTGCATCATTCCATGAAAATCTTCGGTTAGCACATCATCCATATTCGTCAAACATGCCATTGATGTCTTTGCCATGGAATTCATCCCCAGGTATGATTGGTTACCCTCCATGGGCTTATTTTGATCCATGGATGCAATATAATTTTTTATGTCATGAAAGGGTATTACCAAATCACTATACATTAGATTAGTTATAAGTTGTTGCTGATCCAGAGGGCCGAAATACTTGATTTGTCATTTCATTTGTTTATTTCGGCTATACATGCTTTGTTGGATGAAGTTTACATGGACCTTATGTTAACGGCCGATATTTACCTATCGCCCTAAGAATATGTCAAAGTATGGCCGGTGTAGTATTCTAACATCGTCCTTAGTTCAATTGGAGAGCGAGATAAGTACTATGGAGATTATGTTTTGATAGTTGAATTCATAACAATGGCCACGGTGTTGGTGTTGTTTATATATCTCCATATAGTGCTGTTCTGTGAAGCCTCTTGCCTCTTAAAATATTTATTGCACAATAATCAAAGCCGAATATGCAATGTTATTTGGTTTGGAACTTTTGCCATATGTGCTAAACATATTGAGGCTTTCGGTGATTCGTTATGAGTAATGCAACAAATATCCAAGGGTTATCAATGTTTTAACGAATTACTTATAGTTTATCTCGAGGTATGTCTAGATGTAAATTTTACCTTGGGTTGCTTTAATACTGCTCATATATCTAGACATGACAACAGAAGAGCAAATGAGTTGGCACAGCAAGTATCTGGCTACTATGTTGATCATGGTGTATCATATATCTATCAATAGCCGATGCTTATTCTTGCCAACATAGGTAAGGCCGAACGAAAACCCACTGCTTCAGCTACTAATGAAGTGTTTATGTTGGCGAAAGCAAGGATTCGAGAAAGTTCATTGTTGATTATCTGCAAGATCCTAGCAGAAGGGTGGACAATATGGTGATGGATGGTTTTGACATGCATATCTATGGAACTTTATAGTCGGATTAATGAAGTTGAGAAAGTTTCACCCAAGCTTGCATCAAAATATTCACAAAAGCAATGGCCGATATAAACTTATCGTCCTAAGAACATGCAAAATGGCCGATGGAGTGTTGACATCGTCCTTAGAGCAAGCTATGTGCAAGTTATTTTACGGCACACAAGCTTTGCCGAAAAACAGGGGGGCATGTGTTGACACCAGATTTTGGCACGGTCAAGAACTTATTTAAGATGGCCTCAAATGGAGAAGTGATCTACATGAAAGAGTTCTGTATTGTTGATATAAACATCTTTGAAGTTCGGGCCATCGCCGTCCGATTTCATCTCGAAGGCCGAAACTATGCTCAAAGTACTAAGATCTTATATTCATAGTACAGTTTGGCCGATTAAGCCCCCAAGACGACCTCAAATGGAAAAACTTTCTACACGAATTATCTTCGTCTCGTCGAAACGGTTGATTTTGATATAAAAATCATCCAATCCGAGTTCGTATGCAAAATTTATAGGCAACACTTTGTGGACCGGTGCTGAGTGAAAAAATGACGCGAGGGACCAGACACCCACCTAGGTGGTGTCTGATGGGTCGCGTGAGTTATTCAGCCTTTGCCGGCTAAATGAAGCTTGCAGGCCGAGTAAAAAGCTTGCCGGCACGAAAAGCTTGCCGGTGTGAAAGCTTGCCGGGGAGGAAATCTTGCCGGTGTGAAAGCTTGCCAGGGTGGAAATCTTGCCGGTGTGAAAGCTTGCCGGGGTGGAAACCTTGCCGGGGTGAAAACCTTGCCGGTGTGAAAGCTTGCCGAGGTGGAAATCTTGCCGGTGTGAAAGCTTGCCGGGGTGGAAACCTTGCCGGGGTGAAAACCTTGCCGGTGTGAAAGCTTGCCGGGGTGGAAACCTTACCGGTGTGGAAAGCTTGCCAGGGTGGAAACCTTGCCGGAAAAGTGGAAGTTGTCAAAGTCAATCCGACCAGAAGTTGGAGATGGGCCCGAAAGATTATTCAGATGACCTCGGGTGGAAAAGTGTTCTACACGGAAGTTGTGCGTATCGTCGAAACGGTCAACTTTTCTTTTGGAGTCATCATCATTGGAGATAGTATACGTCCTGCAAAGTTGTTACAAGACTCGGACAGTTCAGAAAACTGCATAATTGAATCTGACCCACATTAAAGATAGGCCCTAAAAGTCATAAAGATGGCCTTAAAAGGAGAAGTGGCCCACGTAATATTATGCAGATCATCGAGGTGGACAAGTTTGATGTTGAACTCGACTCCATCCGAGTTAGTATGCGATTTCTACAGCCCACGCAAGAAGCAAGACAGAAGTATGAGACAGATTCGGGCTGAATCCGAGTTGGACTGAAACTAGAACTGTAGGACGTGAATTGATGTAATTTTCTTGTAAGGAAAGCCTAGATGAATCCTTTACTTGTACGGGAAGTCCAACCGCCTCTTATATATGTTAGGGGTGACGGCCAATTGAAACAACACAGAATCGAACAAATCAATATACTACTTTTACCTTTACTTTTATCTTCTCCCTTGTTCTTCTTCTTCCTCGTTCTTCGTTTGTTCTTCTTCATTATAGGGCGGCGAACCTCGAGGCCCTAGGGGCGATCAGGTCGACCTAGGGCAGCCCATAGCTGCCGCGCGCCCTGGCGGGGTCCCTCCCGGGCGTGTGTGGTTTCGGGTCCTGAAAAGCACCCGCCGGATTGCTTGCGTACCGCGCTTCTGGACGGGTCTCCTTCGACGTGAGCTGCGGTGCATCACCCTCGGCGTTGGTGGTACACAATGACGTGTTCGTGTGCGAACAATATCACATAAACCATGATAGCAGTGATCTCCAATCTTAACAGAAACAACAGGCATGCCAACAACTTTCTTATTCTTATCTAGCATATCTTGTTCATTTCTTACTTGTTTAGCAATTCTAGTAGCTTCATCACAGAAGTAAATAACATGCCCATCAATATTATCAACTAAGAGATCTTTAACCATTGCAATAGGATATTCTACCTTAATTTGTTCAGAGGGTTTAGGTCTTCTAATATTACTCTTATGAATTACAGTTGTGGCCTTAGCATGTTCCTTAATCCTAATAGGGAAAGGAGGTTTGTCAATTCTAACCTATAAGGTGGCTGGATGACCCTTCCTCCTGAGCATCCCTCGATTTTGCGTTGTTGCTTGTCGTTCGATTGAGCATGGTCAGGTCAATGCTGCTACATTAATGTTTGATTTTGACTGCATTTTTTGACTGAACGTTGGTTCGTGTTGGGCGATGATTGGTGGTCGGCGAGGCCTTCGATTGGCTGGGTCATATTTCATCACGTGAACCATTCCTACTGAGCAGCGCATCTCATCGTGCATAGACCGCGTCATGAGTCCTGGGAGCGCCGTGAAAGGGTTTGCAGGCGCGTATACACCCGCGCCTGTGTTGTACCTATGCCAGGTGGGCCGGTGCTACCCTGGTCCCACTTTTCGGTTGCAGTAGGTGCACGTCCCATGGTGTAGGGTGTAGGCTAGAGTTTTCTTGGATCAACTGCTCTTGGTGGAACGCTTCTGCCGCGCTGTCCGCGTCGTGCATTGTAGGAGCAGCTGCGGAGGGGTCGGCCGGTGCCTGTGCACCCGGCTTCTGCACCCACCTTTGACCTGTCGCGATGACTGGTGAGTCGGTGCTGCTCCTGGTCCCGCTCGTCGGCTGCACTTGATGCCATTTCATTAGGGTTAGGCGTCATCCGTTGCGGTCGCATGTAGGGCCCCCGCGTGCAGGGTGGGTCCACTGTATGCGTACTCTCTGTTGTGTGTGGCTCAGGCTCGTCGCAGGCCCCTTCGTGTTATGGTTTGCATCAGAGAAAGGGGTTGGCCGATGGATGCACACCTGCTAGTTCTTTCCACCTTATGACCTGTAGGCCAGGTTCGCCTGTGGTCCTACATGTTGGCGGGTGGTGTTCATTCGGACCGTGTCCAGTCACTTCTTTCGGGGTTGGAGGGAGTTGTTGGTGTTGGCGTCGGAGCAGACGATCTATGGGGCGATGCAGCCCCTTTCCTGGTTCGGCGAGGGGGTGCACCGAGCGCAAAGAGCAACACAATGAGGGACACGGCGGTTTTTACCAAGGTTCGGGCCGCTGAGAAGCGTAAAACCCTACTCCTGCCTTGGTTTATTGATGGGTGCATGCAAAGGAACACGGAGCGCTCTCCCCCGGCAAGTCGCAAAGGGAGGGCAGCTGCACGGATACGTATGCGTATGGCTGTGAAGGATTTGAACCCTCGTAAAGGTTGCCCTGGCCCTCCGTTTATAGTTCAAGGGGTTACCACAGTGGAAAAAGGGTCATTACATGGTGATTAGATTGATACAGAACTATCATACCTAAATCTTCTAGTTAGGACAAAATGCATTCAATACATCACTAGGTGTCATCAAGAGGATGAGCCCCGGCAAGGTTGCCGCACCGCTTGCTCATCTACCTCTTATTCGCTTGACACGCCATTAGGACGAGTGTCAATAAAGGTGATTTTCCTTCTAGTGAGCTGACACGTGCGCGTGAGCTCCACCGCACCATCTGCGTGCTCGACACCTCACCGAACAACTAACAGCTGGCTGGTGAGGTGGTGCGCTGGCGGTTGATGGGGATCTGCTTGCCGCGGGGCTTGTCGGGCCTTCGTCTTGCCGTTCCTGCCTTGCCGGCAAGAGCCTGCTTCTAGTACTTCATTTCTGTAAGTTATCTTGGTCTTCTTGATGCGCTCCTTGATCTCATGAAGAGCTGCTCCTTTGACTTGGAGGCCTTCACTAAGGCTTTAATTTGGCGGGGGAGCTACCACTTGTCTGTGCATAAGTTAAGTATTATACACCTATGTTTAATACTCCGACAGGAGCCCCCGAGCCTTGGTCACACGTGCCGCCGGGCATCGTTGGGCGAGGCCCCAAACAATGCACAGACGGAGCAACGTTGATTTGACGACGTTGATATGCCGTTGAGATCTTCTTTGTTTCTTCATTAATCTGAGCTTTGAGATAGCCCCCAGCCTTCGTCTGGTGTTGCCGTTTCTTCCTCTCCTTTTCTTTTAAACAACTTCCTCAATTCATGCCAGAAATCGGGGCGTGCTCATACGTGGGTAAGCCCACTACCATGCGTGGCTTGAGGTAACTTGTAGCGCCCAAGATGCGATTCTATCCCAATCACGTGATGAATTCATGATTGGGGCACAATCGCATTTCGAGCGCATAGCAAGGTGGATATCATTACAACATACCATGTATTGAATAGATGAGAATACAAGATAATGGCTTACACTCGCCACAAGCTACAACATGAATACATGAATACATCAATACATAGCAATCATCATACAGAAGAGCAGGATCCGACTACGGATGAAAACAAACGAAAAAGAAGAACAACATCCTCCCTGCTAATCCCAGGCTCCCGACCCGGAACCTATCCCTCGATCGAAGAAGAAGAAGCAGAAGAAGAACTCCAAAACAAGCAAGCATTGCTCTCACATTAGATCATCGCTTTACCTGTACCTGCAACTGTTGTTGTAGTAATATGTGAGCCACGAGGACTCAGCAATCCCATTACCATGGGTATCAAGACAAGCAAAGCTTAATGGGTATGGAATGGATAAGCGGTGAGGTTGCAGCAAGCGACTAAGCATTGTATGGTGGCTAACTTACGAGTACAAGAATAAGATGAGAAACTACGCAAACGGTCGCAAACTAGTAATGATCAAGAAGTAATCCTGAACTACTTACGAGTCAAACATAACCCCACCGTGTTCTCTTCCCGAAGTTTCTCGAAAAGAGACAGTCACGGTTACACACACGGTTGGTGTATTTTATTTTGGATCTGGTGTCAAGTTCTCTACAACCGGATATTCAAAACTCCCATCTGCCACATAACCACGGGCACGACTTTCGAAAGTTTAAACCCTGCAGGGGTGTCCCAACTTAGTCCATCACAAACTCTCATGATCAACGGAGGAAAATCCTCCTCCCGGGACAACCCGATCAAGCTCGGAATCCCAGTTCACAAGACATTTTGACAATGGTAAAACAAAACCAGCAAGACCTCCCGATGTGTCGACACCCTGATAGGAGTCGCGCGTATCTTGTTCTCAGGACACTACCGGATGGGAAAGCCTACAAGTAAAACCAGATCCTCGGGTTGCCCCGTGGTGGCCCTGCAGTCTGCACGTTTTGGACCAACAGTCATGAGGAGCACTGGCCCGGGTTGTTAATTAAGAGTCCTCGGGTGCTAGCCAGTCCCTATGCAAGTTTTAGTTGTTATTGGGCAAATGGTAAAACCAAAGTTGGGCCTTGCTAGAAGAGTTTTATTCAAAGCGAACTGTCGAGGGGGGCCCATAAACCCCGACCGTGTTAGGAACGCAAAATCAAGGAACATAACACCGGTATGACGGAAACTAAGGCGGCAAGAGTGGAACAAAACACCAGGTAAAAGGCCGAGCCTTTCACCCTTTACCAAGTATATTTGTGCATTAATTAAATAAGAGATATTGTGATATCCCATGATATCCATGTCCCAACATGGAACAAACTGCAACTGCAACTGCAACTGCAACTAGCAACGCTATAAGAGGGGCTGAACAGAGTGGTAACATAGCCAAACAACGGTTTGCTAGGATGGTGGAAAAGGTTAGAGGCTGTCATGGCAATTTGGGAGGCTTGATAAACAAGTGGTAGGTAGCGCGGCATAGCGATAGCATCGAGACAACTAGCAAGCAAAGATAGTAGTGGTATCCAGGATAATGATCATCTTGCCTGAAATACCGCTAGGAAGAAGACCGAATCCATGAAGTAGACGAACCAACGTAGTCGAACGGATCCTCACAATCGCAACATAACCGGGATTATCAAGAAGAAGCGCAACCGGAAAGAAGCAAACAACATGGTTAACCAACAAGCATGAACATGGCATGATGCGCAACCAAGTATGATGCATTTCCGGTTTAAAGAGGCATGGCATGGCAGAGTGCACAAACAATACTACAAGTTAAGTGGAGCTCAATATGCAACGAGTTGCATATTGACGAAACACCACATTCAAATTATTTAGGTCACTCTCGGTTTTGTACCCATCAATATTAAATGTTGGTTAACATGGCAAGAGGTGAAGCATAATAAAACTACCTATCTTGGCAAGTTTAAATGAGGCCGGAAACAACAAACAACAATTCCGGTAAATCCCCACTTGTCATTTAGCAATTTAATGCAAACAACAATTTTAAACATTTTAAATGTTGTTATCATGATGCGGATGACATATACAAGATTATGCAATATTAAGAAAATGTTGACATGAGCATGTTATCAAGCATTTGTCGATGTGGTGGAAAGAAAGGGTGCCACGGCGACGGATCCGAAAATGATGCCACGGCAACATATCGGTTCCGACAACTCGTTGAGATATCGGTGCAAAGGAACAAGTATGAGATGTGCGGAATGCGCAAGAGTGACGAGGAGTGATCCCGGTAACCGGGTGTCCCACGTGTCGGTGGCATGGCAAAAGAGGAACATGAACGAAACAAACGGGCACGGTGCAAACAAGTGGTACATCTCATACACACAGTGCATTCGTCCATGGGTCGTCTCGGTGGTTATACCTTCGAAGCGTGCATTCGAGACGGTTCGGGTTCGATGGGATGTAGTTGTTCATGGGTCATCGTGGGAAGTAGTGGTACACGTGGAGGCGTAGTGGAAGTAGTGGTACACGTCTCGGAGAGGAACTTGACGAATCCGAGTAACTTGGGGTCGACGGTAGTTGTACACGGCGAGGGTAGTGGTACACGGGTCGTAGACGTTCGGGTCTTCGGTAGAGGTACTTGACGCATCACCGGGTGTAGTCGTACATGAGGGTCTTGACGAATCCGAAGGGTACTTGGCGATCCAAATTGCTCCTGTTCAGGCAGGTACCGTGACAACAGCTAGAGGCCGAGGCTACGTGTGGGACGCGCAAGGAGGTGTGAGAGCTGATGGTTTTGCATCCAGCGACAGTAACACGGGTGGACAAGGGGTCTCGATGGTGATAGTCACCTCGGGTCGATGGGGACGACGACAGAAGGTCGCAGACGCGAAGCAGAGGCGCGGCTGTACTGCAGCGGCAGCTAGGCGGCGGACGACGAAGTGGCCGGCATCGGCCTTGGCGCGAAGCAGAGGAGGCGGAGCTCCTGCTTTGGGAGGTGCGGTGAGGGGAACCACGTGGTGGCACGAAGGAAGGCGGCAGCGGTGAATCGGGTCAGAGGCGAGCACGAGATGGCATCGGAGATGGTGCAACTGTTGCTGCTGCCGGCTCTGACGAAGGCGAGATCCGGCGGCGGTGCCGGGAAGACGAGGAGGCGGGTGAGGAGTCGAGGGACGGCGGAGCGGAGCAGAGCAGCAGCGCCCCGGGCCTCACGCACGAGGTGGGGTCATGGTCGCGGTCGACCTCGACCTCGTCGAGGGGATCGGGCGTCTCCCTTGGAGGCATTGGGTGCAAGTGGCAGCGCTCAGGGGGGGATCGAGAGGATGGAGCGGGGATTAGGGATAGCGAGCGAGAGAGATGGGGGATCGAGCATGGGGCTCTCCTGGCGGCGCTAGGAGGGACGAAGGGGAAAGAGGGGATCGGGCAGAGGGTTCGCTAGGGTTAACAGGGCAGCGGCTGGGCCTTAGGTGCAGATGGGCCGGCCTAAGTTCTTGGCTGGGCTGCTCTCCCTCTTTCTCCCTCCTTCAAATCTCTTCCATATACAGAAAAGCAAAGAAAGAAGAGGAGAGAAAAGAAATGGGTGGACAAAGAATTTGGGCATGGGGATTATTTTCCCGGACTCACAAAAATGCGCTTGTCCCAAGAAAATAGAAGTGTGCATGTGTGAGAGGTTAGAATTCGAACTCATTTGAATTTAATTCAAATGGTTTTGCATAGGAAGTAGGTGCTAGGGAGGTCCAAAAATGTTGAGACTTTAGGAGGAGCCTCGATAAAAGAGATAAGAATTGTTGGCAAAGTTTGGGGACCAAACTTGAAGTAGAAAGGGCATGGGAATTTTGCAAGTGTGTTACGGTTAATTCCAAACTAATGGAATATTTTATTATAGCTCCTTAATAATAGTAGGAGACTTTGAATATGTTGTAAAGAGAAATCACCATTGTGAATATCCCTTGATTTAAATGGACCAAAGATCCATACGATTTGTTTATTTGAGTTGCAAAAAATTAATGATATGAAGCATGATGACATGATGCTATGAAGAATGCAACAAACAAATAAATCACATGGCGAAACTCGGAATACATGGAAGGCATCTGGAGCGTCGGTCTCGGGGTGTCACAACACTCCCCCACTTACAAGAGATCTCGTCTCGAGATCTAGGGATGACAACCAGAAGAGGAAGAGAAGAGGTATAACTAAGTTGCTTCTTCGACAATAGAGTGAAACCAACGAGCCTTGAGAGGTTGAAAACTTGAAGAAATGACACGGCAGATATGAACAAAATTGAAAACACTTCACTATACAAGAGGTACAAGGAATACGATGAGAACACAGAGCTCAAGGGACAAGATAGACCTCGAAACCACTCCGGTCAAAACGAGATGAGAAAGGAAGAATTCGTGCAGCACTTCAGTTGAAAATGGAAGGAATAGAACATGAACTTCACAAAATGAAAGCACTTGGATGAGACTCCGGTTAATAGAGGAATGATAGACACAACACTCCGGTTAAATGGACAAGCAATAAAAGAACATGATCTTGACAACACAAGATGATGGGTCGAAGAGAGCAACATCACAATGCCTCCTGACCAAAAGAATAGAAGGTAGGTCGTTGGAAAGAAAAGAACGGAGAAGAAAATGACAACCTCCACCACAATTGAATATGAAAAGCATCCTTTACAAAGAATGATTGAACGGAGTTGATGGATGATCAACAATGAAAAGATATGATTCCTGTGGGCTTATATAAGCATCTCAAAACTTGAGGTGAAATTCTGCCACTAACGAAAAACAATTCATTGCTTGCGATCAACAAAGAGAGAGAAACTTCTTTCACCGAGAGGATAGTAGAAACCTTGTACTATTGAGAGGCACCACAATAAGCAACATTCCTTAGGGAAGGCTTCAGGTGAAAACTCTACCAAGATAATTCCAACAAAGAGATTGACTGGTTGAAAAGATCTCTTGAACGAATTGAAAATGATGGGTTTAAAATATGTCACTCTTGAAAACTTGTCAATCATGAAACACGAAGGGAAATTATCAAGAATGACATAACACCACCTCAAAAGATAAGAGAGAAAGAATTGCACTTCGGCATGCAAGATGAAGAATGCTTGAACTCCTCCAACAAGAATCTTGAAGAACACTTCGGGAATGAATTAAATCTTTAATGAACCATCATGTAGAGCCTCCATGAAGAACTCCGGTAATAAAAGAAAGATCCAACGGAAGGAAAGTTGAAAAGAACTCTGGGAGAAGCCTTGCAATGATTTAGATGGAGCTACGAAATGAGAAAGCTTTGAACTCCGGACAAGAAAGATGAATAACTTGGAACCGAGAATTACTTCATTATGAACAAACTCCGGAAGAAGGAATTGAAATCGCCTCGAGGGAAACAAGAATAAGATTTATTGTATGTTTATCCTTCATCAACTTAAATTGATGACAAACAACGAATTTTGGCATACTAAACATTCTCGTTGAAAGGATTAAGAGAGAGATAGCGCAAACTTGGGAAAATATTCAACGAACCATCGGTACGATTTGGGGAGAATGAATGAATTGATACGATAACAAAGGAATAGGAATGTTAAATGAACCACCGTAAGAATTGAAAACAATTGAGGAAAAGAGAACGAATCACCGGGAAGAATTACAAATGAACGGAGATACTTGAGGGAATTTGAATACAAGATAACGAAGAGATCACGAACTGGCTAGAGAGTACTTGAATAATGCACCGAAAGAATTAGGGAATAAGAGCTGAACGTTCAGAGTGAATAAATCTTCTGAAATGATGGCCTTCGAAAGATTGAGAAAGGAAAACAACTACTAAAATGCTCCAGATGGGTATGAAAATAATTCTCACAATCGAAAACAATTATGAGGATGGCATGAAGCTAGAACCACGAATCTTCGAGAGAACGGACAAGATTTAAGAGAAACTCTTCTTCAGTCTTCAAAGCTGAGAATGACGAGGAGGAACACCACCAAATTGTTGAGACACTCCGGGTGAATGAAAAAATAAAAGGTTGAGCCAAAGATGAAGATAATTTAAAAGTGGTCTTGGAGAAGGCATAAGACTGATGGAAATCCATTCTTACGTCAAACTTTGAAAGAATTTGAGAATGACTCCGGAAAAATTAAAAGAGTCAGGTAAGATCCTGGGAAAAGACCTGTGGGTTAGGGCCCACTCCAAAGAAACGCCGTTGAAAAGATTGCTTGAAAAGAGAGATTGCACCAGTTGAATTAAATGGTTTGAATGAGATAACAACCACGAAATAGAACAAATGGATCTTGAATGAAAAGACGAGTCTCCTGAGATATCTTCAGCACTTCGAATATGAATAGACAGAGGTAAATGATTAAGAGGTGCACCAGCATGGGGAAGCATTTGAAACGAGGAAAGGGTTATGATCAACACCAAAAGCTTGAATTGAATCCACCGGAAAAGATTATGAGAATGAAGAATGATGAACTTGAAACTCCTGAGCATCTTCACGATAAATGATCGGATCGAAACTTGAAAGAAAAGGATGAACAAACTTTGCATGAATAAAAGGATACTTGATTAAGAAATCTGAGTCCTTGAAGAAAAGGGTGGGATGATGGGAAAACAAAGGCAACTTGGGACGGATGGAACGAACACCATTGAGAAAACATAGAATTGGTCTTTCGAATGTTGAAATGATCGGATCCAGTTGAAGAGAAGCACGCCGGTTGAAAAGAAATGACATGACCATTCCGCATGATCAAAAGGATTAGCACTCCCATAGAAACATGAGAACACCATTTATGAAAGGTATGGATCAACACTTGACATCGAAGCAACTCGAATACCACAACCAAAACAAAACAAAGGATTTGGCTTGGAAAATAAGCCGGAAACAAACATACGATAGAGATTTCGTCCGAAGTTTTCGTGGTGGGGCCCACACGGTCTTGGTCATACAGCACCATCATGTACAAGGCAGTGCACATGACATACGAAGCGTCCCCGAGCCATAGCAAAGCTCCACAGGGCTCTTTAAGACACAATGAGACCACTGTAAAACCAACCGTGGACAGGCGGACCACTAGACATCGAACCCCAATCTCATATCATGCATCTGTCGGAAAGATATCCTAGGTAACTACTTGCATTCCCACCTATGAACTCTCGAAACTTTCTGGTTATGCAATTTGGTGTTGGGGATATAGGGAGGCACAAATATCTCACACAACTAACAAATCCTACACTCTAACTGTATCCATCCGTCAACACATAACCAAGAAAAACTCGGAAATCGTGTACCTCAGACCTTCGAAAACATCTGATATACTAGCTATGGCAATACATCTGATCGCTCTCCCCAGTAGTGGGTGTCGTCAAACTACTCTCAGCATAAAGAGTATAGAAGCGTTTTCGATGTCCGCGTCCTCTGGTATTCCGAAACTGAAACGATAGCGAATGTGACAAGAACACCTTGGAGCTCAACTCCCCTGGACACTGCCACAACCCCTAAATGTCAGGAGGCACCAAGAATAGAATTCCCGTCACAATGATATCTAACCGATTCCAAGATACCCGCATGATCCTAAAAAAAATTGAGTGAAAATGGAGAGTAATGAAAACAAAAACACCTACGTCATGATTCCTCACCAGAGCGATGAAGGGGATGAAGAGTAAAAGAATTCCTACTCTCCGATATAACTAGACTCAAAATAGTTTTTTTTCTAGACTCAACAACGTCAGGGGTTCGATCAATCAAGGGGGCTCCTGCGATCGGTAAGGCTCTGATAACAACTTGTAGCGCCCAAGATGCGATTCTATCCCAATCACGTGATGAATTCATGATTGGGGCACAATCGCATTTCGAGCGCATAGCAAGGTGGATATCATTACAACATACCATGTACTGAATAGATGAGAATACAAGATAAAGGCTTACACTCGCCACAAGCTACAACATAAATACATGAATACATCAATACATAGCAATCATCATACAGAAGAGCAGGATCCGACTACGGATGAAAACAAACGAAAAAGAAGAACGACATCCACCCTGCTAATCCCAGGCTCCTGACTCGGAACCTATCCCTTGATCGAAGAAGAAGAAGCAGAAGAAGAACTGCAAAACAAGCAAGCATCGCTCTCACGTTAGATCATCGCTTTACCTGTACCTGCAACTGTTATTGTAGTAATCTGTGAGCCACGAGGACTCAGCAATCCCATTACCATGGGTATCAAGACTAGCAAAGCTTAATTGGTATGGAATGGATAAGTGGTGAGGTTGCAGCAAGCGACTAAGCATTGTATGCTGGCTAATTTACGAGTACAAGAATAAGATGAGAAACTACGCAAACGGTCGCAAACTAGTAATGATCAAGAAGTGATCATGAACTACTTACGAGTCAAACATAACCCCACCGTGTTCTCTTCCTGAACTTGCTCGAAAAGAGACAGTCACGGTAACACACGCGGTTGGTGTATTTTATTTCGGATCTGGTGTCAAGTTCTCTACAACCGGATATTCAAAACTCTCATCTGCCACATAACCGCGGGCATGGCTTTCGAAAGTTTAAACCCTACAGGGGTGTCCCAACTTAGTCCATCACAAACTCTCACGATCAACGAAGAAAAATCCTCCTCCCGGGACAACACGATCAAGCTCGGAATCCCGGTTCACAAGACATTTCGACAATGGTAAAACAAAACCAGCAAGACCTCCTGATGTGTCGACACCCTGATAGGAGCCGCGCGTATCTCGTTCTCAGGACACTACCGGATGGGAAAGCCTACGAGTAAAACCAGATCCTCGGGTTGCCCCGTGGTGGCCCCGCAGTCTGCCCGTTTTGGACCAACACTCATGAGGAGCATTGGCCCGGGTTGTTAATTAAGAGCCCTCGGGTGCTAGCCGGTCCCTATGCAAGTTTTAGTTGTTATTAGGTAAATGGTAAAACCAAAGTTGGGCCTTGCTGGAAGAGTTTTATTCAAAGCGAACTGTCGAGGGGGGCCCATAAACCCCGACCGTGTTAGGAACACAAAATCAAGAAACATAACACCGGTATGACGGAAACTAAGGTGGCAAGAGTGGAACAAAACACCAGGCAAAAGGCCGAGCCTTCCACCATTTACCAAGTATATATGTGCATTAATTAAATAAGAGATATTGTGATATCCCATGATATCCATGTCCCAACATGGAACAAACCGCAACTGCACCTGCAACTAGCAACGCTATAAGAGGGGCTAAGCAGAGCGGTAACATAGCCAAACAACGGTTTGCTAGGATGGTGGAAAAGGTTAGAGGCTATCATGGCAATTTGGGAGGCTTGATAAACAAGTGGTAGGTAGCGCGACATAGCGATAGAATCGAGACAACTAGCAAGCAAAGATAGTAGTGGTATCCATGATAATGAACATCTTGTCTGAAATGCCGCTAGGAAGAAGACCGAATCCATGAAGTAGACGAACCAACATAGTCGAACGGATCCTCACAATCGCAACATAACCAGGACTATCGAGAAGAAGCACAACCGGAAAGAAGCAAACAACATGGTAAACCAACAAGCATAAACATGGCATGATGCGCAACCAAGTATGATGCATGTCCGGTTTAAAGAGGCATGGCATGGCAAAGTGCACAAACAATACTACAAGTTAAGTGGAGCTCAATATGCAACGAGTTGCATATTGACGAAACACCATATTCAAATTATTTAGTTCACTCTCGGTTATGTACCCATCAATACTAAATGTTGGTTAACATGGCAAGAGGTGAAGCATAATAAAACTACCTATCTAGGCAAGTTTAAATGAGACCGGAAACAACAAACAACAATTCCGATAAATCCCCACATGTCATTTAGCAATTTAATGCAAACAACAATTTTAAACATTTTAAATGTTGTTATCATGATGCGGATGACATATACAAGTTGATGTAATATTAAGAAAATGTTGACATGAGCATGTCATGAAGCATTTGTCACCGTGGTGGAAAGAAAGGGTGCCACGGCAACGGATCCGAAAATGATGCCACGGCAACATATCGGTTCCGACAACTCGTTGAGATATCGATGTGAAGGAACAAGTATGAGATGTGCGGAATGCGCAAGAGTGATGAGGAGTGATCCCGGTAACCGGGTATCCCACGTGTCAGTGGCATGGCAAAAGAGGAACGTGAACGAAACAAATGGGCACGGTGCAAACAAGTGGTACATCTCATACACACAGTGCATTCATCCACGGGTCGTCTCGGTGGTTATACCTTCGAAGCGTGCATTCGAGATGGTTCGGGTTCGATGGGATGTAGTTGTTCACGGGTCGTCGTGAAAAGTAGTGGTACACGTGGCAGCGTAGTGGAAGTAGTGGTACCCGTCTCGGAGAGGAACTTGACGAATCCGAGAAACTTGGGGTCGACGATAGTTGTACACGGCGAGGGTAGTGGTACACGGGTCGTAGACGTTCGGGTCTTCGGTAGAGGTACTTGACGCACCATCGGGTGTAGTTGTACATGAGGGTCTTGACGAATCCGAAGGGTACTTGGCAATCCAAATTGCTCCTGTTCGGGCAGGTACCGTGACAACAGCTCGAGGCCGAGGCTACGTGTGGGACGCGCAAGGAGGTGTGAGAGCTGATGGTTTTGCATCCAGCGACAGTAACACGGGTGGACAAGGGGTCTCGATGGTGATAGTCACCTCGGGTCGATGGGGACGACGACAGAAGGTCGCAGACACGAAGCAGAGGCGCGGCTGGACTGCAGCGGCAGCAGGGCGGCGAAGGACGAAGTGGCCGGCGTCGGCCTTGGCGCAAAGCAGGGGAGGCGGAGCTCCTGCTCGGGGAGGTGCGGCGAGGGGAACCGCATGGAGGCGCGAAGGAAGGCGGCGGCGGCGAATTGGGTCAGAGGCGAGCACGAGATGGCATCGGAGAGGGTGCAGTTGTTGCTGCTACCGACTCTGACGGAGGCGAGATCCGGCGGTGGCGCCGGGTAGACGAGGAGGCGGGCGAGGAGTAGAGGGACGGCGGAGCGGAGCAGAGCAGCAGCGCCCCCGGTCTCGCGCATGAGGTGGGGTCGTGGTCGTGGTCGACCTCGACCTCGTCGAGGGGATCGGGCGTCTCCCTTGGAGGCGTTGGGTGCAGGTGGCAGCGCTCAGGGGGGGATCGAGCATGGGGCTCTCCTGGCGGCGCTAGGAGGGACGAAGGGGAGAGAGGGGATCGGGCAGAGGGTTCGCTAGGGTTAACAGGCAGCGGCTGGGCCTTAGGTGCAGATGGGCCGGCCTGAGTTCTTGGCTGGGCTGCTCTCCCTCTTTCTCCCTCCTTCAAATCTCTTGCATATACAGAAAAGCAAAGAAAGAAGAGGAGAGAAAAGAAATGGGTGGACAAAGAATTTGGGCATGGGGATTATTTTCCCGGACTCACAAAAATGCGCTTGTCCCAAGAAAATAGAAGTGTGCATGTGTGAGAGGTTAGAATTCGAACTCATTTGAATTTAATTCAAATGGTTTTGCATAGGAAGTAGGTTCTAGGGAGGTCCAAAAATGTTGAGACTTTAGGAGAAGCCTCGATAAAAGAGATAAGAATTGTTGGCAAAGTTTGGGGACCAAACTTGAAGTAGAAAGGGCATGGGAATTTTGCAAGTGTGTTACGGTTAATTCCAAACTAATGAAATATTTTATTATAGCTCCTTAATAATAGTAGGAGACTTTGAATATGTTGTAAAGAGAAATCACCATTGTGAATATCCCTCGATTTAAATGGACCAAAGATCCATACGATTTGTTTATTTGAGTTGCAAAAAATTAATGATATGAAGCATGATGACATGATGCAATGCAAATGATGCTATGAAGAATGCAACAAACAAATAAATCACACGGCGAAACTCGGAATACATGGAAGGCATCTGGAGCGTCGGTCTCGGGGTGTCACATAACTGCTGCTCCTGCCATCACTCCCTCCTTTACTGCAGCTTTTCCTCCCGCCATGACGCGGATTGGGCGGGGGGCGTGGGCTTGGTGCAGAAGGGCGGTTGTAGTGGCAGTGCCTTGATTAGGGAGCCAGAACGCCCGATTTGCTAGGTTGGGTGGCTTGTGGAGTAAAGAGCTCGCCAGGGGCGCAGGGCGCGGGATTGGCAAAGCAGGGCGGTTGCCCTAGGGTAGTGGAGAGCCAGCCCCCACACCTTCCCCTATAAAAGGGGGAGGGGCATGGGAGGTGATGCTCATCCATCTCCTTCTCCTTCGCTTCTCCTTTCTACTTCTGTTATCATGACATGAGGAAGAGGCCACGCTCATGCTTACACCGTGGTGGCGAGAGCTTTCCCTCGAAGTCACGCCTCATGCTTCTGGAACTTGCGGTGGCTGGAATTGTGTTTCGTCGACTCCGCTAGGGTTTCTGGAATATTTGGGGATTTATAGAGCTGAGATGCGGTGGAAAGGACTCGCATGAGCCCCACCACCCACCTGGGCGTGCCAGGGGCCTCTGGCGCACCCTGGTGGGTTGTTGGCCCCACGGGCATCCCCTCTGGTGCTTCCTAGGCTCCCAAGTTGTCTTCTGGTACAAAAAAAATCTCCAAAACGTTTCGGGGCATTTGTACTTTGTTTGGTACTGATATTTTGCGAAGTAAGAAACAAGCAAAAAACAACAACTGGCACTTGGCACTATGTCAATAGGTTAGTCCCAAAAAATGATATAAAGTTGCTATAAAATGAAGGTAAAACATCCAAGAATGATAATATAACAACATGGAACAATAAAAAAATATAGATATGTTGTAGACGTATCAATCACTAGTCTGGTTTATAAAAGAAAACTACAAAAAATGGAAGTGAGGTTGCCTCATATTCTTCATCTTTATAAAGTGTTTCTTGAAAATGATGGATTAGAAAATTGTGCGAAAGTGTTAGAAGAAGAATTCAATAAAATGTTTGGCATAAAATCCATGAATGATAAGCATGATTGTAATGTTGCTAGTATAAATTCTTTGAATATCCATGATGCTAGTGATATGCAAAGCCATAAGCTTGGAGATGCTATGTTTGATGAAGATGATATTTTTAGTCCCCTAAGTTTTGATGTGCAAATTTGTTATGATGATTGCATGCCTCCTATTTATGATGATTGCAATATTTATGAAAGTGGGTTTGGAAGAGTGTCAACTTTAGATAACAATTATCCTAGTATTTTGGAGGGTGTTGAATCTTATTATAATGATAAAAGTGAATTTGGAGAGGTCATGACTTTATTTAGTAATGAATCCACTATCTTGGAAGAGGTTTCAATTGATTGTGACAAAAAGTAGCTATCTATGATGATTATGCTGATGACATGTATGCTATAAAGAGTAATGATAACCATGAAACTTGTCATCATGATTTTAATGTTCAGTTTGATTATGTCAATCAAGTATCTCATGATAGTTATTTTTTTGAGTTTTCTCCCATTATGTTTCAATTCTTTACTTCTATGTGAGCATCATTGAACTCATCATGCCTGCATTAAAGAAAAGCGCTTGTTAGGAGACAACCCAATATCTCTACCTACTATTTTTGTGTGTTCACATGATTAAGCTATTGTAGTAATCATGTTTTATAGATTTTGTTTCAATAAAGTACCAAGTAAAGCCTTTGGGATAGTCTGGATGATAGTTGACTTGATTCTGGGCAAAAACAGAAACTTTTGCGCCTAGTAACAAAATTGTTTAAAATCACTGGAGCGTCAAAAAACTCTGAAGTTTTTACAAATGATTTATATACAAATTTCCTACATTTTCCTAATTTTTCAGAATGTTTGGAGTTACAGAAGTATAGTGATTGTTCAGATCATTCTGGACTGTTCTGTTTTTGACAGATTCTGTTTTCAATGCATAGTTTGCTTGTTTTATAGTTTCTATTGCTTATATTGGTCAATATAAATTGTAGAAATGATAGAGTACAGTAAGCATTTTGTAAGAACAATTATGAATCTTGTCTTGACAGTACCAAAGTGAATGATTTGATCTTTATCATACTAACCTATCTCACGAAGTTCCGTTAAGTTTTGTGTGATTGAAGGTTTCAAGATTTGTGTGAGATATTGATATGAGGAGAATAAGGAGTGGAAAGACCCTAAGCTTGGGTATGCCCAAGGCAACCCAAGGTAATATTCAAGGAAGATCCAGTGTCCAAGCTTGGGGATGCCTCGGAAGGCATCCCCTCTTTCGTCTTCAACATTATCGGTAAGCTCATGTGGAGCTATATTTTTATTTGTCACATGATATGAGTATTTCTTGGAGTGTATTTTTCTTTTGTTGTTCTTGCTGTTATTTAGAATAATGTTTTGTATCTTTTATTTTAATAAGAGTTACAAGTATAGCCTTTACCATGCTCAGTTTGCAAGTATATGAGTTGATGTTTGAAAACAAAAAGTTTTCTATTATTGTCTGAATTCTTCAGAAAAGTCAGAATGTGATAAAATCTTGAAATTTTTACACAGTAAGATATGATAAATTTTCTATAGTGTGGTAATTTTTCAGAATTTTTGGAGTTAAATAAGTATGAATCTTTCTTCATCCTTTACACACTATTCTGTTTAGACAGATTGCTGTTATGTTTGCATTGTTTGCATATGTTTGCTTGTTTAATTATTCTATTTGAGGATAGGAGTATTAAATATGAAGAGGAATTTTGTATGCAATTTTTAATTATAATATTAGCAATTTGTTACAGTAGAGAATGATAAGGTTTTGCATTGATTTATACTAACTTATCTCACGAGTTCTTGTTGAGTTTTATGTGGATGAAGTTTCTAAGATTTAGGGAAACCGTGATATGTGAGGAATTAAGAAGACACAAAAGCTCAAGCTTCGGGATGCCAATGCAGCCCAATTTAATATTCCAAGAAATTTCAAGCATCTAAGCTTGGGGATGCCCCGGTAGGCATCCCACCTTTCTTCATCAACAATTATCAGTTAGTATCGGTTGAGCCTAAGTTTTTACTTTTTTACATGAGATGTGCTATTCTTGGAATGTCTTTTGTACTTGTTTGTTGTATGAATAAAATACTTAATATATGAAAATTTTAAATGAGAGAGAGTCCTCACATAGCTACTTAATTATTTAACTACTCATGGATCTTCACTTATATCTTTTTGTACTTTGTCGTTTCCTCTTGTTCTTCACTTATATCCTAAGAGTAAATTGTTGAATGAATTGAATATCATAAGGTTTAAATTATATGTGCTTCATATGCTTGTATCATGCCTAGTAGTAGTTCACATTGGGTTTAGAAAGTAAAATCTATTGAAGCATGACAATCACAATATTGGTCATACAAGCAATTCATGAATGATTAGTATAAGGAAGAGAACTTTCACATATGAATACATTATCTTGGACATCTTTTATGATTGTCAATACCCATTAATTATTTTGAAACTTTAGCAAATTAGTTGAAGTTGGACAAGGAAGACAATGTAATGAGTTATGTTTGGGCATATTTGCATAGAAGTTATACAGTTATGGATGTCGCCGTTCTGGGAACTAGGGTACCCAGACTTCCCTGCCTGCGGCCCATGGCATGGCTCCCTCAACAGCCTGGCACGGCCCACCTCCGAGATCACCAAGACAAGACCCTCGTGAGGGGCCAGGCCTCGTGAGGAGGACGACACCAAGACCTCCCGAGGGAGCGGCCTCCCCAAGCGGCCTCCCGAGGAGCGGAGATTTCTATGCAGGTACCCAGCCTCACGAGGCTGCAATGATGTGAGCCTTGACGAGCAAGGCCAGGCGGGTGCCAGTGGGCGCAGAGGAGGCGGTTTCCTCTTTGGTGCTAAGGAGACAAGGACAGGCGTGGGTTCCCGAGGAATCTCCTAAAGGTTTCCATTCCGGTGCTACAAGACCAAGACCACAGGCTCGGCAAGGCGGAGGTCATCATCGAGCCCACCGTTGCGTCATGACCAGAAGCTTCGTAGGAGAAGACCACCTTTTGTCAGGATAGGATGTACTACTTGTCCCCTTTCAAATTGGCCATTGTGGTATCCCTTCCCACCTAAGTTTTGAGTGAAGAGGACCAAGACCACTATAAATATAGGTTAGCCACCACCATAGAAGGGGTCGACTCATTCTCACCCCCGAGCCCTCGCGAGGTTGTTCATCCTTTGTACTAGTTCATCCTCATCCCCTCGTGAGGCCAATCCACCACAAAGCAGGGGTAGGGTATTACACCGCAAGGTGGCCCGAACCTAGGTAAAACTGCCGTGTTCATCTTCTTCCTTGCTCACGCGAATTCGGCTAGGCTAGGCTGTGGGGCGACGGGCTCTAGGCTTGAGACGTTGAGATCTTCGCACACGCCCTAGAGTTCGAACCTTCTTGGGTCTGCGGAGCCCTGAATCCAACATTTGGTACGCCAGGTAGGGGCGTGTCGAAGTCCTTCTTCCACCATTCGCTCCGCCTCCGTTCCGTTGCTCCCATGGCCGACGCTCGCCGTGTCCGTGCTGAGCGCCGGGCCGCTCATGTCGCCCAGACGGCACCCGTGGGTAACGGTGCTCCTCGCTGCTCTGCCTCCCCGGTGGCTAATGCTGCCACTGACCCTGCTGCTCGTGAGCAGTAGGATTCGTCGCTACCACATTCCGTGCGGCGGGATGGCCGCATTGCAACCCCGTCACCCATTCCAGCCATGGCTTCATCTTCCCAAGCTCATCGCGGGCCGGCAAACGCGTAGGCTGCACTGCTCATGGCGCATGAGCTCCTGCGTTACTGCCCGGCCAACGACCTCTACGACGACTGGCTTGGCCGCATCGCCGAGCTCGTCAAAGCCGCCAGTGAGGCCCCTGTGCCATCCCGCTCGCTCCTTGCTCCGCCTTCCCAGGCGGGTGACGTGGCTCATGGCGCGCCTCCTCCTCCTCCTCTGCACGGCGCCAACCCCGAGCCCAGGCGTGACGCGCCCCGGCGCGACCCATCGCGCGGGGCGCCGGCGCGCAATGAAGCAAGCTACCAGGTGATCCAGCACCCACAAGCCGATGCGCAACCGCTCCCGGCGCTGCGGCGCCAGCACCAGGACAGCGCGCACCGGAGGTTGCGGCGCGTGGGTGTCAAGACCAAGCTCCACCCATGCGGCCCGCACTTGTGAGCATGGCAGGCTGTCGTGCTTTCACCCCGGAGTTGCGCAGCATCGTCTGGCGCGGCAAGTTCAAGCCGGATCTCCTGACCCCGCGGAATTCCTCCAGCTCTATGCATTGAGCATCGAAGCGGCAAACGGCGATGACAAGGTCATGGCGAACTGGTTCCTGATATGTCTCCATCGTATCTACTTTTCCAAACTCTTTTGCCCTTGTTTTGGACTCTAATTTGCATGATTCGAATGGAACTAACCCGGACTGATGCTGTTTTCAGCAGAATTGCCATGGTGTTATTTTTGTGCAGAAATAAAAGTACCCGGATTGACCTGAAATTTTACGGAGAATATTTTTGGAATATATAAAAAATATTGGTGAAAGAATCAACCAAAGGGGGGCCACCAAGAGGCCACAAGCCCTGGGGGCGCGCCCACCCCCTGGGGCGTGCCCTGCAGGCTTGTGGGCCCCCTGGAGCACCTCCGACCTCAACTCCAACTCCATATAACCCTATTCGGGGAGAAAAAAAATTAGAGAGAAGGAGTCATCGCGTTTTACAATATGGAGCTGCCGCCACCTCCTGTTCTTCATCGGGAGGGCTGATCTGGAGTCCGTTCGGGGCTCCGGAGAGGGGGATTCATCGCCATCATCATCACCAACCTTCTTCCATCACCAATTTCATGATGCTCACCGCCGTGTGTGAGTAATTCCATCGTAGGCTTGCTGGACGGTGATGGGTTGGATGAGATTTATGTAATCGAGTTAGTTTTGTTAGGGTTTGATCCCTAGTATCCACCATGTTCTGAGATTGATGT
Organism: Thinopyrum elongatum; assembly: GCA_011799875.1. Classification (NCBI taxonomy): domain Eukaryota; kingdom Viridiplantae; phylum Streptophyta; class Magnoliopsida; order Poales; family Poaceae; genus Thinopyrum; species Thinopyrum elongatum. The sequence goes on from CM022300.1 coordinate 323,607,345, forward strand.
TGCTATGACTTTGCTATGCTTAATGCTTGTCACTAGGGCCCGAGTGCCATGATTTCAGATCTGAACCTATTATGTTTTCATGAATATATTTGTGTTCTTGATCCTATCTTGCAAGTTGTAGACACCAATTACGTGTTATGATCCGCATACCCCAAGGTGACAATAATTGGGATTCTTTCCGATGATTACTGTAGTTTGAGGAGTTCATGTATTCACTAAGTGCTAATGCTTTGGTCCGGTTCTCTATTAAAAGGAGGCCTTAATATCCCTAAGTTTCCATTAGGACCCCGCTGCCACGGGAGGGTAGGACAAAAGATGTCATGCAAGTTCTTTTTAATAAGCACGTATGACTATATTCCGAATACATGCCTACATTATATTGATGAATTGGAGCTAGTTCTGTGTCACCCTAGGTTATGACTGTCGCATGATGAATGCCATCCGACATAATTATCCATCACTGATCCGTTGCCTACGAGCTTTTCACATATTAATCGTTGCTAAGTAACTTTTCCGTTGTTACTGTTACGATCACTACAAAACTGCTACTGTTACTTTTGCCACCATTACCGTTACTTCCATACTACTTTGCTACTGAAAACTTTGCTGCAGATATTAAGTCTTTCAGGTGTGGTTGAATTGACAACTCAGCTGCTAATACTTGGGAATATTCTTTGGCTCCCCTTGCGAATCAATAAATTTGGGTTGAATACTCTACCCTCGAAAACTGTTGCGATCCCCTATACTTGTGGGTTATCAAGACCTTTTTCTGGCGCCGTTGCCAGGGAGCATAGCTCTATTCTCTGAGTCACTTGGGATTTATATTTGTTGATCACTATGAGGAATCTGAAAGATAACAAAACCAAGATTTTTCCCTCTACTACGAGGGGAGGTAAGGAACTGCCATCTAGCTCTGCACTTGATTCACCTTCTGTTTTGAGTAAGCTTGCGACGCCACCACCTGCTATTAATTCTAATATATCACAAGTAATTGATGGTGCTACTTCTGCTATGCATGATGCTTATGATGATACTTTGCTTGATAATACTATTCCACTGGGTGAATTGCTTGATGAACAACTTGCTAGAGTTAATGCTGAAACTAATGATATTTCTGAAACTGATGAAATTATTGAAACTGAACACTTTGAGACACCTGCTAGACCTAGCTCTCCTAGATATGAATTGCCTGATATACCTGAGGGTTACGTTATGGATGGAGATGTAGCTAGGGACTTTCTTGCTTATAAGGATAGAGATGATCTTAAGAAATTACTATGCGAGTGGAAAGAAAAATCTTTGAATGCTAGGATGCAATATGATCCTAAGTTTGCTACTTCACCTATCTTTGTTACTGATAAGGATTATGAATTCTCTATCAATCCTGAGTTAATTACTTTAGTTGAGTCTAATCCTTTCCATGGTTATGAATCTGAAACTGTTGTGGCACACCTTACCAAATTGAATGATATAGCCACCCTATTTGGTCATGAGGAAAAATTTCATTACTACTATATTCTTAAGTTGTTTCCTTTCTCGTTAAAGGGTGATGCTAAGATATGGTTTAATTCTCTTGCTCCTGGTTGTGTGCATAGTCCCCAGGATATGATATATTACTTCTCTGAAAAATATTTTCCTGCTCATAAGAAACAAGCTGCTCTACAGGAAATATTTAACTTTGTGCAAATTGAAGAAGAGAGTCTCCCACATGCTTGGGGGAGGATTCTCCAATTACTTAATGCTTTGCCTGATCATCCTATCAAGAAAAATGAAATACTTGATATCTTTTATAATGGACTAACCGATGCTTCTAGGGACCACCTAGATAGTTGTGCTGGTTGTGTTTTCAGGGAACGAACTGTTGAACAAGCTGAAGTGCTATTGAATAATATATTGAGTAATGATAATGATTGGACTCTTCCCGAACCACGTCCTAAGCCAACTCTGAAGAAAAGAGGTATTCTATTTCTCAGTACTAAAGATATGCAAGAGGCAAAGAAATCTATGAAAGAAAAAGGTATTAAAGCTGAAGATGTTAAGAATTTACCACCTATTGAAGAAATACATGGACTTAGTATTCTGACACAGGTAGTAGAGGTAAACTCTCTCTATAGATTTGATGAAAGCGATATTCCTCATAATAAGTCCGCTAGTCAATGGTTGGATGAATTTGATAACTTTATTGTTAAATAAGAAAATTTCAATGCTTATGTTAGTAGACAATTGAAACATAATGCTTATAGGCTTCACTATTTGGGTGACTACATGTGTAGAACTGTTAATGATCTCAAAATTATTAGTAAACATGCTTCCATGGTAAAAACTCAAGTAGAACAAGTTCTCAAAGCACATAATGATTTGCTAAATGAGATGAATAATAAGAACAATGATCATGCTGTTAGAGTTATGACTAGAGGTGGTAAAATGACTCAGGAACCTTTGTATCCTGAGGGCCATCCTAGGAGAGTTGAGAAAGATTCTCAGAGAATTAATACTGATGCACCTAGTCCTAGTAATAAAAAGGAAAAGAAAACTGATAGGTCTTTGCATGCTTCTAGTGAACCTGTTGTAGACACACCTGAGAATCCTAATGAAATTTCTATTTCTGATGCTGAGACACAATCTGGTGATGAACATGAACCTAGTGATAATGGTAATGATGATGTTCATGTTGATGCTCAACCTAGTAATGATAATGATGTGGAGATAGAACCTGCTGTTGATCTTGCTAATCGACAACTTAAGAATAAAAGATGTGATAAGAGAGACATCATTGCTAGGAAGCATGGTAAAGAAAGAGAACCTTGGGTTTAGAAACCCATGCCCTTTCCTCCTAAACCATCCAAGAAAAAGGATGATGAGGACTTTGAGCGCTTTGTTGAAATGCTTAGACCTGTCTTTTTGCGTATGCGTTTGACTGATATTCTGAAAATGTCTCCTTACGCTAAATATATGAAAGATATTGTTACAAATAAAAGAAAGATACCAGAAGCTAAAATTTCCACTATGCTTGCTAATTACACTTTTAAAGGTGGAATACCAAAGAAACTAGGAGATCCAGGAATACCAACTATACCATGCTCCATTAAAAGAAATTATGTTAAAACTGCTTTATGTGATCTTGGAGCCAATGCTAGCTTATGCCTTTCTCTTTATATCGTAGACTTGATTTGAATAAGTTGACACCAACTGAAATCTCCTTGCAAATGGCTGATAAATCAACTACTATACCCATCGGTATTTGTGAGGATGTGCCTGTCGTAGTTGCTAATGTTACTATTTTAACGCACTTTGTTATTCTTGATATACCCGAGGACGACAATATGTCAATCATCCTTAGTAGACACTTTTTGAATACTGCAGGGGCTGTTACTGATTGCAGCAAGGGCAATGTCACTTTTCATGTTAATGGTAATGAGCATACGGTACACTTTCCGAAGAAACAACCTCTAGTTAATAGCATCAACTATATTGGAAAATTTTCAACTATTGCTATTGGAGGTTTTGAATTTCCTATTCCTACTATCAAAAAGAAATATAATATTCTTATTGTTGGGGACATGCATATCCCCATTGAGGTAACCTAGTGTTATTCGAAAATTCTCCGGTTTCATGTCTTTCGGAAGAAGTTTGTTAATAAGACTTGATCGACCTTCTTAATGGATTCCTTTTGATGGGCATGAGATGGATGAATTTAGGAAGCACAACTTTCTGTACCCACTTTTTACTTTCTGTTATTTATATAAATAAAGCAAAAGTACTATTTTCTGCCTATTTTTTGAATTATCCGTGCAATAAAAAATGTCCCGAAAATAAAAGTTCTCCAAATGCCCTGAAAATTTAGTATGATTTTTTATAGAATATTTAAGAATTTTTGGCACTGAGAACACACCAGGGGGCAACACCAGTGGGCCACAAGCCCACAGGGCGCGCCCACCCCCTGGGTGCGCCTGGATGATTTGTGGGCCCCACGTGGATCCCCCTCACTTATTCCAGCACCCATCCACTTCATCTTCCTCCAGAAAAAACATCTCGTTGCTCAAACCCGTGTTCTAGCTCGTTTTGCTGCCATTTTTGATCTCCTTGCTCAAAGCTCCATTCGCAAAACTGTTTTGGGGGATTGTTCTTTGGTATGTGACTCCTCCAATGGTCCAATTAGTTTTTGTTTTAGTGCTTTATATATTGCAAATTTTTGCTACTATCGTGACTTTGTTCTTGAGCTTGCATGTCAAATTTATATGGTCCAAGGTAGTTTTGATGCATGATATAGCCTCTAGACAGTTGTAAGAGTAGTTGCTATCGATTTTGTTGAGTTTTGTTCACTTTATTTTTGAGTCACTAAAATTTCAGAAATTTTCAGAGAAAAAGGAAAGAAACGATGAAGAGATGGTTAAGGGGTTCTTCAAGCCGGAACTCAAATGAAAATGAAAATGAAGAGAAGAAGAAGCCCAAGTACAACCTTCCTTGCACCGCGGAGGTTCGGCCGTGTGAATGGCCAAGTGATGCATTCTTGGGGGCGCCAGAATTTATGATGATTTCTATTATTTGGCGGACAATGCAGGCATCACCGACTTCCTCCATGATAAGTGTGACCAATACGTCCTACTCACTAATACCTTGGTAGAATTTCACTTGTATGGTGTGCCTAAGCAAATGACACTTTACGATTTTTGCAAAGTTTGCAAATTACCTTATGAGGGCAGCATCAATGAACCACTTCCAAGAGACGTGGAGGACTTTATTGCTGAAACTACTGTAGGGGAAGAGAGAGGGGTGTCGGAAGCGAGCGTGGCTAGCTTACATTTTCCCGTTTTATGCTATTATTCTTTATTTTTTGGGAGATGTTTGATTGGTCGTGGGGAGAGCGGAGGCCTTAGTGCCCCAGACCTTGCTAGTTTGTGCCATGCTTTGTATTGTGATAGAACTTTTAGTTTCGACGCTATTGTTGCGGACGGTTGAACATGAACCGTACCAAGGGGTCCATCTTTGGAGGCATCTATGCCTCTCGCCTTGCTAAACATTTTGAGATACCTATTAGGCATGATGAGGAGGAGGAGATGCTATTACCCACTAGATATTTGAACTATAATAGTATGGTAGCACACGATTTTATTAAGAAGGATGAGGACAAGAGACTCCTCTATATTTGTGAGACTATTGCTTTGCCTGCTTCTTCTTTGTTTGATATTCGTTCAAGCAGGTACACTATTATGCCCGAGGACATCTACAGATTTTGGGGTCTTGTACAACCCCCAACAACTGAGCCAGCACCAGTTCCTGATCCATATCAGGAGCCCGTTTTTCAGTAGGTGCCACGGGAGCTCGCTAACCAGTGGAACCCTCAGGACCCTCCGGAGTATCGAGGAGAGGGTTATTTCGAGCCATGGCCTAGACCAACTTAGGCCAAAAGCCTAAGCTTGGGAGAGTACGTATTTATCACCGACATTACATTCATGTTCATACACTCATTTCAATTGTTGGTGTTCATACTTTTTCATTGTATTATCCATGCTAGTTTATTTCTTTTTCTCGCTTTCTTCTTGTGCGTTTGAAAAACTTGGATAAAATCAAAAAAATATAGTTCTCGCTTCTTTTTAGTTTTTCTTTCTAGTTTAATTTAGTTGTAGTATTAAAAGAAAACCCAAAAAGATTTCTTGTTCTTCTGTTGCTTGTTGGGAGCTTTCCCGTGTAAATAATTTTTCTTGTTCTTGTTTTAATTTCTTCAGAAAAACAAAAACTCCAAAAATATTTCAGTGTGTTTCTTTGAAATTCTTTTCTTTTCTTTGGGTCGTAAGGAGAAGACCACGATGAAAATGTTGAGTATTCCCATATTACCTTGTCTTTTCCTTTGAATAAATGTTTGCAGATTCCAGCCTAGTCCAATGCATGTGCACTCTTATCATTATTCACACCGTTCGGTCGTGCAAGTGAAAGGCAATAATGACGATATATGATGGAATGATTGAGATGGAGAAAAGCTGGTACGAACTCGACCTATTTTGTTTTTGTAAATATGATTAGTTCATCGTTCCTGATTCAGCCTATTATGAATGAAACATGTTTGCAATGGCAACTAGAGATTATAGTTACTCATGTCATGCTTAATTAGCTAGGAGTTTATAATGGTTTGTCTTGTGTGCCAACATGCAAATTAAAGTGGTTATGATGTAGTATCATAGGATGGTATCCTCCTTTGAATGATTTAAGTGGCTTGACTTGGCACATGTTCACGCATGTAGTTGAATCAAAATCAACATAGCCTCCACGATATTTTATGTTCATGGTGATTTATATCCTACTCATGCTTGCACTCAATGTTGGTTAATATCAATGCATGTTTATGACCATTGTCACTCTCTAGTTGGTCGCTCCTCAATCTTTTGCTAGCCTTCACTTGTACTAAGCGGGAATACTGCTTGTGCATCCACTTCCTTAAACCCAAAGTTATTCCATATGAGTCCACCATACCTACCTATATGCGGTATTTACCTGCCGTTCCAAGTAAATTTGCATGTGCCAAACTCTAAACCTTCAAATAATAATCTGTTTTGTATGCCCGAATCGCTCATGTAGTGACTGGGGGCTGTCAGTATCTTCCATGCTAGGTGGGTTATTCTCACGATGAGTGTTGATTCACTTGTCATTCACGAGAAAGTGGCTGGTAATCGGGATGCCCAGTTCCATGCTCGAAATCAAATCGAAATATAAATTCAAACAAAACTCCCCCAGGATTGTTGTTGGTATGGACGGTACCCATTGTTTCGGATCAGCCGTGGAGTGTGATTGTTGGTGGAGGGGGAGTAAAAACTTTACCATTCTGTTTGGGAATCGCCTATAATGTATCTAGCGTGGAAGATAGTGAGGTCTCTTTGTTGTTATGCTGACAATGAAAGCATACCGCTCAAAATTATGTTCATCTCTGTTTTAAAAGCTCCGAGCTTTGGCACCTCTGAAAATCCCTGCTTCCCACTGCGAAGGGCCTATCTATTTACTTTTATGTTGAGTCATCATCCTCTTATAAAAGGCACCAGTAAGAGAGCACCACTGCCATTTGTATGCGTTGTTATTAATTGATATTGAGTATGACTGTGACTGGATCTCTTTTTCCATGAATTACAATGTCTAGTCAGTCCTTGATCTTCAGGGGTGCTCTGCATTTATGTTTTGCGGTCTCAGAAAGGGCTAGCGAGATACCATTTTGCCATATTATATCATGATTGTTTTGAAAAAGTGTTGCCATCCGAGATTTATTATTATTGCTCGCTAGTTGATTATGCCATTGATATGAGTAAATGTGAGACCTAAATGTTATTGTGAATATGGTTAGTTCATAATCTTTGATGAAAACCTGAATGCTGGCTATACATATTTGCAACAACAAGATCAAACAGAGTTTGTAAAAGTTTTTCTTTGTCACTTTCAGTTTGTCAACTAAATTGCTTGAGGACAAGCAATGGGTTAAGCTTGGGGGAGATGATACGTCTCCATCGTATCTACTTTTCCAAACTCTTTTGCCCTTGTTTTGGACTCTAATTTGCATGATTCGAATGGAACTAACCCGGACTGACGCTGTTTTCAGCAGAATTGCCATGGTGTTATTTTTATGCAGAAATAAAAGTTCTCGGATTGACCTGAAAATTTAAAGAGAATATTTTTGGAATATATAAAAAATATTGGCGAAAGAATCAACCAAAGGGGGGCCACCCAGAGGCCACAAGCCCTGGGGGCGCGCCCACCCCCTTGGGGCACACCCTGCAGGCTTGTGGGCCCCCTGGAGCCCCTCTGACCTCAACTCCAACTCCATGTAACCTTATTTGGGGAGAAAAAAATCAGAGAGAAGGATTCATCGCGTTTTACGATACGGAGCCGCCGCCACCTCTTGTTCTTCATAAGGAGGGCTGATCTGGAGTCTGTTCGGGGCTCCGAAGAGGGGGATTCATCGCCATCATCATCACCAGCCTTCCTCCATCATCAATTTCATGATGCTCACCGCCGTGCGTGAGTAATTCCATCGTAGGCTTGCTGGACGGTGATGGGTTGGATGAGATTTATCATGTAATCGACTTAGTTTTGTTAGGGTTTGATCCCTAGTATCCACTATGTTCTGAGATTGATGTTGCGATGACTTCGCTATGCTTAATGCTTGTCACTAGGGCCCGAGTGCCATGATTTCATATCTGAACCTATTATGTTTTCATGAATATATTTGTGTTCTTGATCCTATCTTGCAAGTTGTAGACACCAATTACGTGTTATGATCCGCATACCCCAAGGTGACAATAATTAGGATTCTTTTCGGTGCTTACCATAGTTTGAGGAGTTCATGCATTCACTAAGTGCTAATGCTTTGCTCCGGTTCTCTATTAAAAGGAGGCCTTAATATCCCTTAGTTTCCATTAGGACCCCGCTGCCACAGGAGGGTAGGACAAAAGATGTCATGCAAGTTCTTTTCCATAAGCATGTATGACTATATTCGGAATACATGCCTACATTATATTGATGCATTGGAGCTAGTTCTGTGTCACCCTAGGTTATGACTGTCGCATGATGAATGCCATCCGACAGAATTATCCATCACTGATCCGTTGCCTACGAGCTTTTCACATATTGATCTTTGCTAAGTTACTTTTCCGTTGCTACTGTTACGATCACTACAAAACTGCAACTGTTACTTTTGCCACCGTTACCGTTACTTCCATACTACTTTGCTACTGAAAACTTTGCTTCAGATATTAAGTCTTTCAGGTGTGGTTGAATTGAAAACTCAGCTGCTAATACTTGGGAATATTCTTTGGCTCCCCTTGTGTCGAATCAATAAATTTGGGTTGAATACTCCACCCTCGAAAACTGTTGCGATCCCCTATACCTGTGGGTTATCAGTTCCCCATGGCCCTCAAGGACGGCGCGTGCTCCTGGCTCCTAAACCTCCCGGTGGGGTTGATCTCCTCCTGGGATGGGCTTCGCGAGCGTTTCATCACCAACTTTCAGGGTACTCGCGACCTCGCTCCTGCAGTGGGCAACCTGCAGCGCGTGAAGCAGCAGCCGGGCGAGACCTTGCACAAGTACATACACCGCTTCACGAACGTCCGTCTCAGGATCCCAAAGGCGTCTGATGAAGCCATCATCTCGGCGTTCTCTGAAGGTGTCTGGGACGTCAAGATGAAGGAGGAGCTCGCCATCAACGAAGACCTGTGCTCGGCCCTGGAAATGTTCATGTTGGGAAACGTAGCATGCAATTTGAAAAATTTCCTACGCTCACGCAAGATCTATCTAGGAGATGCGTAGCAACGAGAGGGGGAGAGTGTGTCTACGTACCCTCGTAGACCCAAAGCGGAAGCGTTTGACAACGTGGTTGATGTAGTCGAACTTCTTCCAGCTCCGGCCGATCAAGTACCGAACATACGGCACCTCCGAGTTCTGCACACGTTCAGCTCGATGACGTCTATCGTCCTCTTGATCCAGCAAGGTGTCAAGGAAGTAGATGAATTCCGTCAGCACGACGGCGTGGTGATGGTGATGGTGAAGTAATCCACGTAGGGCTTCGCCTAAGCACCGCGAGAATATGACCGAGGGTGTAATCTGTGGAGGGGGGCGCCGCATACGGCTAACAGTTGATGTTGTGTGTTCTAGGCGTCCCCTCCCCATGTATATATAGGTGGGAGGGGGAGGGGAGCTGCCATGGGGCGCCCCAAGTAGGAGGAATCCAACTTGGGGCCCTAGTCCAATTCGCCCCCCCTTTCCTTATTACCGGAAGGGGGGAAAGAGAAGAGAGGGGGGAGGAAGGAAAGGGGGGCCGAACCCCCTCCTCCTTCTCCTATTCGGCCTCCTTCCTTAGGGGGGGTGCGCCACCCCTTGTGGGCTGGTGTGCTCCCCTCCTATGGCCCATAAGGCCAATTATTCCCCCGGGGGGTTCCAGTAACCCCCCCAGTACTCCAATAATTACCTGATACAATCGGAAACACTTCCGTTGTCCGAATACTATCATCCTATATATCAATCTTTACCTCTCAACCATTTCGAGACTCCTCGTCATGTCCGTGATATCATCCGGGACTCCGAACAACATTCAGTCACCAAATCACATAAGTCATATAATACAAAATCGTCATCGATGACGTCCCTCGTCCTCTTGATCTAGCAAGGTGTCAAGGAAGTAGATGAGTTCCGTCAGCACGACAGCGTGGTGACAGTGATGGTGAAGTAATCCGCGCAGGGCTTCACCTAAGCACCGCGAGAATATGATCGAGGGTGTAATCTGTGGAGGGGGGCGCCGCACACGGCTAACAGTTAATGTTGTGTGTTCTAGGCGCCCCCTCCCCATGTATATATAGGTGGGAGGTGTAGGGGAGCTGCCATGGGGCGCCCCAAGTAGGAGGAATCCTACTTGGGGCCCTAGTCCAATTCGCCCCCCCTTTCCTTATTACCGGAAGGGGGAAAAGGGAAGAGAGGGGGGAGGAAGGAAAGGGGGGCCGAACCCCCTCCTCCTTCTCCTATTTGGCCTCCTTCCTTAGGAGGGGCGCGCCACCCCTCGTGGGCTGGTGTGCTCCCCTCCTATGGCCCATAAGGCCAATTATTCCCCCGGGGGGTTCCGGTAACCTCCCCGGTACTCCAATAATTACCCGATACAATCCGAAACACTTCCGGTGTCCGAATACTATCATCCTATATATCAATCTTTACCTCTCGACCATTTCGAGACTCCTCGTCATGTCCGTGATCTCATCCGGGACTCCGAACAACATTCAGTCACCAAATCACATAACTCATATAATACAAAATTGTCATCGAACGTTAAGCGTGCGGACCCTACTGGTTCGAGAACTATGTAGACATGACCGAGACACTTCTCCGATCAATAACCAATAGCGGAACCTGGATGCTCATATTGGCTCCCACATATTCTACGAAGATCTTTATCGGTCGAACCATTATGACAACATATGTTATTCCCTTTGTCATCGGTATGTTACTTGCCCGAGATTCGATCGTCGGTATCTTCATACCTAGTTCAATCTCTGTCGGGGCACGACACCTATGGGATCCCGAGAGATCCCTTTACGATTCGGCGGGGGGAGAGGTACACGCAAAGAGCAGAACCGGTGATCGACGCGTGAGGTTTTTACCCAGGTTCGGGCCGCTGATCAGCGTAAAACCCTACTCCTGCTTTGTGTTATTATTGATGTTCTTGAGCCCAGCCTTCAGGAGCGCTCGCAATGAACAGTACGTTCAAAGAGCAGCTACGCATGCAGAATGGGCTAGAAGTCCTCCTCCTCTGTAGCAGTTGCCTTGGGCCTCCTTTTATATGCCCAAAGGGGTCTCCATAGTGGCAAAATGTACATACATTGAGGTGTAAAGTGGCTAAAGGGTATCATACCTAACCCCTGACGGATTAGGACCAGCGCATTTAATGCACCGTGAGGTGTCCGTTTAGGTGTCCTCACTTTCTTGGGGATGGAAAAAGGGGCCATCCCATCAGCACCGCTTAAGCTCTCCTCCACTGGCGCGCCGCCACGCATCCATGGAAGGAGCCAGAATGTCAGACTCGTCACTGTGCCGAAGCGGTGGCACAGTGGCAGAACCTCGCCAGGCGCTGAAACTTGCTGGGCGCCAAGCCTTGCCGGGCACCGATCCTTGCCGGGTGCCAAGCCTTGCCGGGCGCCGATCCTTGCCGGGTTCCTCAGGCCACCCCGGCAAGGATCTTGACGGGGAGGCTGGTCTTCGATTTCCAGCTTTACTCATTTGCTGATCCTCAGATTTCTGACTTGATGATTCCCTCGGTAACTTAAGTCGACCTTGAGCTGATCCCGGCAAGCCTTGCCGCGGGGACGGCTACAACTGCCCATGCACAAGTAAGGGGTACTAAGGGCCCAATATTTAGTACACCGACAGGAGCCCCCGGGCCTGGGCCATACACGAGTGCGAGGCGTTGTTGGGCTAGGCCCAAACAGTGCACGGGCACGCGTGGCAGGGAATCAACTGCTCACAAAGATCTTGTTTTACTGTGCCCCCCCACTACGCGCACGGAGCGCGCGATGTGGGAAGCGTGCCAAAAAGGCTGCAAACTGTTTTGCGCCCACAGAGGCGCATTCATATTGGGGGATAAACAAGGCGGCCCCGCTCCTTCCCCATAAAAAGGAGAAGTCGTGGAGGCGCAGACCCATTCACCCCCCTCTTCTTCCCAATCTGGATATTGCCATCGCCTTCCTCTGCTCGAGCTCAGAGCGAAATCTTCCTTCTCTTCTGCTCGCCATTCCCACGCTCGTTCCATCCCCCCGCTTCCATCTCCACAGCCGCCATGCCGCCCAAGACCAGCAAGGGCAAGGGCACAGACAAGGAGGCAAAAGCCGAAGTTCCAAAAAGCGAGCTGGTGAAGATGCGGAAGAGGCTCGTCGTCTTCCCTCCGACGCTTGACGCCGAAACCTTGAAGGGACGATACCAATGCATGTGGGCGAAGGGAACACAAGCCCACCCTGCCACGCGCGTCATCCCAGGTGCTAATTCCAAAGGCGGATCGGACAGATACCCCTTCTTCACCGCGTACTTTTATTGCGAGCTCTGTCCACCTTTTTCCGATTTCTTCAATGACATCATGTATACGTACGGCTTCCGCCTTCTTGACTTCACGCCGAATGCCGTATTTTGCATGTCGATCTTTGCCCATCTTTGTGAAAATTTTGCCGGCGTGATCCCCAATTCCGCTCTCTTCCGCCACTATTTCTATCCTCGAATCCAAAAAGGAGAGGCTCTCTCTGGATCTATTGCTTGGATTCCAAGGGCCTGGAACAAGGAGATATACCCAGATGGAGTTTACCGCGAAAAGTGGGACGAGTGGCGGGCCGAATGGTACTGGATCCAGGAAGCAGATCCTCATCCTTTTTGTCATCCCCGGCGACAGAAGGTGGCCCGCGACAAGGATTGGGGCGATCTCGCCGCAGAAGACGAGAAGCTCACAATCGCCACTACCAGAATCCTCCGCTTGAAGGCTGCCGGGCTGACAATGGAGATGATCGGCTTCGACTTCCTCCGCCGCCGCATCGCCCCTCTGCAGAATAGGGGAAGGCCAGCCTGGGAGTATAAGAACGCAGCGGATGTCATGAGGCTGCGCCCCGGGCTGAACAACAACTTGACTGTTATGCAGCTTGGCGCTCTCCGCCAGAAGTTATTCCAGCGCGAAGACAAGCACCGGCTGCCGGCAAGGATTGTCCCCTTGTGCAACAACTCTACGCTAGGGTCGATCATTGCTTTCTTGTTGATGTTCAACGCCCACGGCCTTGACCCGACCTGGGTCGAGCCAAGCGAGGAAGAAGTGCAGAAATTCTTCGACAATCTGACGGAAAAGCCTGTCCGGCAAGAGCCAGATCTTATTCACGCCACCACGGATCAGGAGGTAGCATACATCGCTACCAGAGTGGAGGAAGCGAATCTTGCCGCGGAGGCCGGCAGCGTTGGCTTCACAGAGTGGGAAGCCAGCGAAGCAGAGGTGGTAGTGGAGGCGAAGCCTGCCGGGGAGGACGAGGTTGCCGGGGAGGAGAGCGGCGCAGCCGCTGAAATCTCGTCCGGTGAGGACTCAGTTGAAGAAGAAGAGACGCGAGAAGAGCCCCCTCCCCCGAAGAAGAAGGCGAAGCGTGTTCTTCGAAAGGCTGCGTCTGACATCCCGGCGAGCCAGCCCTCTTCGAGCGGGGAAGCCCCCGGCAAGAAAGTGGCCGACAAGACCGGACCGCGGCAGGGGGCCCGTCAACAGCCTGCACGGCGTGCGAGGCCCGCACCAGCGGCCACTGCTGGGGCGGCAGGAGGGTCTCGCACCACCGCACCGGAAACTGTCCCGGCGCCTGCCACAGCCAAGCGGCCTAGGACTCCTCCTCCGCCTCCCCACTCAGACACCGTAACGGAGGTCGACTTCGACATCTCCGGCTTTAGTCCAGAGCGAGAGGAAGAAGAGTAAGTACTTCGCCACAACTTTTGCCTTCCAATCTTGCATCAATTTTTACTGACTTGCTTGCATCGCTTCCGCAGTGACACAGAAACCTTGCTGGAGAGGATGGCGAAGAGGTCAAGGACTTCTACGGGCAACGAGCCCCCGGCAGGCTCCACTAGCGTGCCAGAGACCGTCATCGTGAGCCCGGAGCCTAGTCCTCAGCGCAGCCCCTAGCGTAAGTTCATTGTCCCTTTTTATGTTGGCTGGTGCCGAAGCTTCCATTCTTGTCGCTGATATCTTCGGGTTCGCAGGAGAAGAACGGCAACAAGGAGAGGATTGCCCCATTGTGCCTCCTTCATCGACCGCTCCGCCCACAAGCACATCTCCGGCAAGAGATCCTGCCGACAAGCCCGTCCGGATTGAGGAGGAGCCGACAAGCACGAACTCCGGCAACCCACCCCCGGCAACCGGAGTTGCCGGGAGAGGCGAAGCCACCTTTCGACAGCCCGACACAGGTACTCGATCGCCTCAAAGTGCTAGTTATTCTTTTCCCCTTACTTCTTTATCTTTGATCACTTCAAAATCAAAAATTCGATCTTGTTCTGACCTTCTCCTTCTCCCTTCAGAGTTCTCTGAGATGGAACATATAGACGTCGACGCTGTCATCGAGGAGACCGCCAGGGATGCTGCTGCTGAAGCGGACAGGATCACCGCCAGCGAGGCCACCAAGGATGATGTTGCCGGGGCTGGTGATGCTCTTGACGGGGAGGCCGCCAAGACGGCACGAACGGAAATCGCGGAAGAACCTGCCGAAGAGGGCGATAGGGAGGCTGGAGACCATACTGACGGCATTCCTGCCGCAAGAGCGCCAGGCGCTGCATCAGCCGCGGAGCCCCCTGTCACTGGTGAGGCGGCCACTGAAGACCTGCCATCAACATCTGACGAGCCCTCATCCAGCAAGTACCTCAAAGTTGGCGAAAACCTATTCATCAACTTGCCAGGGACGGCAAGCACCGAGGCACCAGCCGAAGGAGAAATTTTCGAAGAAATCATCACTGCTGCCGGGCTTGAAGTTGTCGACGATCCCAGCACTAGCAGTGGCAAGTCTGAAGAGGATCAGCTCCTTCAGGCCATGGGCGAAAACTTCCGCAAACTTCAGGCTCTCCATCGTGCCCAAAAGGAGAAGGCGGACTCCAGAATGGCAGTTGTCGAGGCAGCAGAAGCGGATTTTCAGAAGCGCGTCGCACAAATGCAAATCTGGCATGCCGAGGCCCTTCAAGAGCTGGTTGCCGGTCGAGAACAAGTGAGCCAGCAATGGAATGAAGTCCTCCTGAAGCAATCAGACATGGATAAAGCCCATGACGAAGTTGTTCAAAGGATTGCTGCCGAAGATGCCCTCCTGACGGGGCGCCGCGTTGCTCTTGATGCTCATAAGGAAGATCTCACTGCTCGTGAGCAGGCGCTCGCCGCCAAGCTTCGCAGCAAGGATGAAGACATTGAAAATCTTGTCGCGCGGCGGACCCAGGAGCTGGAACAGAAGCACAAGGAGGCGCTCGAAGCTCTAACTGCAAGTCACGCCGGCAAGCTCAAGGAGGCCGTCGATGCTGCCGAAGCTGCAGAGGCCGCCAAGAACGAGCTGGGCGACAAAGTGAAGAGGCTGGAAACAGATCTCGAAGAGCACGGCAAGGAACTCTCGACGCTCAAGGGGGACAGGGAAAAAACCCTCCACTCCTTGGCGGAGATGCAAGTTGCCCTGTCCGACAAGACCAAGCAGCTCTCTTCTGCGGCTGATAATATTGCGGTTCTGGAGCTGAAGCTGACCACGTTGCAGAAATCTCTCGAGGCCGGAAGGGCCCGCGAGAAGGCTCTACTCAAGGATCTCCAAGGAGAGAGGAACCTGCTCAAGAGCGCTGCCGCTGCCCAGGCTGATTATGAAAAGGGAGTGGAGATCTGGACTGGCCGTCTCATCGCCACCGCGGAGAAGCTTACCGCGGAACTGTCAACCATGGGCTTGTCGAACTTCAGATATTCTTCCGAGGAAAGAATATCTCCAAGCGCCAGGTTGACGATGTTCTTTGAAAGCATCATCAATGCGTTGAGGGCGCTCCAGTCCAGCCGGGCGACCCAACTGGCGAACGAGACTCGCCGGCTTTGCCGGGCCGTCCTTCGCAAGGTGCTCCTCAAGGTGGTGCACAGCAATCCCGGCATCGACCTCTCCAGTGCACTCGGTCACCTGCCAAAGGACGCAAATGTTGAAGCGCTTGAGAAGTACATCGCGCCGATCCTTGAGAAGGTGGACTCCATCAAAAGGATCGAAGGCCAGTGCAGGGATTGAGTGCTTCCCCTTTGATTCTTGCTGCCACCATCTCATGTAAAAGACAGTTAAGTCTCGAGTTAGAACTACGGCAACGTATGGATGTAATATAATTTAACTATGTTTAGGCTCATGCTAGCTATTTTCCTTGTCTGATTCCTTTACGTATGGAGTTCATCCTACGCCTACTGAAAAACTTGCCGGCGCGCAACCTGCCGCGAGCGCTAGGTGCGGGACTTCAGCAGCCTGCTGGAGGCACAGCAGCCGGCAAGACTCCTTGGCGCTCTCAGTGCAGCCACTTAAATCGTTGAGCGAACTCGAAACAAAATAAGGGCACAACCGATTACAACAAGGGTTCCTTCGCGTGCAGATTTTCCATACAAGGGTCGGAATCGTCCAAGGAACTAACTTGATACTAAAAAGAAAGACTTGCTCTAGTTTTTAGGACTTAGCTTTCTGTTTTTGTCCTTCCTCCGGCAAGCGTCGATTCCGAACATCGCCAACTGGTATTCATATCTCCCTTCCCCCCCGGCAAATGTGCACGCGAGGAATCCTTCTGTCTTTTGAGAAAAAGAAAGAAGAGAAAATAAAGACATGAAACCTTGGCGGTTCGTTAGAACTTACCGGGATTAGGTGTCATACAACATCTTAGACAAACATGCATATATATATAAATATGAACATGGGAATCAATAAGGGAATGTACAACACTTAAATTTATTCGTCTGTGCTTAGGGTCTGCGCCTGGCTTTGTACAAAGGATTACATGCCTTGCCGGCAAGACTTGTACAAAAAGGTGGTTGCCGGGAGCCCCCGGCAACCGCGCCTTATGGATAGAACTTGCGAAGATGTTCGATATTCCAGGAATTACTCACTGGAACACCATCCTCGGTCTCCAGGCGGACAGCGCCAGGCCTGGTGACTCGCACTACCCGATAAGGGCCTTCCCACTTTGGCGTCAACTTGTTTGAATTCTTGGCGGACTGAATCCGTCGAAGAACAAGATCGCCTTCCTCAAAGGTTCGGACATGAACCTTGCGGCTATGATAGCGGCGCAAAGCTTGCTGGTAGCGTGCAGCTCGCACAGCAGCCTGAAGATGATTCTCCTCAAGGAGCACAACATCATCTTGCCGCAGTTGTTCTTGCTCGAGCTCGTCATAAGCGAGCACTCGAGGAGATCCGTATATGAGTTCCGTGGGGAGAACTGCTTCCGCCCCATACACTAGAGCGAAGGGCGTCTGGCCGGTGGCTCGATTTGGTGTCATTCTGATTGACCAAAGAACCGCCGGCAACTCATCAATCCGGCGTCTTCCGCACTTTTTCAGCCTGTCAAAAGTTCTGGTCCTGAGACCGCGCAGCACTTCAGCATTGGCCCTCTCCGCTTGGCCGTTGCTTCTCGGGTGAGCAACAGAGGCAAAACAAATCTTGCCGCCAAGGTCTTGGACGTACTGCATGAAGGTGCGACTTGTGAACTGCGTGCCGTTGTCGGTGATGATCCTATCAGGCACACCGAAACGGCAAACAGTTCCTTTGAAGAACTTGACAGCCGACTGCGCTGTCACCTTCCTCACTGCTTCCACCTCCGGCCACTTTGTGAACTTGTCGATGGCAACGTACAAGTACTCAAAGCCCCCGGCAGCACGGGGGAAAGGGCCCAGTATGTCGAGCCCCCAGACCGAAAATGGCCAGGAGAGAGGGATTGTTTGAAGAGCTTGAGCTGGCTGATGTAATTTCTTCAAATGAAACTGGCACGCTTCACACCTGGTTACTAGTGCAGTCGCATCCTGGAGGGTGGTGGGCCAAAAGAAACCTTGCCGGAATGCTTTCCTGGCAAGCGCTCTTGACCCTATGTGAGAGCCACACATACCCCCATGTATCTCTGCAAACAGCTCTAGTCCATCCTCCCGAGGAATGCACTTCAATTTCACACCGTTTGGTCTCTTTTTGTACAGGACGTCATCGACGAATTTGTACATAACAGACCGACGGGCTACTCTCTCCGCTTCTTCTTGTTCCTCAGGGAGTTCACCTGTCTGAAGGAAATGGACAATGTGCTGCGCCCATGCTGGAGCCTGAGGCTCGACGGCTAGGACTAAAGGCATCTCCTCCGCCGGGGGGAAGTTTGTCTCGACAGCAATGGTCTGAGGCCCTGCCGGAGCCTGTTGTCCCCCAGCAGGCGTGTCGATCCCGGCAACTTCCTTGCCGGCGGCTCCGGGGAGCTCTACCGGGAAGTACTGGCCAGAGTTCAACTTTCTTCTCTTTTCTTGCCGTGTCGATGGCGCCACGGATGGTTGAGTCAATTGGAGCACAAAAGTTCCTGGCTCCACAGGCAACTTGAGGGCAGCACGCTTTGACAGGTCATCAGCAATGTTGTTCTCGGCACGAGGAACGTGCTCCATCTGCAGACCGTCAAAGCGCTCTTCCAATTTCCTCACTTCATCTACGTAGGCTTGCATCAACGGACTTTGGTAGTTCTTGTTGACCTGCCTGACGACAAGCTGTGAATCACCTTTGATAATGAGCTTTCTGAAACCAAGGTCTGCTGCGATCCTGAGACCGGCAAGCAAACCTTCGTACTCTGCAGTGTTATTGGTTGAACTCTCCCGGGGAAAATGCATTTGGACTACATACTTGAGGTGCTCTCCGGTGGGTGCGACAAGCAGCACTCCAGCACCGGCGCCTTGCAGCGAAAAAGCCCCGTCAAAGTACATAACCCATTGCTGATCGGTTTCCTTGCCGGGGAGACTTGTTTCTTGAACTTCTTCGTCTGGCGTCGGGGTCCATTCTGCAATGAACTCCGCCAAGGCCCTGCTCTGAATTGTGGAAGTGCTTTCAAACTTAAGACCAAAGCTGGACAGCTCCAACGCCCACTCCACGATCCTGCCGGTTGCCTCCGGATTTTGCAAAATCCGTTGCAACGGAAAGCGAGTGACGACGGTGATCTCATGTGCTTGAAAATAATGGCGCAGCTTTCTCGAGGCCATAAGAAGGCCGAAGAGCAACTTCTGCACACCAGAATATCTTGACCTAGCCTCTTGCAAGAGGGAGCTAACAAAATAAACTGGGCGCTGCACCACCTTTTTCTTCTGCACGGGTTCCTCTGTTTGCGCGGATCCTGTCTTGCCGGGATCAACCCTTGCCGGGGAAGATCTTGCCGCGCCATCTGGCGGTCCTGCCGCTGATGTTGCCTCCTCATCAGCTTCCCTCTGCGCCACCAGCGCAACACTAACCACTTGATTTGTTGCCACCAGATACAGCAGCAACGGCTCTTGTGGTTTAGGCGCGACTAGCGTCGGCGGAGAAGAAAGGTATTTCTTCAAATCTTGCAGCGCTGCCTCCGCTTCCGGAGTCCATTCCATTGGACCTGCCTTCTTCAAAATTTTGAAGAAGGGCAGGGCGCGCTCAGCAGATTTGGAAATAAACCTGCTTAGAGCAGCAACACAGCCGGCAAGACGACGCACATCCTTGACGCGTCTTGGCGCTTCGATTTGCTCAATAGCTTTGATCTTGTCGGGGTTCTCTTCGATTCCCCGGCAAGATACAAAGAATCCGAGGAGCTTGCCGGAAGGAACACCGAACACGCACTTCTCAGGATTGAGCTTCAAGTTGATCTTGCGCAAGTTCGCGAATGTTTCTTCTAAATCTTGAATGAGTGTTGCTTTATCCTTAGTTTTGACCACTATATCATCCATATACGCCTCCATATTTCTATGGAGTTGTGGCTCAAAACCAATCTGGATTGCTCTGGAAAATGTTGAACCAGCACTTTTCAACCCGAAAGGCATTCGTATAAAGCAATACGTACCACATGGGGTGATAAAGGCGGTCTTCTCTTCATCTTCCTTTGCCATAAAAATCTGATGATACCCTGAATAGGCATCAAGGAAGGACAAGAGATCACAACCAGCAGTGGCATCCACGATCTGGTCGATACGCGGCAAGGGAAAAGGATCTTTTGGACAAGCTTTATTGATATCTGTGTAATCGATACAAAGCCTCCATTTCCCGTTCGCTTTCCGCACTACAACCGGATTGGCCAGCCAGGTTAGATGAAGCACTCCTTTGACCAGTCCTGCCGCCTCCAGCTTCTTAATTTCTTCGGCAATGAATTCTTGCCGCTCCAAGGCCTGTTTCCTCACCCTTTGCTTGACGGGCCGCGCATGGGGACAGACAGCAAGGTGGTGCTCAATCACTTTCCTGGGAACGCCGGGGATGTCAGACGGTTGCCATGCAAACACGTCGACATTCGCCCGCAGGAAAACAATGAGCGCGCTTTCCTATTTGTCATCTAGGGCGGAACTTATAGTGAAAGTTCCCCCCGTTCCGTCCTCCCTGGCAGGCACCACCTTAGTTTCCGGCGGGGCAGCCTTGGACTTCTTGTTCTTGCCGGTGGAACTCTCTGGTACGTCCTCGATGGAAGCGCAGCACTCCGAGGAGGCGCGCTTGCCGGAGTTCGCGCCAAGGTTCCTGCCGGTCTTCTTCTTCCCTCCGGTAGTTCCAGCGGCAGGAGCAGATGCCTTGATGGCAGGTGCTGCAACTGCTTCCCGGTAAAGTTGATCGGCACAGATGAGCGCATCCCTCTTGTCGGAATGGATAGTGATGACGCCCAACGGCCCAGGCATCTTCAAGACGTTGTATGCGTAGTGTGATGCCGCCATGAACTTAGCCAGCGCTGGCCGGCCAAGGATCCCATTGTATGACATGGGGATCTTGGCGACATCAAACACCACCTTTTCGGTCCTGAAGTTAAGCTCGCTGCCAAATGTTACCGGCAGCGTGATCTTACCCTTAGGCTGGGTTCTTCCCGGGTTGACCCCTTGAAACGTACCCGTTTCCTCGAGGTCTTCGTCGGGAATCTGAAGCTTTGTGAGCACGTCTGGTGATATTAAGTTTAGGCTGGCCCCGCCGTCAACTAACATCTTCGTCACCTTGAGGTTGCGAATTGTCGGGGAAACCAACAATGGCAAACACCCGACCGCAGTTGTGCGATCGGGGTGATCCTCGGCGTCAAAGATGACAGGCGTGCTGGACCACTTCAGGGGCCTACAAGCATCGGGGGATGGCTCTGCCGCATTAACCTCCCGCACCCACTGTTTAAGTTGGCGGTGGGAAGAATGGAGCGAGGCACCCCCATCAATGCACATAGCCTCCGTAGCCTTCTGGAATTCCTGCTCACTGGATTCATCATCTTCCTCATCATCATCTCCTTCTTTATCTCGGCCCCGAGCGGGCCGATCCTTCTGCTGCTTGGCCTTGCCGCGGCGACCCCCTCGGCCACCGCGTTTCTTGCCGGACCCCTCAGCACCGTCTTGGGCCTTCTCTTTGTCTCGCCTCTCGTATTCGGCCTTCTGCTTCTCGACAAGCTGCTCAACTGGCCGGCAGTCCTGGAGATCGTGGCCCTTAGTGCGATGGATCTTGCAATATTGCTTGCCGGAGTTCTCTGACTTGCCGGCAGCCGCCAAGGCCTGACAGGAAGGGCACCCGGCAAGATCCTTGCCGGGGGCGCTAACCTTGGCCTTCTTGGCGGCGCCAGGGTTGCCGGATTCCTCGACGGCAAGCACGGCCTTGCCTCCGCGCTTCCTATTCCACCGCCGGCCTTTCCTTGACGGAGCCGCGGCATCTTCTTCTTCTGAGTCGCCTGTCGCACCAACAGCTTCCCCGGGGAGTCTTCTCCCCTCTTCAGCTCGAGCACACTTGTCGGCCAAAGTGTAAAGCTCGGCAATACTCCTGACTTTGTTCATCGCCAGCTCTTCCCGCATCCTGCGGTTACGCACGTTCTGATGGAACGCGCTAATGACAGCGGCAGGATGAACATCAGGAATATTGTACTGCACCCGGCTGAATCTCTGCATAAACTTGTGCAAGGACTCGCCCTCCTTCTGAGGGATGATGTGCAAATCACTTTCTTGGCCAGGAGCTTGGTGGCCTCCAACAAAGGCGCCAACAAACTGATGGCACAGATCTGACCAGCAAGAAATAGAATCTTCCGGCAGATGCATCAACCATGACCTGACGTTGGGTTTGAGCACCAACGGGAAGTAGTTGGCAAGTATCTTGTCATCTCGGCCCCCGGCAGCTTGCACCGCAATGGTGTAGATACTCAGGAACTCCGAGGGATGGGTCTTGCCGTCATATTTCTCCGGGACCTCTGGCTTGAAGGTTCGGAGATTGGGCCACTGGACTTGCCGCAGCTCACGGGTAAACGCCAGAGGTCCCACCTCGTAAGGCAGGTCTCCTACGTTCCCTGGCGCGGGCTCGTCGACAACTGGCCCCGCGCGCTTATCAGACTGATAGCGCGCTTCCCGTCGCCGCTCGATGGTTGTTCGAGCGTCCTCCTTGCCTCGTTCCTGGAGAACCAGACGCTGATCACGGCGCATCCGCGGATCGGACGACGCCGTGGAAACTTCTTCATGGCGGTCGACTTGCTGAGCTATCAGCCGCCGCTGATGTCGCGGAGGAGAGTGCACTGTAGTTGCACCACCTCCGATTTTCTCTCCACCGGCTCGCATCGGATCGACGGGCTTCCGCTGAGAGGGCCCTGCCTCTTGTGGTCCATCCTTGTTAGCGAAGCCGATAAGGCTCTGGATAGTAGCTCGCCACTCCTCCATCTTCTCCGGAGCGGGAGGAAAATCAAGGAGCAGCTATGCACGTGCCAAGGCTTCCGCTGGCATAGGTGGCGGCGACAGGTGTGAAGTACATGAGGTGCTCTGACTCCTAACCAAGTTAGAAGGAGCACCGCCACGGTCACGCGACCGCGCGCCACCCTCGCCGGCAGCTCGGTGTGCATGCTGATCCCGCGCATCTTGGGATCTATGCGCAGAAACCTTTTCGTGGGGACGCCCTGAACCACCAGCGCCATGATGTCGCTCGTCTCGCACAACCTGGGCAGGTTGCGAGGCTCGCGGCGGTGCGGGAGCTCCAGCAGGCGCTCTCTGATCCCTAGAGTTTGTTGTGCCACCCGTAGGCAACACAACGCCATCTCTAGATCCAGCGGCGCGCAAGTTACCACTGCCACTGCGAACGATACCGCTCGCTTGGCTTGGATCACCAGAACGTCGCGGGGGTTCCAGTCCTCTTCCTTCTGCACCCACACCATCGCCTGTCTGCGAAGGCGCGGGCAAAACAGACCCGGACGGTTGTGCTGTCGCGATGTTCTTCTTCTTGGGCGGCATAATGAAGGAACTAGGGCGTCGACCACCAAATCAGGTTCACGCAACCTTCAATCCCCCTCCCTGGCGCTCCAAAGATGTCGGGGCACGACACCTATGGGATCCCGAGAGATCCCTTTACGATTCGGCGGGGGGAGAGGTACACGCAAAGAGCAGAACCGGTGATCGACGCGTGAGGTTTTTACCCAGGTTCGGGCCGCTGATCAGCGTAAAACCCTACTCCTGCTTTGTGTTATTATTGATGTTCTTGAGCCCAGCCTTCAGGAGCGCTCACAATGAACAGTACGTTCAAAGAGCAGCTACGCATGCAGAATGGGCTAGAAGTCCTCCTCCTCTGTAGCAGTTGCCTTGGGCCTCCTTTTATATGCCCAAAGGGGTCTCCACAGTGGCAAAATGTACATACATTGAGGTGTAAAGTGGCTACAGGGTATCATACCTAACCCCTGACGGATTAGGACCAGCGCATTTAATGCACCATGAGGTGTCCGTTTAGGTGTCCTCACTTTCTTGGGGATGGAAAAAGGGGCCATCCCATCAGCACCGCTTAAGCTCTCCTCCACTGGCGCGCCGCCACGCATCCATGGATGGAGCCAGAATGTCAGACTCATCACTGTGCCGAAGCGGTGGCATAGTGGCAGAACCTCGCCAGGCGCTGAAACTTGCTGGGCGCCAAGCCTTG
This sequence comes from Thinopyrum elongatum, assembly GCA_011799875.1. NCBI lineage: Eukaryota > Viridiplantae > Streptophyta > Magnoliopsida > Poales > Poaceae > Thinopyrum > Thinopyrum elongatum. The sequence goes on from CM022300.1 coordinate 323,631,422, forward strand.
CCGGGCACCGATCCTTGCCGGGTGCCAAGCCTTGCCGGGCGCCGATCCTTGCCGGGTTCCTCAGGCCACCCCGGCAAGGATCTTGCCGGGGAGGCTGGTCTTCGATTTCTAGCTTTACTCATTTGCTGAACCTCAGATTTCTGACTTGATGATTCCCTCGATAACTTAAGTCGACCTCGAGCTGATCCCGGCAAGCCTTGCCGCGAGGACGGCTACAACTGCCCGTGCACAAGTAAGGGGTACTAAGGGCCCAATATTTAGTACACTGACAATCTCATTACCGGCAAGTCTCTTTACTCGTTCCGTAATACATCATCCTATGACTAAGTCACTTTGCTTGCAAGGCTTCTTATGATGTGCATTACCGAGAGGGCCCAGAGATACCTCTCCGATACTCGGAGTGACAAATCCTAATCTCGATCTGTGCCAACCCAACAGACACCTTCGGAGATACCTGTAGAGCATCTTTATAATCACCCAGTTACGTTGTGACGTTTGATAACACACAAGGCATTCCTCCGGTATGCGGGAGTTGCATAATCTCATAGTCGAAGGAATATGTATTTGACATGAAGAAAGCAGTAGCAATAAAACTGAACGATCATTATGCTAAGCTAACGGATGGGTCTTGTCCATCACATCATTCTCCTAATGATGTGGTCCCGTTCATCAAATGAAAACACATGTCTATGGTTAGGAAACTTAATCATCTTTGATTAACGAGCTAGTCTAGTAGAGGCATACTAGGGACACAGTGTTTTGTCTATGTATCCACACATGTATGAAGTTTCCGGTTAATACAATTCTAGCATGAATAATAAACATTTATCATGATATAAGGAAATATAAAATAACAACTTTATTATTGCCTCTAGGGCATATTTCCTTCAGTCTCCCACTTGCACTAGAGTCAATAATCTAGTTCACATTGCCATGTGATTTAACACCAATAGTTCACATCTTTATGTGATTAACACCCATAGTTCACATCGCCATGTGACCAACACCCAAAGGGTTTACTAGTGTCAATAATCTAGTTCACATCGCTATGTGATTAACACCCAAAGAGTACTAAGGTGTGATCATGTTTTGCTTGTGAGAGAAGTTTAGTCAACAGGTCTGCCACATTCAGATCCGTATGTATTTTGCAAATTTCTATGTCCATAATGCTCTACATGGAGCTACTCTAGCTAATTGCTCCCACGTTCAATACATATCTAGATTGAGACATAGAATCATCTAGATCAGTGTCAAAGCTTGCATCGACGTAACTCTTTATGACGAACTCTTTATCACCTCCATAACCGAGAAACATTCCCTTAGTCCTCTAAGGATAATTTTGACTGTTGTCTAGTGATCTACTCCTGGATCACTATTGTACCCCCTTGCCAAACTCATGGCAAGGTACACAATAGGTCTGGTACACAGCATGGCATACTTTATAGAACGTATGGCTGAGGCATAGGAAATGACTTTCATTCTCTCTCTATCTTCTGCCGTGGTCGGGCTTTGAGTCTTACTCAACTTCACACCTTACAATACAGGCTAGAACTCCTTCTTTGACTGATCCATTTTGAACTCCTTCAAAATCTTGTCAAGGTATGTACTCATTGAAAATCTTTTCAAGCGTCTTGATCTATCTCTATAGATCTTGATGCCCAATATGTAAGCAGCTTCACCGAGGTCTTTCATTGAAAAATTCTTATTCAAGTATCCTTTTATGCTATCCAGAAATTCTATATCATTTCCAATCAACAATATGTCATCGACATATAATATCAGAAATGCTACAGAGCTCCCACTGACTTTCTTGTAAATACAGGCTTCTCCGAAAGTCTGTATAAAACCATATGCTTTGATCACCTCATCAAAGTGTATATTCCAACTCCGAGATGCTTGCACCAGTCCATAGATGGATCGCTGGAGCTTGCACACTTTGTTAGCACCTTTAGGATTGACAAAACCTTCTGGTTGCATCATATACAACTCTTCTTTAAGAAATCCATTAAGGAATGCAGTTTTGACATCCATTTGCCAGATTTCATAATCCTAAAATGCGGCAATTGCTAACATGGTTCAGACAGACTTAAGCATTGCTACGAGTGAGAAAATCTCATCGTAGTCAACACCTTGAACTTGTCGAAAAACTTATTGCGACAAGTCGAGCTTTGTAGATAGTAACACTATCATCAGCGTCTGTCTTCCTCTTGAAGGTCCATTTATTCTCTATGGCTCGCCGATCATCGGGCAAGTCCACCAAAGTCCACACTTTGTTCTTATACATGGATCCTAACTCAGATTTCATGGCCTCAAGCCATCTGTTGGAATCTGGGCTCATCATAGCTTCTTCATAGTTCGTAGGTTCGCCTTGGTCTAGTAACATGACTTCCAATACAGGATTCCCGTACCACTCTGGTGCGGATCGTGTTCTGGTTGACCTACGAGGTTCTGTAGTAACTTGATCCGAAGTTTCATGATCATCATCATCATTAGCTTCCTCTCTAGTTGGTGTAGGCATCACGATAACGAATTTCTCTGATGAGCTACTTTACAATTCGAGAGAAGGTACGATTACCTCATCAAGTTCTACTTTCCTCTGTCGGGGACGAATCCGCGATCACCTATGGGACCCAGGGAAGGACCCCTTTACGTTCGGCAGGGAGAGACGGTCGCACGAAGAGCAAATCTAGCGAAGAACACGATAGTGCACGAGAGAGATTTACCCAGGTTCGGGCCGCACGGATGCGTAAAACCCTACTCCTGCTTTTTGGTTTATTATCTGTATGATTGTTCTAGCTCCAGGAGCGCTACAGTACCGAGTAGCTGCATACAATACTGGAGTTCTCCATCTCCCCGTTCCTCCCTTTCTCCATGTTGCCTATGGGCCTCCTTTTATACGCACAAAGGGGTCACCAACAGGTGGCAAACAGTAAAGGTAGAGGTGGAAAGTTGCTACAGTAAGGCCATTATTACCAGGATGACATGTCCTACCTACCACTGACGGCAGGGGACAAGGGCATTAAATGCCCATGCCTTTGCTGTCCAGATACATGTACCCGGACGTCTTGGACGTGGGAAAAGCCTATCCCACCTGCTCCTGCACCGCTAGCTACAGTGTACCCCCATCTACACAGTGCCCCGCCACACACGCTTGGAAGGACCCAGAGCGCCACGCTGGCAGAGGCACCGAAGCAGCACAGTAGCACAGTGGTACAGTAACGCTTGCCGCGGCAAGACCTTGCCGCACCTGACAACTTGCCGCAACCCATAGCTTGCCGCGCAAGGTAACTTGCCGGGGCAAGTACCTTGCCACAGCTGCTATCTTGCCGCAGCCAATACCTTGCCGCAGCCAATGACTTGCCGGGGAAAGTACCTTGCCGCGGCAAGTACTCTGCTACAGCAAACCTCAGGCTGGGCCTCAGCTGTCCCTCCCGGCAAGCTCCTCTTGCCGGGGCCTTAACTCTTGCTTTGTATACTTTGTTCTTGAATGGCTTAATAATCTTGAGCTTCTCTCTGGCTGTCCTCCCGCAAGCCTGGCCGCGGGACGCTACTACTGCCCGTGCACAAGTACGGGGTACTAGGGTACCCCTATTCTAGTACACCGACAGGAGCCCCCGGGCCTGGGCCACACACGGTGCCGGGCGTTGTTGGGCTAGGCCCAAACAGTGCACGGGCACGCGTGGCTGGGATAAGCCGAAACGTCTCTATGCTGTTTAATTGCACGCTCTCCCACGCGTCGCGCGTTGAATGCGGAGCGTGGGAAGCGTGCGCAGTTATCTCGAATGACGAAGGGACGGATGGTTCCGCATCTTTCCCCATAAAAGGAGGGACCTGCAGAAGCACTCACACACCCCTCTCACCATTCTCGATCTCCAAATCTCCGCCCTCTTCTTCCTCCGCTCCAAAACAAAGCGGTTTCCCAATCCTCCGCCACCGCACGCGTCCGCATCTCCCTCGGTCCTCAGCTCCGCCTTCGCCATGCCTCCCAAAGGAGAAAAGGGGAAGACGGGGAAGTCCTCAAGGACGGAGACCCAGGCGCAGTTGAAGAGGCAGAAGTACGCGCTCTTCGCTCCGACGCTCACGGGGGCGGATCTGAAGGCCAAGTTCCAAGGCATGTGGGCCGTGAGGACCAAGGCGCATCCGGCCACCCGCGTTCGCCCAGCCACCGACGAGAGCGAAGTGAGCAAGTACCCCTTCTTCGCTTGCTACTTTTGGTGCGGGCTCTGCCCACCGTACTCGGATTTCTTGAGCGACGTCATGTACACCTTCAATCTCCGTCTGCTGGATCTCACACCGAATGCCGTATCCACCATGGCAATATTTGCGCATCTGTGCGAGAACTTCGTCGGCGTCGCACCCAACACCGCGCTGTTCAGGCATTACTTCACTCCCCGTGCTGAAAAGGGGGAGCCTCTCACTGTTGGCGTCTCGTTCGTTTCAAGATTGGGCGCCAAGGAGCATTATCTGAAGGGGGATCTCCGCCCAAGATGGGGAGAAATCCGGTCTGAATGGTGTTGGATCATTGACGACGAGCCGCCACCATACTGTGAGCTTCGCAAGACCCAGTAGCGCGTGGCACGGACTGGAGCGATCTGGATCCCCAGGACAAAAAGCTGGAGATTGCCGCTACCAGGATCATACGGCTCAGGGAGGCCGGGCTCACCATAGGGATGGTTGGCGCAGACTTCCTCCGCCGCCGCATTGCTCCTCTGCAGCAGAGAGGAAGGCCGGCCTCTGATTGGAAGAACCCAGCCGATATCATGCGGCTGCGCCCTGGACTGATCAACAACTTCACAGTTCTGCAGCACGACTTTTTCATGCAAGAACTGTTCAAGCAAGAGACAGATCCAGAGAAGCGCGACAAGGCGTTCACGCTGCCGAAGCACATCGTGCCCCTTTGCAACAACTCCGCATTGAGTGCAATCATCGCTATGATGCCGCTCTGCAATGCGCACAGCGTTGAAGCAACTTGGGACGTGCCGCTCGAAGAAGACGTGCGGCGATTCTTTGACTCCACGATCGAAAAGCCGGTCCGGGTGGAGGAGTGGCTCGTCCGCAACACCACTGAGCAAGAAATAGAATTCATTGCTCGAAGAGTGGAGGAGGACAGGCTCGCCAGGGAAGCTGGCGATTTTGGTTATACTTTGGCGGAGCTCGACGAGGCACAAAAGGAGAGCCTTGCCGAGCAGGGGATGCTTGCCGGGAAGGGCGAGCTCGCCGCACCCGGCAAGGATGTCTGGCCAAGCCAGCCTGCCGACGAGTCAGGCAGCTCGGAGGATGAGGGCTCCTCTTCCGAGGAGGGCACCGAAAGCCCACCGCAGTCAGAGTCCCCAGCCCCTCTGAGGAGGAAACGCCTTCGCAGGCTTGGCAAAGTGGCTGAGCGGCAAGAAGTTCAACAACCGCCGGAGCGCCGTTCGACGCGCTCGACCGCGGCAAGGGCTGGTGCTGCGGGAGCGTCTCACGCGGCCCCGGCAACTGGAGCAGGGTCATCAAAGACCGCTGCTACTACCCCCGCCAAGCGGCCAAGGAGCCCAGCTCCCCCTCCTCCCCCTCCTCACACGGAGGCGGACTTTGATTTTTCCGCTCTCAGCGAAGAGGACGACGAGGAAGAGTAAGTTCCCTTGCCGCGACCCTCAATCTTTGTAAGGTTTTGTTTCTGTCCTCACTTGTCGCGCTCCGGCCTTGCTTCCGCAGGGAGGAAACCTTGGCGGAGAGGACAAGGAAGAGAGCTAAGGTCTCGACGAGCAAGACCGTGGTGGTCGTCGAAGATGAGCCCACGGCAACCACCGGGGGAGCGTCTGAGACCATCCCGACCAGCTCGGAGCCCAGCCCTCGTCGCAGCCCCCAGCGTAAGTATTTCAACTACCTTTCGCTGGCGGTCGCTGAGGAACAAGCATTTTGTCACTGACATCTTTGGGCGTGTAGGAGAGGAGCAGCAAGTGGAGCCATCTGAAGGTGCTCCAGAAGTACCACCCCCCTCGACCACACCGCCAAGGAGAAGATCTCCGGTAAGGGCTCCCACTAGCGAGCCGAGCCACGAAGAGGAGCCGGCAAGCGCCGAAGCGCCAAGCACCAGCGCTGGCGACCCCACCCCAATGACAAACGTTGACGGGGGAGGGGAGCCCACTGCTCCTGAGCTCAACACGGGTAAACCCACTTGCCGCAAAACTCTTTCTGCTTTCTTTCTTTTGTCTTCTTGAATTTCTTCCTGAAGCTCTTTTTGCTTTACTTCTCGGGTTGGCAGAGCCCTCCTCGGTGGAGCCAATGAACATTGACTCTTCTGCCGAGGAGAACACCGCAGGGGCCGTCGACGACGAGGCCGCCAAGGCCGCCGCTGCCAAGGCCGACAAGCTGGCAGCCGACAAGCTTGCCGACGAAGAAGCTGCCAGGGCTGCCGAAGAGGCCGGCAAGGCCGCCGAGGATAATACCGCCAAGGCGCCCACCGATGAAGCCGCCAAGGCTGCTGAAGCTGAGGCCGCCCAGAAGGCTGCTGAGGAGGCCGGCGAGGGAGCCGGTGGTCGTACTGACGGCCCTGAGGCCACAGGAGCGCCAGGCGCTACTCCGACCACGGGTCCCTCAACCACTGACGAGGCGGCAGCGCCCAACTCGCCTCCGCCAAGCAAATACATCCGGGTCGGCGAGAACGTCTACGTCAGCCTCCCCTGGACGGTGGGCTCCAGAGCGCCAACCGAGGAGGATGTTGTGGACGAGGAGATCCTTGCTGCTGCCGGGCTCCAGCTTGTGGATGCGCCAGGCGCCAGCAGCAGCAGCACGTCTGAAGAGGAGCAACTGCTTCAAAAGCTGCTGAATCTTCATCGTGCCCGACGGGAGAAGCTAGCTTCCAGGGAGGCGCTCATCGAGAAGGCCGAAGCTGACATGTTGAGGCGTGCGGAGATCTTGGCGGACGTCCGCGCGCGATCTCTTAATGTGTTAGAGGTCAAGCGGGCACAGCTGGCCGAAGAACGGCAGGCCCTCCTCCTGATGAAGCAAGACATTGAACAAAAACAGGAGGAGACCGCCAAGAAGTTGTCTGCTCAGGCCGGTGATCTGAACCAGCGGAAAGTGGACCTTGATGCCCACGAAGAGGAACTTGCCGAGCGCAAGAAGAAACTTGCCGAAACCCTCCAGCAGAAAGACGAGGAGGTGGCAAGACTTGTCGCAGAGCGGACCCAGGGGCAGGCACAAAAACACCAGAAGGAAATCGAAGCCTTGGCCCAAGAGTACGCCAGGAAGTTGGTGGAGGCCACCAATGCTGTCGCTGCTGCAGAAGTGAACAGGAAGGAAACGGAGGAGAAAGTGGCAAGACTAGAGGCCGCCCTCAAGGCAAACGGTGACAAGCTCTCAACGCTTGAAAGTGAGAGGGCAAAGGTGACCCACACTTTGGCGGAGATGCAAGTTACCATAGCCAAGAAGAACAATCTGCTTGCCGCCGCCAACGACTCCAGAGCAGACCTGAAGCTGAAGCTGACCACGCTGAAGGAGACGCTCGACACCACCAGAAAGCGCGAAGGGCTTCTAATGACAGAGCTCCAGAAGGAAAAGGGTCTGCTTCAAGACGCTATTGCAACCCACAAGAAGTTCAGGGATAACGTGGGGATCTTCACAGACAGGCTTGCCAGCGCCGCCGAGGACATCAACAAGGAGCTGACTGCCCTGAAGGTGCCGGACTTCGGGTACTCCACCGACAAGAACACGCAAACTAGCGTCAAGCTAGCCGAGTTCTTCGACGGAGTAGTAGAAGCACTCCAACAGCTCCAAGTCAATCACAAGGCTCAACTGGCCGACGAGTCACGCAGGCTTTGCCGGGGAGTTCTCTGGAGGTTGTTGGTGAAGATAGCATACAGAAACCCGGGCGTCGACTTCAGCAACATCTTCAAAAGCTTGCCGAAGGGATACGACCCCGCGCCACTAGAGGCCCTTGTCGCGCCCATCGTGGAGAGGGTGGACCATATCCAGAGAGTCGAAGGTGAGCACCGCAATTAGAGAGCCCATTCTTCTCCCTCCTTGCCGCCGCTAGACATGTTAAAGAACAATCTGTTTAAGCCGCGGCAACTTATCTTGTACTATAACTTGCAATATTTTGGAGTTAATGCATGTCATCTCCCTTGAGAAATTTCTTTCTTTGTGTGTACTTGCCCTACGCTTATAGGGAACTTGCCGGTGCGCGCACCATTGCCGCGAGCGCTGGGTGCGGGACTTCAGCAGCCTGCTAGCGGTGCCGCTGCCGGCAAGCAACCTTGTCGCGCTCAGTGCAGCCACTTAGGTTGTTGAGCGGACTCGAAACAAGGTAAGGGCGCGACCGATTACGCTTAGGTTCCGTCGCGTATAGGTTTTCCATACAAAGAGTAGTATCGTTCAAGGAAAATAACCTTGAAAATAAAAAAGAATTTGATTGTTCAAACTTTGGCACTTAGCTTTGTCGCTGATCTCTCCGCGGCAAGGTCTTGTCACTGCTTGCCGCTGCCTTCTTCCCGGCAAGGCAAAGTTTCTTTGAACGACGCCTTGTCCACGCCTGGTCCATATCATTATCCCATCCCCCCCGGCAAACTTTGAGAAAAAGAAAGAAGAGAAAATAAAGATATAGGAGCTTGGCGGCTCGTTAATGCTTACCGGGGAGGCTGTATTGCACAGTATGTCAGATAATCATGAAAAATAAAAGTAAACATGAAATCGTCAAAAACTGCGAAATACAAAAGCTTTATTTATGCACAGGGTCTGCGCCTGGCTTTGTACAAAGGATTACATGCAACAGCGGCAAGACTTGTACAAAAGGTGGTTGCCGGGGAAGGGCCCGGCAACCGCGCCTTATGGAAAAAACTTACGAAGATGCTCAATGTTCCAGGAATTGATCACTGGAATGCCATCCCCGGTCTCCAGGCGGACAGCACCGGGCCTGGTGACTCGTTTCACCCGATAAGGGCCTTCCCACTTCGGCGTCAACTTGTTTGAATTCTTGGCCGACTGAACGCACCGAAGAACAAGGTCGCCTTCCTCGAGACTTCTGGCATTAACTTTGCGGCTATGGTAGCGACGCAAAGCTTGCTGGTAGCGAGCAGCTCTCACAGCAGCCTGAAGACGATCCTCCTCGAGGAGCACAGCGTCATCTTGCCGCAGTTGCTCTTGCTCAAGCTCATCGTAAGCGAGCACTCGAGGTGACCCGTATACGAGTTCCGTGGGGAGAACTGCCTCTGCTCCATAAACTAGAGCAAAAGGCGTCTGGCCAGTAGCTCGATTTGGCGTCGTCCTGATCGACCAAAGAACCACTGGCAGCTCCTCGATCTAGTTCTTGCCGCACTTGCGCAGCCTGTCGAAAGTTCTCGTCTTGAGCCCACGCAGCACTTCAGCATTTGCCCTTTCAGCTTGACCGTTGCTTCGCGGGTGAGCAACAGAAGCGAAACAGACCTTGGCGCCAAGGTCTTCGACATACTGCATGAAGGCGTGGCTCGTGAACTGGGTACCGTTGTCGGTGATGATCCAGTTAGGAACACCAAAGCGACAAACAATTCCCTTGAAGAACTTGATGGCTGATTGTGCTGTCACCTTCCTCACTGCTTCCACTTCCGGCCATTTCGTAAACTTGTCGATGGCCACATACAAGTACTCGAAGCCCCCGGTGGCATGGGGAAAGGGGCCGAGGATGTCGAGCCCCCAGACCGAAAATGGCCAGGAGAGAGGGATTGTCTGGAGAGCTTGGGCTGGCTGATGAATCTGCTTGGAATGAAACTGGCACGCTTCACACTTAGTTACTAGTGCAGTTGCATCCTGGAGGGCGGTGGGCCAAAAGAAACCTTGCCGGAAAGCCTTTCCAGCAAGGGCTCTTGACCCTATGTGGTGGCCACATATGCCTCCATGAATCTCCGCAACAGCTCCTGTCCTTCTTCCCGGGGAATACACTTCAATTTCACACCGTTTGGTCTTTTTCTGCACAGCATGTCATCGACAAATTGATACATATTGGACCGTCGGGCTACTTTCTCCGCTTCTTCCTGCTCTTCGGGAAGTTCTCCTGTCTGAAGAAAGCGGACGATCTGCTGTGCCCACGCTGGAGCCTGTGGCTCGACAACGAGGACTAAAGGCATTTCTTCTGCTGCGGGAACATCAGGCCCTACGGCAAGAGCTTGTCGCTCTACCAGAGCCGGCCGTTCCCCGACGAGCTTGGCGGGAACAGCCGCTTCAACGACAAGAGCCTGGGGCCCTGCTGGAGCGTGCTGTCCTTCAACAAGCTCGTCGGGAGCAGTTGCTTCAACGACGGAAGCCCAAGGCCTCGTCGGAGCATCTTGCTCCTCAGCGCTTCGATCAGGAGCGCCTGCTTCAACGACAAGGACCCGAAGTCTTGTCGGAGCAAGTTGCCCCTTTGCCTCTTGCCTAGGAGCACCCGCTTCAACGACAAGAGCGTGAGGCCTTGTCGAAGCAAGTTGCCCCTCTGCATCTTTGGCGCTGGCTTTGGCAGCCTTCTTGCCGGCGGCTTTGGGGAGCTCTGCCGGGAAGTAGTCGCCAGAAGCCAACTTCCTCTTCCTGCCTTGCCCTACTGATGGCGTCACGGATGGCTGAGTTAGTTGGAGCACAAAAGTGCCTGGTTCCACAGGCAATTTGAGTGCGGCGCGCTTTGACAAAACATCGGCAATGTCATTCTCAGCACGTGGGACGTGCTCCATTTGTAGGCCATCAAAGCGTTCCTCCAACTTCCTCACCTCATCTACATAAGCTTCCATCAATGGGCATTGGTAGTTCTTGTTCACTTGCCTGACGACAAGCTGCGAATCTCCCTTGACAATAAGCTTCTTGATCCCAAGGTCTGCCGTGATCCTGAGACCGGCAAGCAACCCCTCATATTCTGCAGTATTGTTCGTCGCCTGTTCCTTGGGAAAGTGCATTTGGACCACGTACTTGAGGTGCTCTCCGGTGGGTGCGACAAGCAGTACGCCAGCACCGGCGCCTTGCAGCGAAAAGGCACCATCAAAGTACATGAGCCACTCTTTGCTTGTCTCCTTGCCGGGGAGAGTCATCTCTGGGATTTCTTCTCCTGGCGTTGGTGTCCATTCTGCGACAAACTCTGCCAAAACTCGGCTCTGTATGGTTGATGTACTCTCAAACTTGAGACCAAAGCTCGACAACTCCAACGCCCACTCGACAATCCTGCCTGTCGCTTCTGGATTTTGCAAAATCCTTTTCAGCGGGAAGCGAGTGACGACGGTAACTTCATGTGCTTGAAAGTAATGGCGCAGCTTTCTCGAGGCCATGAGAAGGCCGAAAAGCAGCTTCTACACACCAGAATACCTTGACCTAGCTCCCTGCAGAAGAGAGCTCACAAAGTAGACCGGGCGCTGCACCATTTTCTTCTTTTGTATCACTTCGCCTGACTGCGCAGACGAATCCTTGTCGGCAGCAAAACTTGCCGGGGGAGCCCCCAGCTTGTCGCTGGACGTGCTTGCCGCAGTTACTGCCTCCTCATCCACCTCTCTCTCCGCTACTAGTGCAGCACTAACCACTTGATTGGTTGCCGCTAGATACAGCAACAACTTCTCTTGTGGTTTAGGTGCGACAAGTATTGGAGGAGAGGAGAGGTATCTCTTCAAGTCTTGCAGCGCTGCCTCCGCCTCCGGAGTCCATTTCAATGGACCTTCCTTTTTTAAGATTTTGAAAAATGGCAGGGCGCGCTCAGCTGACTTGGAGATAAACCTACTGAGAGCAGCAACACAGCCGGCAAGTCGTCGTACATCCTTGACGCGCTTCAGTGCTTCAATTTGCTCAATGGCTTTGATCTTGTCAGGATTGGCTTCAATTCCACGTTGAGACACAAAGAACCCGAGAAGCTTGCCGGAGGGAACTCCAAACACGCACTTCTCGGGGTTGAGCTTCAGGTTGATCTTGCGCAGATTTACAAAAGTTTCTTCTAGATCTTGAACCAAAGTAGCCCTGTCCTTGCTTTTGACCACTATATCATCCATATAGGCTTCCACATTTCTGTGCAGCTGAGGCTCAAAAGCAATCTGGACGGCTCTTGCAAATGTTGAACCAGCATTTTTCAAACCAAATGGCATACGTACGAAACAGTATGTGCCACAGGGTGTGATAAATGCGGTCTTTTCCTCATCTTCCTCAGCCATGAAGATTTGATGATACCCTGAATATGCGTCAAGAAATGAAAGCAAATCACATCCTGCCGTGGAGTCAACAATCTGGTCTATGCGGGGCAAAGGAAATGGGTCTTTGGGACAAGCTTTATTGACATCAGTGAAATCAATACAAAGCCTCCATTTTCCATTCGCTTTGCGCACGACAACAGGACTGGCCAACCACGTAGGATGGAGCACTCCTCTGACGAGGCCTGCTGCTTCCAACTTCTTGATTTCTTCCGCAATAAACTCTTGCCGCTCCACAGCTTGCTTTCTGGCTTTCTGCTTGACGGGCCTCGCGTGGGGACAAACGGCAAGGTGGTGCTCAATTACTTTCCTGGGAACACCGGGGATGTCGGACGGTTGCCATGCAAACACGTCGACATTCACCCGCAGGAAAGCAACGAGCGCGCTTTCCTATTTGTTGTCAAGTATGGCACTGATGGTGAAGGAACCACCAGTGCCGTCCTCCTTGGCGGGCACCTTCTTTGTCGCCGGCGGAGCGGCTTTGTTCTTCTTGCACTTGCCGGTGGAGCTCTCTGGTGCATCCTCGACGGCAGCGCAGCACTTCGAAGAGGTGCGCTTGCCGGAGTGGGCACAGGAGCTCTTGCCGGACTTCCTCTTGTTCCACCCCCCCGGGAGTTTCAGCGGCAAGTGCCTTGGCGGCAGTTGCGGCAGCTGCTTCCCGGTAGATCTTGTCGGCGCAAATAAGCGCATCCTTCTTGTCGCAGGGAACTATGATAACACATACTGGGCCTGGCATCTTCAACACGTTGTAGGCAAAATGAGAGGCTGCCATGAACTTGGCGAGCACTGGATGACCAAGTATCCCATTATAAGGCAATGGAATATCGGCAACGTCAAAGGTGACCTTCTCGGTCCGGTAGTTCAGCTCGCCGCCAAATGTCACTGGCAGCGTGATCTTCCCTTTCGGCTTGCTCCTTCCTGGATTGACTCCTTGGAAAGTACCAGTTTCCTTAAGCTCGCCGTCAGGGATTTGAAGTTTCCGGAGCACAGCGGGCGAAATCAGATTCAAGCCGGCCCCACCGTCAACTAACATCTTCGTGACCTTGAGGTTGCGGATCGTTGGTGAAACCAACATCGGCAAGCACCCGACCGCCGTTGTGCGGCCAGGGTGGTCCTCAATGTCAAAGATGATAGGCGTGTCGGACCACTTCAGAAGCTTTCTGGCGTCAACAGATGGTTCCGCCGCATTGATCTCTCGCGCCCACTGTTTAACTTGGCGGTGAGAAGAATGCAACAAAGCACCACCGTCAACACACAAGACTTCTGCGGCTTTCTGAAATTCGTGCTCACTGGATTCTTCATCATCTAGATCATCATCATCATCATCTTTGTCGCGGCCACAAGGAGGCCTGTCTCTCTACTGCTGCTTGGCCTTGCCGCGACGCCCTCCTCGGGCAGTGCGCTTCTTGCCGGACCCGCCAGCACCTTCTGGGGCCTTCTCCTTGTCGCGCCTCTCATACTCAGCTTTCTGCTGTTCGACAAGCTGCTCGACTCGTCGGCAGTTCTGGAGATCGTGTCCCTTGGTGCGGTGGATCTTGCAATATTGCTTGTCGGAGCCGTCCTGCTTGTCGGCAGCTGCCAAGGCCTGACAGTTGGCGCACGCGGCAATTTCCTTGCCGGAGCCCTCGACTTTGGCCTTGTCGGCGTTGCCGTTGCCGCTGGACTGCTCGACGGCAAGCACAGCTTTGCCCTTTTTCTTCCTGTTGTTCCGCCGCCGACCCTTCTTTGCCGGGGCGGTACCTTCGCTGTCAGAGCTCCCCCCTGCGCCAACACCTTCACCGGGAAGTTTCCTTCCCTCTTCAGCACGCGCACACTTGTCGGCGAGAGCATATAGCTGGCCAATGTCTCTGACCTTGGTCATCGCCATTTCCTCCCGCATCTTGCGGTTACGCACGTTCTGATGGAACGCGCTAATAACTGCAGCGGGGTGAACATCTGGGATGTTGTACTGTACGCGGCTGAACCTTTGAATGTATTTGCGCAGGGGCTCTCCTTCCTTCTGGGGGATGAGATGAAGATCACTCTCCTGGCCATGAGGTTGATGACCGCCAGTAAAGGCACCAACAAACTGATGGCACAGGTCCACCCATGAAGAAATGGAGTTCTCCGGCAAGTGCATGAGCCATGAGACGACGTTGCGCTTTAACACGAGCGGGAAGTAGTTAGCAAGAATCTTGTCGTCTCGTCCCCCGGTAGCTTGCACCGCAATGGTGTAAATGCTGAGGAACTCCGACGGGTGTGTCTTGCCATCATACTTCTCCGGCACGTCAGGCTTGAAAGCCTTGCGATTGGGCCACTGGACCTGCCGCAGCTCACGGGTGAATGCTGGACAACTTACCGCATACGGCAAGTCGCCAGAATCCCCTGGCGCATGCATGTCAACAGCGGGCCCTGCGCGTCTGTCGGACTGACGATGCGCTTCTCTCCTTCGCTCGATAGTGGTACGAGCGTCTTCTCCTCTGCGTTCCTGAAGAACGAGGCGCTGGTCACAACGAGCTCGCGGGTCAGACGACGCCGTGGAATCATCGCCACGGGCGTCGTTTCGACGTGTCGGCGACCGAGGCCGTCTGGGCGGGGAGTGTACGGTTGTTGCCCCCTCGCCGTTCTTGTTGGTGACAACATTGTTACCAGTTCTCTTGTCGGCCGCGCGCACCGGGTCGGCATCAGCGAAGCTGAGAAGGCTCTGAATGGTTGCCCTCCACTCGTCAAGCTTATCTGCTGGTGGAGGGAAGTTCAGGAGCAGCTGCGCACGCGCCAATGCTTCTGCTGGTGAGGGAGGTATCGAGTGGCGTGAGGACTGTGGGATGCTCTTACTCCTAACAGTGTTAGAAGGAGCATCTCCACGCCCAGGCGACCATACCTCGACCCCGCCAACGTGTTGTTGCGTATGGTGACCCCACGCATCTCGAGATCGATGCGCAAGTTCATTATCCAGGGAGCGCCTGGCACCTGGGGCGTCAGGACGCTGCCTGTCATGGGCTTCTTGCGAAGGCCGCGGCGTCTGAACCGGCGCAGGCGTTCCAAAACGCGCAACACCGTTTCTGGAGCTTGCAGGGCCAGCAGCAGTGAGCAGCGCTGCGTTCCCAGACCCAGCAGCGCCAAGATTGGCGTTGCTGGCCCGGTTTTGGACAGGTGGAGGTAATAGGAGCTCTCGCTCTCCAGTCCCCCCAGCAGCCGCAATCACGTCGGCACCCTCCTGCATGGGAGCAGGCGGGTTGGACGTAGACGCACCGATGGCCGAAGTCTTCTTTTTTGGAGCCATAAGGCGGAGGATGGCCCAAAAACTAACGCGCAAATCACTAGATTAGGTTCACACAACCTCCTTCCCCCTACCTGGCGCGCCAAAAGATGTCGGGGACGAATCCGCGATCACCTATGGGACCCAGGGAAGGACCCCTTTACGTTCGGCAGGGAGAGACGGTCGCACGAAGAGCAAATCTAGCGAAGAACACGACAGTGCACGAGAGAGATTTACCCAGGTTCGGGCTGCACGGATGCGTAAAACCCTACTCCTGCTTTTTGGTTTATTATCTGTATGATTGTTCTAGCTCCAGGAGCGCTACAGTACCGAGTAGCTGCGTACAATACTGGAGTTCTCCATCTCCCCATTCCTCCCTTTCTCCATGTTGCCTATGGGCCTCCTTTTATACGCACAAAGGGGTCACCAACAGGTGGCAAACAATAAAGGTAGAGGTGGAAAGTTGCTACAGTAAGGCCATTATTACCAGGATGACATGTCCTACCTACCACTGACGGCAGGGGACAAGGGCATTAAATGCCCATGCCTTTGCTGTCCAGATACATGTACCCGGACGTCTTGGACGTGGGAAAAGCCTATCCCACCTGCTCCTGCACCGCTAGCTACAGTGTACCCCCGTCTACACAGTGCCCTGCCACACACGCTTCGAAGGACCCAGAGCGCCACGCTGGCAGAGGCACCGAAGCAGCACAGTAGCACAGTGGTACAGTAACGCTTGCCGCGGCAAGACCTTGCCGCACCTGACAGCTTGCCGCAACCCATAGCTTGCCGCGCAAGGTAACTTGCCGGGGCAAGTACCTTGCCGCAGCCAATACCTTGCCGCAGCCAATGACTTGCCGGGGCAAGTACCTTGCCGCGGCAAGTACTCTGCTACAGCAAACCTCAGGCTGGGCCTCAGCTGTCCCTCCCGGCAAGCTCCTCTTGCCGGGGCCTTAACTCTTGCTTTGTATACTTTGTTCTTGAATGGCTTAATAATCTTGAGCTTCTCTCTGGCTGTCCTCCCGCAAGCCTGGCCGCGGGATGCTACTACTGCCCGTGCACAAGTACGGGGTACTAGGGTACCCCTATTCTAGTACACCGACATCCTCCCACTCACTTCTTTCGAGAGAAACTCCTTCTCTAGAAAGGTTCCATTCTTGGCAACAAAGATCTTGCCTTCGGATCTGTGGTAGAAGGTGTACCCAATTGTTTCCTTAGGGTATCCTATGAAGACGCACTTCTCCGATTTGGGTTCGAGCTTATCAGGCTGAAGCCTTTTGACATAAGTATCGCAACCCCAAACTTTAAGAAACGACAACTTAGGTTTCTTGCCAAACCATGGTTCATACGGTGTCGCCTCAACGGATTTAGACGGTGCCTTTTTTAACGTGAATGCAGCTGTCTCTAATGCATAAACCCAAAATGATAGTGGTAAATCAGTACGAGACATCATAGATCACACCATATCTAATAAAGTACGGTTACGACGTTCGAACACACCATTACGCTGTGGTGTTCCAGGTGGCGTGAGTTGTGAAACTATTCCACATTGTTTTAAATGAAGGCCAAACTCATAACTCAAATATTCACCTCCGCGATCAGATCGTAGAAACTTTATTTTCTTGTTAAGATGATTCTCCACCTCAATCTGAAATTCCTTGAACTTTTCAAATGTTTCAGACTTGTGTTTCATTAAGTAGATATACCCATATCTGCTCAAATCATCTGTGAAGGTGAGAACATAATTATACCCACCGCGTGCCTCAACACTCATCGGACCGCATACATCGGTATGTATTATTTCCAATAAGTCATTGGCTCGCTCCATTGTTCCGGAGAACGGAGTTTTAGTCATCTTGCCCATGAGGCATGGTTCGCAAATATCAAATGATTCATAATCAAGTGATTCCAAAAGTCCATCTGCATGGAGTTTCTTCATGCGCTTTACACTAATATGACCTAAACGGCAGTGCCACAAGTATGTTGCACTATCATTATTAACTTTGCATCTTTTGGCATCAATATTATGAGTATGTGTATCACTACGATCGAGATTTAATAAACCATTTACATTGAGTGTATGACCATAGAAGGTTTTATTCATGTAAAGAGAACAACAATTATTCTCTGGCTTAAATGAATAACCATATCGCAATAAACATGATCCAATCATATTCATGCTCAACGCAAACACCAAATAACATTTATTTATTTAGGTCCAACACTAATCCTGAAGGTAGAGGAAGTATGCGATGGTGATCTTATCAACCTTGGAATCACTTCCAACACACATCGTCACCTCGTCATTAACTAGTCTTTGTTCATTTTGCAACTCCTATTTCGAGTTACTAATCTTAGCAACTGAACCGGTATCAAATACCCAGGGGCTACTATGAACACTAGTAAAATACACATCAATAACATGTATATCAAATATACGTTTGTTCACTTTGCCATCCTTCTTATCCACCAAGTATTTGGGGTAGTTCTGCTTCCAGTAACCATTTCCTTTGTAGTAGAAGCACTCAGTTTCAGGCTTGGGTCCATCTTTGGGCTTCTTCATGGGAGCGACAACTTGCTTGCCATTCTTCTTGAAGTTCCCTTTCTTTCCCTTGCCCTTTTTCTTGAAACTAGTGGCCTTGTCAACCATCAACACTTGATGCTCTTTCTTGATTTATACCTTCGCCGATTTCAGTATCACGAAGAGCTCGGGAATCGTTTTCGTCATCCCTTGCATATTATAGTTCATCACGAAGTTTTAATAGCTTGGTGATAGTGACTAGAGAACTTTGTCAATCACTATCTTATCTGGAAGATTAACTCCCACTTGATTCGAGTGATTGTAGTACCCAGACATTGTGAGCACATGCTCACTAGCTGAGCTATTCTCCTCCATCTTGTAGGCAAAGTACTTGTCAGAGGTCTCATACCTCTCGACACGGGCATGAGTCTGAAATACCAATTTCATCTCTTTGAAACATCTCATATGCTCTGTGGCGTTCAAAACATTTTTGAAGTCCCGGTTCTAAGCCGTAAAGCATGGCGCACTAAACTATCAAGTAGTCATCATATCGAGCTTGCCAAACATTCATAACATCTGTATCTGCTCCTGCAATAGGTCTGTCACCTAGCGGTGCATCAAGGACATAATTCTTCTGTGCAGCAATGAGGATAATCCTCAGATCACGGACCCAGTCCGCATCATTGCTACTATCATCTTTCAACTTAGTTTTCTCTAGGAACATATCAAAGTAAAACATGGGAGCTATACGCGAGCTATTGATCTATAACATAGATATGCAAAAAAAAAAAACTATCAAAACTAAGTTCTTGATAAATTAAGTTCAATTAATCAAATTACTTAAGAACTCCCACTTAAATAGACATCCCTCAAGTCATCTAAGTGATACGTGATCCAAATCAACTAACCCATGTCCGATCATCACGTGAGATGGGGTAGTCATCAATGGTGAACATCTCTATGTTGATCATATCTACTATATGATTCATGTTCGACCTTTCGGTCTCCCGTGTTCCGAGGCCATGTTTGTACATGCTAGGCTCGTCAAGTTTAACCCGAGTATTCCGCATGTGGAAAACTGTCTTGCACCCGTTGTATTTGAACGTAGAGTCTATCACAACCGATCATCACGTGGTGTCTCAACACGACGAACTGTCGCAACGGTGCATACTCAGGAAGAACACTTATACCTTGAAATTTAGTGAAGGGATCATCTTATAATGCTACCGTCGTTCTAAGCAAAATAAGATGCATAAAGGATAAACATCACATGCAATCAAAATATGTGACATGATATGGCCATCATCATCTTGTGCTTTTGATCTCCATCTCCAAAGCATCATCATGATCTCCATCGTCACCGGCTCGACACCTTGATCTCCATCGTTGCGTCGTGGTCGTCTCGCCAACTATTGCTTCTACAACTATCGCTAACGCATAGTGATAAAGTAAAGCAATTACATGGCGTTTGCATTTCATACAATAAAGCGACAACCATAAGGCTCCTGCCAGTTGCCGATAACTTTTACAAAACATGATCATCTCATACAACAACGTATATCACATCATGTCTTGACCATATCACATCACAACATGCCCTGCAAAAACAAGTTAGAAGTCCTCTACTTTGTTGTTGCAAGTTTTACGTGGCTGCTACGGGCTTCTAGCAAGAACCATTCTTACCTACGCATCAAAACCACAACGGTGATTTATCAAGTTTGCTGTTTTAACCTTCAACAAGGACCGGCCACAGTCAAATTCGATTCAACTAAAGTAGGAGAAACAGACACCCGCCAGCCACCTTTATGCAAAACTAGTTGCATGTCAGTCGGTGGAACCGGTCTCATGAACGTGGCCATGTAAGGTTGGTCCGGGCTGCTTCATCCAACAATACCGCCGAATCAAAATAAGACGTTGGTGGTAAGCAGTATGACTATCACCGCCCACAACTCTTTGTGTTCTACTCGTGCAACTCATCTACGCATAGACCTGGCTCGGATGCCACTGTTGGGAAACGTAGCATGCAATTTCAAAAATTTCCTACGCTCATGCAAGATCTATCTAGGAGATGCATAGCAACGAGAGGGGGAAAGTGTGCCTACGTACCCTCGTAGACCAAAAGCAGAAGCGTTTGACAACGCAGTTGGTGTAGTCAAACTTCTTCTAGCTCCGACCGATCAAGTACCGAACGTACGGCACCTCCAAGTTCTGCACACGTTCAGCTCGATGATGTCCCTCGTCCTCTTGATTCAGCAAGGTGTCGATGAAGTAGATGTGTTCCGTCAGCACGGCAGCGTGGTGATGGTGATGGTGAAGTAATCCGCGCAGGGCTTCGCCTAAGCACGGCGAGAATATGACCGAGGGTGTAATCTGTGGAGGGGGGCGCCGCACACAACTAACAGTTGATGTTGTGTGTTCTAGGCGCCCCTCCCCATATATATATAGGTGGGAGGGGGAGGGGAGCTGCCATGGGGCACCCCAAGTAGGAGGAATCCTACTTGGGGCCCTAGTCCAATTCGGCCCCCCCTTCCTTATTACCGGAAGGGGGAAAAGGGAAGAGAGGGTCGAGGAAGGAAGGGAGGGCCGAACCCCGTCCTCCTTCTCCTATTCAGCCTCCTTCCTTATGGGGGGGCACGCCACCCCTTGTGGGCTGGTGTGCTCCCCTCCTATGGCCCATAAGGCCCATTATTCCCCCGGGGGGTTCCGGTAACCCCCCCGGTACTCCGATAATTACCCGATACAATCCGAAACACTTCCGGTGTCCGAATACTATCATCCTATATATCAATATTTACCTCTCGACCATTTCGAGACTCCTCGTCATGTCTGTGATATCATTCGGGACTCCGAACAACATTCGGTCACCAAATCACATAACTCATATAATACAAAATCGTTATCGAACGTTAAGCGTGCGGACCCTACGGGTTCAAGAACTATGTAGACATGACCGAGACACTTCTCCGGTCAATAACCAATAGCGGAACCTGGATGCTCATATTGGCTCCCACATATTCTACGAAGATCTTTATCGGTCGAACTATTATGACAACATACGTTATTCCCTTTGTCATCGGTATGTTACTTGCCCGAGATTCGATCGTCGGTATCTTCATACCTAGTTCAATATCGTTACCGGCAAGTCTCTTTACTCGTTCCATAATACATCATCCTGTGACTAAGTCACTTTGCTTGCAAGGCTTCTTATGATGTGCATTACCGAGAGGGCCCAGAGATACCTCTCCGATACTCCGAGTGACAAATCCTAATCTCGATCTATGCCAACCCAACAGACACCTTCGGAGATACCTATAGAGCATCTTTATAATCACCCAGTCACGTTGTGACGTTTGATAGCACACAAGGCATTCCTCCGGTATCCGGGAGTTGCATAATCTCATAGTCGAAGGAATATGTATTTGACATGAAGAAAGCAGTAGCAATAAAACTGAACGATCATTATGCTAAGCTAACGGATGGGTCTTGTCCATCACATCATTCTACTAATGATGTGATCCCGTTCATCAAATGACAACACATGTCTATGGTTAGGAAACTTAATCATCTTTGATTAACGAGCTAGTCTCGTAGAGGCTTACTAGGGACACAGTGTTTTGTCTATGTATCCACACATGTATCAAGTTTCCGGTTAATACAATTCTAGCATGAATAATAAACATTTATCATGATATAAGGAAATATAAAATAACAACTTTATTATTACCTCTAGGGCATATTTCCTTCAGTTCAACCTAGCGAATAGATGCGCAAGGGCCGAGGAGGGCCGCTTCTCCCTCCTGGAGCTTCCTGAGGCAGACCCCAAGGTCAAGAAGGCCAAGGATAAGGAGGCGAAGCGCAATGGTCCCGCTGTACTTGCGGCTGAACCTGAGATGAAGCGCGGTCGTGACCATGGCGAGTCCTCTACGGGCAACCGCCCATTCTGCAACTTCCACAACATGCACAACCACAACACCAACGACTGCCAAGAACTCAGGACCCTCAGCGATGGGTGCCTTGGTCGCCGCCCCGAGCATGGTGACCGGGGCTACGGCCATGGCGGAGGCTGCTGGGACAACCATTACCCCCGTCAGGACTGGCGTGACCAGCCTCGTGAGGACACTTGGCGTGATGAGCCTCGTGACGGGTTCTGGCGTGATCAGCCTCTTGAGGCCCGTCCTCAGCGAAATGCTGGTCTCCCTCCGCGTCCACCGCCGCCAAGAAGGAACGACGACAACCGGCAGGATGACAGGGTTGGGGGCTTCCAAGAACCTCGTGCTATCGCCTGCATCCTGGGTGGCGCACAGGCCCCAGCCTCACAACGCATCTTCAAGCAGTTTCGCTCGTGAGGTGAACGCGGCCCTCTCGAGGCTCGAGGCCGCGCGTCCCCTCAAGTGGTCGCAGTGCGCCATCACTTTCGAGTCCAAAATCACCTCAAGTGCTCAGCTGCCGGAGGCGCGCTTCCCGTGCTTTGCATGCTCACCATCAGCAACGTCCTCGTCACCAAGACCCTCATTAACGATGGCGCAGGGCTCAATGTCCTCTCCGTCGAGATATTCGAGACGCTCCAAGTGCCCTATGATCAGGTTCTCCCGACCAAGCCTTTCTCAGGAGTGACTGACGGCTCCACCATCCCCCTGGGGTAGATACGCCTCCCTGTCACCTTCGGCAACCGCAACAACTACCACACTGAGCTCATCGACTTCGACGTCGCCCATATCGGCCTCCTGTACAACGCCATCCTTGGGTACCCGGCCCTTGCCAAGTTTATGGCGGCAACCCACCACGACTACAACGTCCTCAAGATGCCAGGGAGCTGCGGCGTCATCACAGTCGCCTGCGATGAAAAGGACGCGGTATGCTCCCTCGAGCGCGCCTACCAAGCTGCAGCGGCTGACAACCCGGACGATGAGGGCACTGTCCTGCCTCATGAGACCACACCCAAGAAGAAGAAGCAGCTCCTCCTCAAGAGTCATCAGGGGGCTGGCGCACCTACCGACGGTACTTCAGGCCCCGCACCCGCTGCTGGGGCACCTCTTCCTCCCGCATAGGAAGGCGCGCCCGATGCCTCCCTCAGGACGGGCTTGGGGGCTCCTGTCTGGAGAGCCTCTGACCTGACTAGGCCGACGAGGGAGGTGCTCGGGCACCACTTGGAGGCGTGCTTCGATGCGCACCCCCCGCGAGCAAGGCGCACGGCGTGAGGCACCAGGTGCGCGAGAATTCATCGTCAAGGCAATCGAGGAGCTTTAGGAGGCAAGGGCCATGCGCGGCGAGCGTGAGCCCACACGGCCTCCTAGCGCAGCTGCAGCCCCTGACGTGGGCAGCGAGCTACACGTCTACGTTAACATACCAGGCCTCAACAGGGCTGCTTCGCAGGACCTCTTCTGGCCGTCCCACGTCGGCCAGAGTGGGGGCTACCCCTGCAGCTACGTCCGCATGCCGTTTGGCCTGCTGAACATGGCCACCTTGTACCAGCGCTTCACGCGGGGTGCCATGGCGGCTCATGAGGCCAGGCGCCAAGCGGCCCTGTCGGAGGAAGTGCCGGACCTTCGTGAGCCCGGCGGGCCCTCGGAGCCGCCTAGCTCGTGAGGAGCAATTCCTGCAGGAAGCGTCTTCAGCTACCTCGACTCTCCTACAATGATGGTGCCAGGTGATGTTTTGGTTTGTTTAGATTGAGGGCGCCCCCCGGGCTGCATCATCCTCAAGCTGCTAGGGCCCGTCCCCGCAGTTGTATCATTTTTGCGCATGTATCAGAACTAGCCTTACCTTTATGAATTTCCCAAGTATTTCAACTGCATGTCCGGTGCTTCATCACCATGATGTCGCTGCGCCCTTGCAAACCCGCCCGCGACCGCCTCATGATTAAGGACTGGCACGATGTCTGTGCTCGGGTCCGTCCCTGCAGCGTTGTTAAATCCAAGCGACCGAGCTCTGTCCCGCGGGCCAGCTCCCGTGCGCGTCACCTCCCGGGGTCCTTGGTGCCTTGTTCTCGCATGACCTAATCGCGTGCAGGCGAGTAATGACGCGCGGCCCGGTTCGTACGACCGTAGTTCGGTGCTTCACCGTAGCGGGAGCCATGCGCCAGGTATTTTTCTGTGGGATCGTTGCATGAGAAGACTTGGCACGGCGTCTGTGCTCGGGTCCGTCCCTGCAACGTCGATAAAACCAATGGCTGAGCTCTATCTGGCGGGCCGGCCCCATTCACGTCACCTCCTAGGGTCATTGGTGTCCGGCCTTCTCATGCGATAACCTCCGGAGGGGCATTCAGCACAGGAACACCCCCCCAATCGCCCCACAGGCATCATAAGCGTACCCCGCGCCACAAAAATCAGGCGCAACCCGCCTTGAGGTAGGGCCTCGTGAGTCCCGCGCTGGCTCACTAGTGCCCAGATACACCTCCTCCAGTTCTGTCGTGCTAGCCACGCGTACGAACGGGGCTGTACACGCCTCGGAGTCTCCCCCCGAGGGAACTCCCACCCACGCACTAGTGGAAGCCCCATGCTCCGCGCTGGTGGACGACACGGTCGAGGAGCGACTATGCCCACGCACCAGTGGAAGCCCCATGCTCTGCGCTGGCAGACGACACGGCCGAGGAGCGGCTATGCCCACGCTAAAGTGGAAGCACCATGTTCCACGCTGGTGTATAAACAACTAAGGGCACCCTCATGGCCGCATCAACCTCAGGACAGCCTCTCGGCTCTTCGCCCGGAAACACCCCACATCTTTCCCCTCGGGAGGTACGCACGAGGGGGCTAGACACGGTGGCTGTGCCCAGGCCAGGCCTGGCACACGCCACCCTACCAGGTCCGGGTACCTGGTCTTCCCGCGCCCCTCCCAGGCGAAAGCTGGCGAGGAAAGGTATGGGGGCTCCGGATTAACCTCGCCGTTGCCTACGCTTCCTTCATGAGGGCTGCTCGCACGTCAAGGGGGACCTCTTGAGCACCGCGACTCAGGGGCCTCACTAGTTAGCCCCTCACCCCTTGGTGTTGTCCTAGCGATCCGGACACCCCAACGGCGGTTGAGGTATGCGCAGGGCTGGGCCCTGCCGACGCAGAGCACAAAAGCAAACAATAAGGAAACCAAGCACGAAAAGGAAATCGCAGAGCCCTAACAGTTATTACAAGCACAAGTGTTCTGCAAATTCAAACAGAAGTTTTACGCCTCCACGAGGCACGGTAAATGTTGTAGGAATAAAACTAGGAAGAAGCGCTACCACCGCCTTGGCCATCGCCACCGCTCGCCCTGGTCGCCGGAAGCCCATCGTCGACGTCGCTGCTACCATCATCGCCGCCGCCAACCTCCGCTGCTAGAGCCTTAGGATCGGGGACGCAGAGGAACTTCTTCAGCAGCGCGTCCACGTGACCCTTCATGGCCTCCTCGGCAGTTGCACGGGACACAGGAGCAATCGAACAGATCACCGTGCTCAAGTTGAAGCCAGGGTCCTGAAGGAAGAGCTGGCCGAAGACGCGCGTCACAGCTGCGGAGAAGAGCGAGCGACACTCCTCCTCCAGGATGGAGTCCACTTTGGCGGCAACACCCTTGAGCGCCTCCGCGAGCTTGGGGAAGAGCCCCACGAGGCCATCCTTGGGGGTCACCAGCGGATCCTCGTACCCTCCCCTACAGATGGAGCGCAGCGCGTCGCGAGCCTTGAGCTCAAGGGAGAGGAAGGCGCCGCATTCCGCGGCTGCCTTCTTCTCAGCAGCAGCAAGGGACTTCTCCCTGGCCTCCAGTTGGGCTGCCAACTCAGAGACGTGTTGGGCATGGGATGCCTAAGCATCAGCCACCTCCTTCTTCGGCGTGGCTAGGCGGCCGCGCTCCGCGGCCTGGTCGGTGGCCACCTGTTTCAGCTTGGCGTCTTGATCGGCGGACTCCGCTTCACGGGCCTTCAGGTCCTCTTCCCGTTGCTGAAGTCGTTGGGCGTGGGTGGCTTGCTCTTCCTAAAGGGCCTTCTGCTTGGCCTCCGCCTCGGCGCGGTGCTCCTCGGCGGATGCAGCGTTGGCCAACGCTGCGTCGCAAGCCTCCTTGGCTTCGGTGGCCTCCTTCCTACCTTCCACAATGGCGGCCTCAGCCCGGCCCTAGGCCGTCTTGGCAGACATGTCGGCCTGGAGCCACCCTGAGACAAGCCCCAGGCGCTCCCTCACGAGGCACCTGTCCGCATCCTGGAGGTCGGCTCGGACCTGACCCAGCATGGCATAGGCTTCGTCGAAGGCGCCTGGCCTGAGGAGAGGGCCGCAGTCTGCCAGCGTAAGGGCTTGGGGAGGAGGCGGCACCGGCGCATCGGCTGGCGCTATCACCAGGGAAGCGGTGGCGAGGACGGCTTGGGGCACCGGAGGCTCTGAGCCCTCCTCAGGCACGGCAAGGGCGGATGGCTCCGCGGCTTGCTGGCGCGCGGGAGCCAGCTCCTCCTGAGGCCGCATCACCACGTCCTGGGGGCCCTGCTCCATCGCAAGGAGACACGAGACGGCCTCTTCCACCCATGCCGGAGGCATTATGGCTGCGGTGAGAGGTGGCGCCTCCTAAGCCCTGGCTCCCTCCTTCCTCTTCTTCATCCCGACGCCCATCCTGGTCATCAGGAGAGGAGCACTATGGGCACGGTGCTAATATGTGCTAAACAAAAACAAGGTAAGGTACTTACTCGTCAGGATCGATCCACGTCCTCTTCTTCTCCTTCTTGGCCGGGGCTGGGACACCCCCGCTTTTCCTTGGCGCGGCCTTGGTCGGGCTTGGGGAGTTGGCGGGGTGCTCTTCGGCCGGCCTCGCCGCGGCGCTGTCGCCTGGCAAGGCGGAGGCGTCGCCCAGAGGGGACACGACCTGCAGGCCCGCATCCACCTCGGCGGCCAGAGCGGTTCCCCTTGGGATGGGTGCTGCCCCGCTCTTCTTCGGGGTCACCTGGCCTGACTTTTGCAGGGTCCGGGGAGTGGCTCCGGACCTCATGAGGACCCCGGTGGAGCGTGGGGATTCCACAGCTGGGGGCTCATCAGCATCGTCGTCGTCTGCAAGGCTGCGAAGGAGCTCTCTCTGAGATGGGGGGGGGGGGGAGATCTCCGCCACATCGTCCTCGGTAGCCTCCAAGTCCTCCTCGCCCTCTTCGTCGGCACTGGTGCCGGAGGACACCGGCACCGGGGAGTTGGGGCGCTCAGGCGACGCGAGCCCTAGCTCGTTGAAGACGGGCATGGCGGCGACCAACGCCTCCCTGTTAGCACGGCAGTACATCGGAGCGTAGGCCTCCGGAAGGTCACCTGGCTCGCCCTCGAGCAGGGTGTTCATGGCCTTGTCCAGCTCCTCGCCCGTCAAGCTCCCCGAGCGCAGCCTGATGTCATCCACCGCGCCCTGGAACTCCCACATGGGGCGCGTGTGCGATTGGAGCGGAGCTAGATGTTGTGTCAGGAACTCCTTCACGAGCATGCCCCCCGTCAACGCCCGGGCATCCATGTCTGAGGTCATCTTCCTCAGGACAGGCGCCGCCCGGGGGTCGGAGAACTTCTCGTGGCTCCACCTCTCGAGCCGTTCGGGTAGCGCAGTCCGCAGCTCCAGCCGCTCATTGAGGCCCTTGGTGTCCATGAAGACCCAGCGGTACTGGAAGCTTTCCACCTTCTTCTCGGACCTCATGAGCATGTTGTTCTTGTGGACCATGACAAAGGACACGCAGCCGGAGCGCTGGGTCAGATCATGCAACCGTAGGGAGAAGAAGTGCCGGAGGAGTGGCACGGAGGGCCTCACACCCACAAATGCCTCGTAGTAGAAGGCAAAGATGGATATGAGGAGGATGGAGTTGGGTTGAAAATGCAAGGCCTGGATCTAGTAGTGGTTGAGGACGGTGGTGAAGAACTCGAAGAGAGGGGGGACGAGCCCCGCAAAGATGTTGTGGAGGAAGAAGGGGTAAACCGTCTGAGCCAGAGTCCGCTGCTCGACGGAGCCAGCCAGGATCATGGTCTCCTTCCACTCGTTCCCGCTACTCGCTGTGTACGGGAGCACGAGGGCGAGGTGCCCATCCTCGGTGATGGAGGACGTGTTGAGTGCTGGCACCGGAGAGGGACAAGAGCTTGCGGCTTGCGCCGCGGGCTTCGACTTCTTAGGGGCCATCTGCGAGGTCACTGGCGTCAGAGTTGGAGAAGGAAAAAGGGAAGCCGAGCTCGATCGGATTTGGAGAGGTCCTTGGAGGAGGAAAGGGGATCTGAGGCAAGGCGAGGAGGAGTACTTATGGCCTGGCGGTGTGAGCCAGCCTTTTGTCAGTCCGGACAGTTGCCAAGGCGACGTGGGGAGGCGGAAGGTGTCCGTGTCCCATCAAGCACCACATGTCAGCCTAGCCCGCAGGCGATTGGGGCTCGCGATGCTTCACCCTTGCCCCTTGGCTTCGCCTAGAAGCCAGCTCGAGCGCGCCTTGGGCCCGGGGGCTACTGTCGGCATTCTGGGAACCAGGGTACCCAGACTTCCCTGCCTGCGGCCCATGGCGTGGCTCCCTCAATGGCCTGGTACAACCCACCTCTAAGATCACCAAGACAAGACCCTCGTGAGGGGCCAGGCCTCGCGAGGAGAACGACACTAAGACCTCCCGAGGGAGCGGCCTCCCGAGCAGCGGAGATTTCTATGCAGGTACCCAGCCTCACGAGGCTGCAATGATGTGAGCCATGACGATCAAGGCCAGGCGGGCGCCAGCGGGCGTAGAGGAGGCAGTTTCTTCTTTGGTGCTAAGGAGGCAAGGACAGGTGTGGGTTCCCGAGGAATCTCCTAAAGGTCTCCATTCCGGTGTTACAAGACCAAGACCATAGGCTCGGCAAGGCGGAGGTCATCACCGAGCCCACCGCTACGTCACGACCAGAAGCTTTGCAGGAGAAGACCACCTTTTGTCAGGATAGGATGTACTACTTGTCCCCTTTCAAATTGGCCGTTGTGGTATCCCTTCCCGCCTAAGTTTCGAGGGAAGAGGACCAAGGCCACTATAAATATAGGTTAGCCACCACCATAGAAGGAGTCGACTCATTCTCACCCCTGAGCCCTCGCGAGGTTTTTCATCCTCTGTACTAGTTCATCCTCAGCACCTCGTGAGGCCAATCCACCACAAAGCAGGAGTAGGGTATTACACCGCAAGGTGGCCCGAACTTGGGTAAAACTGTCGTGTTCATCTTCTTCCTTGCTCACGAGAATTCAGCTAGGCTAGGCTGTGGGGCGACGGGCTCTAGGCTTGAGAGGTTGAGATCTTTGCATACGCCCCAGAGTTCGAACCTTCTTGGGTCTGCGGAGCCCTGAAACCGACATTGGATCATCCAACATGTGGTGCTTGCTTAGGATCTTTTGCTAGCCAAAAATTTGTACTACGTAGAGATACTACATGTGCATCCAAAAACCCTTAAACCCAGTTTCCTGCCTTGAGTGTCCACCATATGTACCTATGAATTGAATAATATCCTTCAGGTAAGTTGTCATCGGTGCAAAAAGCAATAAAAATTGCTCCTAAAATATGTATGATCTTTTATTGCAAGGGAAAATAAGTGTTGTACGAACTTGTGATGGTAAAGAAATAAAAGCGATGAACTGCATAATAAAGGTTGATATCACAAGGGGAAATATAATGGGACGTTCCTTTGCATTAAGGGCTTGCACATCAAAAAAATTCAAAAGGGCATGACAACCTTTGCTTCCCTCAGCGAAGGGCCTATCTTTTAATTTTCAGCTTTTACTTTTATGCAAGAGTCAATAAGTGTTCCTTCTCATTTCAACCTTAGTTATTCTTTAGTTGGCAAGCATCATGTGGTGGGGAAAGATCCAGGCACATGTGGCCATTCAAATATATTTGATCATGAATTATTATTGTTGAAAATTATCTCTATGATAAATGAGTTGGGAGGCAAAACATTAAGCCCCTATCTTTCCCTGTGTGCGATGGATGCCATTTGTTCTAAAAATATGCTTTGAGTATTGGCAATCATATAAGACTATATGATAATTGAGTATGTGGAGCTCTTACTTGTACTTTGTTCAAAATAAGATGCATTGAAATTGTTTGGTGACTAAGAACATAGATTGTTAAGTTTCAAGAGAATTGCATTGTTTGAACCATAATATGTGAATTGATTACTACTTTATCATGATGAGTTTTATGAGATGAGCTATTGTTTATGATATATAATGATGCTAGGAAAAGTGATTGAAATTATCATTGATGAAAATTATGCACTATGCTAGCATTCACACTTCATAAATTATTTATTTTATCAATTACCTATTTGAGGACAAGCGGGAATTAAGCTTGGGGATGCTGATATATCTGCAATGTATCTATAATTTATGAAGTATTCATGCCATGTTTACAATAATTTTATATGGTTTTGGTGCACTTGTATATGACTTTTATATGATTTTCATGGACTAACATATTGACCTAGTGCCCAGTGCCAGTTGTCATTTTCTGCTTGTTTTTCATTTTCCAAAAAATCCATATCAAATGAAGTCCAAATGCAGCGAAACTTTTTGATGATTTTTTCTAGAAGGAAAGGGACCCAGGAGGCTTCGAGAGAGTACTAGAAGACCCACAGGGGCCCCACAAGGCACTAGGGTGCGCCCAGGGGGTGGACGTGACCTAGTACCTTGTGGGCCCCCTGTGGCCCCTCTTTGCGTGATTACAATGGTGAAAATTCATATAAATAGGGAAACACCAAAAGTTAACCTACAACTTTGAATCTACCGCCACAAGCCTTTGTTCCGAAGAGATCCCATCTGGAGCCTTATTCCGGCACCCCACCGGAGGGGGAAATCATCACCGGAGGCCATCTCCATCATCTCGGTGGCCACCATGACGAGAAGGGAGTAGTTAACCCTCGGAGCTAAGGTTATGTACCAATAGCTATTTGTTTGGTCTCTCTCTCTCTCTCTCATATTCTCGATTTGGCACGATCTTGATGTACCGCGAGCTTTGTTAATATAGTTCGATCATATGGTGTTTTCCCCTCTATCCCGTTGTGATGAATTGAGTTTTTACCTTTGAGGTTTCACTATTATCGTTTTGAATACTTTTTGTGTTTGAGAATACTTGATGTATGTCTTGCATGTGGATACCCGTGGTGACAATGGGGTGTTCTATTGATTCACTTGATATATGTTTTGGCAATCAACTTGCAGATTCCCATGGTGACATTGGGGTAATCTAGGCGTAGAGGTTGATGCACATTTTCGTCCTTTTTTCTCTGGTAGAAACCTTGGGGCACTCTTTAAAGTTCTTTGTGTTGGATTGAATATTATGAATCTGAAGTTGTTTGATGCATATCGAATAATCAACTCACAGATACTTGTGGTGACATTGGAGTATTTAGGTGACATTATAGTTGGTTGATGTGTATCATATGGTGTTATTTTAGTACGAACTCTAGGGCTGTTTGTGACACTTATAGGGATGGCTCAATAGATTGATCGGAAAATATAACTTTGAGGTGGTTTCGTACCCTACAACAATTACATCTTATGTTCTCTACTAGATAAGAACTTTGGAGTGACTCTTTATCGCACTTTGAGGGATTGTTATCTCGTTCAATTATGTTAGCACTGTTGAGAGATTGCACTAGTGAAAGTATGAACCCTAGGCCTTGTTTTCAAGCATTGCAATACCGTTTGTGCTCCATTTTATCACTTGCTACCTTGTTGTTTTATATTTTTGGATTACAAAAACCTATATCTGCTATCCATACTACAATTGTATCACCATCTCTTCACCGAACTAGTGCACCTATACAATTTGCCATTGTATTGAGTGTGTTGGGGACACAAGAGATTTCTTGTATTTAATTGCAGGGTTGTTTGAGACAGACTATCTTCATACTACCCCTGCCACGAATTGATAAACCTTATGTCATCCACTTGAGGGAAAATTGCTACTGTCCTACAAAACTCTGCACTTGGAGGCCCAACACGAGTCTATAAGAATAAGTTGTGTAGTAGACATCATGGCTACATCAGGAAATTTGCAGGGTTTCATTGTCTAACATATTTGTGAAGCAAAATTTAGTCACATATAATAGCCTAGATGGCTTAAGATATTACGAGCATTAATCAATAGTGTGGGTCGGTGGATGTCCATATTGAAACAAAGCACTGGAATTGATAATTCCCTGTATTAGTGATCATTACCATATTTCTCAGGTTCTTTCCTTGATATTCCCATGTTTCTTGGAGTTCCTCTCGCAGAGTGTCTCTTGAGGTTGTATCATGTAGTTTTAGGCGATGGACGCGGCACATGTGGAGGCTGTGAGCGCTATGAATGGCATTGGTCTTGTCAAAGTTATGGGCAGGAGCACGGGCCACATTGCACTTCATGCCACCCTGAGCAACTGAGACGTTGATTGATTTTTTACTCCTAAGATTGATTTCGACGTCGAAGGGAATGGAGGCCTGTTTGAGTTCCTATATGAAAGGATGAAGAAGGGGCATGCTGTCTGTTGTTGCTGAAGGCGTTGGTCAGGAGTTGATTCCCCAGACTGATGACCAGAAGCTAGAGCAGGATGAGTCTGGCAACATGGTGTTCCTTATGTTGGCCTTCTTCTATTTTATGAGGGGCAATTCTAGTTCTGCCCCTAACTCGAACCCACTACTCAGTTTTGCCCCTAGTTTTCGGGTATGCTCAGTTTTGCCCCTTTGCCGTCAAGTCACGTTATAGAAATGCCCTTTCGTGCCTTTACCGTCTGGTCAAAGGGCTTTGACCGTCTGGTGAATAGTATCAAAAAAATCTAAAATTTTGTGGGATCAAAGATACTAAGGTGCGTAAGGTGCGTGCAAATTTTCGTGCTGTTTGGACATTCCAGGAGCTCGTGGCAAAGGAAAATAGTAAATCTGTACGCCTATGAACAGTAAATTAAAAAAAATAGCAAGAAAATTCTAAAAAATATGAAATTTTTTGGCATCCAAGATGCTCGGGTGCGCAAGGTGTGTGCAAATTTTTGTTGTGTTTAAACATTGTAGGAGCTTGTGGGGAAAAAAACAAAATTTGGCTCAGAAAAAAACTTTGAAAAAATGCACTATTTTGTTTTTTTTGCTAGAGCTCCTCGCATGTCATTTGATCACAAAAACTTGCAAGCACCTTGCACACCCAAGCCTCTTTGATGCCAAATTTTTATATATTTTTTTGAATTTTCTTGCTTTTTTTTGAATTTACTGTTCACAGGCGTACAGATTTACTGTTTTTCCTTTGCCACGAGCTCCTGGAATGTGTAAACAGCATGAAAATTTGCACGCACCTTGCGCACCTGAGTATCTTCGATCCCACAAAATTTCAGATTTTTTTGATACTGTTCACCAGACGGTCAAAGCCCTTTGACCGGACGGTAAAGGCACGGAAGGGCATTTGTATAAGGTGACTTGACAGCAGAGGGGCAAACCTGAGCATACCCGAAAACTAGGGGCAAAACTGAGTAGTGGGTTCCAGTTAGGGGCATAAATGTAAATGTCCCATTTTATAAAGTTTATTACATGCAACACTCTTGCATGGTTAAAACATACTAATTTAAACATTTTGTTTCTTTGATGGTTACTCATTTCTCTTACCGTTGTATCAAATCAATTATATTTTGGTAGATGGCCGCTTGTTTTTTCTGTGGGCTCATTTTCTATGAGAATGAGATGTGGGATAAACTACTATGAAATTTTTGGTTCCCTTGATTATTCATCTAAATAGGTTTGAACTACTTTCCTAAGTGGTTGCTAAAACCTAATTTTACTAGCAAAGACAAACATTTTGAAAACACTATTGGTTTAACATCTCTGCATCATTTGACGCAATGGGTCATTGTGTTTTTTATACAAAGGAGTCTAAATTTTACCATGTGTGCTTGCTCAAACAGAAGATTAGTGAAAAATACACATGTTTTCAACGCGACCTGATTTTGAACGAGGCTTGACACTACCAAAGTAAATGGTGCATGTACATCTAATTGTAGACAGTGAACCTATATTTTTTTATTAAAGGGGGTTAAATTTTTTTACCGTATACGCTTGCCCACAACTAAAACAACTAATACATGTTTTTTCTTTTCAATGCGCACATGGATTCAATGGGTCTCTGTGCCTTTTGGCACAATGGGTAAACTACATGCGTACATTTTCAGATACATATGCATCCATCTGAGCAAACAGAAAGGATTTACTTTTTTGCGCACAAAAACAATAAAAGGTTAATAGTTTTTCCAAAAAAAGCCTCCTTAAATGGTTCCTACATGCTATTAGATATACATATATTTTTTAGCACCAGAGTGTGTATTTTTTAGATGTTTTTAACGCATGTAGAAATATGTGTTTCTTTTTATATATAAGCATCTAAATTATTAGCGTGCATAAGAAGATACACATATTTTCAACATGACATGGTTTTAAAAGGGACTACATAACACCAAATTAGAATGTGTGTGTGTGTGTGTGTGTATTTTAACACCCGGTGACTATGCCACCCCTCTCGGTGGCAGTGCCACCTCATGTTACCTCTGTTCAATGCATGCCTCGTGATCTATGCAAACACTATGCTATCATCATTCCTCCTTCGAGATTCAGTTAATGAAGCATGTTAATGATCACACTAATACGGTTCCAGTAGAGTATGTGCCAGACTAGAGGTATCAAAATGTCATATAATGAACACTTAACCAAAAAGATTCCTGAATAGTATAAAAATACAATAACTAACTAGCTTTCTATAATAGTACAATTAAGTTGGTTTGTCATTAATACTTATATTACCTAAAAGAAGTTTCACATGAACTCAAAAAAGATTCCCCAAAAATAGATCCATGCGTATACATGGTATCAACATTTAAACCTGTTACTACTTAGTGCTAATGAATGTCTTAATGCGATTTGACGAATGGAAGACCAATCAATGGCAGACCTAAAAGATGCTACAAGTATATATATATATATATATATATATATATATATATATATGTGTGTGTGTGTGTGTGTGTGTGTGTGTGTGTGCGTGTGTGTGTGTGTGTGTGTGTGTCATTGTGCAAAACAAGACTCCATTTTTTATCATATGTACTAAACTAAAACATATATTTTGTTTCAAATGGGGCTCTGTACTATCAGATTAAAATGTTTATATATATCTCTAAACCATGAACCCTTAAACCATGGATATTTTTTTCATTGTGAAGATGGGTTTATTGTGCCTCTGCGCCATTTGGCGCAAAGGGTCCACTAGTATAAGTAGTAGGGACAACTGGATTAGCAATATACGAAATTGTTTTGGTTTTAGCAAAAATTGGTTCTTCACGATTTT
The DNA here is from genome assembly GCA_011799875.1 of Thinopyrum elongatum. Classification (NCBI taxonomy): domain Eukaryota; kingdom Viridiplantae; phylum Streptophyta; class Magnoliopsida; order Poales; family Poaceae; genus Thinopyrum; species Thinopyrum elongatum. The sequence continues at coordinate 323,666,575 of CM022300.1, forward strand.
GTTCGATAGGAGGATGAAATTTAAACCACTTCTCCTTGGGTATATCAACATGATCGACAAATGAATCATAGAATGTAGTTGCTATCTCAGAGTCAAGTCCATATTTTGCACTAAGCTTATGAAAACATATGTTTCTATAAAAGCTTAACGCAATCAAATTCAAGATTTACACCTAACTCGTTACCTTTGTCAATTTCCCAATCTTTAGAGTTGCGTTTAATTCCTTCAATAAGATCCCATTTGAATTCAATGCTCCTTTTTGAGAAAGAACCATCAGAAGAAGAATCAAGCATTATTTTATCATTATGAGAAAGCCTAGCATAAAAGTTTCGCATAATCATTTCTCTTCGGAGCTCATGATTGGGGCATGTGTGCATCATATACTTAAGCCTCCCCCAATCTTGAGCGATACTTTTGCCTTCACGTGGCCAAAAAATTATATATATAATTTTGATCATGATGAACCAAGTGCATGGGATAAAATTTCTGATGGAATTCCAGCTGCAATCGGTTCCAATCTCATGTTTTAGATTCATCCAATAGCCTATACCATGCCAATGCTCTTCCCTTCAAATACAAAGGGAATACTTTATTCTTAACTCCATCCTCTGATAGGCCTGCAAGCTTAAACAATCCACAAAGTTCATCTACATAGATTAAGTGCATATCAGGATGCATTGTTCCATCTCCAACATAAGGATTAGCAAGCGGTTTTCCATAATACCCGAAGGGATTTTGTAATAAATATTTTCAGTAGGTTTAGTAGGTTGAGGAGCGGCTCTTACCACTTTCGGTCGAGGTGAAGATACCCCAACAAGCCCCTCAAAGAATTTTCTTCCATAGTGACAAGTGAAGATAAAATTCAGCATGTAATCTAAATGTTTCCTTACCAAATCCTCATACCAAAAGCGCTTCACTCCCGGGTAACGGTGCCAGAAAAGAGTCTTGGTAACCCACAAGTATAGGGGATCAATCGTATTCCTTTCGATAAGTAAGAGTGTCAAACCCAACAAGCAGCAGAAGGAATTGATAAGCGGTCTCAGCATGGTATTCTCTGCAAGTGTTGTAAAGTAGTAGTAACAGATAGTTTGCTAGAAAGATAATTTATAGCAAGTAACAAGTAACCAAAGTAACAAAGTGCAACAAGGTAGCCCAATCCTTATATTGCAAAGGACAAGACAGAAGTACTTCTTATATTAAGCAAAGCATTCTCGAGGACACATGTGTCTTTTGTCCAGTCACGTTCGCCATGTTTAGTTGATTCCCGTTTACTACTTTGATAAGTTGTTATGTGTGTGGACCTGTGCTAGGGTGTTCTTCTTACTTGAACAAATAACCTACTTATGATTATCCCCTCTCACAAGCATCCACAACAACGAAAGAAGAATTAAGATAAATCTAACCATAGCATGAAACATATGGATCCAAATCAGCCCCTTACGAAATAGCGCATAAACTAGGGTTTAAGCTTTTGACACTCTCACAACCCATCATCTACTTACTACTCCACAATGCCTTCCCCGAGGCCAAGCAGGTTAATTTGTTATGTAGTCAACATTCACATGACACTACTAGAGGAAGAACACACTACTATAGGATGCTACTAATGTGGCACTACAATCAGAGAGCCTTCGACAAAACTGTGTGTGATGCATTAATCACAAAAGGTGATGTAAAAAACCATCAAAAATGATACGAAACATTTGCGATGGTGAAGACATCAAACATAATTCAGATTATAGTTGCGTGTGCGATTCATGGCATACGGTTAATCCATAAGAACTATTTGCGATGAGCCAGAACAACAGAAACGGGAAACCATATCAAGGTGTGTGCGATATACGGCATACAGTTCGCTCGGATGAACTGTTTATGATTAGGGAACGCAACAGAAACGGTTAGCCGGATCAAAGTGTGTGTGATATATGGCATACAGTTCACTCGGATGAACTGTTTTCGATTAGGCAACACAACAGAAATGGTTCAACTTAACAAGATGTGTGTGATACGCGGCATACATTTCACATAGATGAACTGTTTGCGATGAGCCAAAAGAATACAAACGATTCGTGTAAAAAAGATGTGTGTGATACGCGGCAAACAGGCCACTCGGATGAACTGTTTGCGATGAGAAAATATAACACAAACGGTTACTATAGTTCATTCATGTGCGATTATGTGTGTAGAAAAAACATTGAAAAATGCAACCGAGTTGCTTGCGATGGCTAGGAGTATCGCACACGATGCATGGTCCGAGTACTCATGTGCGATGATTAGTAAGTTACACATATGTTTCCTTATGTTAACACGTGTGTGATAACACATGACACCGCATACGGTTGATGGGTTGTGTGCTCCACTTAGTCTTCCCTCGCTCTAGCGAAGGCTTCTTGCGCTCCACAGGGGTGAATTGTAAAATCCCCAATCCCCTAGCCAGCTGCTAGCTATAAATAACCACAGAAATGGCCAGTGGCGCCGACTTGCTACTGATCCACATGCTAGCTATTTACCCACACTTACCGGCATACCCCCATCGGCCGACGATAAGATGGAGTTGCGCGATGGGAACGGGAGTCGGAAATCATAGTAAAGGTTCATTAATTATAACTCCAGAGCCAGATGAGCATGCGGCAATCATCCGGCTCTGGAGGTGTAATTAATTAACCTAATCTATGATCTCCATCGCCCGTTCCCCGTATCCAGCTGAGATCAAATAACTAAAGCTTCCCCAACATTATCGTGCACCGGCCCCAACTACTGGCAGAGCGCGTGTGGAAGGACGCAAGAGCAGAGCATGCGTGGAATGACACAAGAGCAGAGCGTGCGCGGAGGGACGAGATAGCAGAGCGCGTGGAGGGACGCGACCCGAGCGTGCCTTGGCGCCTAAATGGCGAGCAAGAACATGCATAATTATTTCGTATAGCAGTTGAACATAGCAAGGAATAGCCATCGAACAATATTATTTTTGATGACATGCATTAATATTTTCTTAGTTAAATCTAAGGTCAAAATTTGGTACAAAATATGAAGGGGTCCAATAAACCACGACAGAGGTAGTACCTATACCAACAGAGACGCCCAGTGCAGAAATTAATGGTGTTATACACGTGTCCCGCAATCCACGCCAATGCTTCCCGCCGCTTCCCTCATCGGTTTCCCGCCTCTTCATCAAAATATTGAATGACTACCAACTTCACATGATTAGTTATAACAATACTTCGCCCATGTCCTCAAGAACAAATGGAACTACTCTCAAATCATATTCATGTTCATGATCAAAGGAGAATAATATATGATTAACAATCTGAACATATGATCTTCCACCAAATAAAGCAACTAGCATCAGCTACAAGATGTAATCAACACTACTAACACCCAATAGGTACCAATGTGAGGTTTTGAGGCAAAGATTAAAGACAAGAGAGGAACTAGGGTTTGGGATGAGATGGTGCTGGTCAAGATTTTGATGGAGATGAGTTCTCCCATGATGAGAGAAATGTTAGTGATAACGATGGCTTCGATTTCCTCCTCCCGGAGGGAAGTATCCCTGGCAGAATTGCTCTGCCAGAGAGCAAAAGTGCTCCTGCCCAGGCACCGCCTCGAGACGGCGCCGCTTTGTCCCAAAAGTATTCTTATTTTTTTCTGGGGAAAATGGCCTCATATAGCAGAAGATGGGCACCGGAGGGCATCTGTGGGCCCCTCAAGGGGCAGGGCGCACCCTTGCCTTGTGGGCCCATGGTTGATCTTCTCTGGTACTTTTTCCTTCCCGTATTTTTTATATATTCCAAAATAATCCTCCATAAAATTGCAGGTCATTTGGAGCTCCAGAGAATAGCTATCTCTGAAGTAGCTCTTTTAGGTCCAGAATTCCAGCTGCCGACAATTTACCTCTTCATGTATATCTTGCCTATTAAGAGAGAAAAAGGCATTAGAATTGCATCATAAAGTGAAATATTGATCTAAAACATAATAAATAATAGTAGGAAAACATGATGCAAAATGGACGCATCACACTGTCAGTCTAAGCTGATGCTAGCCCCGGTCAAGCTATCATGCAGCTTTATTGCCGAGGTATTTGCGCATTGTGCCTTTACGGCCTAACATAACACCAAGCTGGGGATGTGAAAACTCGGGCGAGCTAATAGATATCGAGCAAAATGCCCGTCTTCCGAGAACTTCTTGTGCTCCACCGCTCTCCATGGAATTTTAAAGCAAACTTATGAATCTGAGGAACAAAATCCTCGGTCATGTCGTAGGAGGAGTGGAGCGTGTATCCTTGTTTAGGGTCTCCATCTGTTGCTTCCGAGGTAATGTCCATATCGTCGGTGGATGTGCCATGAATAGACTTTGAATGCTTTATAGCATCTCGACTGCCTGATCCAGCTCGTGTTTTGGACGCCTCCTCGGCAGATTGAACCTCGGCCGCAAAGGCCGCGGTCTGCTCTTCTATACGAAGAGATCATTTTTTATTGACATTTACTGTTATGACGCCGTGAGGCCCTGGAATTTTTAGCTTTAGTTAAGCGTAGTGTGGGACGACGTGAAATTATGAAAAGGTTGTCCTTCTGAGGAGTGTGTGATAGCCGCTCCTAAAGGGGACAATGTCAAAGGTTAACTCCTCACTTCAGAAATGTTCAGGTGTACCAAAGACTACATCGACGGTCGCCCTGCCTGAGTTACGCTTCAATCCTAGGTATGATACCCTTAAAAGTGGTAGTAATGGACTTAATCCGTGTCGAGTCTATATGCATCTTCTTAACTTTATCTACATAAATTAAGTTGAGGCTATTACCGCCTGATAACCCACAAGTATAGGGGATCGCAACAGTTTTTGAGGGTAGAGTATTCAACCCAAATTTATTGATTCGACACAAGGGGAGCCAAAGAATATTCTCAAGTATTAGCAGCTGAGTTGTCAATTCAACCACACCTGAAAGACTTAATATCTGCAACAGAGTATTTAGTAGCAAAGTAGTATGGAAGTAACGGTAACAGTGGCAAAAGTAACAGTAACAGTTTTGTAGCAATTGTAACAGTGGCAACGGAAAAGTAACGTAGCAAAGATCAATATGTGAAAAGCTCATAGGCAATGGATCAATGATGGATAATTATGTCGGATGGCATTCATCATGCAACAGTTATAACCTAGGGTGACATAGAACTAGTTCCAATTCATCAATATAATGTAGGCATGTATTCCGTATATAGTCATACATGCTTATGGAAAAGAACCTGCATGACATCTTTTGTCCTACCCTCCCGTGACAGCGGGGTCCTAATGGAAACTAAGGGATATTAAGGCCTCCTTTTAATAGAGAACCGGACCAAAGCATTAGCACTTGGTGAATACATGAACTCCTCAAAATATGGTAATCACCGGAAAGAATCCCAATTATTGTCACCTTGGGGTATGCGGATCATAACACGTAATAGGTGTCTACAACTTGCAAGATAGGATCAAGAACACATATATATTCATGAAAACATAATAGGTTCAGATCTGAAATCATGGCACTCGGGCCCTAGTGACAAGCATTAGGCATAGCAAAGTCATAGCAACATCAATCTTAGAACATAGTGGATACTAGGGATCAAACCCTAACAAAACTAACTCGATTACATGATAAATCTCATCCAACCCATCACCGTCCAGCAAGCCTACGATGGAATTACTCATGCACGGTGGTGAGCATCATAAAATTGGTGATGGAGGAAGGTTGGTGATGATGATGGCGACGATTTCCCCTCTCCGGAACCCTGAACGGACTCCGGATCTGGCCTCCCGATGAAGAACAGGAGGTGACGGCGGCTCCGTATCGTAAAATGCGATGAATCCTTCTCTCTGATTTTTTCTCCCCGAACATGAATATATGAAGTTGGAGTTGAGGTCGGTGGAGGTCCAGGGGATCCACAAGGCAGGGGGCGCGCCCTGCACCCTTGTGGATGGCAGGTGGGTCCCCCTCTGTTGATTCTTTCGCCAATATTTTTTATTTATTCCAAAAATATTCTCCATGAAGTTTCAGGTCATTCTGAGAACTTTTTTTTCTGTACAAAAATAACACCAAGGCAATTCTGCTGAAAACAGCGTCAGTCCGGGTTAGTTCCATTCAAATCATGCAAATTAGAGTCCAAAACAAGGGCAAGAGAGTTTGAAAAAGTAGATACGATGGAGACGTATCAACTCCCCCAAGCTTAACCCATTGCTTGTCCTCAAGCAATTCAGTTGATAAACTGAAAGTGGTAAAGAAAAACTTTTACAAACTCTGTTTGATCTTGTTGTTGCAAATATGTAAAGCCAGCATTCAAGTTTTCAGCAAAGATTATAAACTAACCATATTCACAATAACATTTAGGTCTCACATTTACTCATACAAATGGCATAATCAACTAACGAGCAATAATAATAAATCTCGGATGACAACACTTTTTCAAAACAATCATGATATGATATAATAGAATGGTATCTCGCTAGCCCTTTCTGAGACCGCAAAACATAAATGCGGAGCAGCCCTGAAGATCAAGGACTGACTAGACATTGTAATTCATGGCAAAATAGATCCAGTCATAGTCATACTCAATATTAATTAATAACAACACATACAAATGACAGTGGTGCTCTCTAACTGGTGCTTTTATAAGAGGATGATGACTCAGCATAAAAGTAAATAGATAGGCCCTTCGCAAAAGGAAGCAAGGATTTGCAGAGGTGCCAGAGCTCGAGCTTTTTGAAACAGAGATGAATATAATTTTGAGCGGTATGCTTTCATTGTCAACATAACGACAAAGAGATCTCGGTATCTTCCATGCTACATACATTATAGGCGGTTCCAATACAGAATGGTAAAGTTTTTACTCCCCCTCAACCAACAAGCATACTCCATGGCTGGTCCGAAACAACGGGTACCGTCCAACTAACAACAATCCTGGGGGAGTTTTGTTTGCAATTATAATTTGATTTGATTTGAGCATGGGACTGGGCATCCCGATTACCAGCCATTTTCTTGTGAATGACGAGCAGAGTCCACTCATCATGAGAATAACCCACCTAGCATGGAAGATACTGACAGCCCTCAGTCGCTACATGAGCGATTCGGGCAAACAAAACAGATTATTATTTGAAGGTTTAGAGTTTGGCACATGCAAATTTACTTGGAACGGCAGGTAAATACCGCATATAGGTAGGTATGGTGGACTCATATGGAACAACTTTGGGTTTATGGAAGTGGATGCACAAGAAGTATTCCCGCTTAGTACAGGTGAAGGCTAGCAAGAGATTGAGGAGCGACCAACTAGAGAGCGACAACAGCCATAAACATGCCTTGAGATTAACCAACATTGAGTGCAAGCATGAGTAGGATATAAATCTCCATGAACATAAATATCGTGGAGGCTATGTTGATTTTGTTTCAACTACATGCATGAACATGTGCCAAGTCAAGCCACTCGAATCATTCAAAGGAGGATACCATTCTATCATACTACATCACAACCATTTTAAAAGCATGTTGGCACGCAAGGTAAACCATTATAAACTCCTAGCTAATTAAGCATGGCATGAGTAACTATAATCTCTAATTGTCATTGCAAACATGTTTCATTCATAGTAGGCTGAATCAAGAACGATGAACTAATCATATTTACAAAAACAAGATAGGTCGAGTTCATACCAGCTTTTCCTCATCTCAATCATTTCATCATATATCGTCATTATTGCCTTTCACTTGCACGACCGAATAGTGTGGATAATAATAATAGTGCACGTGCATTGGACTAAGCTGGAATCTGCAAACATTTATTCAAAGGAGAAGACAAGGTAATATGGGCTCTTTGTTAGATCAACAATAATGCATATGAGAGCCACTCAACATTTTCATCGTGGTCTTCTCCTCTCGACCCCCAAAGAAAAGAAAATAATTTCAAAAAACACACTGAAATGTTTTTGGAGTTTTTGTTTTTCTGAAGAAGGTAAAACAAGAACGAGAAAAACTATTTACACGGGAAAGCCCCCAACAAGCAAAAGAAGAACGAGAAATCTTTTTGGGTTTTCTTTAATACTACTACTAAATAAACATGGAAAGGAAATAGGCTACAACTAAATTTTTTTTTTGATTTTTCTTAAGGTTTTTCAAACACACAAGAAGAAAGCGGGAAAAAGAAAATAAAATAACATGGATAATACAATGAAAAAGTATGAACACCGACAACTGGAATGAGTGTGTAAACATGAATGTAATGTCGGTGAGAAATACGTACTCCCCCAAGCTTAGGCTTTTGGCCTAAATTGGCCTACGCCCATGGATCAAAGTAGCCCTCTCCAGTGTGCTGAGGAGGATCCTGGGGGTTCCACTGGTTAGCGAGCTCCTGTGGCTCCCACTGATAAATAGACTCCTGATATGGATCAGGTGATGGCTCTGGCTCAGGAACTGGGGATCGCGTCCCCTCCCAGTATGCATAAATGTCCGCGGGCATGATGAAGTACCTACCTGAATGAATATCAAACAAAAAAGGTGCAGGCAAGGTAATAATCTGACAAGTCTTCTCGCTAAATACCAGGTTATAGATGAGTCTCTTGTCATCGTCTTTCTTAATAAAATCATGTGCTACCATACTGTCATAATCTAAGTATATAGTGGGCAGCAGTTTCTCCTCTCCCTCATCGTGCCTAATGGGTATCTCGAAGCATTTAGCGAGGCGGGAGGCATAGATACCTCGAAAGATAGGACCCTTCGTACGGTTTAAACTCAATCGTCGAGGAACCATAGCACCCAAACTAAAAGTTCTATCGCGAAGTAAAGCATGGCGCAAAATAGCAAGGTCAGGAGCACTAAGACCTCCACTCTCCCCATGACCAATTAAACATCTCCCCACAAATAATGAGTAATAGCACAAAACAGGAAAATGTAAACTAGCCACTCTCGCTTCCGACACCTTTCTCCTTTCCCCTATGGTAACTTCATCAATAAAATCTTCCACATCTCTAGGACATGGCTCATCGACGCTACCTTCATAAGGTAATTTGCAAACCTCACAAAAGTCATAAAGCATCATCTCCTTATGCTCATCATATAAATAAAATTCTACCATGGGTTGTGGTCTCCTAGCATGAAAGTGAAAATTTTGCACGAAAGTATTAGTGAGTAAGAGGTACTGATCACACTTATCATGGAGAAAGTCGGTGATGCCTGCATTCCCAGCCAAATAATAGAAATCCTCATAAATTCTGGCCACCTCCAAGAATGCATCACATGGCCATTCACACGGCCGAACTTCCGCGGTGCAAGGAAGGTTGTACTTGGGCTTCTTCTTCTCTCCATTTTCCTTTTCTTTAGAACCCCGACTTGAAGAGCCTCTTAACAATCTCCTCATCGTTTTCTCTGAAAATTTCTGAAATTTTTAGTGACTTAAATATAAAAGTGAACCAAACTCAACAAAACTAATAGCAACTACTCCTACAAGTGTCTAGAGGCTATATCATGCATCAAAACTACTTTGGACCATATAAATCTGACATGCAAGCTCAAGAACAAGGTCACCACAGCAGCAAAATTTTGCAATAAATAAAGCACTAGAACAAAAACTAATTGGACCATTGGAGGAGTCACATACCGAAGAACAATATCCCAAAACAGTTTTGCAAATGGAGCTTTACACAAGGAGATCGAAAATGGCAGCAAGATGAGCTAGAACACGGGTTTGAGCATTGGGATGATTTTTTCTGGAGGAAGACGAAGTGGATGGGTGCTGGAATAAGTGACGGGGGCCTACGTGGGACCCACAAGGCAGGGGGCGCGCCCTCCACCCTTGTGGTCCACTGGTGCAGCCCCCTGGTGCAATCTCAATGCCAGAAATTCTAAAATATTCTATAAAAAATCATACTAAATTTTCAGGGCATTTGGAGAACTTTTATTTTCGGGATATTTTTATTGCACGGATAATTCAGAAAACTGACAGATAATACTATTTTTGCTTTATTTATTCTGAATAACAGAAAGTAAAAAGTAAGTACAAAAAGTTATGCTTTCTAAATTCATCCATCTCATGCTCATCAAAAGGAATCCGTTAACAAGGTTGATCAAGTCTTATTAACAAACCTCTTTCGAATAACATGAAACCGGAGAATTTTTTAATAACACTAGGTTAACTCAACGGGGATATGCATATCCCCAACAATAAGAATATCATATTTCTTTTTGACAGTAGGGAGAGGAAATTCAAAACCTCCAATAGTAATAGTTGAAATTTTTCCAATAGAATTGATACTATGAACTTGAGGTTGTTTCTTCGAAAAGTGTACCGTATGCTCATTAACATTAACATGAAAAGTGACATTGCCTTTGTTGCAATCAATAACAGCCCCTGCAGTATTCAAAAAGGGTCTACCAAGGATGATCGACATACTGTCGTCCTCGGGAATACCAAGAATAACAAAGTCCGTTAAGATAGTAATGTTTGCAACCACAACAGGCACATCCTCACAAATACCGATGGGTATAGCAATTGATTTATCAGCCATTTGCATAGAGATTTCAGTAGGTGTCAACTTATTCAATTCAATTCTATGGTATAAAGAGAAAGGCATAACACTAACACCGGCTCCCAAATCACATAAAGCAGTTTCAACATAGTTTCTTTTAATGGAGCATGGTATAGTTGGTACTCCTGGATCTCCAAGTTTCTTTGGTATTCCACCCTTAAAAGTATAATTAGCAAGCATGGTGGAAATTTTAGCTTCAGGTATCTTTCTTTTATTTGTGACAATATCTTTCATATACTTAGCATAAAGAGACATTTTCAGCATATCAGTCAAACACATACGCAAAAAGATAGGTCTAATCATTTTAGCAAAGCGCTCAAAATCCTCATCATCCTTTTTCTTGGATGGTTTAGGAGGAAAGGGCATGGGTTTTTGAACCCATGGTTCTCTTTCTTTACCATGTTTCCTAGCAACGAAGTCTCTCTTATCATAACGTTTATTCTTTGATTGTGGATTATCAAGATCCACAGCAGGTTCTACCTCCACATCATTATCATTACTAGGTTGAGCATCAACATGAACATCATCATTAACATTATCACTAGGTTCATGTTCATCACCAGATTGTGTCTCAGCATCAGAAATAGAAATATCATTTGGATTCTCAGGTGTGTCTATAACAGGTTCACTAGAAGCATGCAAAGTCCTATCAGTTTTCTTTTTATTTTTATTACTAGGACTAGGTGCATCAGTATTAATTCTCTGAGAATCTTGCTCAATTCTCTGAGTCATTTTACCACCTCTAGTCATAATCCTAACAGCATTATCATTGTTCTTACTATTCAACTCAGTAAGCAAATCATCTTGTGCCTTAAGTACTTGTTCTACTTGAGTTTTAACCATGGAAGCATGCTTACTAATAAGCTTAAGATCATTAACGATTCTACTGATATAATCACCCAAGTAGTCAAGCATGTGAGCATTACGTTTCAATTGTCTACTAACATAAGCATTGAAATTTTCTTATTTAACAATAAAATTATCAAACTCATCCAAGCATTGACTAGCAGACTTATTATGAGGAATATCATCTTCATCAAATCTATAGAGAGCATTTACCTCTACTACCTGTGTCGGGTTATCAAGACCATGTATTTCTTCAATAGGTGGTAGATTCTTAAAATCTTCAGCTTTAATACCTTTTTCTTTCATAGATTTCTTTGCCTCTTGCATATCTTCAGGACTGAGGAATAGAATACCTCTTTTCTTCGGAGTTGGCTTAGGAGTTGGTTCAGGAAGTGTCCAATCATTATCATTACTCAATACATTATTCAATAGCAATTCAGCTTGCTCAACAGTTCGTTCCCTGAAAACACAACCAGCACAACTATCTAGGTGGTCCCTAGAAGCATCGGTTAGTCCATTATAAAAGATATCAAGTATTTCATTTTTCTTGACAGGATGATCAGGCAAAACATTAAGTAATTGGAGAAGCCTCCCCCAAGCTTGTGGGAGACTCTCTTCTTTAATTTGCATAAAGTTAAATATTTCCTTTAAAGTAGCTTGTTTCTTATGAGCAGGGAAATATTTTTGAGAGAAGTAGTAAATCATATCCTGGGGACTATGCACACAACCAGGAGCAAGAGAACTAAACCATAACTTAGCATCACCCTTTAATGAGAAAGGAAACAACTTAAGAATACAGTAATAGCGAATTTTTTTCCTCATGAGTAAATAGGGTGGCTATATCATTCAATTTAGTAAGATGTGCCACAATAGTTGCAGATTCATAACCATAGAAAGGATCAGATTCAACCAAAGTAATTAACTCAGGATCGACAGAGAATTCATAATCCTTATCAGTAACAAAGATAGGTGAAGTAGCAAACTTAGGATCATATTGCATTCTAGCATTCAAAGACTTTTCTTTTAGCTTACCTAGCAGTTTCTTAAGATCATCTCTATCATTACAAGAAAAAAAAGTCTCTAGCAGTTTCTTCTTCCATAATATAACCCTCATGTACAACAGGAAGTTCATACCTAGGAGAGCTAGTCTTATCAGGTGTTTCAAAGTGTTCAGTTTCAATAATTTCATCAGTTTCAGAAATATCATCATCTTCAGCATAGTCAATAGTTCTAACTCTAGCAAGATGTTCATCAAGTAATTCATCCAGTGGCACAGTTTTATCAAGCAAAGTAGTAGCATCATAAGCATCATTCATAGTAGAAGTAGCATCATCAATAACATGCGACATATCAGAATCAATAGCAGGTGTAGGTGTCGCAAGCTTACTCAAAACAGAAGGTGAATCAAGTGCGGAGCTAGATGGCAGTTCTTTACCTCCCCTCGTAGTAGAGGGAAAAATCTTGGTTCTAGTATCTTTCAAATTCCTCATAGTGATCAACAGATATAAATCCCAAGTGACTCAAAGAATAGAGCTATGCTCCCCGGCAACGGCGCCAGAAAAGGGTCTTGATAACCCACAAGTATAGGGGATCGCAACAGTTTTCGAGGGTAGAGTATTCAACCCAAATTTATTGATTCGACACAAGGGAGCCAAAGAATATTCTCAAGTATTAGCAGCTGAGTTGTCAATTCAACCACACCTGAAAGACTTAATATCTGCAACAAAGTATTTAGTAGCAAAGTAGTATGGAAGTAACGGTAACAGTGGCAAAAGTAACAGTAACAGTTTTGTAGCAATTGTAACAGTGGCAACGGAAAAGTAACGTAGCAAAGATCAATATGTGAAAAGCTCATAGGCAATGGATCAATGATGGATAATTATGTCGGATGGCATTCATTAGGCAACAGTTATAACCTAGGGTGACACAGAACTAGCTCCAATTCATCAATATAAAGTAGGCATGTATTCTGTATATAGTCATACGTGCTTATGGAAAAGAACTTGCATGACATCTTTTGTCCTACCCTCCCATGGCAGCGGGGTCCTAATGGAAACTAAGGGATATTAAGGCCCCCTTTTAATAGAGAACCGGACCAAAGCATTAGCACTTAGTGAATACATGAACTCGTCAAACTACGGTAATCACCGGAAAGAATCCCAATTATTGTCACCTTGGGGTATGCAGATCATAACACATAATAGGTGTCTACAACTTGCAAGATAGGATCAAGAACACATATACATTCATGAAAACATAATAGGTTCAGATCTGAAATTATGGCACTCGGGCCCTAGTGAAAAGCATTAGGCATAGCAAAGTCATAGCACCATCAATCTTAGAACATAGTGGATACTAGCTAGGGATCAAACCCTAACAAAACTAACTCGATTACATGATAAATCTCATCCAACCCATCACCGTCCAACAAGCCTACGATGGGATTACTCATGCACGGCGGTGAGCATCATGAAATTGGTGATGGAGGAAGGTTGGTGATGATGATGGCGATGATTTCCCCTCTTCGGAGCCCCGAACGGACTCCAGATCTGGCCTCCCGATGAAGAACAGGAGGTGACGGCGGCTCCGTATCATAAAACGCGATGAATCCTTCTCTCTGATTTTTTTCTCCCCGAACATGAATATATGGAGTTGGAGTTGAGGTCGGTGGAGGTCCAGGGGACCCACAAGGCAGGGGGGCGCCCTATGGGGGTGGGCTCGGCCTGCACCCTTGTGGACAGCAGGTGGGTCCCCCTCTGTTGATTCTTTCGCCAATATTTTTTATTTATTCCAAAAATATTCTCCGTGAAGTTTCAGGTCATTCTGAGAACTTTTATTTCTGCACAAAAATAACACCAAGGCAATTCTGCTGAAAACAGTGTCAGTCCGGGTTAGTTCCATTCAAATCATGCAAATTAGAGTCCAAATAAAGGGCAAAAGAGTTTGGAAAAGTAGATACGATGGAGATGTATCACCGCCGTCCATGACGACTCAGGTGAGATGAAAGCCATCAACTATAGTGTCGAGTACCAATGCTTCCGTGCCTCCGTGATGGATGCGGGTCGGATGATCTGTTCTGTCAAAAATGATTAGGATTTATGACCATGGATTATATTTTGGTGCAGCTGGGTCCATCGTGTACACCTCGTGGAGCGCATGCTTCCTTTCCTTCCTACTGACATGCGTTACTATATCATGTTGACGTCCTTTACCTCAGGAGGGAACTCCGTCTGGCCGGCGTTGTCTGTCCCAGGCTGGTGTCAGCGTTCTAGGATCGGGGGTACCCAGATCTGCCTGCCTGCGGCCCAGCGCGTGGGCCCATCGACAGCCATGTACGGCCCAGCTACAACGACTCCAAAGCAAGACCCTCGCGAGGGCCCCCAGCCTCGCGAGGAGGGCAGCATCAAGACCTCCAGAGGAGCAGCCTCCCCAGGCTGCCTCTCGAGGAGCAGAGATTTCTATGTAGGTACCCAGCCTTATGAGGCTATGATGACGTGAGCCATGATGACCAAGGCCAGGCAGGCGCCAACGGGCACAGAGGAGGCAGTTTCCCTTTCGGTGCTAAGGAGGCAAGGACAGACGCGGGTTCCCAAAGAATCCCCCAAAGGTTTCCATTTAGATGCAACAAGACCAATACCACAAGCTCGGCAGGATGGATGTCATCGCCAAGTCCACCGCTGCGTCATGATCAGAAGCTTTCCAGGCGAAGACCACCTTTTGTCAGGATTAGATGTACTTCTTGTCCCCTTTCAAATTGGCCGTTGTGGGATCCCTTCCCGCCTAAGTTTTGTGGGAAGAGGACCAAGGCCACTATAAATATAGGCTAGCCACCACCATAGAAGGGGACGGCTGGACGGATCCCGAATCGGACCCTGGACCACTCAACCCACATCACTTGAGCCCTTGCAAGGCCGCTCAAATCACTGTACTAGTTCATGCTCAGTCTCCTCGTGAGGCCAATCCACCACAAAGCAGGAGTAGGGTTTTACACCGCAAGGTGGCCCGAACCTGGGTAAACTGCCGTGTTCATCTTCTTCCCCGCTCGCGTGAGCTCGACGAGGCTAGGCTCTAGGGTGGCGAGCTTGAGACTTGGGTTGGTCGAGATCTCCGCACACGCCCCAGAGTTCGAACCTTCTTGGGTCTGCCGAGCCCTGAATCTGACATTTGGCACGCCAGGTAGGGGCATGTCGAAGCTCCGCCTCTTCACCGACCACACTCTACCCTCGCCTCGCCGTTCCCATGGCGGACGTTGTCCCGCTGGTCTGGCCGCCCGAAGCCTACACGAGCGCGGCGGGCTGCCCGACCTTCACTCCTGACTTGCGCCGAGTGCGGTGGCCCGCGAAGTTCAGGCCAGCGCTGCCTCTGCGGTACGATGGTGCCGCGGACCCCGAGAAGTTCCTCCAGCTGTACGCGTAGGCCATCCAAGTGGCTGGTGGAGATGACAAGGCCATGTCGATTTGGCTCCCCTGGCCCTCATGGAGGCCCCTCGATCTTGGCTTCGCGGCTTCCCAGACGCCTCGATCTCTTCTTGGGAGGAGCTCCGCGGCCAGTTTCTTGCACGCTTTGCGGCTCCGGCGCCCCACGCGGTCGCTTGCCTTATCGGTGGGTCGCAGGCGCCTGCCTCCGGCCGCCACATCAAGCAGTTCTTCCGTCCGCCGGGCACTACTCAGCCGCAACACAAGGCTTCCGGGGGCGCGCCGAGCCTGAGGTCGACATCACCTTCAACTTCATGGATCACCCCAAGACTACGGTCGCTGCGGGCGCGCTCCCCATGCTATGCATGCCCACCATCAGCAACGTCGCGGTCACCAAGACCCTCATCGACGGTGGCGCCGGCCTTAACATCCTCTCCGTGGAGACCTTCGACCTGCTCAAAGTGCCCTATGATCAGCTCGTGCCCACCAAGCCCTTCTCGGGGGTGGTTAAGGGCTCAACCACCCCCCTGGGGCAGGTACGCCTCCCCGTCACCTTCACCAAGCGCGAAAATTACCGCACCGAGCTCATCGACTTCGACGTCGCCCACATCGGCCTCCCGTACAATGCCATCCTGGGGTATCCGGCCCTTGCCAAGTTCATGGCGGCAACTAATCCGGGCTACAACGTCATCAAGATGCCGGGCAGCAGCGATGTCATCACGGTGGCCGGGGACACAAATGACGCGGTCTGAGCTCTCAAGCTCTCCTATGGGGCCGCGGTGGCCTCTTGACCAGGCGCGGTGGACACCCCGGAGGCCCTCGGGGCCGCACCCACGAAGAAAAAGCAGTTGTTCTCTCAGGACCGGGCTGAGACGAAGCAGGTGCCCATCGACGACGATAATCCAAGCCCCACCTTCACCATAGGAGTCAGCCTTCCTCCTGAGTAGGAGGAGGCATTGATTGGCTTCCTTCAGGCGAACTGGGACGTGTTCGCTTGGGAGGCGTCAGACTTGGTCGACGTCCCGAGGGAGGTGATTGAGCACCACTTGAGGGTATGCCCCGGAGCGTGCCCCGTGAAGTAAAAGGTGAGACATCAAGCACAAGAGAAGCAAGCATTCCTCGTCCAAGAGGTCTGTAAGCTACAAGAGGCTGGCGTTATTCGGGAAGTGCGGCACCCGGATTGGCTCGCCAACCTAGTGATTGTCCCCAAAAAGGGGGGGAAGGAGCGTATGTGCGTCGACATCACGAGCCTCAACAAGGCCTGCCCTCAGGACCCCTTTCCGCTTCTGGGCATTGACCAGATCATGGACTCCACCGCCGAGTGCAATCTGTTGTTCTTTTTGGATGCTTTCTCAGGGTATCATCAGATCAAGATGGCAATGGAGGATGTCGAGAAGACGGCCTTCATCTCCCCATGTGGCGTGTATTGCTACACCTGCATGCCCTTCGGGCTGCGGAACGCCGGTGCAACCTTCCAGTGGCTGATGCACATTGCACTGGGGCCGCAGGTGGGGAGAAATGCAGAGGCATACGTCGACGACATCGTGGTCAAGTCACGGGAAGCAAGGACCCTCATCGAGGACCTGGAGGAGACATTTGCCAACCTACGCAAGGTGAACCTAAGGCTAAATCCGGAGAAATGCGTGTTCGGGGTTCCGTCCGACAAGCTGTTGGGTTTCTTGGTGTCACACAAGGGGATTGAGGCTAACCCCGAGAAGATCAAGGCAATAGAAAGGATAAGCCCGCCTCAGACCCTCAATGAGATGCAGAAGCTCGAGGGTTTCGTGACCTCTTTGGGGCGCTTCATTCCAAGCTTGGCGAGCGTGCCCTCCCTTTCTTCAAGTTAATCAAGAGGAAGGGCCCTTTCGAGTGGACCCCAGAGGCTGAAGCGGCCTTCGAAGACCTCAAGAGATACCTCACGAGCCCACCTGTCATGGTGGTGCCTTGTCCTCGTGAGCCCCTGGTGCTCTACCTGGCGGCTACCCCCACTCAGCTAGCGCAACACTCGTGGCGGTCTGAGAGGAGCACGCCGGCGCGGGCGCAAAGCAGGGCGACCCGCGAGGGGTCGCACAACCTTTGCCGCCTCAGGACGGCGCTCCTCAGGATCCCGTCGCTCCAGCAACCTGCGGGCCTCTTGAGTACCTCGCGCCCCGTGCAGAGCAAGGCATCGTCGACGCCTCATCCCTCGTCGAGCACCCAGTGTACTTCGTCAGCACAGTGTTGCGGGATGCACGCACGCTCTACCCCATGCAGCAGAAGCTCCTGCTCGCGCTCCTCGTCACCTCAAGAAAGCTGCATCATTATTTTTAGGGCCACCCCACCAAGGTCATCTTCGCGTACCCCCTGGAGAAGGTGCTCCACAGCCCCAACGCTGCTGGGAGGGTTGCAGAGTGGAACATCGAGCTGCAGGCCTTCCAGTTGGAGTTCAGCACCACAAGGGTCATCAAGGGTGCGGCCCTCGCTAATTTCATGGCGGAGTGGACGGATTCTCCTGACCGGGGGCTGGACGAGGGCCAATCCCTCACACCCGGCGACGAGGCACCTGACGGCTGGGTCATGCACTTTGATGGTGTCTTCGCGCGGTGGGGCACGGGGGCTGGAGCCTTACTCATCTCACTGACCGAGGACAACCTCTACTATGCTGTGCAGCTCTGCTTTCAGTGTGGCGAGAAGGTCTCCAATAGCATCGCGGAATACGAGGGCCTGATCGCCGGCCTCAGGGCCGTGGCCACCCTGGGGGTCAAGTGTCTCACCATCAAGGGCGACTCCCAGCCTCTCGTCAACTTCTCCAACAAGGAATACAAACCAAAGGACGATCACATGGAGGCATACCTGGAAGAGGTACGTAAAATTGAAAAGCGCTTCTTGGGCCTGGAATTGCAGCACGTCTCGCGCGGCACGAACAAGGAGGCGGACGACATCGCCAAGAGGGCATCTCGCCGTGAGCCCCAGAAGCCTGGCGTTTTCGAGAGGCTCTTCAAGCCATCGGCGGCGCCTCCCGCCGCAGGCCCAGCACTACTCCGAGAAGAGCCGCCTCCGGCCCCGTCCTCGGGCGCCCCGGCCTGTGGCCCAATCTCAGGAGCTCGCCTACTCCTGGCGCTCGAAACTCAGGAAGGCTGCTGGACCGAGGAGTTCAGGGCTTACTTGCTCCGCGGCACCTTACCAGAGAAAGAGGAGGACGCGGAACGCGTGGTTCGCCAGGCCAATGCTTATTTCTTGCAGGGCGGCGAGCTGTACCGAAAATGCCCCAACGACGTCTCGCTGCGGTGCATATCCAAGGAGCAAGGGCACGAGCTACTAGCTGACATCCATGGTGGATACTGTGGACACCACTCCTCATCGCGCACCCTGGTGGGCAAGGTGTTCCGCAGCGGATTCTACTGTCCTACAGCGCTCAACGACGCCACTGAGCTGGTGCGATCCTGCGAGGCCTGCCAGTTCCACGCCAAGCAGATTCACCAGCCTGCGCAAGGTCTCCATACCGTCCCGCTCTCATGGCCCTTCATGGTCTGGGGGCTGGATATCCTGGGCCCGTTTCCTCGGGCAGTCGACGGATACCGCTACCTCTACGTTGCCATCGACAAGTTCACCAAGTGGGCGGAGGTGGAGCCCGTGCACTCCATTCCCGTCGGCTCGGCCGTCAAGTTTATCACGAGCCTCGTGAGCCATCTCAGAGTGCCTAACCGCATCATTACTGACAATGGCTCCCAATCCACAAGCAACCTCTTTAGGACATATTGTGCTAACCTTGGAACGCATATATGTTACGCTTCGGTGGCGCACCCACAGAGCAACAGTCAAGCTGAGCATGCCAACGTGGAGGTTTTGAGGAGCCTCAAGACAAGGATCTTCAAGAAGAAGCTCGAGGCCTACGGCAAGGGTTGTCTTGGTGAGCTTCAGTCCGTGTTGTGGTCCATCCGCACCACCATGACTAAGCCCACCGGCGAGACCCCGTTCTTCCTCGTCTACGGGGCTGAGGCGGTCCTCCCACACGAGGTCAGGCTCCGCTCCCCGCGGGTCCTGGATTTCGATGAGGCACGTCAGGATGCGTCATGTGGAACGTACCTCGTGCTCGGGGAGGAAGCCCGTCGCCAAGCCTCACTCCGCGCCGTGAGGTACCAGCAGGTGCTGCGGCGATACCATTGCCGTAGCGTCCGCTCCCGGACCCTCGAGGTGGGTGACCATGTCCTGAGGCGGGTCCTCTCCCGGGAGGGCCTTCACAAGCTCTCGCCCATGTGGGAGGGCCCGTTCAGGATCGCCCGCGTCTCCAGGACAGGCGCCGTACGCCTGGAGATGTAGGATGGGGTCCCCATCCAGAATGCCTGGAACATCCAGCATCTTCGCAAGTTCTACCCGTGACACTCTCACGTAATAATGAGTGGGGTTGTACACGCCCCAGAGTCTCCCGGTGAGTCGCTCCTCGAACCCGCGGGGGCTCCCACCCATGCCCAAGTGGAAGCCCCATGCTCCGTGCTGGCTGACGACATGGTCTTTCAGCGACTATGCCCACGCCTAGTGTAGGCGCCGTACATGACTGTTTGTTTGCTTGCTTTTGTAACCCAATTTGCCACTTCTTGGAATGAAATTTGAAGTTCTCGCGTCTTTATTTGAAAAAGGGGGGAATTTTCTTTTTTTTCTTCTTGCAGTATTTCCCCTCTTTAATTCCGTTTTTGAGAGGTGTGGCAGCTGCCCGTGGCTCCCTCCATCACGTCCCGCGAGCGGGGGCTGGGCACGGTGTGTACGCCTGAGCCGGCCTAGGCTGCGCCAGCGTCAGGCCCGCTCATGTGTGCACCTCGCCAAGACCTTGTCGACCGAGTCCTCGCGCGATGCTCTCGAGCGAGCCATCGCCCCCCTGGCCTCAGGAGAGCTCCTCTCCTGGCCTTGCCAGGCATCGCGCCCGGTGTACCAGTGATGGTCGGCCCTCGCTCGGGGGCTCCAAACTCAGGATGATCGCCGGGGAAGGACGGCTAAAAAAAGGACAGTCACGGTTTGGCTTATCGTCAAGGAACCCTACGTAAATTGCGTCTCGGCGCCTTACAGGGTTCGATGCCTGGCGAAGGCATCCTCGGAGGCTCCGGACCCTCGCGAGTCCCCCAGAGGCCTCGCGGGCAGCATGCCCCTCAAGACTCCGGAGGAATGCACCCCCATGAAACAGGAACCCGCCAAGGGCCACGAACGCACCAAGCTAAGTTATCCTAATCGTGCAAGGTGAGAACTTTTTCGATTAGTAACGATATAAATGCTGGAACATGAATAGGAAATACTTATATAAAGGCACAAGCGCCGCAGTCCATTACACACCCCCGCAGGGTTTTCCATGGTTCTTAATGCAGGAGATAAAAAAATGAAGAGGCGGCCTCCCGAGGACCGCTGCTCCTGAGGCCATGCTCCACCGCCGCCCGCGCTTAGTCGGAGTCCTCCTGCTGCTTGATGGGGGCGAGGTGGCTCGACGTCCTCCTGAGCAGGGGCATGGCAGCGTGGCGGCTCGCCGCCCTCCTGGGTCCGGGCACGGCGATGGGGCGCCTTGTCGTAGTCGTCGTCGCTCGACCTTCCCCCAGAGGAGGCACTGCTGCTATTGGAGGTGCAACGGACGTCGCCAAGGGCAAGTTCACCACTAAAGGATGCCGCCGCCGCGCTGGTCGTCGTCGTCAGAGGGGTGGTCGCTGTCGTCGTCATCGCCCTTCGGGCAGCACCCCAGGCGACTGCCGTCCTCCCCGAAGACCCTGACGAAGAGCGTTGCCACCCCGTCGTACTTAAATTGGAGGGTGTGCCTCCCCTTCAGGCCGCTGGTGCGGGCAAATGACTGCCATCCGCGGGTCAGGAACACATGGCCGGCGGAGGTGACCTCAACCTCCGCCCACGAGGACCCGTTGCAGCAGCCGTCAGGCTGCAACCACAGCCCGACAGGTCCCACTGCCGGCAGCTCCTCCGCGAAGGAGCATGGAAGTAGAAGCCAGGTGCCAGGTGGGCCCTCCACCCACATGACGAACTCGCGGGCCGTGTCACTTGAGTGGGCGCGCGGGCGCGCAGGCGCGGTGGCCGGGCGGCCACGGCATGCCTTCCCCCTTGGCCGTGGCTGCTAGGACCCCCGCAGCCGCCCTGCGGGAGAGGCCCTTTCCCCAGCTGCTGGAGCTGGTGCGGGCCGTCAGAGGCGGACGCCTGCGCCCCCGTGATGACGCCGCTGGTGCAGCCGCGGACTTACGGGGACGACCGCGCCCTCTCTTGGGTGGCGGTACCTCCGGCCCCTCCTGGGGAGCCTTGCCCTTCTCTTTGGCTGAGAACCCCCTCACTGGTGCCATGGTTGCTTCGACAAGGTGGTGGATGCGGCCAAGATAGGAGAAGAGGGGACAAGCGGGAATATGGGTTAGGGGGCTCTGCCCCCCCTCGCCATCTTATAGGTGAAGGAAGGCTAACCGGCGCCCCTCCACATTCCAAGTGATGATGGCCCTGCTGCATGCACCACGCCGCTGTCAATTCAGAGCGGTTGCCGAGGCAGCATGGGGAAGTGGAGGCGTCCATGTCCCATCGTGCGCCACGCGTCAAGCCTGGCCCGCAGGCGATTTGGGGCCCGCAGGCGCTTCGCCCTTGCCCCCTTGGCTTTGCCTCGAAGCCAGCCCGAGCGCCCCTTGGGCCCTGGGGCTACTGTCGGTGTTCTGGGATCGGGGGTACCCAGATCTGCCTGCCTGTGGCCCAGCGCGTGGGCCCATCGACGGCCTTGTATGACCCAGCTACAATGACTCTAAGGCAAGACCCTCGTGAGGGCCCCCAGCCTCACGAGGAGGGCAGTATCAAGACCTCCAGAGGAGCGGCCTCCCTAGGCTGCCTCCCGAGGAGCGGAGATTTCTATGGAGGTACCCAGCCTCACGAGGCTATGATGACGTGAGCCATGACGACCAAGGCTAGGCGGGCGCCAGCGGGCGCAGAGGAGGCAGTTTCCCTTTCGGTGCTAAGGAGGCAAGGACAGACGCGGGTTTCCAAGGAATCCCCCAAAGGTTTCCATTCTGACGCAACAAGACCAAGACCATGAGCACGGCAGGACGGATGTCATCACCGGGCCCACCGCTGCGTCACGACCAGAAGCTTTGCAAGCAAAGACCAGCTTTCGTCAGGATTAGATGTACTTCTTGTCCCCTTTCAAATTGGCTGATGTGGGATCCCTTCCCGCCTAAGTTTTGAGGGAAGAGGACCAAGGCCACTATAAATATAGGCTAGCCACCGCCATAGAAGGGGACGGCCGGATGGATCCCGAATCGGAACCTGGACCACTCCAGCCACATCACTTGAGCCCTCGCAAGGCCGCTCAAACCACTGTACTAGTTCATCCTCAGTCTCCTCGTGAGGCCAATCCACCACAAAGCTGGAGTAGGGTTTTACACCGCAAGGTGGCCCGAACCTGGGTAAACTGCCGTGTTCATCTTCTTCCCTGCTCGTGTGAGCTCGACGAGGCTAGGCTCTAGGGTGGCGAGCTTGAGACTTGGGTTGGTTGAGATCTTCGCACATGCCCGAGAGTTCGAACCTTCTTGGGTCTGCGGAGCCCTGAATCCGACAGCTAGTCTCTGTCCTCATTATGAGGTTGGCCCCTGCCTTGGTTATCGGCAACGATCTTTCCAGCTTGTTTGATTACCCGATAGTTATGGTTGGCGTGTGTGGCTGGCTTGTCAGGACTGCCATGGATGGTGCATGGTTTATCCAATATCATGTCCAATGTACTTTGTCGGTGTACTAAGATTTGGGTCCTTAGTACCCCAGATTTATGCACAGGCAGTAGCAGCCTTTCCCGGCGGCAAGGCTTGCCGGAGGGCAACTAAAGACAAGATGACAAGATACAAAGAAGACATCCAAGCCGTGATCAGAAGTCCAGAAGATCAAGCTTGGAGTTTCCGGCAAGATCCTTGTCGGGAACCTCCTCGAGCCCGGCAAGCCTCTAGCTTGGCAAGCTTCTAGCCTGACAAGAATCCCACTATGTTGCCACCACTCCACCTCATAGATCAGGTTGTCACTTGTCTAGGTGTCTAGCAGGCAGGTAGTTAGGTGAATCCTGTCTGGGCACATGTCAACTCGCCACCGAAGACACAACTTCAATGACACCCATCCAGGATCATGTCAAGATGATAAGAGGTAGATGGGCGAACGGCACAGAAGGAGAGACAATTCTTGCCGGGGAGCTTCATAAACATGACACCTCACGGTGCAATTAATACGTTTGTCCTAACCCGCCAGAGTTAGGTATTTGGCACTGTAACCACTATTCACCTTATGTAATTACCATTTTGCCACTATGGTGACCCCTTTCCCTATAAAAGGAGGCCTGTGGCTACCTTTACAAAGGTCGACACTTTGCCTAATTACACATGCAGCAGCACTTCCCATGCAACCTTGCCGGCAAGCGTGCTCCTTGTACTTGTGCATACACAATCAATACAACCAAAGCAGGAGTAGGGTTATACGCTTCACAGTAGCCTGAACCTGGGTACACTTCGTGCGTTCTGCTAGTTTGCTCTTTGTGCTTGCTGATCTCCCCAGTCGAACCGCAAAGGGGCCTTTGCTGGTCCCATAGATCGTTGTACGCATGACATCTTTGGCGCGCCAGGCAGGGGGATCGCTTGCGCGAACCTGAACTAGCAATTAGCGCATCATCTTCTTCACCATGGCTCCCAAGAAGGGCGCCACAGCGGTGGGTCCTTCCACGTCCAAGTTGTCGATGCCCATGCAAACAGGCAATTGCACGAGCAGCAGCGTTGGCCACGAGCAGCGTCCGCGATGTTCTGGCGATCAGAGCTAGGCGAGCGGCGTCGTCTACAACAAGAACAACAACCAGGTCCAAGGATGAGGCCGTGCTGCCTGCAGGCGGCATGGCAAACTCCAGGGACAACAGGGCGTAGTCCAAGATGCACACGCCAGTGCCCACACCACGGCCATCCCAGGTCGCGCGCAATGAGTAGCGTCGCGCCGTCGGCGGCTCCGAGCGTCCCCATGGCAAGACCCTTGTGCGTCATTCTTGGGATGCGCAGGGCCAACATGCAGGCTAGCATGATGGTGAGGACAGGCCACAGTCGCAGGTTTGGGACGGGGCTACTTCCAGATCAGTTGGAAGCAAGAGCACCGCTCGTTCTACGCGCCTCTCCATGCCAGCTACGCCAGAAGAGGCCCAGGCACATGCTCAGCTACTTTTAGAGTTTCCTACTGCTGCAGAGAAGATGGAGGAATGGAGAGCCACCATCTAGAGTCTTGTTGGCTTCGCCAACAATGACAAGCCACAGCAAGCGGGGCCCTCATAGCAGCAGCCCAACGCTCGGTGCGCGCTGCCGGTGAGAGGACTAGAGGCGCTGCAACCATGGTGCAGTCCCCTCCATGACAACAACACCAGCGGCAGAGCCAGTGGGTTGATGCTCATGATGACATATCCATGGCATATTTTGATCCGCGAGGTCACCGTGATTAGGGTCAAGTTCTTCAAGAACAGTGTGGAGAAGATGCCTGTACTACCATCGAACGGCAGCGGGAAGCACGCCGTCAATCTGGCAGGCGTGCAGGGCCCATTGTAGATGAGCCAGTTCCAGGGTACCCTGGCAGCCTACCTTACAAGGTGGGCTTCCCGGCGTTTACTCGTGAGCTGCGGCGAGTCCAGTGGCCCAATTCTCAGAACTTCAAGCCAGAAGTGCTGGAGAAGTACGATGGCAAGACCCATCCATCCGAGTTCCTCAGTGTTTACACCATTGTAGTGCAAGATGCTGGGGGATGAGATGACAAGATCCTTGCCGACTACTTTTCGTTGGTGCTCAAGCCCAATGTCAGATCATGGTTGATGCATTTGCCAGAGAATTCCATCTCCTGTTAGGCGGATCTGTGCCACGAGTTTGTTGGAACCTTTATAGGAGGCCACAAAGCTCCTGGCCAGGAAAGTGATCTGCATGTGATTCCATAGAGGGATGACAAGTCGCTCCACAGATACATACAGAGATTCAACAGTGTACATCACAACATCCCTGACATCCATCCTGCAGCTGTGATTTTCACATTTCACACAAATGTGCGAAATCGCAAGATGCGGGAGGAGTTAGCAATGAACAAAGTAAGGGATGTCACCGAGCTCTATGCTCTGGCCGACAAGTGTGCACGTGCTGATGAGGGGAGGAGACTTCCCGGGGAGGATGCTGGCACAGAGGTCAATTCAGAGGACGATGACACGGCCACCACCCCGAAGAAGAAGGGCCGCAAGCGCAACAGGAAGAGCAAGGGAAAAGCAGTGCTAGCTATCGAGGGGAACAACAATAGCGACACCACCAAGAAGGCTAGGACTGAGAGCCTCGGCAAGGAGATTGTCGGGTGCGCCTCGTGTCAAGCCTTGGCGGCTGCCAACCAGATCGGGGGCTCCAGCAAGCAATACTACAAGATCCAGCACACCAAGAGCCAGGATCTCCAGGAATGCCGACAAGCCGAGCAGCTCGTCGAGAAGCAAAAAGCAGAATACGAGAAGAGAGACAAGGA
Source organism: Thinopyrum elongatum (assembly GCA_011799875.1). NCBI lineage: Eukaryota > Viridiplantae > Streptophyta > Magnoliopsida > Poales > Poaceae > Thinopyrum > Thinopyrum elongatum. The sequence goes on from CM022300.1 coordinate 323,692,858, forward strand.
TAAAGCTCAGCAAGGTGCAAGTGGGTCCAACAAGAAGCATGGTGGCCGAGGAGGTCGCCGCGGCAAGGCCAAGCAGTAGACGGAAAAGCCTGCTAGAAGCCATGACAACAAAGAAGAGGATGATGATGAGGACGAAGATGACGATGATGAGTCCAGTGAGCATGAGTTCCAGAAGGCCACAGAAGTGATGTGCATTGATGGAGGCGCATTTTTGCACTTCTATCACTGCTAACTCAAGCAGTGGGTGCGTGAGGATGATGTAGCAGAACCATGCCCAGAAGCCATTGAGATGGTCCAACACACCCATCATATTTGATGTCGAGGACCACCCTGATCATACAACTGCGGTCGGGTGCTTGTCGTTGTTGGTTTCACTAACAATTCGCAACCTCAAGGTGACAAAGATGGAGGTTGACGGTGGGGCTGGTTTAAACTTGATCTCACCACAAGTGATCAAGTGGCTGCAAATTTCTAAAGAAGATCTCAAGAAGGCGGGTACATTCCAAGGGATCAATCCAGGAAGGAGTTAGCGAAAGGGCAAAATCACCATGCCGGTGACGTCTGGCAGTGAGCTCAACTTCACGACAGAGAAGATTGTCTTTGATGTTGTCAACATTCCGTTGCCGTACAATGGAATCCTTGGACGCTGGCGTTGGCGAAATTCATGGCAGCATCCCATTATGCCTACAACACATTGAAGATGCCAGGGCCGATGAGCGTCATCACCATCCATTCTGACAAGAAGGATGCGCTGATCTTCGTGAATCAACTCTATTGGGAGGCAGTTGCAGCATCTGCTAGCAAGGCACTTTGATGTAGGGTGGAACCCTAATGGCCGATCTTTCACAAAATGGAGGGGATTTCCCGATGAACACAAGAGAGGAAAACACTCAAATCAACTAGATCCAATCACGCATGTGCTAAATCCACATACATAAAGAGGAGGTACAACGGTCCAAATCCAACACAAGTTGATAACATAGGTAGCTAGTTCATCCCAATCCTTGAAGGAAAGAGGTCTTGAATCCTAGAAGGATCTTCCCATGAAGGGGTCTTGAATCCACTTGGGGGATCTTCTCACATGGAGGCCTTGATCTCCATGGGAGTAGGGAGATAAGTGGATGAGCAAGGCTCTATCTCCAACATGAGCTATCACAATGCTAACCCTAATTCGGAGCTAAGATATGAGTACTTATAGTCCAAGGGGTAAGATGGGGGATACATGGGTCGTTGACCTTTCACTACACGCAGGCATGCCGGTTGTACCGGTTACCCGAATGATTGTACCGCTGGGAGCTCAAGTACCGGTTCCTGGAGGTGTTCACGGGAGTAGGGCAGTTGTACTGGTGGGAGGACCGGTTGTACCGGTCAGGCTGCAACTATGAGAAGAACCGGGGCGGTACAGGTCTTGCATTGCTCGATCACAAAACGTAGAGCGGTAGTTGGGCGGTTGTACTGGTGGACCGGTAGTTGGGAGGTTGTACCGGGATTTCTGGACTGGTCAGATTCCTCTCCATGCTCTTGGTGTCCATCTTGCACCATAACTTCTCCTTGGTACCTAAGCACACAAAGTGTCTCCGTTTGAGGTACTAGCCATGTCTCAAGTTGGTCAAAGGGGAGTTCAACAACGAGAGAGTTAACCTCATTTTCGATAGCCCTTACACGAGCCCGTGTCATCGGTCCACTTGGCACTTGGGGAGGTGAAGGTAGGTCCATGGGGATGACCTTGGGATGCTCCACATCATCCCCCCCGGGAAAGATTCGACCTCGGATCGAAATCTTCATCACCACGGAAGGGAGATAGGTCCGTGACGTTGAAGATTTCACTCACGTTGTACTTCTCGCGTGGGATGTCGATCTTGTAGGCGTTGTTGTTGTATCATGCTAGCACCTTGAAGGGTTCCTTGGCTCAAGGTAGTATCTTGGACTTGCGTTCATTGGGGAAGCGGTCCTTGCAAAGGTGTAACCACCCAAGATCTCCAATGTTGAATATCATGGGTTGTTTGTTGGTATTGCACTTGGTCGTGAGTCATTGTACTTGGCGCTCGATTCTTTGCCTTGTATCTTCATGCAGCTTCTTGAGATAGCTCACTCATGCACTCGCGTCCATGTTGATGCGCTCTTGTAGTGGTAGCGTAGAATGTCCAATGGGGACAATGGATTGAATCCGTAGACGACTTCGAAGGGGGACTTTCTAGTAGTTGAATGTCTTGCTCGATTGTAGGTGTAATCAGCAATCAGTAAGAATTCCTCCCACTCCTTGATGTTCTTCTTAATCAACATGTGGAGGAGAGTAGAGAGCATTCGTTTGGTGACCTCTATTTGGCCATCGGTTTGCGGATGATATGCTGATGAGAAGGGTAGCTTGATTTCGAGCTTGGCGCATAGGGTCTTCCAAAAGTATCTAAGGAACTTGACGTCGCGGTCCGACACAATAGTCTTGGGCAGTCCATGTGGGCACAAGATTTCCCTAAAAAAGATATTTGCAACATGTGAAGCATCATCTATCTTGTTACATGGAATAAAGTGTGTTGTCTTAGAGAAAGGGTGCACAACAACAAATACCGAATATTTTCCATTTTGAGTTCTAGGCAAACCAAGCACAAAGTCCATACTAATATCTTCCCATGGGTGATACGGAATAGGAAGTGGCATATAGAGACCATGGGATTGAGCTTTACACTTAGCTTTGCGACATGTAGAGCATCGGTTGGTGTAGCGAGAGACATCGCGAAACATCCTGGGCAAAAATTAGTTCTTGGAGAGCACAGTGAATGTCTTGTCGCATCCAAAGTGACCCATAAATCCTGACCGTGAGCCTCTTGCAAAACCAACAAACAAAAAGAAGACTCAGGTATGCAAAGTTTGTTAGCTCTCATTAGATAACCATCCTTGATGTAATAGCGCTCCCAAGTGTTATGCGTTAGACATATTGTATAAGGAATGGCAAATAAACATCATGCGCATACAAGTATTTGATGTGCTCAAAACCTATAACATTCAATTCAAGTTGAGTTACAAGCATGCATTTGCGGGAAAGAGCGTCCGCCACAACATTTTCCTTACCTTTGATATACTTGATCACATAAGGAAAATACTCAATGAACTCACTCCATTTGGCATGTTGCTTATTCTATTTTGTTTGACCTTTAAGGTATTTAAGTGTCTCATGATCCGTATGGATGAAAAATTCACGAGGACAAAGATAATGCTCCCACACATGCAAGACTCTCACTAAACCATATAACTCTTTGTCATAAATGGGGTAGTTAAGTTGCGCTCCGGAAAGTTTTTCACTGAAGTATGCGGTTGGGCGCTTCTCTTGCATTAACACACGTCCTATGACATTACAACTAGCGCCGTAATGCACCTTGAAAGTTTTATCAAAATTGGGCAATGCAAGTAATGGAGCGTGTGTAAGCAAATTCTTAAGCTCATGAAATGCCGTATCTTGGAATGGTCCCCAAACAAATCATGCATTCTTCTTACTCAAATCGTGCAATGGTGATGCAATAGTGCTAAAGTCCTTAACGAATCAACGATAGAAACCGTCTAAGCCAAGGAAGCTATGCACTTGTTGCAAGTTTGTTGGTTGTGGCCAAGTTTTAATAGCGTCAATCTTAGTCTCATCAATGTGAACACCCTTAGAAGACACAACAAATCCCAAGAAAACAAGCTTGTCAACACCAAAAGTGAATTTCTCCATGTTAGCATAAAGGCGCTCATTTTTAAGAACTTGCAAAACATCCCTAAGATGCACAAAATGATCCTCTAGAGATTCTCTAAACACAAGTATATCGTCAAAGTATAGCACAATACATATGCCAATGTATTTGTGAAGAACATAATGCATCACATGCATGAAAGTGCCGGGTGCTTCGGATAAGCCCATAGGCATGACTAACCACTCATACAAGCCAAACTTGGTTTTGAAAGTGTTTTTCCATTCATCAACCTTTTGATTGCGAATTGGTAATAGCCACTTTTAAGATCAATTTTTGAGAAAATGGTGGCTCCGCTAAGCTCGTCTAGCATATCATCGAGGCGTGGAATGGGATATCTATAGCAAAAGGTGATAGCATTTATGGGACGGCAATCGGAACACATGCGAAAACTACCATCCCTCTTAGGCACAAGAATAACCGAAATGGCACAAGGACTTAAGCTCTCACGGTTCATGCCCATTGTCAATGAGGTGTTGTACTTGCCTTTGTATTTCCTTGGTTTCTTCGGGGTTGAAGTGGTGTGGTGCCTTGTTCAGTAAAGGTGCGCCAGGGATGAGGTCGATGCGGTGTTCGATGCCGCGAAGTGGAGGTAGTCCGGGTGGTAGCTCATTGGGAAACACGTCTGCGAACTCCTGCAATAGATTAGACAACACTAGAGGTAGATGGTGAGAGGTGTTAGTTCTTGCCGCTTCATCTTTGCACACTAGGACATAGTGAAGAACACTCGATGGGTTCTCACACACATCTCTCATATCTCTTTTGGTGGCTAAAAGCACTAAGTTTTTCTTGTCGCTCATCATGGAGACACTCAATTTTGGCTTGTGGTACTCACTCTCTTTGTGGTGACTCACTCTCTCACTATTCTCTTCACGATGGGTGGATGCTTGCTTGTCGGCGATCACTTTACTTGGCGACATAGGTTGTAGCACGTACTCCTTTCCTTTCATATTGAAGCTATAGTGATTGGTTCGCCCATTGTGGATGATGCCGTGGTCGAATTGCCAAAATCGTCCAAGTAGGAGGTGGCAAACAGACATGGGAACCACATCACACTCCAATGTGTCTTCATATGCTCCAATCTTGAAGGAGACTTGAACAATGTGCTCCACTTGAATGATGCCGGAGTCGCTAAGCCATTGGACCTTGCCGGGATCGGGGCTCCATAGACCCAAAAAGGGTTAGAACTCTGGGGCTTGCGCGAAGGATCTTGCCTAGCTACGGCTCGCTGCTCACCACCTCACGGCTTGACTCCGACGAGTTCGTGCAAGCGGGAAGAAGAAGTGGACACGGTGGTTTACCCAGGTTCGGGCCACCTTGCGGTGTAAAACCCTACTCCTACTTTGTAGTGGATTGCCTCGCGAGGAGGATGAGGATGAACTAGTACAAGTGCGACGTGCCTCAGGCGACTCAGTGGCCGAAGTATTGGATCCTCCTCTACGGTGGAGACTAACCTATATTTATAGTGGCCTTAGTCCTCTTCCCTCATAGCTTAGGCGGGAAGGGATACCACAATGGCCAATATGAAGGTGGATAGGAGTACACCCTATCCTGATTAAAGGTGGCCTTCGTCTGCAAAGCCTCTGACCATGACGCTATGGTGGGCTCGGCGATGACGTCCGTCTTGCTGAGCCAGCAGCCTTGGTCTTGTTGCACCGGAATGGAAACCATTGGGGGATTCCTTGGGAACCCGTGTAAATCCTTGCCTCCTTAGCACCAAAGAGGAAACTGTCCTCTCCTGCGCCCGCTAGCGCCCTCCTGGCCTCGGTCGTCATGGCTCACGTCATCGCGTGCCTCGTGAGGTGGGGCGGTTGCCTAGAGATATCCGCTCCTCAGGAGGCCTTGATGTCGGTCGCCTCGCGCGTCAAGGGCCCTCGCGAGGGTCTTGCTCATGAAGTCCTGCTGCTGGGCCGTACCGGGCCATTGACAGTGCCACGCGCTAGGCCACAGGCAGACGGGTCTGGGTACCCCCGGTCCCAGAATGCCGACAGTAGCCCCCGGGCCCAAGGCGCGCTTGGCCTGGCTTCGAGGCGAAGGTGGAGAGGGCAGGTCGAAGTGACGCGGGCTCTATCCGCTTGCGGGCCAGGCCTGACGCATGGCGCACGATGGGACGCAGACGGCCCCACTTCCCCATGTTGCCTCAGCAACCGCCCAGGCTGACAAAAGTCTAGCGCACGCTGCAGGGCCATCATTACTCGAAGGTGGAAGGATGCCGGTTGGTCTTCTGTGATAACCTATAAGAGGGTGGAGGGGCAGAGCCTCCAGCCCACCTTTGTCTTCTCGGCCATATGCCTCCAACCTTTGCCACAACAGCCATGGCGCCAGTGAGGAGGTTCACCACCGCGGAGAAGGGCAAAGCGCCACGAGAAGAGCCAAAGCTGCCGCCGCCCAAGAGACGGCGTGGTCGCCCCTGCAAATCCGCCGCAACGCCTGTGGCGGCTCCTCAGGGGCGCGGGCTTGCTCCATTGGGGCTCCGAACCGGCTCTGGCAGCCGCGGGAAGAACCCCTCCCGCAGAAGCGGCCGCGGGAGTCGTGGTGGCCGTGGCCGAGGGGGGAGGCATGCGTTGGCCGCCCGGACACCTCGCCCGTGGGCCCACTCAGACGACATGTACCGCGAGTTTGTAGTGTGGATGGAGAGACCACCCTGCACCTCGATCCAGCTTCCGCACTCCTTTGCGAAGGAGCTGCTGGCGGGAGGACCTGTCGGGATGTGGCTGCAGCCTGACGGCTGCTACAACAGGTCCTCGTGGACAGAGGTCGAGGTCACCCCCTCCTGCTATGTGTACGTGACAAGAGGGTGGCAGTCGTTCGCCCATGACCGCGGCCTGAAGGGGAGCTCGAGCGACGACGACTACGACGAGCCACCGCGCCGCCGCGTCAAGGTGGAGGATGACTCCGACTGAGGGTCGGCAACGCCGGAGTCAGTGCCTCAGGATCTGCGGCCTCCTGGAGGCCGTTTCTTTTGTTCTTTTATTTCCTGCATCGAAACCATGAAGGGCCCCGCGGGGGCGTGTAAGGAACTGTGCCGCTTGCGCCCTTATCTTAATGCCCTTATTCACGTTTAAGTCATGTTGGCGTTTCTCGTTTGGGCTCGAGCCCTGCTTTTTTTCGCGATAGCTTAGTGCTCTGCGTCGCTGGGACCCAGTCCCCAGGCAAGCTTCTGCCGTCGTTGTTATGCCAAGTCGCGATGCCGTGTGCAAGGCCAGGAGGTGAGCGACCCGAGGTCCGGTAAGAGATCCTGAGGTGCGATGCTCAAGAGGTCCCCCTTGACGCGCAAGCAGCTTTCGAGAGAGAAAAGGGTTTTTTACCCAGACAAGATTGCGAAAATGGAGACAAAGCGTTGATAGTAAAGCTCAGGCCAGGCGCGAATGAGACGACTTAGCTTTAGATGCTCGTGGCCCATGAGGGATTCCTGCATCGTGATGGTGCGCCTCCGTGGATTTTTGACTCTGCACGCTTTCTATTCTGCAACGAATCAACACAAGTCCCACTCGGGGTGCGTGAAACGACTAGTGTCCTTTAAATTTCAAGCAATGCCTGCGTTGCCGGACTGCGCTCCTCTTCCCGTACTCCCTCGCGAGGTTTACCCCCCATTTCCTTCCTCGCCATGGTGCTCTACGTCCTCAGAACCCATCCCTCGGGCGGAGCTCAGCTGCCGCTGGTATGTCAAGTCGCGATGCCTGGAACAAGGCCAGGGGTGAGGGCTCGAGAGCCAGTAGGGGCTCCTGAGGCGCGATGCTCAAGAGCCCCACTTTTAACGTGCAAGCGGCTTGCGCGAAAAAGGAGTAGTTCACCTCGCGGGGGTTACCAGGAAAAGGGCTTGGGCCGGCGGCACGTGGCGTATGAAGTGATTTTACTTAGCCTTTTGCGGATCAAACCGCTGCCTGATCGAGGCGGTGTCCTGAGATGTCAGGGTGTCGTTGAGGGGCCACTCGATCGCCTGTCTCCTGAAGTTCCTGCGTATTAACCAATCACAAAATACAATGGGTGGTGCGCGCTTGCTGAACTGCTCATGATTGTTCCGTGAGAAGACATGGCACTAAGGACCTGGTGAGGTGATGTGCACAGGGCCGGCCCGCGAGCCAGAGCTCGGTCGCTTAGATTTTTCGGCGCTGCAGGGACGAACCCTAGCACAGGCACCGTGTCGGTAGCCCCCTCTCATGGGATGTTCAGGAGGAGAGCTGGCAATGCGTGCAGCCCGCGGGGTGGTGACTCCAGAGGTGATGTGATATCGAGTGCGGGGTTAACAGCCACAGTAACTCATGAAAGCATAACTGGTTCAAGGTACATAAACGGAACGATGCAACCGGAGGGGCGGACCCTTACAGCTCGAGGACAATGCGGCCCGTGGGGCGCCCTTAATTGAACAAACCAAAAAGTCACCTGGCAATGATGCTGCAGAAGCCTCAAAGTAGTCGATGAAGCGCGTCGCGGGGACCCGTTCCTCACGGGCCGGATGGCTCAAGAGGCTCGAGAGGCTCGCGAGGCACAGGGGGCTCGCGACGGTCCGGGGCCTCCTGAGACGTCACCGCCGAGCATCGGGCCTCGTGTGACGTCATTGCGCATTGCGCAAGGCGCTGATACGAGGTGCCAACGTTCAACAGGCCGAACGGCATGCGGATGTAGTTGCAGGATAAGCCCCCACTCCGGCTGACGCGGGACGACCAGAAGAGGTCCTGAGAAACGGACATGTTGAGGCCTGGGAAGTTGACGCAAACGTGCAGCCCGTCGCCCACGTCAGGGGCGGCGGCTGCACTGGTGGGGAGCGTGGGGCAGCGCTCGCCGCACATGGCTGGCGCTTCCTGAAGTTCCTCGATAGCCTTGGTGATGAACTCTCGTGCTCCTGGCGCCTCGCGCCTCGTTCCTTGCTTGCGAGGGTGCGCGTCTAGGCACGCCTCCAAGCGGTGCACGAGCACCTCCCTCGTCGCATTTGTCAGGTCAGAGGCTCCCCAGATGGAAGCCCCCGAGCCCGTACTGAGGGAGGCGCCGAGCACGCCTTCCTATGCAGAAGGAAGGGGCGCCCAGCAGCAGGTGCGGAGCCTGAGGCGTCGCCGACGGATGACTTGGCCTCCGGACGGCTCTTGGGGAGAAGCTGCTTTTTCCTTGCGGGGGTAGCCTCGGGAGGTAGGATGCCGCCCTCATCATTAGAGTTCTCGGCCGGCGCAATGTGATAGGTGTGCTCAAGGGAGCAGACTGTGTCTTTCTCATCACAGGCGACAGTGATGATGCCACTGCACCCTGGCATCTTGAGGACGTTGTAGCCATGATGAGTAGCCGCCATGAACTTGGTGAGCGTCGGGTATCCTAGGACGGCGTCGTACGGGAGGCCGATGTGGGCCATGTCAAAGTCAATGAGCTCAGTGTGGTAGTTGTCGCGCTTGCCGAAGGTGACGGGAAGGCACACCTGCCCCAAGGGGTGGTGGAGCCGTCGATCACACTGGAGAATGTCTTGGAGGGCATGAGTTGGTCGTATGGTACTTGAAGCGTCTCGAATGTCTCCACAGAGAGGACGTTGAGGCCAGCGCCACCATCGATGAGGGTCTTGGTGACGGAAACGGTGCTGATGGTGGCCGTGCACAACATGGGGGGCGCGCCAGCAGTAGCCGAACACCTGAGGTGGTCCTTGGAGTCGAAGGTGATGGCGTACTGTGACCACTTGAGGTGACGCGCAGCTTCAATCCTTGGGAGGGCAGCATTCACCTCACGAGAGACCTGCTTGAAGATGCGGTTCTAGTCAGGCACCTGAGCTTCGCCAAGGATGCAGGCAATCGTGCGAGGCTCCTAGTAGCCCCGACCCCATCGTCCTGATGGTTGTCGTTGTTCCTCCTAGGCGGCGGTGGCAGAGGCGGAAGGCCAGCGTTGCCCTGAGGACGGGCCTCATGAGGCTGATCACGCCAGGCGCCATCGTGAGGCTGGTCACGCTAGCCACCCTCGCGAGGCTGATCACGCCAGCCCTGACGGGGGTTGCGGTCATCCCAGCGGCCTCCCGCCGTGACCTCCTCCATGGCCGAGGCCACGATTGCTACACTCGGTGCGGCGGCCCAGGCGCTCGTCCCGGAGTGCCCTGAGCTCCTAATAGTCGTCGGTGTTGTGGGTGTGCACATTATGGAAGATGCAAAATGGGCGAGCATCCTTGGGGGGCTCGTCGCGATCATGACCGCGCTTCATCTGAGGCTTTACTTCCAGCATGGTGGGGCCCTTGCGCTTTGCTTCCTTGGCCTTGGCCTTCTTGTCTTCAGGATCGACGTCTGGGTGCTTGAGGAGAGAGAGGCGGTCTTCTTTCGCCCTGGCGCACTTCTCCACCAAGTTGAACATTTCCAGCACCGTGCATAGGTCATCGTGGATGGCGAGCTCCTCGCTCATCTTGACGTCCATCATGCCTTCGGTGAACGCTGAGATGATGGCTTCGTCCGAGGCCTTCGGGATCTTGAGACGAACCTGGGTGAAGCGCAGAATGTACTTGCGGAGAGTATCACCTGGCTGCTGCTTCACACGCCGCAGGTCGTTGACGGTAAGGGCGCAGTCACGGGTTCCTTGGAAGTTGGTGATGAACCGCTCGTGGAGCCCATCCCACAAGGAGATCAACCCCTCCGGGAGGTGCATGAGCCAGGAGCGCGCGCCGTCTTTGAGAGCCATGGGGAACCAGTTCACCATGACCTTGTCGTCATCGTTGGCCGCCTCGATGCTCAGCAAGTAGAGCTGGAGGAACTCTGCAGGGTCGGGGACGCCATCGTAGCGCGGGGGCAGATCTGGCTTGAACTTGACCGGCCAGACTACACAGCTCAACTCACAAGTGAAGGCGCAGCATCCCACCACGTTCATGGGCGTGGCTCGCGCGAGGGGGCACGGTCCTAACGCCCATGCGTGGCGGCCTCCAAAGCGGCTCGGCCTTGATGCTGACGCGGCGGTGCAGGGAGCGCACACGCGTCATACTGTGGCTGCTGCACCACCTGGCAGCTGGCCACGTCCCGGGCCGGCACCGGCGCTCCACGCAGTGCGTCGCGCGGACGCGCGTCGCTCCTTGGCTCAGCGTCAGCGCTGCACAGAGGGGGAGGCAGAGGCGCTCCATGGGCCACGTCGCCCGCACAAGACGGCGGGGGACGAAACAAGTGGGATGGCGCCGGGGCCTCGCCAGCGGTGTTAACGAGCTCGGTGATGCTGCCGAGCCAAGCGTCATAGCCCTTGTTGGCGGGATGGTAGCGCTGCAGCTCGCGCGCCATGAGTAGTGCAGCATGCGCGTTCGCTGGCCCACGACAAGAGTGGGAGGACGATGCAGTGGCCGGAGTGAGGGAAGGTGTGTCGGTGCGGCCATCACGCTGCACAGAAGGCGGCAGCGAAGAGTCCTGCTACTCATGAGCAGTAGGATCGGTGGCGGTGTTGACCACGGGAGAAGCAGAGCTACGTGGGGTGTCGCGGACCACCGGCGCCGTCTGAGCGATGCGGGCAGCCCAGCGCTCGGCGTGAACTCGGCGGGCATCAACCTTGAGAGCGGCGAATCAAGGACGGGATGAAGCGGAAAGAAGAACTTCGACACGCCCCTACATAGCGCGCCAAATGTCGGGATCGGGGCTCCGCAGACCCAAACAAGGTTCGAACTCTGGGGCGTGTGTGAAAGATCTTGCCTAGCAAAGGCTCGCTGCTCACCACCTCAAGGCTTGACTCTGACGAGTTTGCGCAAGCGGGAAGAAGTGGACACGGTAGTTTACCTAGGTTTGGGCCACCTTGCGGTGTAAAATACTACTCCTGCTTTGTGGTGGATTGCCTCGCGAGGAGGATGAGAATGAACTAGTACAAGTGCGAGCTGCCTCGGGCGAGCTCAGTGGCCGAAGGATTGGATCCTCCTCTATGGTGGAGACTAACCTATATTTATAGTGGCCTTGGTCCTCTTCCCTCATAGCTTAGGCAGGAAGGGATACCACAATGGCCAATTTGAAGGGGGACATGAGTACACCCTATCCTGACTAAAGGTGGTCGTCGTCTGCAAAGCCTCTGGTCGTGACGCTATGGTGGGCTCGTCAATGACCTCCGTCCTGCCAGGCTAGCGGCCTTGGTCTTGTTGCACCGGTATGGAAACCTTTGGGGGATTCCTTGGGAACCCGCGTACGCCCTTGCCTCCTTAGCACCATAGAGGAAATTGTCCTCTCATGCGCCCGCTAGCGCCCTCCTGGCCTTGGTCGTCATGTCTCGCGTCACCGTGTGGCTCACGAGGTGGGGCGCTTGCCTAGAGATATCCGCTCCTCGGGAGGCCGCTCCTCGGGAGACCTTGATGTCGTTCGCCTCGTGAGGCGGCGGCCCTCGCGAGGGTCTTGTTCGTGAAGTCCTGCTGTCAGGCCGTACCGGGCCGTGGACGGTGCCATGTGCTGGGCCGCAGGCAGACGGGTCTGGGTACCCCCAGTCCCAGAACACCAACAGACCTTGTAGGGACAAGGATACTTCAACTTGACCAATTGTAGCTTGGAACATAGCTCTTCGCTTGCCAAATTGTGGCAACTTCCTCCATTGATGATGACCTTCCCGGAATGTCCATCGATGCCCGCTTCGGTATGGAAGATGAGGCAACATTGGTCTTCATCTTGTTGGTGTTGAAGTGTCAAGACCTTGGAGACAACAAGAGCGGGGCTCGAGTCATTGTCACAATAGACTTGATCGTCTTCATCTTTATTCACTCGCCGGTGCATGGCCACGTGCTCAAGTGCTTCCATTTCTTCCTCACTTATGGAGTCATAGGTGTCGTCGTCATTGGCGATCATGGTGCACTGAGTGGGTACTCAAATGTCTTGTGGCCTCGGCCTTGACATGTGAAGCATTTCATGGAACTTGTCTTGACGGTCTCCACCGTTGGAGTAGGTGACGATGAGGCTCCCGGCTTGAAGTTGTTTGTGGTAGGAGGATGACTTGAAGATGTCGAAGTTTTCTTGTAACTTGACTTGTCGCCGTTGCTTGGTGTAGGTTTTGTTGAGGTATAAGGCGTCGTAGTCCTTGAAGCTTGATTGTATGAACCATAGGTCGTGGAAGAGTACTTGGCGTACTTGTAATCATCTTGCACTTGTCGCTCCGCCTTGGTAGCTTGTGTCGGATTCAAGGCTCCGCAGACCCAAGAAAGGTTCGAACTCTGGGTGTGTGCGACGGACTCAACCTATCCGGCCAACCAGCTCATCGCCCTACAGCCTAGCTCGATGCACACGAACAAGGAAGACACGGAAGTTTACACAGGTCCGGGCCACCTTGCGGTGTAAGACCCTACTCCTGCTTTGTGGTCGATTGGCATCACGAGGAGGTTTGTGGATGAACTAGTACAGAGGATGAGCTACCTCGCGAGGGCTCTGAGGGTGAGGGTGGAATGGATCTGATCCGGTCTACGGTGGTGGCTAGCCTATACTTATAGTGGCCTCGGTCCTCTTCCCCCAAATCGTAGGCAGGAAGGGATCCCACAGTGGCCAATTTGAAAGGGGACAAGTAGTACATCTTATCCTGATGAAAGGTGGTCTTCGCCTGCAAAGCCTCTGATTGTGACACAGTAGTGGGCTCGACAATGACATCCGTCCTGCCGTCCTGGCGGTCTTGGTCTTGCAGCACCGGAATAGAAACATTTGCCGGGCTCCTTGGGAACCCATGCCTGCGCTTGCCTCCTTAGCACCAAAGAAGAAACTGCCTCCTCTGCGCCCGCTGGCGCCCGCCTGGCCTTTGTCGTCATGGCTTGCATCATCGCAACCTCCTGAGGTTGGGTACCTGCATAGAAATCTCCACTCCTTAGGAGGCAGCCTGGGGAGGCCGCTCCCACGGGAGGTCTTGTTGCCGTCCGCCTCGCGAGGCTTGGCCCTTCGCGAGGGTCTTGTCTTGGTGGCCTTGGATCTGGGCTGTACCAGGCCATCGACGGAGCCACGCCATGGGCCGCAGGCAGGCAAGTACGGGTACCCTGGTTCCTAGAACACCGACAGTAGCCCTCGGGCCCAAGGCGCGCTCGGACTTGGCTTCGAGGCGAAGCCAAAGGGCAAGGGCGAAGCGCCGCGGGCCCCAATCGCCTGCGGGCTAGGCTGACGCGTGGCGCTTGATGGGACGTGGGCGTCTCCGCTTCCCCGCGTCACCTCGGCAACTGCCGGACTTGACAACCGCCTGGCGCATGCAACGGGGCCATCATGGCTTGGGACGAGAGAGGCCGCCGGTTAGCCTTCCTCCGACTATAAATGGGGGGAAGGGGGCGGAGCCCCCAGCCCATCTTCATCTTCTTGCTGCTTGCTCCTTCTTCTTCTTCGCTGCTTCGTCATCTCGCCAGAGCATCCATGGAGCCAGTCAGGAGGTTCTCGGCCGCCGAGAAGGGAAAGGCCCCCAAGTAGGGACCGGGTGCGTGACCGCCCAAGAGGGGCCGCGGCCGTCTCAGCAAGCATGTCACGACGCCGGCGGTGGCTCCCCGGGGGCGCGGGCGCACCCCTTGAAGGTCGGTGCTGCTTCTGGTGGTCTTGGAAGGGTTCCCTCCTGCGCCGGAAGCTGTCGCGGCTGATGTGGGCGTAGCCAAGGAGGCAGGCATGTGGCAGCCATTCGGCCATTGCGCCCGTGATCCCATTCGGCCGATGCGCCCTCGGAGTTCATGGTGTGGGCGGAGAGGCTTGCAGGCATCTGGTTCCAGCTCCCGCACTTCTTCGCGGGTGCGCTGCCGGCCGGGGGACCTGGCGGCCTCTGGCTGCAGGCTGATGGTTGCTGCAGCAAGGCTTCATGGGTGGAGGTCAAGGTCACCCCCACCGGCAATGTGTGCCTGAACCATGGGTGGCAGCCGTTCGCCCACGTGCGCGGCCTGCAGGGGAGGTGTACCCTCAACTTCAGGCACGACGGTGCTGCGACCCTCTACATCAGGATCTTCGGGGAGGATGGCAGGTGCCTGGAGTGCTGCCCGGAGAGCGACAGTGATGACAACGACATCCACCCCTCCGACGATGATGGCCGGAGGGGCAATAGCATCTCCGGCGGTGAACTTGCCCTTGGCGGCGGTCGCGACGCTTCCAGCAGCGGTGGCTCCTCCTCTGGGGAGAGAACGAGCCACGGCGCCTACAACGAGCCGCCACGCAGCCGAGCTCGGATCGGGGAGGGCGACGAGCAGCCTCGCCATCGCACCCCGGTGAAGCAGGAGGAGGACTCCGACTAGGCACGGGCGTCGCTGGAGCTGGGTCTCAGGAGCCGCGGTGGTCGCGAGGCCGCTTTTGCTTCTTCTTTTTTTCTGCATCATGAAGTAGAAGGCCCAGCCGGGGCATGTAATGAACCATGGTGCTTGCACTATTTTATTAATGTTTTATATCGCATCCTTGCATTCGTGTCGCTACTAATTGATGGGTTCTTGCTGATCACGATTAGGATAACTTAGCTTAGTGTGCTTGTGGTAGACTCCTGTGCCACGAGGGCGTGTTCCTTCGGAGCTTGGGTCCTCTGCGTGCCTCTCGTTCCAGAGATATCTTTCCGGGGGTTCCCTTCTCATGGACCCGAAGATTCTTCGGCCTCAGGAGTCGCTCAGTGGCCGCGGGGTTTCCAGTGGGTCATGAGGATATGGGGCCTCCGGAGCTGCCCCTCAGGGCGCCACACCCCGCGCGAGCCCCCGAGCAAGGACTAACCGTCGCTGGTACGTCAGGTCATGATGCCCGGCGAGGCCAGGAGGTGTGGACTCAGGAGGGCGTACATGCCCGTCGGCTCGTTTAAGGGCATCGCGTGAGGATTAGGACTCCAAAGATTAGGACACGAACGCTTTGGCGAGGTGTGCTCATGGGCGAGCCCAGGCGTACACACTGTACCCAGCACTCGCTTGTGAGACACGCGGGAAAGAGCGACGGGCAACTGCCACTCTCCCTAAGGCGAGACTTGAGAGATTAAAATGCTGCAAGGAGAAAAATTCCCACCCTTTCAAATAAAGACGTGAGAGTTTCGAATTTCATTCCAAGAAGTGGCAAATCAGCTACAGAAAGCAAGCAAAAGAATAGCCGCGTCCGGCACCTACACTAGTCTTCTGGTCTTCCCGCCAGCATGGAGCATGGGGCTTCCACTAGGATGTGGGTGGGAGCCGTGTGAGGCTCAGGGGCAGCACTCAGGAGACTCCGGGGCGTGTACAGCCCCACTCATTATTACGTGAGAGTGTCACGAGCGGAGACTTGAGAGGCGCATGGCGCTCATTGATCACGGATAGAACTTCCGGAGGTGCTGGATGTTCCAGGCATTCTGGATGGGGACCCCGTCCTGCGTCTCCAGGTGCCCGGCACCAGGCCTGGAGACACGGGCAATCCTGAACGGGCCGTCCCACATGGGCGAGAGCTTGTGAAGCCCCTCCCTGGAGAGCACCAGCCTCAGGACGACGGCACCCACCTCGAGGGTCCTGGAGCGGATGTTGCGGCAGTGATACCACTGCAGTGCCTGCTGGTACCTCGCGGCACGGAGCGAGGCTTGGCGGCAGCCCTCCACCCCAAGCACGAGGTCCATCCCCCGCGAGGCGTCCTGGCATGCCTCGTCAAATGCCAAGACCCGCGGGGAGCGATGTTTGACCTTGTGAGGGAGGACCGCCACAGCCCTATAGACGAGGAAGAACGGGGTCTCGCCGGTGGGCTTAGTCGTGGTGGTGCGGATGGACCACAACACGGACTGAAGCTCATCGAGCCAACCCTTTCCGTAGGCCTCGAGTTTCTTCTTGAAGCTTCTCGTCTTGAGGCCCCTCAGGACCTCCGCGTTGGCGCGTTCGGCTTGGCCGTTACTCCGTGGGTGCGCCACTGAAGTGCAGCATATCTGCGTTCCAAGGTTAGCACAATATGTTTTGAAGAGATTGCTCGTGAACTGAGAGCCGTTGTCAGTGATGATACGATTGGGGACCCCGAAGCGGCTCACGAGGCCCTTGATGAACTTGACAGCCGAGCCAGCTAGGATGGTGCGCACGGGCTCCACCTCCGCCCACTTGGTGAATTTGTCGATGGCGATGTAGAGGTAGCGGTAGCCCCCGGCTGCTCGGGGAAACGGGCCCAGGATATCCAGCCCCCAGACCACGAATAGCCATGAGAGCGGGATGGCCTGCAGGCCCTGAGCGGGCTGGTGGATCTGTTTGGCGTGGAATTGACAGGCCTCGCAGGATCGCACCAGCTCGGTGGCGTCGTTGAGCGCCGTGGGCCAGCAGAATCCGCCGCGGAACGCCTTGCCCATGAGGGTGCGCGACGAAGAATGATGCCCACAATCCTCGCCATGGATGTCAGCCAGCAACTCGCACCCTTGCTCCTTGGAGATGCATCACAGCGAGATGTTATTTGGGCGCCTTCGGTAGAGCTCGCCGTCCTGCAAGCAGTAAGCGGTGGCCTGACGGGCCACGCGTTCTACATCTTCCTCCTTCTCCGATAGTGTACCTTGGAGCAGGTACGCCTTGAGCTCTTCAGTCCAGTACCCCTCCTGAGGTTCGAGCGCCAGGAGCAGGCGGGCTCCAGAGGTCGGACCGCAGGCCGGGGCGCCCCTGGAAGGGGCCAGGGGCAGCTCCTCCCGAAACAGCGCAGGGCATGCGGCGGGGGGAGCCGCCGATGGCTTGAAGAGCTGCTCCTCGAAGACACCAGGCTTCTGGGGCTGGCGTCGGGACGCCCTCTTAGCGATGTCGTCCACCTCCTAGTTCGTGCCGTGCGGCACGTGCTGCAATTCCAAGCCCAAGAATAGTTTTTCAATTTTGCATACCTCTTCTAAGTATGCCTCCATGTGCTCGTCCTTAGGTTTGTATGCCTTGTTGGAGAAGTTGACGAGGAGCTGAGAATCACCCTTGATGGTGAGGCACTTGACCCCCAGGGCCGCCGCGGCCCTGAGGCCAGCGATCAGGCCCTCGTACTCCATGATGTTGTTGGAGACCTTATCGCCATGCTGGAAGTAGAGATTCACGGCGTAGTAGAGCTTGTCCTGGGTAGGCGAGATGAGTACGGCTCCGGCCCCCGCGCCCTGGCGTGCAAACGCGCCGTCGAAGTACATGACCTAGCCGTCGGGCGCCTCGTCTCCGGGCGCGAGGGAGCGGTCTTCACCCATCCCTCGGTCAGGAGCATCAGTCCATTCCGCCACAAAGTCAGCGAGGGCCGCGCCCTTGATGACCCTGGTGGTGCTAAACTCCAGCTGGAACGCTTGCAGCTCGACGTTCCACTCAGCAACCCTCCCCGCGGCATTGGGGCTCCAGAGCACCTTCTCCAGGGGGTACGCGGAGACGACCTTGATGGGTTGGCCTTCGAAGTAGTGGCGCAGCTTCCTGGAGGCAACGAGGAGCACGAGCAGGAGCTTCTGTGGCATGGGGTAGCACGAGCATGCGTCACGCAACACCGTGCTGACGAAGTACATGGGATGCTCGACATCGGAAGAGGTGTCGGTGATGTCCAACCCTGCTTGAGGCGAGAGGGCCTCGGGAGCCCTGCCATCCAACGAGGTAGTCGAGGCCTCAGGAGCGCCATCCTGAGGTGGCAACGGAGCGGCCGCGCATGGGGTGCTGCGCCACACACTCACCCTTGCGCACTCTTCCCGGACCGCCACGAGCGCTGCGCTAGCAGAGTGGGGTGTGGCGGCCAGGTAAAGTACCAAGGGCTCAAGAGGACGAGGCGCCACCATCACTGGCGGGCTGGTGAGATACATCTTGAGGTCTTGGAAGGCCGCCTCGGCCTTCGGAGTCCATTCAAAGGGGCCCTTCTTTTTCATTAGATTGAAGAACGGGAGGGCGCGCTCGCTGAGCTTGGAGATGAAACGCCCCAATGAAGTTACACAGCCTGCGAGCTTCTGCATCTCCTTGAGGGTCTGCGGCGGGCTCATCCTTTTTATTGCCTTGATCTTCTTCGGGTTAGCTTCAATCCCTCTATGTGACACCAGGAAACCCAGCAGCTTGCCGGATGGGACACCGAACACGCATTTCTCTGGGTTGAGCCGCAGGTTTACCTTGCGCAGGTTGGTGAATGTTTCTTCCAGATCTTCAACAAGGGTCCTTGCTTCCTGCGACTTGACCACTATGTCATCAATGTACGCCTCGGCGTTCCTCCCGAGCTACAGGCCTAGGGCAATGTGCATCAATCGCTGGAAGGTTGCGCCAGCATTTCGCAATCCAAAAGGCATGCAGGTGTAGCAGTGCACCCCACATGGAGAGAGGAAGGCCGTCTTCTCGACGTCCTCCACCGCCATCTTGATCTGATGCTATCCTGAGAAGGCGTCCAAGAAGAACAGCAGGTCGCACTCGGTAGTCGAATCAACGATCTAGTCGATGCGTGGAAGAGGGAAAGGGTCCTGAGGGCAAGCTTTGTTGAGGCTCGTGAAGTCGACGCACATGCGCTCCCTTCCGCTCTTCTTGGGGACAATGACCGGGTTGGCAAGCCAATCCGGGTGCCGCACCTCCCGGATGACGCCGGCATCTTGCAGCTTGCGGACCTCCTGGACGATGAACGATTGTTTCTCCGGGGCTTGCCGCCGCGCCTTCTGCTTCACCGGGCGCGCACCGGGGCACACCATCAGATGATGTTCGATCACTTCTCGCGGGACGCCGACCAAGTCCGTCGCCTCCCATGCAAACACATCCTTGTTCGCACGGAGGAAACCGACTAGCGCCTCTTCCTGATTTGGGGGGGGGAGGCCAGCGCCTATGGTGAAGGTGTGGCCTGAGCCCCCGTCGTCGACTGGCACCTGCTTTGTCTCGGCCCGATCTTGAGAGAACAATTGCTTCTTTTTGCGGGCACAGCTTCTGGGATCTCGGGGTGTCCTCAACGCTTGGTTGTGCGGCTGCCGCGGCCTTGAAAGCGAGTTTGAGGGCCAGGAGTGCACCCTTGGTGTCCCCCGCCACGATGATGATGCCACTACTCCCTGGCATCTTGACAACGTTATAGCCGGGGTGCATCGCTGCCATGAACTTGGCAAGGGCTGGGTACCCAAGGATGGCGTTGTAAGGGAGGCCGATGCGGGCGATGTCAAAGTCGATGAGCTCGGTGCGGTAGTTGTAGCGTGTGCTGAAGGTGACGGAGAGGCGGATCTGCCCTAGGGGAGCGGTGGAGCTGCCGACCACCCCTGAGAAGGGCCTGATGGGGGTGAGCTGGTCGTAAGGCACTTGAAGCAGATCGAAGGCTTCCACGGAGAGGATGTTGAGGCCGGCGCCGCCATCGATGAGGGTCCTGGTGACCGTGACATTGTCGATGGTAGGTGTGCACAACATTGGTAGGGCGCCGACGCCTGCCGTGGTCTTGGGGTAATCCCTGGAGTCGAAGGTGATGGCGGTCTCAGGCACAACGCAGCTCGGAGGAGCCTCGTGCCGCAGCCAAGCAGCCCAGACCCGACGAAGAAGCTGCTTGACGTGGCGGCCCGAGGTCGGTGCTTGTGACTCGCTGAGGATGGCCGCAACCGCGTGGGGCGCCGGGGCCGCGAAACGTGTGATGAGCAGGCCACACAACTTCTCCCAGGAAGCCACCGAAGACTCCGGCAGGCCGAGCAACCAGGAGCGCGGCACGCCCGTGAGGGCCATAGGGAGCCAGTTCGCCATGACCTTGTCGTCACCACCCGCCGCCCAGATGGCATGCGCGTATGCCTGGAGGAACTCCGCGGGGTCCACCCAGGTGTCGTACCGCGGGGGCAACGCCGGCCTAAATTTCGGCGGCCACCGCACCTGCCGCAGGGCGGGGGAAAAGGCTCGGATGCCCACGACTCCTCCGAATGCGCCCAACGGCCCGGGGGGTGGGGCAGCGCCGGCCATGGGAACCACGTAGCGCGGGCGGAGCACGGCTTGGTGAAGAGGCAGAGCTTCGACACGCCCCTACCTGGCGCACCAAATGTCGGATTCAGGGCTCCGTAGACCCAAGAAAGGTTCGAACTCTGGGGCGTTTGCGAAGGACTCAACCTATCCGGCCAACCAGCTCGTCGCCCTACGACCTAGCTTGATGCACAGGAACAAGGAAGAAGATGAACACGGAAGTTTACCCAGGTTCGGGCCACCTTGCGGTGTAAGATCCTACTCCTGCTTTGTAGTCGATTGGCCTCACGAGGAGGTTTGTGGATGAACTAGTACAGAGGATGAGCTACCTCGCGAGGGCTCTGAGGGTGAGGGTGGAATGGATTTGATCCGGTCTACGGTGGTGGCTAGCCTATACTTATAGTGGCCTCGGTCCTCTTCCCCCAAATCGTAGGCGGGAAGGGATCCCACAGTGGCCAATTTGAAAGGGGACAAGTAGTACATCTTATCCTGACAAAAGGTGGTCTTCGCCTACAAAGTCTCTGGTTGTGACGCAACAGTGGGATCGCCGATGACATCCGTCCTGCCATCCTGGCGGTCTTGGTCTTGTACCACCGGAATAGAAACATTTGCCGGGCTCCTTGGGAACCCACGCCTGTGCTTGCCTCCTTAGCACCAAAGAGGAAACTTCCTCCTCTGCGCCCGCTGGCGCTCGCCTGGCCTTGGTCATCATCACTTGCATCATCGCAACCTCCTGAGGTTGGGTACCTGCATAGAAATCTCCGCTCCTTAGGAGGTAGCCTGGGAAGGCCGCTCCCTCGGGAGGTCTTGGTGCCGTCCGCCTCGCGAGGCTTGGCCCCTCGCGAGGGTCTTGTCTTGGTGGCCTTGGAGGTGAGCCGTACCAGGCTGTCGACGGAGCCACGCCGTGGGCCGCTGGCAGGCAAGTCTGGGTACCCTGGTTCCCTGAACGCCGACAGCTTGGTGCACTAGCTCGAAAAGGTTCGAGTACGGTTGGAAATCCACATTCTTCTTGATGGGGTGATTGAGTCCATTCAAGAATCGTGCCATAGTTTGCTCCTCATCTTCCATGACATTAGCATGAATCATGGCAATCTCCATTTCCTTGTAATTAATACACTTCAACGGACTTGGTGCCTTGCTTGAGAAGTTGCAATTTCTTGAATAGGTCATGCCTATAGTACGTGGGTACAAAGCGCGCGTGCATGAGATCCTTCATTTGATGCCATGTTGTGATGGGTGGGTCACCTTTTGCTTCTCGCCGCTCAATGACTTTGTTGTAGGGCATGGGCCAAAGTGCCCCGATTTGTCCCAATGTTCACGAATTGGACGTGGCTAGGAAGAGGAACGCAAAGAACACGAAGAACAAGAGGGGAAATCACAAGAGGAAAACTCAAGAACATGTCCAATCACACATCCACTCGACTAGCAAACAAACAAGATCGACAAGGTACATGAACAACAAAGGGAAAAAAGCACAAGGTAAAGTTCATACAAAATCCAAAGGAGATGAGGTCTTAATGATCCTATGATGGGGATCCTTCCATAGATCGGGGTCTTGATATCCACTTGGGGGATCTTCTCCGAAGAGGTCTTGCATCCACTCATGGATCTTCTCCTAGGAGGAATCCCACAAGGGGAGGTACATGAGCTAAGCTCTAATGTCGAGATCTATTCTTGGCTTACCCTAAAATGGAGAAGGAGGATATATATATATATATATATATATATATATATATATATATATATATATATATATATATATATATATATATAGCCGGTCTATTCTGCTAATATTAGCAGAATAGTTATTCTGATAATACTTCCGCACTGCACGCTCAACGCGAGGGCACTGCACTTTCAGTACCAAAGGTACTGCAATACACAGACTAGTGAACTTCCCGTCGCAAAAAACTGCACGCGGTGTTTTTTCGGTACTATTTTCGCTCCAGTTTTCAAACCATTTGTCGGAACGAGGCGTGTAATATACCGTTGAAAAGCTATGGATTAGGCGCAACTTTGCCATGTTGATTTTTTTAAGATTCGTCACGGTTTAAGAGCAGTTTCAAAAATAGTGCAGCGCACGACGAGCGGCAGCGAGCGTTTTTTCGCTTTTTTTCTAAACCGCTTGTCAGAATGAAGCAAATGATACACCGTTGGAAAGATATCGTCGAGGCGCATCTTTTTCATATCTATTATTTTCTCTAATTCGTTATGGTTTAAGAGCAGTTTCAAATTTACTAAATCGCGGAATTGCATTTTTCAAATTTTTTTGAATTTTTTGGTACTGTTTTCGCAATAGTTTTTTAACCGTTTGTTCGAAACGAGGCATGTTATACGTCGTTGGAAAGCTACGAACGAGACGCAACTTTCATATGTAGAAATGTTTTTGAGATTCCTTACGGTTTTAAGTGAATTTTGAAAATGGTGCGGCTGACGACGAGTGGCAGCGGCGGTTTTTTCATGAATTTTTTACAAATCGCTGATCGAAATGATCCAAACGATATGCCGTTGGAAAGATGTCGTCGAGACACAACTTTTTCATGTAGAACTATCTCTCTAATTCCTTACAGTTTAGGAGTAATTTTAAAAATACCGAAACACGGACACTCTGTTTTTCGCGACACCAAAATCGTCGTGTTTACTGCATCAGACACATAAACACACTATTTCAGACCAGAAACCGCACTGCATCTAACAGTCAAGTGAACATCATGTTTTCTTTCTTCATTTTATAAAAAATTTAAGTTTTCTTTTGTCTTTTTTTTCTAACAAGTGGACCGCGGGGACTGAGCGAGTGAACTACATCTGATAAGAAGCGAACTTCTTCGAGATGTTTTGGTTTCTGTTGAATTTTTTTTAGTCTCATCTAGACTACAAGGTCAATGTTAGTGATCTGCATGAAAGGGCAAATGGGCTGCATTAAAAATTACATAATGACCAACAAGGCAACATGTTTTTCGCTGAACTAGGAGAACTTTTTTTAACCGCGAGCCCTTCGGAATGAATTGCATTAGGCATTTTTTTTCTCCACTTTGCTTTCCTTCTTTTCACCGGAAGAGATAGTAAACTGAACTGCAAGAGAACAACAGACTGCGGTTTCATGTTTTTCTCTACTGTGATGTTCGTCTTTTCAACTGAACCGCAAGAGAACAACGTCTGCAGTGCGCTTTGATTTTTTTTAATAAGTCAAACAGTGAAGTGCAGCTTTTGTTTCTCTAAATTGATTAAGTTAGCGCGAGGTGAGTCTGGTCACTGCATGTCCTTGTTGGAGCTTCCCTCTTTTTGCTGCCCATACGCACGCGTGCAGTGCACAAGTACACGCTGCCATATATAACAAATAAACTACAGAAAAGTACAAAGCGAACGCAAAAATACGGGGTACCAAACAACATAAACTATATTTTCGTCAGCGGGGGCCGTGGATGAACCACACCGGGGGCGCGGCGCACTGCTCGCGGTATCCGGGTACACTGCACATCCAAATTCCAGTAAAAAAAGGAAAAACAAACTCCTATGAACCACACCGCACGGCGAGCTGCACTACACCATGCGTCTCCGGCGAACCACACTGGCCGACGGAGAGCGCCACCCGCACACTGTCGAAGTTGATGTGGACTGCACATGCTGTTGATGCCTCTCTCACGAACCCCCTCGGATCCATTGAGCGCCGGCGAACTGCACTGCATCGCTGCCGTCGTCACATCTTTGGTTCAGGGGTTAAGTGAAGGACGCGACCTGCAGCTTAGAGGAGGACGAAGTATGCGGTCGTGGCTGAGGACGGCCAGATCCCACCGACTAGAAAGACGACGCCGATGTCCCTTGTCGCCTCTTCTCCGACGTCGACACGCGTGTCATCCGGGGACCTTGACAACACCTGTGGATGGGGAAGAAAGAAGGCGACCGGGTCCATCCAATTTCCCGCGCCGGCGTTGGAGGTGTGTTGTGCAAGGGGGCGCTGCGGAGGGGATCCAGGAGGTTGGGCACGGGCGCCGCGGCCGGTGGCCAGGATGGTCAGCACAGGGCGGGATGAGTGTAGCTCACTTCAGGAAAAATTGAAGTGCAGCACGAACTTGAAGTGAAGTACATACTTCTCTTTTTGTCTTTTATCTAATTTTGTTTTACAAAAACACATGTGTACTCCATTGTCAAGGCTAGTGAGCTGCATTAGACGGCAAAAGAACTGCGTCACATCGCTTTTTAACTAGCAAACTACCAAGCCACTTCAAATATACAAACGTTGTTGTTTTTTGTACAAACAGAACCTCCAGGACCCCACAACAAACTGCAATGATTTTCAACAAGTTTTGTCTATATAATATAAAGAAGTGAACCGTGGAAGCAGACGCCCACAACGGAATACAAAATTTTGCGTCTGTCGTCCCGCGGACCGCACTGTAACGTCTTTGCCTCCGTACTGCGGAAAAAAAAATTGAAAGAATAGAAGGAACACTCCGGCCACGCTGGCGGACTGCACGCACGTTCCTGCTGCACTGCACCCGGGCACACCACAAGCTACAGAGGCGCCGAAGGGAGCTACAAACAATTCAGTTCCTGAAAAAAAAAGCTACAGACAATTCTGCAAAAAAAGGCACGAATGACGCTCATCCATGATCTATGGCGGAGCGAACTGCATGGAGTCAACAAATTCTCTCCTCGAGTCTTCTTAGTGGACTGCAAGGGAGAGAATGGTGAGCACGGGGCGTCGATTAGTGCTGCTCCGTCCATTGGGAGGGGTAATGGAGAGGAGCGAACTGCACTGGTCCATGGGCCAAATTGCTCTACCTGGGAGTGAACTCCGTGATTACAGTGACATGGAAATTTCAAAAGAGGAACACAGAGAGCGGCAGCCGGCACGCCCGCGTACTGCAGCGACCACCAGAGTGCACCGCTGGTGCACCGAGAGTGCACCGCTGGTACTCCCCAGCCGTGACACTCGAGGGGAGATGTGGTCGATGGTGAGCCGCTGCCTCAATCCGTCGCACGGCGTAGCAGTGGCCGAGAGATCTTGTGAAGGAGATTGGCAGGGAGGAGGGCAAGGGGAGTCCAGCGAAAGTAGGCCATCTTGATGCAGTTCACAAGTTTGAGAAGAATTGGCACCGGAACCCAGCGGCCCGGATGCAGGTGTGGCTTGGGGCGAGCTGTGTGCCGGCATGGCTGGGGGCCGGAGGCCAGCTCATCTTCCGCGGTGACCGGAGAAGAGGGAGAGAAGGCCCTGTGGCAGAGCGGGGGAGAGGAGTAGAGGCGGGGATCTGGTGCGCCCGCATCCAGAACCTACTGGAAACGGTGGTACGGTTGGGCCCAGGTCACGTGGATCCATTGCCAGGGGGCCGCTGGAGGAGAGTTGGAGGGTCCGTGGATCCGGCGGGCCGACGGCGGTTGGAGGTAGCAGGGGCCGCCGCGGGGTGGAGAAGCAGTGCGATGTGCGTGGGAGGTGGGAGGTGACCTCGATGGCGGGGGGGAGGGGGCACAAGGGGAGATAGGAGGGGCCCGGCGATGCACAATGGGCCGGCGGCACCATGGGATGTGGAGGGGATGCCGCCGTGGGAGGTGGAGGGAAAGCGGCGATGCGGTGGGGGAGGGGAGGCAGGGTGGCCGGGAGTGAGAGGAGGCACGTGGGTCACCGGGATTGGGCTGGGGGAG
Source organism: Thinopyrum elongatum (assembly GCA_011799875.1). Lineage (NCBI taxonomy): Eukaryota > Viridiplantae > Streptophyta > Magnoliopsida > Poales > Poaceae > Thinopyrum > Thinopyrum elongatum. The sequence continues at coordinate 323,718,910 of CM022300.1, forward strand.
TGAGCCGCTCCATGGGTAGTGGGGTGGGTGGGTGCGCAGTGGAGAGGAAGAAGGTGGGGTGGGGTTGCGGTCTTTTTTTTATGTTGTTGTGGTTCGGTTTGGGGGCTTTCGCACTGCCAAAGTATTAGCAGAATAAGCAGGTGTTAGCAGAATAAGACTCTTAAAGGGTGTTATCATAATAGATCCACCCTATATATATATATACACACACACACATAAACACTATTCTGATCACGGGATGAGAATATTATTCTGATCACAACCTGAACTTCCTGAGTTGCACAACCTGAACTTCCCTTTGTAGGAACCCGACCTTCGGGCTATCTTCGCAACCGTGTCTCCCCGCGCAAATTATTCTGGTCAGTCGTGTTCTATGTGATGTAAGTGTAATCTGGAAACGGTTTTTAGCAACTAAATGCCCGTTTTAAATAGGAATCTCGCTCATTAGCGGATTTGCTCTCGGGTCGTGATGAACGTGTGTCTGTTACAAGTTTAATGCATGTTGTGGATGTTGTCGAAGCTCTGGCACGATGGGAATTAGGTTTTGGTACGAGTTTGGTGCACAAAATTTTTGTTATTTCAAACGAATTTGAAATCGATCATGTTATTCATCCGCCCGAGATGCAGCCTCCGCTTCTGATGATTTCTCATTTTTCTGTAAAGTTTGCTGGCTGATTTGCGTACTTTAGTGAAATTCAAGGCTTACTACATCATCAATTTCAATCGGGATGGTCCATACGGTTTGATTTCTGGTGATTTGATGCTGGCACTCCCGCGGCTGTTGCACGGGGTGTTTTTGCGGTTTTGAGATTTGCCCTCTGGTCATTTTTGTTGTAGAAAGGGAGTTGCCAGATCATTTCCAAGGGGGTGCGGACGTGTTCTAATCTGTCGCAGAGGATTTTATGCTTTGGACGAATTTGTTCGTTCATATTTTCTAGATCATCTAATGGTCGTTGTACAAGCTGGACTTCAGCGTTGTTCATACCTGCATTTCTTTCTTTTTTTCTGTCATTTTTCATTCTTGCATTGGTTTTGATTTTTTGACTTAGTCCCGTGAGCAACCATGGAATTGGCCGATAGATATGCGTATATTTTTTATTTTTTCTAGTATGTTTTCGTACTTCTAATAGTTGTTGGACTTCACTAAATAACTATCCTGAACTTCTGTATGCTAATTGTTTTTAACATGTTAATTTGAGGTTTTACAAAACCCCGAACTTCTATATCTTCACTATTTGAACATCTTATTTTAATTTTGTTTGTTATTTTTGGATTTAAATATTTGTAGACATTGAAATCGACATTGCGCCTATCGACCAATGCGGTAGCGCGAGGCCGAGCCGGGGGGAGGGGGGTCCCCCTGCGAGGCCGAGCCAGGAACGAGCCGGAGCAGGCGACGACGCGGCGTGCCGTGTCATCGCATGCGGAGGCGAGTCTGTCACATCCGTGACCCCACTATCTATCTTAGGGGTGTGGCTCTGAGGTGCGTGCGGGTGGGGGTGGAAATAGAATAACCACATTGCGCCTGTCAACCTAGCACGCACTCCCGCGGTAGCGCGAGGCCGAGCCGGGGGGAGGGGTGTCGGGACCCCCCTCCCCACCCCCTACAAGGCCGAGTCAGGAACGAGCCGGAGCAGGTGACGATACGGCGTGCCGCGTCATCGCATGCGGAGGCGAGTTCGTCACATCCGTGACCCCACTATCTATCTTAGGGGTGTGGCTCTGGCGTGCGTGCGGGTGGGGATGGAAACAGAATAACCGCATTGCGCCTGTCAACCTAGCACGCACTGCCACGGTAGCGCGAGGCCGAGCCGGGGGGGGGGGGGGTCGGGACCCCCCTCCCCCTACGAGGCCGAGCCAGGAACGAGCCGGAGCAGGCGGCGACGTGGCTTGCCGCGTCATCGCATGCGGAGGCGAGTCCGTCACATCCATGACCCCACTATCTATCTTAGGGGTGTGGCTCTGGGGTGCGTGTGGGTGGGGGTGGAAACAGAATAACCGCATTGCGCCTGTCAACATAGCATGCACTGTCGCGGTAGCGCGAGGCCGAGCCAGGGGGCCCCGCGGCGAGCGGATGCGAGTCCGTGGGGACCCCCGGTGAGGCCGAGCCAGGAACGAGCCAGAGTAGCGCATGCGAAGGCAAGTCCGTTGCATGTGTACTTTGTGTGTTGGTGAATTTGAACTTCTATATTGTTTCTAAGTTGTGTATTTTAGTTAGATATGGACTTCATATGTTTTTTTATTTGAACTTCTTCTTTGTTTCTTAGTGTTTATTTATTCATATGCCTTACTTCGCTTGATAGTGTACTTGAACTTTTGTTCTTTATTTTTTGAACTTCTTCTTTGTTTGTAAGTGCTTATTTGTGTATGTATTTTACTTCCCTTGGTAGTGTACTTGACCTTTTTTTTGCCATCAATTTTTGGTTTTAAGGGATACCAGCTGATTGTTATTTGATCTTATCTTTTTAAAGCAGATGCATTCAAATGGTGCATTCATTTTTCAACAGATGCATTTACTTTTTAGTGGTTGGGGGGTAAAACTGTAATTAACCCTGGCGCTCCAACACCCGCTAGATAGAGGCATTTACTGCCCATCTCGCTCGCGCACCACCCGTCAGAAACCCCTTCCCCCTGTCGCTCGCTCTCTTCTCCCTCTCTGTCGCTCCGCTCCCTTCCTCCAACCTCCCCTGACTTCTCTGCCGCTGTCTCCTGCGCTCGTGAGTGGAGTAACCAGCGCACGCCCCGCTCCTATTTCTGCCCCATGCCCTGCTCTCCCTCCCTCAGCCCGCTCTCTTCTCCTCTGAAGCGAAGCCGGCAACTGTCTGCATGGTTCCAAGGTGCGCGTGGCATCGTGGGTGTGGAAGAACCACCGCGAATTCGTGCATCGGGATCATTTGGAGAGGTACAAATGCTGCCTCCCCCCAATGCTTGCTCTTAGTTTTCGCCAAATCTATCGAGCTCTCTCTATTTCTTCTGTGTGCTCTCGCATCCGCCTCCTCCATTTTCTTCTGATAGTTGGATGGGAGATTAGGTAGGGTTCTTGTGCGTGTGGTGGGTGGATTCCATTTCCCCGTGGTTAATTTTATCTTTGAGATGCTTGTGTGTGCTATTTTACCCTTCAGACTTGTGTGGATTTCATTTCCCCTTTGGTAATTTCACCAGTGAGATGCATGTAAGAAGGGTGTGGTGTGGTGGTTGTTGCTGGATCTGATGTATTTACATCCTTTAATGTTATAGATTTCGTAGTCTAGATTGTGTTTGTCACATGCTAGTTAGTTTATGAGTACTGTTTTTGCTGTGCTTGCCTAGATGTGATACTGTCCATCTTCATAATTGTTGATGTGTTTTAGTTGTTTTATCCTAGGGTTTGATTTAGTTTCTTTTTGTATTGTTGTTTGATTTTTCTACTTGCTAATTAGATGTAATTTCTTCGCTGTCTTTTGTAGGTGGATCTAGGGTTTGGACTACCATTCATCAAGGAGTGGTGTTGTCATGGCTTCAAAACCTTCTTCAGGTATGTAAATGTATATGCATCTTGTATTTTAAATAGGAGTTTTCTTTTATATGTCTACACATATCTTCACTTGGTTGTATTGTTGGACTGCCTATGTTTAAAAGTGTGAACTTCTAACATAGGTGATGTGTATGCATTTTACTCTTAGTTGAAGTTAGTAGAGTGTTGCTTAGATTTTTTTTTTGATGAATTGCCAGTGAACTATGTCACCAAGTGTGTTTGGACTTCCCAATGTTTCATATTTTAGTGTATATCTTTGTATTTTTGTTATCATTTTCATGGTATTGAGAAGTAGTTTGGCTGTGAAAAAGTATTTCTGCTCATGCTTCATCTTTTTTATGTAGTACTGTCTTGGGTCACATAGTTGAACTTCTGGTTGTAATTATTTGTTTATAATGAAATTTGGTTAAACTTCTGTTTGTGCATTGTTTTACTGCTTTGTTATGTATTGTTGAACTTCTAGACATTCATCTATATGTAGTACTTCCTTTGGTGTAGATTGTTTTATCTTTACTATGTAGATTGTAGATTGTGTATTGTTTTACTGGTTTGTTAGGTATTGTTGAACTTCTGGACATTGGACATTCATGTATATGTAGTACTTCCTTTGGTGTAGATTGTGGATTAAAACTCAGCTGCCTTTTTTACTTCCATTTTGTAGTTGGTGATGAATTTAATAGTTCTGAAAAAAATGGTTGTGATGAAGATGGAGCTTCAGAAGTTAATACTGATGCTCCAAGATCTGATGCGGCTAAACCACCTATTATTCCTTTGACTGTAATTGCTGAGGTTGCTTCGAGCCTTGAGAAAAATTTAAGCCTCACGGATCTTGCTTCTGCAGCTCTTGATTCACCTAGTATGTGCAACTCCTTTTCTTTTTTTAAATTCTCGAGCCATGTTTTTGAACTTGTTCTTGTCGTGTGTTTGGTATTTGTTCCTGACTCTTTTCCTTTTGTTATGTTTTTGTGTTCTTGCAGATGTATCCACAGAGGAGGAAGCTATGAACACCATCAACGATGTACTATCTGACATGGGTGTGCCAGATAACACTGTTGTGGCCGAGCAGGGGGCTCCATCAGTTGAAGGTTGTGATTCCGTTCTGGAGCCTTTGTGCTCTCTTCAGATGTCAGAGACACAGTCCCAGTCTGTTGATGGCACTGAACCTGTCACGCAAGATGAGGATGTGCCCCTTCAACTTCTTCTAGAGGATCAACGCAAGAGGAAGAAGCAAGAAGATTTTGATAAGAAGATGGCGGCCCGCCTTCAGAAAGGTTCTCATGTTCCTGAATTTGGTGATCTTGCTGAGCTCACAGTTGGGCATGGCTCTGTTGCTGAAGAAGACGTGCCATGTGCCACTGATGGCATGGTTGCCCCTGTGAAGAAGAAATTCAAGAAGACCGTGGTGAGGAAGCATTTAGTTGGTGAAGTTACTCCTCGGAGGAGCCCACGTGTTTCAAAGGCTGCAGGACCAAGTGTGGGTGAACTTCCTGAAGTGGAAGTCCAAGCCCGCGGTGGTATGCCATGTCGTAGTCCTCGTGTGCTTGCCACTGCGGCGCCTACACCTTCTCTGCTTGGTGCTGGTGCATCTGGTAAGGGCAAGAAATGCGGCATTAAGCGCAAGTTTGCACCGGCAAAGGTTAACAAGGGTTGCAAGAAGTGTTATCGTGTTAATCCAGACGACCAGGGTGATGCTGATTTCAATGCTGATGACGAGGATGATGACGATGATGCTGCTGCTGCTGATCAGGTTTGAATCTCTCATGATTACTGTTTTTGAGAACATTGTAGATTTGTTGTTATATTTGTGTATGTAATACTTCCTTGGTGTACATAGCGGACCTTCTGCTTTTATACATGAAGAAATTAGCTAAACTGCTTGGTTTATATGGTATTACTGCCTTTGTGTACATAGCTGAACTTCTGGATATATATATATATATATGAAGAAATTAGCTGAACTTCTTGGTATACATGGTTTTAATGCCTTGGTGTACATAGTTGAACTTCTGCTTTGTAAATTTTTAACATTTAGAAAGCAGCTTAACTTCTGGTCATACATGGTTGTACTGCCTATGTAGACATAGTTGAACTTCTGAAATGTACAGTGCTATCATTTAGAAAGCAGCTGTACTTCTTGTTTTGAATGGTTGAACTTCTGCTATATACATTTTTTTGTCCATGCTTTATTTGCTTATGTAGTTTTTCCAATTCAGCATTAGTGAACTTTTAATTTAGTTTGTTTATCTCATTGTTCTGCCTTTTTTTCCTGTCATTGCATTTTTTGCAGTATTAGCTTATGAAGCGGCCTGAGCTGAGGAAGAGAGGAGGCAAAGCAGTCGAAGAAGCTAATGAAGGAGGAGATGATGCGAAATGTTTTAACAAGACGGTTCGCTGCTCACTGAAAGAGGTCAAGTTGTGCTCAAAATTGCTACAACTTAGGCACAAGGAGAGGGTTATCAAGGCTGGTTTTGGTTGTGTGTTTGATTTGAAGATTGATTCCAACATTTCTCATCCTTTGATGGGCCACATCTACACCAAGATTGACCCTTTAACTATGATTCTGGACATGGGTGAGGCGAACAAGGTTTTGTGTATTACAAGTGATGCTGTTCACCATCTTTTTGGATTCCCTCAAGGTGATTGTACCCCGCCTAGGCCCTCGGAGGATGGGTTTGATGATGTTGTTATGAGGCTGAAGGCCAAACTTGGCCACAAGAGGAGTGATGATATCAAGACAAAGGATCTGCGGAAGATCCTTGAGGAACTTGTGAAGGATGAGAAAAATGATGACCTGGCTTTGCAGGTGTTTTACCTGATTCTTTTCATGAAGGTTATTATTCCTAGTATGTCTACACGAGTGTCCAGGGAGGCAGTAATGGCTGAGAATCTTGTTTCTGAAGATATGGCAAATACGGACTATTGTCAGTTGGTTGTTGATGATCTTCGAAGGGTTTTTACTAGGTATCAGCAAGGGACTAGCAGAGGAAAAGCTGTTACAGGTTGTGGCATTGCGCCACTACTTATGTATCTGGACTGCCTTATCATTGGCAAGAAGCCAGTTGTTGATTTGAGGACCCCTCGTATCAACTACATGGACCAGGCCAAGATAACTGAGCTTGCTACTGCTGACTTGGTTAAGAAGGGTGATGATGACCCAGCCAACTGGGTGTTTGGCAAACTGCCTGTGAGTGTTTCTATGCATCATTCTTTCCTGTATAGTTTAACTTGAACTTCTGATACTGTGTTCAATATGTGTTCCATGTTCCTTCATTGTTTTTTGACGCGTTGACTTTTGTTTTGTATGTAGTGGAAGACACAGGCTGAGGTTGTGTTCTTTAGGCATATCGAACGTCCTATTCTTACTATGCCTCGTGCCACCGGCCTAGGGAGTGGAGCTGCCCTAAGATTTAAATTCTCCCGGGATGTCAATACTGGTGCTCCCCCTGTAGATCCTGGAGGTTCTCTTGCCTATGTGAGTGCTGCAGGTGGTGTTTCTTCTCAGGGTTTCTTTGATGCTGCCAATGTTTCCCTTGTTAGGATTGATGGTCTTCTAGAAACTATTTGTGGGGAGATGGCCCGTGTTCCGACAACTCTTGAGCGTCTTAGTCACGTCGATGGGATTCTTCCTCCCGGCCATGGTTTTGACGCTGAGTCTTCGTAGGAGGTTTTGTCAATTGAAGCTAGATTTCTTGCGGAGCTTCGTCAGAGCACTTCCCACCTCCGGACTAGCTTTGGGCTGTTCAAGGAAATGCACGATGCTCGTTGCAAGGCTTTTGAAGATGAGGCTAGTGTTGTTGTCAGTGAGATTCAAAGGCAAGATTATGTTCCTTTGGGTCGAGAAAGAGGCAACGAGGAGCATACTGAAGAGGTTTGTTTATGTTGGCTTGGATAGTTCTTTGAATTAATGTTCATTGTTAGCTTTCAGTTATTACTGTTTTTTGTCATAGGTGACCCTTCTTGATTTCATGTGTTCTGAACTTCTTTTTTCAGTATTAGAGTTTCATAGTTGACCTTCTCTGTTTACAGTATCTGAACTTCTAGGCCTACAGTATCTGAACTTCTATGCTTTCCATAACTGGCCCTTTTTTCCTTTGTATGATAGTAGTTTGATATCTGACCTTCTATGTTTACTGCCTTTGGACTTCCTCCATGTGTCAGTGGTCATAGCTGACCTTCTTTACTTATATAATGTGAACTTCTCCTGATTAGACATTGTGTTCTATATGATTTTTTTAGGTTGTTGATGATGGTGCTAGGGTTGATGAGGATGTTTTACCTGAAAGTGCAACTGTCCCTGTGCATGAATCTGCTACCGCAAGTGATTTATTTGTTGATGAGGTTCATGGCAGTGATCCTAAAGTATCATTTTTCTTGTCCATTTGTTTCATTTTTATTTTACTTCTTTTACATTTTTTTACTATGTGCCCATTTTTATTGACTTTTTGTTCTTGCTGCAGAATGACGATGCTAGTGTTCCTTCAGAGAAGGTTGCAAACAAGGCTGTATCAGGCACTGGCTGCTCCGATGGGCTGGATCCAACAGAACCTCAGTCGTCCATCGGTGCTGGGGTTTCTGATGCTGAGCGGGGCAAGACAGCTGGAGATATTATTTCAGAGAAAGATCCCATCGAGGCTGCTGTTGAGACTGGTAGTGCTCGTGCAGGCCCGAAGAAGTCTCCTGCAGCAGAGCCATCAGTTGCTGTTGATGCTGGTTCTCCAACTCTATCTACTGCAGCACAACCAACAGTTTTTATTGTTTCAGATTCTCCAGCTGCTACTGGTGTGCTTGCCGATGACACTGCAATGTCTACTGGAGATGATGATGAAGAGACTGAAAGTGATAGCTTGGGAAAAGAGTGTGATCTTTCCAATGCCGCAACTGGTCTAGGCAAGAATCCATAAAGAGAGGAGCAGGCTTCTCTCTTCTTTCCCCATCCCCATCCCTTTTGTTGTTGGTTTGAGTCTTTGATATCCCTATGTACTGTCTGTGTGGTGCAAGTTGAACTTCTGGTTTGTGCTTTGTGATGTGGTTTGTAAATAAAGTGAAGTGAAGCTGTTTTTATGTGGGGGAAGGTTTGTAATGCATGGGTTGTGATGTTTATAATCCAATGGTTTATCTTTCGGTGTAGCAGCTGAGATGTGCTTGTGTTGTTTGTTGCTCCTGTCGTGATCTATGTGTTTGTATGTTGCTCTTAATTTCTATTCTTTTGCTGAGCGGATAGTGAACTTGCTGTCGTCCGAAAGAAGGTTGATGACTTTTATTTCAGTGTAACTAGGCTTAAGAATGAGCGTTCTAAGAGGTGAGTGCAGCTGGTCAGAATTTATATTCATCTAACTTATGAACTGCCTGTGGTTTTATACCTGAACTTCTTTACTTTATGTTGCTGAACTTCTTTACTTTCTAATGCTGAACATCTAACTTTTTGTACTGCCTATTGTTATGTAGCTGAACTTCTATGCTTTCTATGTGATGAACTTCTTGAGTTTCTGATGCTGAACTTTCTTTACTTTCTTTTGTTTGTTTTAGATCAAAGATTATGTTCCAAAACAATGAGTGTGAAGCTACTGTTGAAGGTGTTGCAATGTCTTTTTCTCCTCGCGGAATGCTTCGATCTAATGTAGCTGAGGTTGCACTGTATTGTCTACGTGCCAAATACCAGGAATCAGAAAAACTCATCCTGCCGTATTGGGTTTGTGTAAGTCAACCCTATAGTAATTTCTTTTCTGTTGTTCTTTACCATATTAGTTAAAACTTGTTGGTCTCATTGTATTTCATATGTTGCTGTTATCTGCATTATATTAGGACAAGATTTTCAGATGGCATTTTGATTCCCGTGTGAGGAAGTACTTCTTAGCGACTGGTCCAGATAGCATGGATGTGCATGATTCTGTAAGCAATATTTTGTTCTTTGTCTCTGTATTTGTTTCCACTGTGATCCTCTCTATTTATATTGTTTATTTTTTTGTGCTCTTGATATTAATTTCAGTTTTAATGATTGTGTGTTTATCTTGCGTCAGGTTATTTTTCCCACTTTTGACCCACCTGAACTTCCTGCTCACTTGGGTGGTGTTGGTCATTGGATTTCCATATTTCTTGACATGAAGAATTCAAGGTTCCAGCTTCTCGACTCCTACTATGGACCAAATGATGATTGTGCGGTACGCCTATTTCGGTGGATGACTGATAACATCAAGAAGCTTTGGAGCGATGCCAGCATTGACAGGGAGACACCCTTAAGTCCACTTTCTATTGACCATTTCCCTTTGGATTGGATTGATGTCCCCCAACAGACTAACAAGTATGAGTTCCACTTTCTCTCTATCACTTTCTATTTAATTGTAGTTGTACGTAAGCTGCAACGTCTTTTATGCTTTGGCTTTCTTTGTTTTAACACTGTTCTCTTTGTTTGATGACAGTATCGACTGCGGATTCTTCATGCTTACGAATGTTAATTCGTTTCATGAAGGGGTTCTTGCAAACTATTCCCATGATAATATCTTGGATATCAGGAAGACATGGTTGTACTCAATTGCTTCTTCTAACTTGTTTGAAACATACTTCCATGGTCTGTTTGGCTACTATTCATGTATGTCTTGAAACTTGGACTGCTTACTTGGACTGCAGCTTTTATTCTACATGAACTTCATTGTCTTTTATTTACTTGTGTATTTTGTTTCAGTATTTTTTCCTGTCATTGCTTATTTGGACAGCAGCTTTTATTCTACTTGAACTTCAGAGATGATACCTTTTTATGCTTTTGTTAGCTGTAGTTGAATGTTTTCCGTTTCATCAGTTTATCTTGAACTGTGCCTTGGGTTGTGCCTGAACTTCATTAGTTTTTAAATGCAACACATTTTTTAGGTCAACTTGAGTAGTAATCATGTCATCTATATTTGTTGGATTGTACATTGTGTTGTACCTGAACTTCAGTTATATTTAATGGTCTTTTTTCCTTTTTTGGATAGTGGAGCCGTTGGACTTGACCGATTACCACTACTCATTCCTCGGGTCACAGGAATACCAGCCTAGGGAGGAATCGATGAGTACAACTCTGAGAGAAGATGAGAGCTCTCGAACCCTTATTCCTTCCAAGTTGGGGAAAAAGCCTATCGGTATTGGTGCTGCTCCAAATACCCCTTGCTCCAGGAAGGTTGGTGTAGTCCAAGCAGAGGTGATTTCGTCGGATGATGATTTTGAGAAGATTGCTTACCCGAAGAAGGGTAAATCTGCTGTTGCTACTGTTGTTGGGAGAGGTGGGAAGAATGCTGTCATCACCAGGAGGAATCCGGCAATTGAGTCTGGTAACATAACTTCCTCGAAGAGAGCAGCAAGATTGCCTATGAAGTGGCGTTCTGCTATCGCTCCCATAAAGAAATACAGTTACCCTCATCTATCTGAGGCCCGGAGGTTGAAACAGTTTGTGCTTAGTGAAGATGGTCTGAAGAAGTATTCTGAGTGAGTATTCTTCTTATGTTTTGCCTACCAGACATGCTATTTTTGTGAACTTCTGATGTTATAGTATCTGAACTTCTATTCATTCTCCTTGTCTTGGAGTTGTGCTTCTAATATTTTTCCCATCCATTAAATCTGCAGGACAAGCTACTGCATGTTTACCATCCCTGGGAATGTGATTAACCTCACAGGACATGTCCTTTATACTCTTTTCGGTGAAGGGAAGCATATGGAAGGAGACGTAATGGACTTTCTCATAAACTTGTGGAAGGATAAGCCGGAGACCTCTGAGATCTTCTCTTGTGCTGACAGGGTTGTTCTGAGTCCCTACTTCATACAGGTTTTTGTTCTTGTAACCCTATCTCCATTTTTTGCGCTAGTTTTGGTGAAGTGGCATTGGGAGGTATTTTTATTTGTCGTGATTATTTCGTGTTCTTAATCTTTGTTGATGGTCTGTTTGTGAATGCAGTACTGTCTGGAGTATGATTTTTTCGGTGCATCAGTTCCAAAATTTGATGTAAAAAAATCGACTGCACTCCTCCCAATGTTTGTTCGTAAGGAAGAAGACCTTCTTAACGCAAAGCTGGTTAGGTTTTCATAACTCTTGCCTTTTTTATTATGTACATCCTTTTGCTGAATTTGTCAAGAAGTTTTTGTTCATCTCGGCTGTTCAATACTTATGGTTTATAGTTTGTGTTCACCATTTTTTCAATCTTGGCAGGTTTTTTTTATACTTTTCAAGCCAATTGACAAAATAGTGCACTATAGTGTGTATGTACTGAATCTATATCGTGGGAGCATTGACATCCTTGATTCACTTCCTTACTCTAATAAGGGACTTTCACAAACAAGTTTCCACGGAGACTGCCAAAATATCATGAGTGTTTCTTAGCCTGGACCTCCCGTCATATTCTCTTTTTGACATGAATTTTATTCTGCCTTTCGTTGACAAAATATTTTTATCTCTGTTTGGTAATACTACTTCAAAGTTGTGTGCTTGAACTGACTATCATTTGACAGTTGAACTTCTGGTATCGTTTAGTTGGATTTTATGCAAGTGTCGCTTTATGTACCGGAACTTAGCTATTTTGTTAAGATGTTTTTGATTTTATCGTATTTGTCATTTCTGGCAGATCAAGAGATTCGTTGGGTTGCTGGAGGAGATGTACAACAAGGCTGAATACAAAGCGAGCAAGCAGCCAAACTGGGTGTCTATTGCAAAGAGGCTGACTTTTGTTGATGTTCCAAAGCAACTGAATAATAATTGAGGTTTCTTCGCCGTGAAGCTCTGCTCTACATATGATGGCGATGAGCTTGTTGAAGATTTTGGTGATGTGGAAGTATGTTTTGTCCTTGTTCTTGTCTCATCATCCTTTCATGTTTTTTTTTGTGTTTTTGCCGACACGCTCCTGCTGTGGTTTTAGTTATCCTTTACTGTTTTTTTATTCTTCATTCTTTTTGTTTGCACGCTATTGTAGATGACTGGAAGGCCGAGTTCATGCACACTCTAGTCTTCAGCGAGAAGAATGAAATTGTGCGTGTAGAGCTTCCTGCCAAGATCCAGTCCTTGGGCCTGTGAATTCTGCGTGTAGAAACATTGGTTTTAGTGTAGATTTGATTCCGTAAAGATTTGGTTTGATAATGATTGGAACGACTTCGTAAAGATTTGGTTGTAAGAATGGTTTAGTAATTTGTATATCTATAGCTGTAGCACTGTTATTATGTTATTGAGGACAAATGTATCTGGGATGAAGAATGATTGGCTTGTGAATTTCAATGTATTGCATCATTTTCAGTATTCCAATGTTGTTTGTTTTTCCCCAACATATGTACTTGAACTTCTGCCTGGGTTCTGGCTGAACTGCTGGTTTTTTGTGGACAGTGTTTCTTGTCCACAAATCTAGTGTTGTTAATTTGGGCCCCAACATATGAACTTGAACTTCTGCTTGAGATCTGGCTGGGCTGCTGGTTTCAGATGGAGAGAATTTTTGTGTTGTAGAATGTATTATTATTTTTCAACTCAATCAAGATGTAGCCTTTTGCATAGAATCTATATGTGCTTTTTGTAATTTTTTAACTGCAAATAGTTTTCAACTAGAACTTCATGTAAAAATATTCTCATACACTCCTTTATGTTTCTTTATCTTGTCGGCATTCTACGTGAACTTCTCCAGGTATCCAAACAGAACTTGATATCTGCAAGCGTCATCTTAGGCTTATTAGCTTAGTTTATACGGCAATACTTATTTGTCAAGCATATTTTTCCTACATCGATTATTATACCAGAACTTCTTTTGTAAGCTTACTTGAACTTCATAGTTTATTCTTTATTCCTGCTTTCTGTTTTATGGAATACATCACCAGCACCTCCTCTCATAATATACCAGAACTTCTAAAGTAAGATTACTTGAACTTCATAGTGTATATTCATTTATTCCTGCTTGCTCTTTTATGGAATACATCACCAGCACCTCCTCTCATAATATACCAGAACTTCTACAGTAAGATTACTTGAACTTCTACTGTATAATTTCTTTGAAACTTCTACAAAAGAAGTTCAAGTAAGCTTCTCCTAAAATACTGTTCAATAGTGGAATAACATTCTGTACACTGACATGACATAAGTTTTCTTTGTTTAATCGACCTAGTCTAATTGTTCATCAGCCTTGCGCTCCTCCTAGGCTTTGCTTGTAGTGCTTTTTGTTTGACATGTACCTCTTCCTCTTTATCTTCATCTTCATCTTTGTCTTCCTCTTCGTCTTCCTCTTCTTCGATGAGTCCTCCTCTTCATCTTCCACCACTTTCTTGATGCTGGCTCTAGGTTTTTCTTTCTGTTTCTTTTCTAGCTTTTGGCTTGTCTTTTCAGCTTCTGCGTGCTTCGGACATGTTCGTGCATTGTGTGGAGCATATTCCTTGCATATGCTACAAAGCCTGCTGCTAGCTTTCTCTGGGTGTGGTCCCTTGTTTTGTTTTAGAACTTTGGGCTGCTGTTTTTGAACTTTGGGTTGCTTGACCTCCTCGGCATCGTTTCTTTCTAAGAGTGTTGGACAAGTGAGTTTGCTGTGTCCTGCAACCTTTTTGCACACACTACATTGCCTGTGTCGAAGTGGCACTCCATTCTCATCCAGCACGACGACTCTATCTGCAGATGGTGCCTTTATTTGAGCTCTCTGGTCACTTTTCTTTGCACGACGACCCTACCCATTGTTTCATAGTATAGTGGCAGTTTTATCATCTCTTGCTGCTGCTGCATTAATTGGTCAACATCCTGCTTGCATCGGTCGGCTTGAGCAGTGGTCTGGAGCATTTCAGCTTCATAATAATGAAGGTCATCTTCAATTTCAGCATCCTCTTCAGCCATCCTTTCGCCAGCATCTGCTTGATTTGCTGAATGTATTGCATCAAGTTCTTCCACAAGCCTCTTGAGAACATAGAAGGCTCTGTCATATTGTTGTTTACATCTCATCGCTTTCTTGTTAACCGTCAAATTTAGCTGCAGCAGGATGTCTTGCTTGGAGAGTTTTGAGCTGCCATCCGATGCAATTGTGTTGTAGTCCCTTGTATCAAATGTTGGTTGTGATTTTGCAGTCTTTGTGTACCATTTCAGGATATACTTGTCTGGAAATTTGTCAGCCCTCAGGTAGTCCAGTTTGTTCATTATGTGAAGGCAGAACAGACCTGCATTTGTGATGAATGCAGAATACATTGTTTGTGACCCAGCAATGAGTTTCATATATTGATATGATACTACTAGTTTAGCTATTTAATGAGTTTGTTTTTCCGCTCACCTGTGTGTGTCCAAAGCTTGCATTCGCACTCATATATTTCATTCTCTCAGTCAGCTACAACCTGGAATTCATGCTTTAACCAGGCAAATCTTTCTTCATCATCATGGCCACCCTTGTTGTGGTAGTACACAAGGTACTTATTGGCCTCTGCTGTCTTTTTTGCGCGAAATAGTGTGCTTTTTCTCATCCTATCCCTCATCTCGCTGTACACGGCTCTCGTGTACTTGATAGCCATGTCTTCCTCGTAGCCGTAATTTGTTTTTGTCATAGGATTGCTCTGCACATGTTAAAAAATAAGATATTAGTCGAGTAGAGTCATGGGTTTCATTTAAATACCAAGTGCACATATTCAAGGAAGTCACAATATGGGGGTGTTTTTTTGTCTTAATACCATGCTGGCCATTGTTTGCTCGTTCTCCTTCTGTAGCCGATTTTGTATGCCAGCATTTACCCGCCTAGCAAACTTGTGTAGGTTCTGGGTCCCCTTGACAAACCCTGTCTTGAGCACGTGATTCATGCTCTCGCTTTGTTGTGTAAAAGCCATTCTAGCACAGAAAATGTTCTTGTAATATGCTGATATCCATAGTTTCCTATCACTCCACAGCTGCATCATCATCTGGTCGTTCTGCAGGTTGTACTTCTGCACGAGTGCAGCCCAGGCAGCTTCAAACTCTGTTGGCATTAGCGGCCAGTTTAAGATAGCTGTGAACTTCTCTTTGAATGTTTTATTATACTTTTTGTACAGCAATGCGAGGTATTCCTTGAACTACTTCAGGATGTGCCAACGGCATAGCTTGTGGACGGTATTTGGGAATGATTGTGGTATAGCTTTCGCCATTGACGGGCACTGGTCTACATGAATTAAAAAAATGAAACTTGCTTCTTGCACTGATGGTGAACTTATGTGATACAAGTACTTGAACTTCACAGACAGCAGTAGGACTACCTAGTAATGTCACACAAATTTTTCTTATAGCAGTGTTGTTGAACTTTTGTGGTACCAGTGATTGAACTTCACAGGTAGCAGTAGGACTATCTAATAATGTCACATATATTTTCCTTATAGCAGTGTTGTTGAACTTATGTGATACAAGTACTTGAACTTCACAGGCAACAGTAGGACTATCTAATAATGTCACACAAATTTTTCTTATAGCAGTGTTGTTGAACTTCTGTGGTACCAGTGCTTGAACTTCACAGACATAACTATATTTTTCTGAACATGTTACATATATTTTTCTTACAGCAGTGTTCTTGAACTTCTATGATTCCTGTATTTGAACTTCACATCCAGAACTATATTTTTCTAAACATGTGACATATAATTTTGCTTCTTGTACTGTTGTTGGACTTCTGTGCTACCAGTGTTTGAACTGCTTGGTTTACATTTTTTTAGTTAAAACCAGTATACCCAATATACACCCAGAGCTGAAAAGATGATGAAACTTGTAGATTTTTTTTAACTTACCTGTTAGAATGCAAGTTGGGTGTTTGTTGTTCATGCACCGTACAAATGTATCGAATAGCCACTTGAATGACTTTGCATCTTCGTCTCTGATCAGGGCAACAGCAAATATCGTTGACTGCAAATGGTGGTTTGTTCCAACAAACACTCCCAGAGGCATATGAAATCTGTTAGTCTTATAAGTTGTGTCGAATGTTACGCAATCGCCAAAATCTTGATACGCTCCCCGGCAGCTTGCATTGGACCAGAAAGTGTTTTTAATTGCATTGTCGTTGTCTACTTGTATGTCATAGAAAAACTCATCATTGATTGCCTTCATGTCTATAAAGAAAGATACAAGTTTCAATACATCATCCAAATCATCTTTCCTTGCATTCATAGCTTTCCTGCAAATTATATGCAAACATGCATTTGTTATTTTGCTAGCAAGGGTGGTGACTTAGGATGCTATGTACATTGCAGTATGTGCATTTTTCAATACTTACTGGTTTAGTAGGTCTCGTCCGGTCATGCTTAGGAAGTAGCTTCCATCTTCATTTTTGGATAGCATGGACATAATTGTTGTATGTTTGACATCATGGTACTGCAAGAGCTTTACGTACTCCAAAATAGTGGGGTCATAATTCTTGTGCGAGTGCAAGAATACCAGCATTTTAGCAGTTTGGATGAGGTCGTGATTATGATTGTACTCAATGTCCACTACCACACATGTGTTATCCTCTTGCACCTTCACCCTATTTCTTGCATTGCAGCCTGTCCTCTGCGATGTTTTGTTTCTCTTCCTTTCAGCTTCTGAAATAGAAGTTTTGTGTTTCCCTTGGAACACGCAAACAAATACTTGTGATTCTCATTCCCTCCCGTCTTCCTGATTCCAAAACCAGCGTGTCCGGCATATCTGTTGTAAAATTCCTTGGCTTTCTCTACATTCTTGAATGTCATCTTTAGTCTTGGTATTAGATAATCTAGGAGATACGGCATCTGCAGAAAAAAAAATCCAAACGGTACGTTAAAATGCAGTTTATAAATTTGTTATCCTGGGGGAGCAGAAAAATTGCAGATCATACAAGATGCATATATAAATACTTAAATTTTGTTCAATTGCATGCGTGTATGATCGCAACTCCACCAGAGTCTGCTGCTGGCCCTCTAGGATGGGGCATGGCGGAGTTATCATAGCAGGGTGCAGGAGTGGATCACGAGGAGGACGGAGGGCTGAAGATGGCCTCTCTCTTGTTTGCGTCCTTTTTGCTTGTGGTGGTTGTGGAGGTATGGCGATCCTGATTTTAACTTGCTCTTTTGTTCTGTGAAGCAATCCATCTACCTCATGTCCCGTATGATCCTGAGTTGTAGCAGCAGCAGCATCATCCAACGGCGGTAGTGTGCAGACACTCTCCTCCGTGTGTGTGTTCCTGTTGGATTTGTCCTGGCATATGGTTTACTTGCTGCCCTTTCACATTGACGAGCCACACCAGGATAACCTCCAGAGTTATACGCAGGACTTGAGCTAACACCCTCCTCCATCGGTGTTCTTGGAAGTCTGTTGGTGGATACAAAGAATCCGCAGGGGATTTTCGGCGTCACCCAATTAGGTGGAGGCGCAAAGTGGTGCGGATCGGGCTGTGACCCAGCATCTTGGAAGTCTGCATGTGTTTCGGGTGTCACCCAATTTTGGTGTGGAGCAGATTGGGAATGTTGTTGGTGTGTTTGAGGTGTGACCCATTGAGGGGGCGGCACAACGCGTACAGGCTTAGGGTTTTGTACTTGCTGCTGGGAAGTTCTAACCTTCTTTCTGCGTCTCTCATCCTGCTGGCATAAAAAAAGAATGTGTTAGCACACAAGTCACATCTGCCTATACTGGTGTAGCTGAACTGAGCATTATTCACAGCCTGAACTTCTCATAAAAGTGTTGTTCTTGTACATATTTTTCCTAGGACAGGTATCACACTCTGAACTGAGCTGAGCATCTGCCTATACTTGTGTACCTGAATTGAGCACTCTTTACAGAATGAACCTCACATTCTGAATTCTACACTATTGTTTTTTCGGTACCTGAACTGAGCACTCTCCACAGACTGAACTTCTGGTTTGCAAAGGGGAAATATTGTATACAGTTAAACCTGACCTTCATGTGTTTTCATGGTTGAACTTACTAGTGCATACCAACCTGACCTTCATGTGTTTGCATGGTTTGCAAAGGGGAAATACTGTATACAGTTAAAAACCTGACCTTCATGAGTTTGAATGGTTGAACTTAGTAGTACATACCAACCTTAACTTCATGTGATCACATGTTTGTTTTATTTTCCTTTTTTTTGGCACACAACCAGAAACATACCAACCTGAACTCTAGCCCACATACTAGTTGAACTTCACATGGCTGAATGCAGGCAGATTTTTTGATTTTTGCAGCCTGGACTGAGGCTCACACACTACCAGAACTTCACATGGCTGAAAGAAAAATAATAGACAGCAGGAAGTTCAACCATACCTTGGATAGAAGTTCGGCTAGCCTTTTTCCAGCAATAGATAGGCCACCTTGAGAGCAATTCGTCGGAGAGTTGGGAGAGGAATCCCATGGCATTCCATGTCTTGTAGAGGGCGCGAAGTTCATCTACATGAAGCAAGAAGATTGGGTAAGGCAAGATTGAAGGAGGAGGCAAGAAGAGGGAGGAAGTTCATGTACCTATGGTGCCGCATTCGTTGCTAGATTTGAAGGCGCCGCCGATGCGGCCTCCGCCGCTGAGATGCTCCCTTGGCCGCGCCGTTCGCCGTACCTTGCGCCTTGGTCGTCATTAGCTCTGTTAAGCCGTCGGGAGGTGAGGATGGAAGGAGGAGGCCTCCGAAAGACCATGGCGGCTTCGTCGCAGAAAGTCCGGCGGCTTCGCTACCTCCAGGCGACGCGGGCTCCCTCGTGCCGGCATCCGTCGTCGCTCGCTCGCCCGCGCCGGTGGTCGGACGGGAGGTGGAGACAGAGGGGAGGCGCTGGATCCGGTCGGCCGGGAGCTGGAGACGGAGGGGAGGCGCTGGATCCAGCAGAGTTCGGCGGCGAATCACGGCGAAGGCCGGTGATCGAGGGGAGGAGCGGCGAGGAGGGGGGCTGGGGCGGCCTCGATCGGGATCGGGACCAGGTGGATCCTGTCGGGGCGGGCCGGCAGTTCGGGAAGTTCGGGAGGGAGCAGTCGGGCCCTTATAGGGCTGACTGTGATCCAAATAGTTATTCTAATCCCAGGATTAGAATAGTGCCACTCTATATATATATATATATATATATATATATATATATATATATATATATATATATATATATATATCCAAGGCAAGGGGTAAGTGATGGAGAAATGGTAAAGTTACATGGGCCTTGCCCAAATCCTGCCCACAGATGCACTACCGGATAGTCTGGTACAGGGGACTGGAGAGTCCGGTGGAAACAGAAACTTTTGGGCGTCCAGAAATTGTACTACTGGACTGTCCGCTTGGGGGACAGGACTGTCTGGTAGTGCAATTTCTGCATAGACCGAAACTGCTCTCTGGATGGACCGGACAGTCAAGCTGGGCGACTGGACAGTCCGGTAGTGCAAATTTTACACCGTTTTGTCCGTTGCACCGTCTTCTTCCGTCGTCACTTCCAATCTTCCCTCGCGGACGGTGTAGGCATACACTTGCGCTCGCACTCCTCCTCGTCATCTATGGTGCTCCGATAATACCTATGCATGCACACGAGAGGAGTGTCAAGTAGTATACCATCCTCGAAGGGGTCAAGTGAACATGTGTAAAGGAGATGATTCACCTTTGTGTATGTGAAGTAGATGTCCCACGTGTCACTTGCCAAACGGACTCTTGACATGGTGATGTCCATAGGATGCTCCGCATCATCCCCTCCCCCTTGGGAAAGATCCGTCCTCGGATCAAAAATCAAATCACCATGGGAAAGAGATGTCATCGTCGTGTGGGAGTGGATGATCACCAAGCACTCGTCATCCTGACGCTCGAAATGGGCACTCTCCAACGTCGCTCCGTCTTGTGATTCCTTCAAAAGGATCAAGTACAACAAACACTTGGAAAAACAAATGTGGCTAGCATTAGTGCAAAACCAAGCATTCAAGTGGTGATTCACCCAACAAGTGTCGTCATCAAGTATAGGATATGGTGTGACAAAGGATTGTGACTTGGCATGTAAGCACATAAATTGAGAAAAATCAAAGTCATCATGGAAACAAGCATGCAAATGGGAGTTAGAGATGCTAATATGTGTGACAAGTGAACAAGCATCTACCTCAAGATCATAGCAAGCATGCACAAAGCGCTCAACAAATGGTCTATGGTATACATATGAACCATTCACAACACCAAATAAGATGAGATGTCTAAACACATGTGGCAATCCAAAGTGCAAGACAATCCAAGCATAATGTGCACATGGTGTGGTGAAAATAGTGTGGCACTCAACACAATATAAAGAGCAGTTGGTCATCATGTGTGAGGTAATCAAGTCAGGTATGTGACAATCATTGGTGCATGGCATATGTGAAATTAAGGAAAACTTTGCAATCAAGCATATGATAGGTACAAGTAATCAACAAGTTTGATGCAACACACAAGGCATATATATCATGAGGCAGGGCAATGTGGTAATCATGAGGGAAAGCAATATCTCTAACATGTGTGCAATGTGTCATGGTGCAAGCAATACATGAATTATTATCCACAATATCCATGCTCAAGAAGGATGTCATCTCAAAAGTGTGCCCTTGTGTGTCCTTCACAATACCGAAGCACAAGCAAGTGTGATGTAGAAGCGCGCCGGTTCAAAGTGGCTCACTCTCAAGAGCTGGAACGGTCAACTCACGTGAAGTGGAAGTTGACACGAAGTCGAAAGATCCTACACATGCACAACAAAACAAAGAATGTATGCGCATGGTAGATAAACACATCATCCATCATGATGGTTGTCTTCTCTTGCACATAACCATTATAAGTAAAAGTGCATGAATAATATGATGCACCAATCTTTATGTTCATGGCACTAGGCATATGGTGCAAAGAAGGAAGACAAGCATGCTTCACAAGAAATATGTCAAAATCTCCAAATATATGCGAGAATGCTATGGGGCCATATCATTAGCAAGACTAAAATCATTGTTGCACTCAATACATGGAAAATCATTTAGCATGAGAGAGGCAACATATGGAGACATATGACAACATTCAATACCAATAGGAATCATGTGCAAAGCATGGAATAGTGGCTATCAACCGCATGAAATGAGCAAGTATGAATCATGGGTGATGCACTACACAAAGCAAGCATAGTAATCAAGTCATGCAAACTAGTGGAGCGAAGATGCAACACACTAGGGGAAATCATGGCATGTGAGCAAAGAGTAGGCACAGGCAATGCACATGACATATCACAAGCGCGAATACAAAGCAATAGTAAAGTATCATCATAGGCATGGGGTACAATGCAAACATGGCGATAACAAGCAATATCTCCACCAAGCTTGCAAATACACATACAAGTACTAGAATCAATCATCATGTGTCATGCAAAGCATGGGTCACAAATGCATGGCAAAGGCATAGGAATGAGCATATCATGCAAAGTGAACATGGCAATATGGGCAAATGATACATAATGGACAATAACCCATAACCACGTGAGGGCCATGTAGAAGAAATGCGCGAAATTCTTGCACAAAGAGGGCAGGTGGAGGTTAAGCACTCTATGGTAGGGCACATATTCATTGCTCTCTAGAGCTCATTTCGTCAACTCATGCGCTTGCGAAGTTGACGAGTAAGTGTGAGCACCTAAACAACATAGACACAAGCGAAACAATGTGTGTGTGTGGTAAATGTGCACATCATCCATCATGATGTGTATCTGCACATGAGTGTTAGCACAAGATAAACATTTCTCAAAGAAATTTGAGGCATGGTAGAGAAATTGTCATCCATCATGCAATGATAGTTATTGTGTTTAACATGATTGGGATGCAAATTGTAGCAAGTGTGTGGCACAACAAAAGCATTTTTATTCATGCGATGCATATGTGGCACACAATCATGGGAATCATGCAATTCATAGGATGGAGCAAAATATCCTAATAGGTATGAGGAAACTATGGGGGTCTCCTCATGTGCAATAGCGGAAGCATAACATGAAGAAAATTGACAACATGGCAAACAATGCATGTCCGAAGCCAGGTGGTCATGGCATGGCATATGCTGGATATGATGCAAAGGGAGCATATCAATGCCAATAACCATGGGCTTGTCATCTATGCCACATGTGCAAATTGAGTTTATTTTAATTGCATACGCATAGTAACTACGATGATATTGCAAATATGACATATGGTCGATCTCATGCATAGCATATGACAAGTCAAGTGGATTGTCAAACATGATGTGACCAAAAGAATTCTCACAAGTTGTCCTAAGCAACATAGCATCACAACTAATAGAGTTCACATGGTAATCATTAAAATCATCATAAATGTGTAATTCATCACATGAGGAAGTCGCACTAGCATGAAGCGTGTTAATAGGAGGATCGACATCATGCAAGTAATCAATGTCCACTAGTGGGACAAGCTCATCACCTTCACCTATGTTACCTTTTTCATTCCAATCATGTGGTGTAGGTGAGGTGGCAAAGTAATCATGGTCAACGTCATCATCGTGGTGGAACCATGTGGGGGGTGCATCATAGTACACCATGGCCATCGTCTTGTCCAAAGGAAGGACAAAGTCGTCGAGGGTCAGCACGTCATCATATATGGGACCTATCACCAAATGAGAAGACACCATAGAGGTAGAGGTTAAGTCGTTAGCAATCGAAATGGCCTCACATGCCCTATCAACTACCTCACTCTCTATATGTGGTGGTGGCTCACTCACTCCTACAAGGTAGGTGCACTCAATGTCGCATATGGTGGAGTCACTCAAATCACTCAAGTGGTGGTGGTGGTGGCTCTCCTCACATGGGAATTAGGGCAACTCATCATATATGGGGCTAGTGGTGAAGTCACTATCACTCTCAATATGGATGCACAAGTCACTCAACTCATCACCATACGCCTCCTTGGTCGAAGGGAAAATCCCATGCTCAACCATCTCATCACCATCACCATGGATGAAGGTCGAAGATGGCACATCATCACTCTTGCCTCCAAAGAGGGAAGCATCATCCTTGCTCGCCACCGTGTCGCTCACCTCCAAATCTTGATCATTGAGTTGCTCCGTAGTCGTAGTCATCGCCGAACCATCTTGAAAAAGAGCCGTGGTAGACTCGGCATCATCAATACCACAAAGAGGGATGGTGGTGAAATAGAACTTGGGAGCGTCGTCTTGGAGCTCGTCGGGCTTGGACATCTCGGTGGTACTAGCCTCATGCTCGCCGTCTTGGAGCATGGTCATTGTGAAGTGAGCTCGGGGTCGAGTAGACTTGGCCTTATTTAGTACTTGCTCCATCGTGAGAGCACCAATGTAGAGGTCATCAAAGGACTCATCGTTGTTGAGGAAGATGGGCTTGGTGATGTTGGTGTTCAATCCCATCGTGAAGTAGAACTTCATCCAAATGGGGTCATCCACACCGGTTCGTCGCAAGGCTTTCTTCATCTCCATGAAGTACTCGTCAAGGGACTTGGATCCTTGTATGGTGTTCTCCAATTAGCGAAGAAGATGTTTCGTGTAGGTGGAAGACACAAATTCTCGCGGCATCACTTTCTTCATCTTGGGCCAACTCATGTTGAAGATCTTCGAAGGTGTGTGAAGCCACCATGTCGACGCATAGTCATGGAAGGTACTTGTGGCGCACTTCACCTGATCTTTGGGAGGGACTTTAAGTAGTTTGAGATAGGTGTCCATATTGCGCTCCCACTCGAGATACTCCTCAGGGTGTTGAGTCCCATAGAAAGGAATCTCGTGGTCGGTGTCGAGGTCGTAGTAGCTCATGGAAGTCGCGGACTTGAGCTTGGGGAGCTTCTGTTGAGTGTAATTTTGAGGTGCTTGTCGGCGCAGATGCCGCATGTCCAAAGGCGAAGATGCCTTGAAGTCGCTTGGTGAAGATGCCAATGTAGATGGTGAAGTCATCGAGCGGTGGTTGGTGTTGAGCTCTTGACCTTCACGTTCTTGTCGATGATGGTGTCGATGCCGATGTGACCCTGCCGGAGATGGTAACTCAGAAGCATGTGCACTTGAGCGTCTTCTCGAAGAAGAGGGAGGCCTCTTGGT
The DNA here is from genome assembly GCA_011799875.1 of Thinopyrum elongatum. NCBI lineage: Eukaryota > Viridiplantae > Streptophyta > Magnoliopsida > Poales > Poaceae > Thinopyrum > Thinopyrum elongatum. The sequence continues at coordinate 323,743,364 of CM022300.1, forward strand.
AGTCTTGATGAGGGCTTTGAGCTCCTCCATTTGGGCTTCCATCTTGGCGTTGATGAAGTTTTTTGTAGCATCGAACTCGTCATTGTCGTTGTAGACTGAATCAGATGTGCTTTGCCTATCCATCACAAGACTCGAGCAAAGGTGAGTTGGAAATGAGATAAACAATACCAAGCTACCTTTTCCCAAAGTTGAGGATATATCCCGTGTCACTCAATGTGAAATGGAAGAATAGTGGAATTGGTACCGGACTTGTTCACTCACACCTATAAAGTAAGGCTTATCGAGTGGCTTGGTTTGGATAAGTGGCACAAATTCATGCAAATTGAAGTCCAAGATATTATAAATGTTGGAATCAATCCAAAGGACTTAAAATGCAAAGCAAGTGATCACAAATATAGAGGAGGGCAATAAAGAAACACGCATATGGATGCTGCTAAAAGTATTAATGCAAAATTCAAAAACCTTAGAAGAGCGCTCAAGCAATGGGCTAGAACATTTTCCTGTCTGAAGACTCAAATCTTTGCTATCAATGAGGTGATTTTCCTCCTGGATATTTTTGAAGAATTTAGGGACCTAGAAGAGTTTGAGTGGAATTGCAGATTAATCCTAAAGGAACACTTACTTACCCTATTGAAAAACCAAAGGATTTATTGGAAGCAAAGGGGTAAAATTAAGGGTGTAAAATTTGGTGATGAGAACACAAATTTTTTCACACTAAGGCTACCATTAATCACAGGCACAATCACATTGATGTTATTCAAAATGAAGATCAAATGGATATTACTGACCATGCTGGGAAGCACCAATTCTATGGGAAGCTTTTAAGAAAAGAATGGTGACTTCTGAAAAAACAACAATGCATTTTGACCTTGAATCTTTATATGAGCCTCACCCTAATGCATCAGTGTTTGACAATCTAGAACTTCCTTTCACTGAGGAGGAAGTCAATGAAGTGATCAAGATCTTCCAAATGACAAATCCCCTGGACCTGATGGTTTCAATAGTGAGTTTTTCAAAGCTTGCTGGGATATTATCAAAGCGGATGTGCTTAGGTAGATCCATGAATTTCATGCTGGACAAATTTCACTGGAAAGCATCAACACTTCTTACATCACTCTTATTCCTAAAGGACCAACTCCATTAACAGCAAATGATTGCAGGCCCATTTCTCTCCTCAACTGTTGTTTCAAACTCATCACCAAACTTTTGGCAAACAAGCTTCAGAAAGTGATTCTTAGTATGGTTCATATCAATCAATATGGGTTTCTTAAAGAAAGGGCCATTCATGACTGTTTAGGCTGGGCTTATGAGTATTTGCATCAATGCCATAAATCAAAGGAGGAAGTAATTGTCCTAAAACTAGATTTTGAGAAGGCCTTTGACATAATTGAGCACCAAGCAATCCTGGATATTCTTAGAGCTAAAGGTTTTGGGGAAAGATGGATAAACTAGATTAAAATGTTGTTCTCATCTGCTTCATCTGTTGTCATGCTGAATGGGGTTCCTGGGAAGAAATTCTATTGCATTAGAGGAGTAAGGCAAGGGGACCCTTTGTCCCCTCTGCTCTTTGTGTTGGCTGCAGACTTGCTCCAAACAATACTAAACAAAGCTATGCAGTTGGGGTTGTTAAAATCATCCTTACATGTGGAATCTTGCCCTGATTTCCCCATTGTACAGTATGTGATGATACACTAGTCCTTCTTCAAGCAGATGCAAAACAATTACACTGCCTTAAAGCTCTCCTTAACACTTTTGCTGAAGCCATGGGTCTCAAGGTGAACTACCAAAAAGCAAGCCTCATTCCAATCAATGTTACTGATGATAAAGTTGAAATCTTGACCAGCACTTTCCACTGCAAGAAAGGGACATTTCCTTTTACATATTTGGGAAGGCCATTGGGTCTACACAAGCCCACTGTTGAACAATGCATCCCTCTTGTCAACAAGATAGCAAAGAAATTGGTGGGATTGACTTCTTTCATGACTCTGGCTGGCAGACTACTTCTAGTCAAATCAGCACTGAATTCCCTCATTATATACTTCATGGGTTGTCTTGATGTGCCAGTAACTATTAAAAACCAAGTCATCAAGTACCTGAGACAATGTCTTTGGAGTGGTTCTGACCTTGAAGATCATAGGCCAGCTATGGTTGCTTGGACTATTGTCTGCGGGCCAAATAATCAAGGAGGATTAGGGGTGCTAGATATTTTTGTTCAAAACAAAGCTCTGCTCCTCAAGAATATGCACAAGTTCTATAACAGACTCAACATACCATGGGTAAATATGATCTGGGAATCCTATTATAGCAATGGAACACTGCCTGGCAACAACTGGACTGGGTCTTTCTGGTGGAAAGCCAACTTAAGGCTCATTGAAAATTATAAATCTATGGCCAGATGTAATGTGGGTGATGGCAAGAGTGCTCTTTTCTGGACTGATCTCTGGCATATTGCTTGTTTACAAAACATGTTTCCACATCTATTTTCCTTTGCCAAAGATCAACATACTTCTATGAATTCAGTCCTGCAATTGGAGTACTTGGAGGACCTCTTCCATCTGCCTCTCTCAACTCAAGCTTTTGAGGAATTTGAAATTATGGAAGACATTTGTGATGCTTTAAGAAGATCAGAGTTTGCTGATTGCACTGATACATGGAGCTATATTTGGGGTAATGAACAATTCTTAGTAGCCAAGGCATACAGAATCATGATGGGAATAAGAGTAGTGCCACAACAATTCCAATGGATCTGGGGAAGTTCTTGCCAGCCAAAGCACAAGGTGTTCTTCTGGAGACTGTTGCATGACAGGCTAAATACAAGAAATTTGTAAAGAAGGAAACTTTTCTATTGGATAACTACAATTGTGCCATACACAACTGCCAGCAAGAAGAAACACTACAACACCTCTTCGGGACATGTCCCTTTCCCTCACAATGTTGGGACCTAGTCAGTCCCAATAGACAAATCAATGCTTCAGTGATGGAAGCCTTTGCTGACTTAAAACAAAAACTTCAAGTTCCTTTCTTTATGGAAATAATCATATTGGCTTCATGGGCTATCTGGATCACAAGAACCAATCTCATTTTCCAAAATATTCAGCCCAATCTATAGAGATGGAAGGAAACATACAAGGCAGAATTGCATCTTCTCAAATTCAGGATCAAGAAGAAGTATGCTAGGGATTTCATAACTTGGCTAGACAACTTATCTTTGTAATTTTGTTTTGCCTGCTATCTCGTTTGTAACATATTAGTTTTTGTCGGCATCGCGGCTCCGCAGACCCAAACAAGGTTCGAACTCTGGGGCATGTGCGAAGGATCCTGCCTAGATACTGCTTGCTGCTCACCGCCTCACGGCTTGGCTCGGTCGAGCTCGAGCGAGCGGGGAGAAGAAGTGGACACGGTGATTTACCCTGGTTCGGGCCACCTTGCGGTGTAAAACCCTACTCCTGCTTTGTGGTGGATTGCCTCGCAAGAAGGATGAGTATGAACTAGTACAAGTGTGAGCTGCCTCGGGAGAGCTCAATGACGGAAGGATTCAATCCCTCTCTACAGTGGAGACTAGCCTATATTTATAGTGGCCTTGGTCCTCCTCCCTCATAGCTTAGGCAGGAAGGGATACCACAGCGGCCAATTTGAAGGGGGACAGGAGTACACCCTATCCTGACTAAAGGTGGTCTTCATCTGCAAAGCTTCTGGTCGTGATGCAGCGGTGGGCTCGGTGATGACCTCCGTCCTGCCGAGCCTGTGGTCTTGGTCTTGTTGCACTGGAATGGAAACCTTTGGGTGATTCCTCGGGAACCCGCGTACGTCCTTGCCTCCTTAGCACCAAAGAGGAAACTGTCCTGGACTGCATTCGCTAGCACCCTGCTGGCCTTGGTCGTCATGGCTCACATCATCGCACGCCTCGCGAGGTGGGGTACTTGCCTAGAGATACCCGCTCCTCGGGAGGCCTTGATGTCATTCGCCTCGTGAGGCGGGGGGGCCTCGCGAGGGTCTTGCTCGTGAAGCCTTGGAGTTGGGCCATACCGGGCCTTCGATGATGCCACGCACTTGGCCGCAGGCAGACGAGCCTGGGTACCCCCGGTCCCAGAACTCCGACAGTAGCCCCCGGGCCCATGGCGCGCTCGGCCTGGCTTTGAGGCAAAGGCAATGAGGGGAGGGCGAAGCGACACGGGCCCTAGCCTCCTGCGGGCCAGGCTTGACGCGTGGCGCATGACGGGACGCGGACACCCCCACTTCCCCATGTAGCATCGACAACTGCCCAGGCTGACAAAAGCTTGGCGCACGCTGCAGGGCCATCATTACTCTCCTCCCTTGCATCTCCTTCCTCCTGCCGCTATCCCCTTTCCCTCACGTGAGGCTTCTCTAGATCCAGACAGAGCACCGCCTTTCCTTCTCCTCCACCGGCGCCAGTGATCCCCGAATGGCACCCGCCGGGAAAGCGAAGTCCGTGGCTCCGATCGCGAACTCCTCCTCCTTTGCGCCGACGCTCCTAGCTTCCTCCGTCGTTAAAGAGGAGGACCTCAATCCGGTGATCTCGCTGACGGCCGGCGACACGAACGAGTGGGGCGAGACCCAGACCTGGCCCAGCTCCATGGCACGGAGCAGCTTGGCGGGGTCCTTCTACCCTTTCTTCTTCCATAGCATCTTCGTCGGGGTGGTCCCGCCTTTCTCTGAGTTCTTCCTGGCCATCCTCAAGCACTACAAGATCAAGGCCCTTCACCTCCATCCCAACTTCATTCTGCTCTTATCCATTTTTGCCTTCTATCGCAAGGCCTTCATGGGCGTGAAACCTCGGTGGTGCTCTTCCACCCCATCTTTAGCCTATGGTTCACCTCCAAGACCAATCTGTCCGCGAGTGTGTCCTTCGTCGCCGTGTCTAGTGGGAACTTGCTCCTGAAGGCGGGGAAGAAGGCGAAAGGCTACCGGTGGCACCGGGTCCTCATGGACGACCGTGGCACCAACCCGTGCCTCGAGCCTCCGACGGAGCTGCCCGAGCAAATCCCCGAGTGGGGCTCCATGAAGCTCACCGACTCCCGGGCGAGACCCGTCCTGAAGAAGATAACCTCAGACATGAAGGCGAAGCTGCTAACGGGGGCGATGGTCATGAAGGAATTCTTGGCGCACCACATCGCGCCGCTCCAGCCACATTCAAAACCCCTATGGGAGTATGCGGGTGCGGAAGATGCGGTGAGGCTGCGCCCCCGGCCTATCCAACGAGGAGCTGGAAGCGGCCTTGTTCGCCTTGCTTGGCGTGATCCCAGGGGCCATCCTTGAGGCCGCCGCCCCGCTGTACAGCCGCGACGACAGGGAAGAGTTGTTCGAGGCCATGCCCGTTTTCAATGAGTGGGGGCTCCAGCCGAGCGACCACCCTGAGTCGCCCGTGGTGCTGTCCTCCTGCAAGAGTGGTGGCAACGAGGATTCGGAGGAAACGGAGGATGACGACCCTGTGGAGGCGTCCCCATTGTCATGGCGCCGGCTCCTCCTCGGCTACGAGCATGACGATGCTGAGGCTGATGAGCTCCCGATCGCGGATTCCCCGCGCTCCATCAGGGTGCTCGGGAGGAGGTAAGAGTCTGGATTCTCGGTCGTGCAAGTGTCTGGCTGAGCAGCCCCAGGCGAGGGGCGGCCGTGACCCCTTCGGAAGGCCCTCTGCGCCCTACCGGGGCGGACGAGGAGACGGGTGTCAATCCCTTCACGGTTACTTGCAAAAGTGAGATCTGATAGATAAAGATGAAACTAAATAAAAGAAAAGTAAATATTTTTGGTATTTTTGGTCTATAGATCGGAAAGTAAAAGATTGCAAAATAGTAGATCGGAAACTAATATGATGGAAAATAGTAGATCGGAAACTTATATGATGGAAACTAGACCCTGGGGCCATAGGTTTCACCAGAGGCTTCTCTCAAGATAGCAAATAATACGGTGGGTGAACAAATTACTGCCGAGCAATTGATAGAAAAGCGCAAAGTTATGACGATATCTAAGGCAATGATCATGAATATAGGCATCACGTCCATGTCAAGTAGACCGAAACGATTCTGCATCTACTACTATTACTCCACACATCGACGGACTCCTGCCTGCATCTAGAGTATTAAGTTCATGAAGAACAGAGTAACGCATTAAGTAAGATGACATGATGTATAGGAATAAACTCAAGCAATATGATGTAAACCCCATCTTTTTATCCTCGATGGCAACAATACAATACGTGCCTTGCTGCCCCTACTGTCACTGGGAAAGGACACCGCAAGATTGAACCCAAAGCTAAGCACTTCTCCCATTGCAAGAAAAACCAATCTAGTTGGCCAAACCAAACCGATAGTTCGAAGAGAATTACAAAGATATCAAATCATGCATAAAAGAATTCAGAGAAGATTCAAATAATATTCATAGATAATCGGATCATAAATCCACAATTCATCGGATCTCGGTAAACACCCCGCAAGAAAGTATTACATCGAATAGATCTCCAAGAACATCGAGGAGAACATGGTATTGAGAATCAAAGAGAGAAAAGAAGCCATCTAGCTACTAGCTATGGACCCGTAGGTCTGAGATAAACTACTCATGATTCATCGGAAGGGAAATAGGGTTGATGTAGAAGCCCTCCGTGATCGAATCCCCCTCCGGCAGGGTGCCGGAAAAGGTCCCTAGATGGGATCTCACGGGTACAGAAGGTTGTGACGGTGGAAAAGTGTTTTCGTGGATGCTTCTGGTGGTTTGGGAATATATGTGAATATATAGGCGAAAGAATTAGGTCAGGAGGGTCACGGGGGGCCCACAAGGCAGGGGGCGCGTCCTACCCCACTGGGCGTGCCCTCCACCCTTGTGGCCGCCTCGTGGCTCCTCCGACTTCATCTCCAAGTCTCCTGGGTGTCTTCTGGTCCAAGAAAAACCATCGCGAAGGTTTTATTCCGTTTGGACTCCGTTTGGTATTCCTTCTCCACGAAGCTAAAAAACAAGGAAAAAATAGAAACTGGCACTGGGCTCTAGGTTAATAGGTTAGTCCCAACAATAATATAAAATAGCATATTAACGCATATAAAACATCCAAAACAGATATTATAATAGCATGGAACAATCAAAAATTATAGAATTTTTGATGTGGAATGCTACCTAACATACTTATCCATGTAATTTTCTTTATTGTGGCATGAATGTTCAGATCTATAAGATTCAAAACAAAAGTTTAATATTGACATAAAAACAATAATACTTCAAGCATACTAACAAGGCAATTATGTCTTCTCAAAATAACATGGCCAAAGAAAGCTTATCCCTACAAAATCATATAGTCTGGCTATTTTCCATCTTCATCACACAAAATATTCAAATCATGCACAACCCCGATGACAAGCCAAGCAATTGTTTCATACTTTTGATGTTCTCAAACTTTTTCTACTTTCACGCAATACATGAGCGTGAGCCATGGACATAGCACTATAGGTGGAATAGAATATGGTGGTTGTGGAGAAGACAAAAAGAAGGAGATAGTCTCACATCAACTAGGCGTATCAACGGGCTATGGAGATGCCCATCAATAGATATCAATGTGAGTGAGTAGGGATTGCCATCCAACGGATGCACTAGTGCTATAAATTTATGAAAGCTCAAAAGAAAACTAAGTGGGCGTGCATCCAACTCGCTTGCTCACGAAGACCTAGGGCAATTTGAGGAAGCCCATCATTGGAATATACAAGTCAAGTTCTATAATGAAAAATTCCCACTAGTATATGAAAGTGACAACATAGGAGACTTTCTATCATGAAGATCATGGTGCTAATTTGAAGCACAAGTGTGGTAAAAGGATAGTAACATTGTCCCTTCTCTCTTTTCTCTCATTTTTTTTGTTTGGGCCTTCTCATTTTTTTTGGTCTCTTTTTTTTTATTTTTCATCTGGAGTCTCATCCCGACTTGTGGGGGAATTATAGTCTCCATCATCCTTTCCTCACATGGGACAATGCTCTAATAATCAAGATCATCACACTTTTATTTACTTACAACTCAAAAATTATAACTCAATACTTAGAACAAAATATGACTCTATATGAATGCCTCCGGTGGTGTACCGGGATGTGCAATGAATCAAGAGTGACATGTATGAAAGAATTATGAACGGTGGCTTTGCCACAAATACGATGTCAACTACATGATCATGCAAAGCAATATGACAATGATGAAGCGTGTCATAATAAACTGAACGGTGGAAAGTTGCATGGCAATATATCTCGGAATGGCTATGGAAATGCCATAATAGGTAGGTATGGTGGCTGTTTTGTGGAAGTTATATGGTGGGTGTATGGTACTGGCGAAAGTTGCGCGGCACTAGAGAGGCTAGCAATGGTGGAAGGGCGAGAGTGCGTATAATCCATTGACTCAACATTAGTCATAAAGAACTCACATACTTATTGCAAAAATCTATTAGTTATCAAAACAAAGTACTACGCACATGCTCCTAGGGGGATATATTGGTAGGAAAAGACCATCGCTCGTCCCCGACCGCCACTCATAAGGAAGACAATCAATAAATAAATCATACTCCGACTTCATCACATAATGGTTCAGCATATGTGCATGCTACGGGAATCACAAACTTTAACACAAGTATTTCTCAAATTCATAATTACTCACTAGCATGACTCTAATATTACCATCTCTATATCTCAAAACAATCATAAGGAATCAAACTTCTCATAGTATTCAATGCACTTTCTATGAATGTTTTATTATATCCCTCTTGGATGCCTATCATATTAGGACTAAATTTATAACCAAAGCAAATTACCATGCTGTTTAAAGACTCTCAAAATAATATAAGTGAAGCATGAGAGTTCAACAATTTCTATAAAATAAAACCAGCACCGTGCTCAAAAAAGATATAAGTGAAGCACTAGAGCAAAATTGTCTAGCTCAAAAGATATAAGTGAAGCATATAGAGTATTCTAATAAATCACGATTCATGCGTGTCCCTCTCAAAAGGTGTGTACAGCAAGGATGATTGTGGAAAACTAAAAAGCAAAGACTCAAATCATACAAGACGCTCCAAGCAAAACACATATCATGTTGTGAATAAAAATATAGCCTCAAGTAAAGTTACCGATAGACGAAGACGAAAGAGGGGATGCCTTCCGGGGCATCCCCAAGCCTAGGCTCTTGGTTGTACTTGAATATTACCTTGGGGTGCCTTGGGCATCCCGAAGCTTATGCTCTTGCCACTCCTTATTCCATAGTCCATCAAATCCTTACCCAAAACTTGAAAACTTCAAAACACAAAACTCAACAGAAAATCTCATAAGCTCCGTTAGTATAAGAAAATAAATCACCACTTTTGGTACTGTTGTGAACTCATTATTTATTTATATCGGTGTAATATCTACTGTATTCCAACTTTTCCATGGTTCATACCCCCCGATACTACCCATAGATTCATCAAAATAAGCAAACAACACAAAGAAAACAGAATCTGTCAAAAACAGAACAGTCTGCGAACATCCGAATTGTTCTAATATTTATGTAACTCCAAAAATTCTGAAAACTTATAAAATCAGAGAAAATTTTTATGTCAATCTCATATAAAAAATTCAGAGTTTTTCAACTCTCCAGTGAATTATTAAAATTCTGTGACTGGACGCAAAAGTTTCTGTTTTTCAACAAGATCAAATCAACTATCACCGTAAGCCATCCCAAAGGTCTTACTTGGCACAAACACTAATTAAAACACAAAACCACATCTAACCAGAGGCTATATGAATTATTCAAAGCAAAACAGGAACAAAAAAGCAAAAACAAAAATAAAATTGGGTTGCCTCCCAAGAAGCGCTATTGTTTAGCGCCCTTAGCTAGGCATAAAAACATGAATAGATCTAGGTATTGTCATCTTTGGTATGCAATCCATAAGTAGCTCTCATAATAGATTCATATGGCAATTTAATTTTCTTTATAGGAAATTGTTCCATGCCCTTCCTTAACGGAAATTGAAATCTAATGTTTCCTTCTTTCATATCAATAATTGCACCAATCGTTCTAAGGAAAGGTCTACCAAGAATAATAGGACATGTAGGATTGCAATCTATATCAAGAACAATGAAATCTACGGGCACATAATTCCTATTTGCAACAATAAGAACATCATTAATCCTTCCCATAGGTTTCTTAATAGTGGAATCCGCAAGATGCAAATTTAAGGAAAAATCATCAAATTCACGGAAACCTAACACATCACATAAAGTTTTTGGAATCGTGGAAACACTAGCACCCAAATCACACAAAGCATGGCACTCATAATCTTTAATCTTAATCTTAATAGTAGGTTCCCACTCATCATAAAGTTTTCTAGGGATAGAAACTTCCAATTCAAGCTTTTCTTCAAAAGATTGCATCATAGCATCAACGATATGTTTAGTAAAAGCTTTGTTTTGATTATAAGCATGAGAAGAATTCAACATGGATTGCAACAAGGAAATACAATCTATTAAAGAACAATTATCATAATTAAATTCCTTGAAATCCAAAAGAGTGGGTTCATTGCTACTTAAAGTTTTGACCTCTCCAATCCCACTTTTATCAATTTTTGCATCAAGATCTAAAAACTCCGAATCATTGGGACGCCTTTTAACTAAAGTTGACTCATCTCCAGTCCCATCTTTATTAAGATTTATATTGGAAAACAAAGATTCAATAGAAGTCACATCAATCACTTTAAGATCTTCATCATTATTTTCACGAAAACTAGAAGAAGATGTTCTTACAAACTAATCTTTTTTAGCACGCATCTTAGCGGTTCTTTCTTTGCACTCATCAATGGAGGTTCTCATAGCTTTTAGAGTTTCATTAATATCATGCTTGGGTGGAATAGATCTAAGTTTCAAAGAATCAACATCAAGAGAAATTCTATCCACGTTCCTAGCCAAATCATCAATCTTAAGCAATTTTTCTTCAATCAAAGCATTGAAACTCTTTTGCGAAATCATAAATTCTTTAACACTATTCTCAAAATCAGAGGACGTCTTATTATAATTTCCATAATAATTGTTGTAGGAATTACCATAATTATTAGAGGAATTACTAGAAAATGGCCTAGGATTAAAATTACCTCTATACGCGTTATTACCAAAATTGTTCCTACCAACAAAATTCACATCCATAGATTCGTTATTATTATCAATCAAAGTAGACAAAGGCATATCATTAGGATCAAAAGAAGCACTCTTGCTAGAAAACAATTTCATAAGTTCATCCATCTTTCCATTCAAAACATTAATCTCTTCAATTGCATGCACTTTTTTACTAGTGGAAGATCTTTCGGTGTGCCATTGAGAATAATTAACCATAATATTATCTAGGAGTTTAGTAGCTTCTCCTATAGTAATTTCCATAAAAGTGCCTCCCGCGGCCGAATCTAAAAGATTTCTAGAAGCAAAATTCAATCCGGCATAAAAAATTTATTTAATCATCCACAAATCCAAACCATGAGTAGGGCAATTTCGTATCATCACTTTCATCCTCTCCCAAGATTGTGCAACATGCTCATGATCAAGTTGCTTAAAATTCAAAATATCGTTCCTAAGGGAGATGATCTTAGCGGGAGGAAAATACTTTGAAATAAAAGCATCTTTACACTTATTCCATGAATCAATACTATTTTTAGGCAAAGATGAAAACCAAGTTTTAGCACGATCTCGAAGTGAAAACGGAAATAGCTTCAATTTAACAATATCATTCTCCACATCTTTTTTCTTTTGCATATCACACAAATCAACGAAATTGTTTAGATGGGATGCAGCATCTTCACTAGGAAGGCCGGAAAATTAATCTTTCATAACAAGATTCAGCAAAGCGGCATTAATTTCATAAGATTCCGCACAAGTGGCGGGAGCAATCGGAGTACTAATAAAATCATTGTTATTAGTGTTGGAAAAATCACACAATTTGGTATTCTCTTTAGCCATTGTGACAAAGCAAGCAAGCCAACACACGAGCACACAAAAAGCAAACGAAAAAGACGAATGGAAGAAGGGCGAATAAAATGGCAAATCTTTTCAAAAATCGTTTTAGAAGTGGGGGAGAGGAAAACGAGAGGCAAATGGCGAATAATGTAATGCAAGAGATGAGAGTTTATGATGGGTACTTGGTATGTCTTGACTTGGTGTAGATCTCCCCGGCAACGGCGCCAGAAATTCTTCCTGCTACTTCTTGAGCTTGCGTTGGTTTTTCCCTTGAAGAGGAAACGGTGATGCAGCAAAGTAGAGATAAGTATTTCCCTTAGTTTGAGAACCAAGGTATTAATCCAGTAGGAGACAACGCACAAATCACTGAATACCTGCACAAACAATCAAACAACTTGCACCCAACGCGATAAAGGGGTTTTCAATCCCTTCACGGTTACTTGCAAAAGTGAGATCTGATAGATATAGATGAAACTAAATAAAAGATAAAGTAAATATTTTTGGTATTTTTGGTTTATAGATCGGAAAGTAAAAGATTGCAAAATAGTAGATCGGAAACTAATATGATGGAAAATAGTAGATCGGAAACTTATATGATGGAAAATAGACCCGGGGGCCATAGGTTTCACTAGAGGCTTCTCTCAAGATAGCAAATAATACGGTGGGTGAACAAATTACTGCCGAGCAATTGATAGAAAAGCGCAAAGTTATGACGATATCTAAGGCAATGATCATGAATATAGGCATCACGTCCGTGTCAAGTAGGCCGAAACGATTTTGCATCTACTACTATTACTCCACACATCGACCGACTCCTGCCTGCATCTAGAGTATTAAGTTCATGAAGAATAGAGTAACGCATTAAGTAAGATGACATGATGTAGAGGAATAAACTCAAGCAATATGATGTAAACCCCATCTTTTTATCCTTGATGGCAACAATATAATACGTGCCTTGCTGCCCCTACTGTCACTGGGAAAGGACACCGCAAGATTGAACCCAAAGCTAAGCACTTCTCCCATTGCAAGAAAAACAAATCTAGTTGGCCAAACCAAACCGATAGTTCGAAGAGAATTACAAAGATATCAAATCATGCATAAAAGAATTCAGAGAAGATTCAAATAATATTCATAGATAATCTGATCATAAATCCACGATTCATCGGATCTCGGCAAACACACCGCAAAAAAGTATTACATTGAATAGATCTCCAAGAACATCGAGGAGAACATGGTATTGAGAATCAAAGAGAGAGAAGAAGCCATCTAGCTACTAGCTATGGACCCGTAGGTCTGAGATAAACTACTCACGCTTCATCGGAAGGGCAATAGGGTTGATGTAGAAGCCCTCCGTGATCGAATCCCCCTCTGGCAGGGTGTCAGAAAAGGTCCCTAGATGGGATCTCACGGGTACAGAAGGTTGCGGCAATGGAAAAGTGTTTTCGTGGATGCTTCTGGTGGTTTGGGAATATATGTGAATATATAGGCAAAAGAATTAGGTCAGGAGGGTCACGGGGGACCCACAAGGCAGGGGCGTGCCCTACCCGCTGGGCGCGCCCTCCACCCTTGTGGCCGCCTCGTGGCTCCTCCGACTTCATCTCCAAGTCTCCTGGGTGTCTTCTGGTCCAAGAAAAATCATCACGAAGATTTTATTCCGCTTGACCTCTGTTTGGTATTCCTTCTCCACGAAGCTAAAAAACAAGGAAAAAATAGAAACTGGCACTGGGCTCTAGGTTAATAGGTTAGTCCCAAAAATAATATAAAATAGCATATTAATGCATATAAAACATCCAAAACAGATAATATAATAGCATGGAACAATAAAAAATTATAGATACGTTGGAGACGTATCAATGGGCTCGTCCCCGCAGGGTGCGCAGCCGATGGTCAAGACGATCTCCGTCGAGGAGGCCATGGTTTGGCCAGCCAAGACCCCTCTGGGGAGCCCCCTCGCTCCTCCAGTCAGTGGCGCCACAACGGGGCCCTTCGGGGGCCACTCCGCCAGCCTCCAGGGCTAGACTGGGGCCACGTCGAAGAAGAAAGTGGGCGCATTGGCCTCTGAGGAGGAGAAGAAAAGGAAGTGGGTTGCGCCAGATGAGTGAGTATCCTTGCCTTACCTCCTGACCACTCATTCGTAATCCATGCGCTCATGTTGCCCCTCGTTGCACCGAATAGGGGCGATGGTGCAGAGAAGAAGAAGAAGAAGCCGACCGCTGACGCAAAGGTACTCATCGTCCTAAGGGCGGCCTCGGTGCTCGGCCGCGGCCTCGGCGGGCGCGGGGGCACGCAGCGCTGACCCGGCGCAACACCTGGGCACGCGGGCAGCAACACACCAGGGCGTACGGGCATTCCGCCCCCTCCCGGTGCTTCGTCGGCGCCGCCTGGAGGGCCGGCCAACAAGGACGCGAGGGCTTGCCGAGCGGCGCTCCCTGCCGCAGTCACGGCAGCCCCGGTCCTGGGAGAGGGGGTGATACCCCAGCCTCCGCTGGCCGAATCCGACTCAGGGCATGCAGCGGCGCAACCTCAGGTAGTGTCGACCCCTGTAATCTAGCAGGCCGTGGCGTCAGTTGCTCTTGCCATGTCGCAGGAGCCGGGCGGTGCGGAGAAGGACCCGGAGCCCCTGGTGCCCCAAGTTGATCGTACCACGGCTTCATTGGCCACGGTCCGAACTGACGTGCCAGCGTCGATCCCTCGTCAGGTCCTCATGCTTGCGAACTATGGTGCACTGATCAGGCACAGGGCCTTGGCTGATGCTTACACAGCGCTCGGCCACTTCGAGGTGGACCTCCAAGATGCGGACAGGCGCCTTACCAAGGAGTGCCTGGGGCTCGCCTCAGCGTGGCTCCAGGTCGATACGGTGACCAAAGAGGCCTGGAGCCAGGCCGATGCCTCTACTGCAGAGAGCAAGAAGGAAGCTGTCTAGGCTAGGGCAGCCCGCGATGACGCGCTGGCTAAGGCAGCTGTCAGATTCAGGGCTCCGTAGACCCAAGAAGGTTCAAACTTAGGGGCGTGGACGAAGGATCTCGCTTCACAACGGCGCTAGCTCGCCATACCCATGGCCTGATCTCGTCAAGTACGCTGGATCATGCGGAAGAAATGGACATGGAGATTTACCCAGGTTCGGGCCACCTTGCGGTGTAAAACCCTACTCCTGCTTTTCGTGGATTGGCCTCACGAGGAGGTAGAGGATGAACTAGTACAGTGGATAAGCAGCCTCGCGAGGGCTCAAGTGAGGATGGATCGGGTCGGGGTCCCATCGGGGGCTAATCGGGGGTGATGGCTAGCCAATATTTATAGTGGCCTTGGTCATCTTCCCTCATAGCTTAGGCGGGAAGGGATCCCACAACGGCCAATTTTGAAAGGGGACAAGGAGTACATCTTATCCTAATGAAAGGTGGTCTTCGCCTGCAAAGCTTCGGGCCATGACGCAGTGGTGGGCTCGGTCTCGTGGTCTTGGTCTCGTTGCACCGGAATGGAAAGCTTTGGGGCCTTCCTCGTGAACCTGCGCCTACCCTTGCTTCCTTAGCACCAAAGAGGAAAATGTCCCCTCTACGCCCACTAGCGCCCGCATGGCCTTGGTCGTCATGGCTCACATCATCGTAGCCTCATGAGGCGGGAGGCTTGCATAGAATTCTCCGCTCCTTGGGAGGCAGGCTCGGGGAGCTGCTCCCCTGGAGGTCTTGGCGTCATTCACCTCGCGAGGCCTGGGTCCTCGCGAGGGTCTTGTCTTGGGGGTCTTGCAGCTCGGCCATACCGGGCCGTCGATGAGCCCACGCGCTGGGCCGCAGGCAGGCAAGTCTGGGTACCCCCGATCCCAGAACGCCGAGAGTAGCCCCCAGGCCCAAGGCGTGCCCGACCTGGCTTCGAGGCGAAGCCAGGGGGCAAGGGCAAAGCGACGCGAGCCCCAATCGCTTGCGGGCCAGGCACGACGTGTGGTGGATGACAGGATGCAGACGCCTCCACTTCCCCACGTCACCTCGGCAACTGCCCAGGCTGACAAAAGACTGGCGCACATCGCAGGGCCATCATTGCTCACCCTCGCCTTGCTCCTGATCCCCTTGTCCAGCCGAAAGATTCTCCAGATCCAATCGCAACTCCACCCCCTTCCTTCTCCAATGCCGGCGACCCCGCGAATGGCGCCCAGGAAGTCGAAGCCCACGGTCCAGGCCGCGACCTCCTCCTCTCCTTCGCCAGCGCTCGACGCATCCTCCATCGCCGAGGAGGGGCATCTTGGACCCGTGCTCCCATAGACGGCGAGCGAAGACAACGAATGGGGTGAGACCTTGATCTGGGCTGGCTCCGCGGAGCGTACCACCTTGGCGCAGACGGTCTATCCCTTCTTCCTCCACAGCATCTTCGTGGGGCTTGTCCCGCCCTTCTCGGAGTTCTTCTGCACCGTCCTCAGTCACTACAGGATCCATGCTCTCCATCTCCAGCCCAACTCCATCCTCCTCCTGTCCATCTTCGCCTTCTACAGCGAGGCCTTTGTGGGCGTGAGGCCCTCCGTGGCACTCTTCCGCCATTTCTTTAGCTTGCGGCTGCACGACCAGATGCAGCGCTCTGCTTGCCTTTCCTTCGTCGCGGTCCACAACGGGAATGTGCTCTTGAAGGCCGGGAAGAAGGTGGAGGGCTTCCGGTACCGCTGGGTCTTCCTGGACACCAAGGGTCTCAACCCGTGCCTGGAGCTGCCGACAGCACTGCCCGAGCAGCTCCAGAAGTGGGGCTCTGCAAAGCTCACCGACCCCCGGGTGGAGCCCGTCCTGAAGAGGATATCCTC
The DNA here is from genome assembly GCA_011799875.1 of Thinopyrum elongatum. Taxonomy (NCBI): domain Eukaryota; kingdom Viridiplantae; phylum Streptophyta; class Magnoliopsida; order Poales; family Poaceae; genus Thinopyrum; species Thinopyrum elongatum. Next base: position 323,760,092 of record CM022300.1, read on the forward strand.
AGATATGGAGGCCAAACTATTGACGGGGGGAATGATCGTGAAGGAATTCTTGATGCAGCGCCTGGTGCCGCTCCAGTCGCACGCAAGGCCCCTGTGGTAATTCCAGGGCGCGAGGGATGTCATAAGGCTATGCCCCGCCAGCCTGACGGGCGAGGAGCTGGAGAGGGCCTGGCCGCCCTACTCAATGGCGATCCAGGGGACCTCCCCGAGGCCTACACCCCGTTGTACCGCCATGACGACAGGGGGGAACTTGTCGCCGCCATGCCCGCCTTCAACGAGTTGGGGCTCATGCCGTCCGAGCACCCCAACTCCCCTGTGCCGGTGTCCTCTGGTGACAGTGGCGGCGAAGAGGACTCGGAGGAGACTGAGAACGACGACCTGGAGGAAGCGTCCCCCCCCCCGTCATAGAGCGAGCTCCTCCGCAAACTTGAAGAAGACGACGACTCCGATGAGCCCCCAGCCGTGGACTCCCCGCGCTCCACCAGTGTCCTCAAGCGATCAAGGCCCGCTCCCCGGACCACATGATCGTTCGGCCGGGCGGCCTCAGGAAAAGGTGCGGCAACACCCCTTCCGAAGGGATCCCCACGCTCCAGCGGGGTGGTCAAGACATCGGTCCCATCCCTGCCCGGATCGCGAACGGGGGACGGGGCGGCCGCTGCTAGGGCGGACGTGGCCCCACCAGCCGCGACCTCTCAGGGAGACCTCTTCACCTCCCCAGACGGCAGCGCCATGCCAGGGCCTCTCGAGGAGCTCCCCACTCGCCCCCTAGACGCGGCCAAGGCCACACCAAAGAAGAGCGGGGGCGTCCCGACCTTCGCCGAGAAGGAGAAGAAGAGGAAGTGGATCGCACCTGAGGAGTAAGTAACTTACCTTTCTTTTGGTCAAGCATAGATTGCAACTGTGCTCACAGCACTCCCCTCTTGATGACCAGGAGTGGCAACGCGACAAGGAAGAAGAAGGCGAGCACCAAGCCAAAGGAGCCCCCTGTCCTGATCAGGGCGCCGTCAGTCTCCGGTCGTGGCCACGGCGGGCGCAGGAGTGCGTCGTGCCAGCCCAACGCAGTCCCGAGGCGCTCAGGTGGGATCGCGCTTGAGCACACGGGTGCACTGCCTGCCCTTCGCGCTTCGCCGGCACCGCTTGGGGGGCCGTCCACCGAGGATGCGGGGGTTCACGGGGCGACACTCCTTGTCGCGGCCGCGGCAACCACAGCGTTGGTGGAGGGGGCTAATCCTCGCCCCCCTCCGGCAGGATCCGCCCCTGAGGACGCAGTAATGCAGCGTCGGGAGGAGCCAGCCCCCGTGGGCCAGTAGGCTGTGAAGTCGTCTGCCCTCGTCATGCCCGAGGGGAGCCCGGAGCCTCCGGCGCCCCAAGCCAGCCATGCCGCTGCTTCCTCGGCCACAGCGTCAGTCGACGCGCCAGTGCCGCCTCCTCATCAGGCCCTCGCGCTCGCGAACTGCGGCCCCTAATCAGGCATGGAGCCTTGGATGAAGCCTATACCATGCTCGGCTAGATCCGGGCCGACCTCCAAGACGCCGACATGTGCCTCACGAGGGAGCGCCTGGGGCTTGTTTCTGGGTGGCTCCAGACCGACACAGCCACCAGGACAGCCTGGGGCTAGGCCGAAGCTGCCACCGCGGAAAGCAGGAAAGAGGCCGCCGATGCCAAGGTGGCTCACGATGCAGCGCTGACCAAGGCAGCGTCTGCCGTGAGCCGCTGCGGTGAGGCGGAGGCCAATCTGAAGTCCCTTCTGGATGAGCAGGCCGCGCACGCACAGTGGCTCCACCAGCGGGAGGACCTCAAGGCCCGCGAGGCGAAGCTCGCCGATCGCGACTCCGTGTTGTCCCAGGGGGCCGTTGATTAGGCCGTGGAACATGAGCGTCTAGCCAAGCTGAAGGAGGAGGTGGTCGAAGCCTAGACGTCCCACGCCCAGCGCGTCTCTGAGGTGACAGCCCAGCTGGATGCTAGGGAGAAGACCCTTGTCGCCACCGAGAAAAAGGCGGCCGCGGAGCGCGACGCCTTCCCCTCCCTCGAGCTCAGGGCTCGCTAGGGGCTACAGTCGATCTGCAGGGGATCCTTCAAGGATCCGCTCGCGCCCCCTGAAGGTGGCTATGCAGGGCTTTCCTCCAGGCTTGTCGAAGAGATTGAAGGTGCCGTCGCCAAAGTGGACTCCTTCCTGGAAGACGAGTGCCGCTCCCTCTTCTCCGCGGCGGCGACGCGCGTCTTCAGCCACCTCTATCTCCAGGATCCCGGCTTTGACTTCGACGCGGTGGTTGGCCCGGTTGCTCCTGAATCCCATGTCGCCGCTGCGGCGGCCGTGGAGAGCCAGGTGGACATGCTGCTGAAGAAGTTCACCTGCATCCCTGACGCCGAGCCCCCTGCAGTGGCGGCAAGTGGCCACGACGGTGGCAGCGATGTTGAAGACGAGCTTGCCTTGGCCAAGACAAGCGGCAGCGATGGCAACGATGACCCCTCCTCCTAGACTTTACCCTATGACATTTATCATGCCTCATGGAGGCGTAAGACTTTGTTTGAATTTGCAGAACATTTGGTGCCTGTAATAACTATTTGGACTCCATGATTTCCTTTTCGTGCTTGGTTTCCTTCTTGTTTGCCTTTGTGCACTGCGTCGGCAGGGCCCAGCCCCGCGCATACCTCAACCACCATTGGGCGTCCGGATCGCCAGGACAAAACCAAGGGGCGAGGGGCTACGTGACTAGTGAGGCCCCTAAGTCACGATGCTTAGGTGTCCCCCATGACGTACGAGCAGCCCTCGTGAAGGAAACATGGGCGGCGGCGAGGTTAATCCGTAGCCCTCCATACCTTTCCTCGCCAGCCTTTGCCTAGGAGGGGCGTGAGAAGACCAGGTACAAGGGACCTGGTGAGGTAACGTGTGCCAGGCTTGGCCTGAGCATAGCCCCCATGTCTAGCCGCCCCTTGCGCGCATCCTAGGGGAATGCTGTGGGACAGGGCCGCACGAAGGGCCGAGAGGCCATCATGAGGTTGGTGCAGCCCCTAGGGCGCCCTCAGTTGTTTATCCACCAGCGCGGAGCATGGGGCTTCCACTTGGGTGTGGGCATAATCGCTGCTCGACCGTGTCGTCCGCTAGCATGGAGCATGGGTATTCCACTTGGCATGGGATGGGAGCTCTGTGTTAGAGTCTCTGGGCGTGTACAACCCTATTTTGTTTGTATGCGTGACTAGCACGGCAGAACTGGAGGAGGTGTATCTGGGCGCCCGTGAGCCAGTGCAGGACTCACGAGGCCCTACCTCAAGGCGGGTTGCGCCTGAATCTTCTGGCACGGAGCGCGCTTACAAAAACCTGTGTGATGGGGGCCACCTGCGCCGAATGAACCTCCGGAGGCCATCGCATGAGAAGGCCGAACACCAACGACCCCAGAAGGTGACGTGAATGGGGCCGGCCCACCAGACAGAGCTCAGTCGCTTGGATTTATCGACGCTGCAGGGACGGACCCGAGCATAGACGCCGTGCCTAGTCTTCTCATGCGACAATCCCGCGGAAGGGCACCCGGCGCGCTGCTCCCGCTATGGCGCAGCGCCGAACTGCGGTTGGATGAACCGAGTCGTGCGCCCTTACTCACCCACTCTCGATTAGCTCATGCGAGGACAAGGCACCAAGGACCTCGGGAGGTGACGTGCACGGGAGCTGGCCCGCGAGACAAAGATCGGTCGCTTGGATTCATCGACGCTGCAGGGACGGACCCGAGCACAGACGCTATGCCAGCCCTTAATCATGAGGCGGTCGAGGGCGGGGTTGTGAGGGCGCAACGACATTCATGGTGAAGAAGCACCAGGCACACAGGTTGAAATACTTAGGAAATTGATAAAAGGCAGAGCCAGTTCTGATACATGCGCAAAACGATACAGCTGCAGGGGCGGGCCCTGACAGCTCGAGGATAATGCAGCCCGAGGGGCGCCCTCAACTGAACAAACCAAAAAGTCACCTGGCACCAGTGTTGTAGAAGCGTCGAGGTAGCTGAAGACGCGTGCCATGGAGATTGCTCCTCATGAGGCGGGCGGCTCCGGAGGCCTTGGGACCCGTGAGGCCAAGGGGGCTCGTGAGGGTCTGGGACCTCCTGAGACGCGATCGCCGAGCTACTGGCCTCGTGAGACGCCATAGCACGCTGCGTCAGGCGCTGGTACGAGGCGCCCACGTTCAGCAGGCTGAACGGCATGCGGACATAGTTGCAGGGGTAGCCCCCACTCCGGCCGATGTGTGACGGCCAGTAGAGATCCTACAAAGTGGCCTTGTTGAGGCCCGGGATGTTGACGCAAACGCGCAGCTCGCCACCCGCGTCAGGGGCAGCAGCTGCCTTGGGTGGGGCGGGGCAACGCTTGCCACACATGGCCCATGCCTCCTGAAGCTCCTTGAACACCTTGGTGATGAATTCTCGCGTCCCTGGCGCCTCGCACCTTGCTCCTTGCTTGTGGGGGCGCACATCGAAGCACGCCTCCAAGTGGTGCCCGAGCACCTCCCTCGTTGCACTGGCCAGGTCAGAGGCTCTCCAGGCGGGAGCCCCCGAGCCCGTCCTGAGGGAAGTGTCGGGCGCGCCTTCCTATGCGGGAGGAAGGGATGCCCCGACAGCAGGCGCGGGGCCTGAGGCGCCTCCAGAGGGCTTCTTGGTCTCCGGACGAACCTTGGGGAGGAGTTGCTTCTTCTTCGCGGGGGTGGCCTCGGGAGGCAGGACACCGCCTTCGTCGTCGGAGTGGCTGCAGCGGCGCGGTAGTCATGCTCAAGAGAACAGATCGTGTCTTTCTCATCGCAGGCGACCGTGATGAAGCCGCTGCACCCTGGCATTTTGAGGACGATGTAGCCGTGGTGGGTTGCCGCCATGAACTTGGCGAAGGCAGGGTACCCGAGGATGGCATTGTACGGAAGGCCGATGTGGGCGACGTCGAAGTCAATGAGCTCTGTGTGGTAGTTGTCGCGCTTGCCGAAGGTGACGGGGAGGCGCACCTGCCCCAGGGGTGTGGTGGAGCCATCAGTCACTCCTGAGAAAGGCTTGGTGGGTAGGAGCTGGTCATAAGGCACTTGGATCGTGTCGAACATTTCCATAGAGAGGACATTGAGCCCAGCGCCACCGTCGATTAGGGTCTTGGTGACGACGACGTTGCTGATGGTGGATGTGCAGAGCATGGGAAGCATGCCTGCGGTGGCCGAGCACTTGAGGTGGTCCTTGGAGTCGAAAGTAATGGCGTACTGCGACCACCTGAGGGTGCAGCCTCAAGCTTTGGGAGGGTTGCCTTCACCTCACGAGATAACTGCTTGAAGATGCGGTTCGAGGAAGGGGCCTAGGCACCACCCAGGATGCACGCGATCGCACGGGGTTCTTGGAAGCCCCCAGCCCCATCATCCTGTCGGTTGTTGTCATTTCCCCTTGGCGGCAGCAGCAGCGGAGGGAGGCCGGCATTGCCCTGGGGACAGTCCTCCCAAGGCTGGTCACGCCAGGGGCCGTCATGAGGCTGATCCCGCCAGCGGTCCTCGCGAGGCTGGTCGTGCCAGTCTTGGCGAGGATCTCGGTTGTCCCAGCAGCCTCAGTCATGGCCTCCTCCATGATCGTAGCCACGGTCGCCGCGCTCAGGGCGGCGACCGAGGCGTCCGTTACGGAGAGCTCTGAGCTCCTGTCAGTCATTGGTGTTGTGGCTGTGTACATTGTGGAAGACGCAGAATGGGCGGTTGCCACTGGGAGGCTCATCATGGTCACGGCCGCGCTTCATCTCGGGCTCCACTGCCAGCACGGCGGGGCCCTTGCGCTTCGCTTCCTTAGCCTTGGCCTTCTTGTCTTCAAGGTCAGCCTCCGAAAGCTCGAGGAGGGAGAGGCGGCCCTCTTCGGCCCTTGCACACCTGTTCGCTAGGTTGAACATCTCCAGGTTCGAGAACAAGTCATCGTGGATGGCAAGCTCCTCTTTCATCTTGACATCCCTGATGCCATCGGTGAACGACAAGATGATGGCCTCATTCGACGCCTTCAGGATCTTGAGGTGAACATTCGTCAAGCGATGTATGTACTTGTACACAGTCTCGCCCGGCTGCTGCTTCACGCGCCGCAGGTCGTTCACCGCAGGGGCGCGGTCATGAGTGCCTTGGAAGTTGGCGATGAAGCGCTCGCGAAGCTCGTCCCAGGAGGAGATCGATCCCTCTAGGAGGTGAAGGAGCCAGGAGCGTGTGCCATCCTTGAGAACCATGGGGAACCATTTCGCCATGACCTTGTCGTCACCGTTCACCACCTCGATGCTCAGCGTGTAGAGCTAGAGGAAATCCGCAGGGTCGGGGGTGCCATCATAGCGTGGGGGTAGGTCCGTCTTGAACTTGCCGGGCCAGACGACGCGACGCAGCTCTGGGGTGAACGTGCGGCAGCCTGCTGCACTCAGGAGCGTGGCACGCACGAGGGGAGCTCGGTCGTGAAGCCCACGCGCCGCTGCCACCAGTGGCGCGTGGTCCTGATGCTGGTGCGGTGGTGCGGGAAGCGCACGTGCGTCACCTTGTGGCCACTGCACCACCTGGCAGCTTGCCTCATCCCGTGCTGGCGCCAGCGCCCCACGTGGTGGGTCGCGCGGGAGCGCGTCGCGCCTAGGCTCAGGGTTGGTGCCGCGCAGAGGAGGAGGAGGAGGCGCGCCATGGGCCACGTCGCCCGCCCGGGATGGCAGGGGACGAAGCAAGTGGGAGGGCGCCGGGGCCTCGCCGACGGCGTTGACGAGCTCGGTGATGCGGCCGAGCCAGGCGTCATAGCCCTCATCGGCGGGACGGTAGCGCAGAAGCTCACACGCCATGAGCAACGCAGCCTGCGCGTTCGCCCGCCCGCGGCGAGCGTGGGAGGACGACGCCATGGTGGGAGTGAGAGAAGGAGTGGCGGTGTGGCCATCGCGCCGCACGAAGGGTGGCAGCGACGAGTCCTGCTACTCGTGAGCAGCAGGGTCAATGGCAGCATTAGCCACGGGAGAGGCAGAGCAGCGCAGGACGCCGCGGCCCATGGGCGCCGTCTGAGCGACGCGATCGGCCCGGCGCTCGGCGCGGACTCGGCGAGCATCAGCCATGGGCACGGCGGTGCGAGAATGGAGCATGGTTGATGAAGAGGCGGAGCTTCGACATGCCCCTACCTGGCGTGCCAAATGTCAAATTCAGGGCTCCACAGACCCAAGAAGGTTCCAACTCAGGGGCGTGAACGAAAGATCTTGGTTCACAACGACCCTAGCTCGCCATACCCATGGCCTGATCTTGCCAAGTACGTTGTATCATGTGGAAGGAATGGACATGAAGATTTACCCAGGTTCGGGCCACCTTGCGGTGTAAAACCCTACTCCTGCTTTTGGTGGATTGGCCTCACGAGGAGGTAGAGGATGGACTAGTACAGTGGATGAGCAGCCTCGCGAGGGCTCAAGTGAGGATGGATCGGGTTGGGGGTCCCATAGGGGGCCTGATCGGGGGTGATGGCTAGCCCATATTTATAGTGGCCTTGGTCCTCTTCCCTCATAGCTTAGGCGGGAAGGGATCCCACAATGGCCAATTTTGAAAGGGGACAAGGAGTACATCTTATCCTAAGGAAAGGTGGTCTTCGCCTACAAAGCTTCTGGCCATGACGCAGCGGTGGGCTCGGCGATGACATCCGTCCTGCCGAGCTCGTGGTCTTGGTCTCGTTGCACCGAAATGGAAAGCTTTGGGGCCTTCCTCGGGAACCTGTGCCTGCCCTTGCTCCCTTAGCACCAAAGAGGAAACTGTCCCCTCTATGCTCGCTAGCGCCCGCCTGGCCTTGGTCATCATGGCTCACGTCATCGCAGCCTCATTAGGCGGGAGGCTTGCATAGAATTCACCGCACCTCTGGAGGCAGGCTCGGGGAGCTGCTCCCCTAGTGGTCTTGGCATCGTTCACCTCGCTAGGCCTGGGTCCTCGCGAGGGTCTTGTCTTGGGGGTCTTGCAGCTGGGCCATACCGGGCCGTCGATGATCCCACCTGCTGGGCCGCAGGCAGGCAAGTCTGGGTACCCCCGATCCCAGAATGCCGGCAGCAGCGGCGGCTGTCAAGCGTTGCAGCAAGGCGGAGGCCAACCTGAAGGCGCTCCAGGAGGAACAGGCCAGGCGCACACAGCAGCTTCAGCAGCGGGAGGATGACCTCCAGGCTCGCAAGGCGAAGCTCGCGGTCTGTGACTCTGCGCTGGCGAAGGTGGTCGTGGAGCAGGCCGCAGAGCGCGAGCGCCTGACCAAGCTGCAGGAGGAGGTGACGGAAGCCCAAGCGTCCCATTCCAAGCATGTCTTTGAGGCAACGACTCGGCTGGACGCTAGGGAGAAGACCCTTGCCAAGTTCGAGGGGAAAGCTGCGGCGGACCGCGATGCCTTCTCTTCCCTCGAGCTCAGGGCTCGCCAAGCGCTGCAGTCTATCTGTAGGGGAGGATTTGAGGATCCGCTCGTGACCCCCGAGGACGGCTACGTGGAGCTCTCCTCCAAGCTCGCCTTGGATCTCGAAGGCACCGCCGCCAAGGTGGACTACACCCTGGAGGAGGAGTGCCGCGACCTCTTCTCCGTGGCAGCAACGCACGTCTTCAGCCACCTTTACCTCTGCGACTCCAGCTTCGACTTTGACGCGGTGATAGGCCGCATCCCTCTCGAGTCCCGCGTCACCACAGCGGAGGCCGTGGAAGGCCATCACCAGCACTACTGGGGAAGTTCACCTGCAACATTGATGATAGTTCTGCCGTGACCGAGGCAGGCGGCGACACCGACGGTAGCGCTGGTGATGGCGACGTTGAAGACGGGCCTATCACGGTTGAGGCGGATGGTGGCGACGGCAATGGCGGCGACCGATTCGTGCCTCGTGGAGGCGTAAGACTTTGTTTGAATTTGTGATACATTTGGTGCCTGTAATAACTATTTGAACTCCGTAATTTCCTTTTCGTGCTTGATTTCCTTCCTGCTTGCCTTTGTGCTTTGCATCGGCAGGGCCCAACCCCGCGCATACCTCGGCCGCTGTTGGGATGTCGGGTCATGGTGCCTGGACAAAGCCAAGGGGCGAGGGGTTGCGTGACTAGTGAGGCCTCTGAGTCCCGATGCTCAGGGGTCCCCCTTGACGTGCAAGCGGCCCGCATGAAAGAAATGTGGGCAACAGCGAGTTTAACCCGGGGTCCTTCATGCCTTTCTCTCATTAGCCTGCACCTGGGGCTTACGCGAGGAGACCAGAAACCAAGGACCTTGGTGGGGTGACGTGCGCGAGAGCAGGCCCATGAGTCAGAGCCCGGTTCCGTGGGGTTTTCGGCGCTGCTGGGACTGACCCGAGCACAGGTACCGTGTCCAGCCCCCACTCGCGTGAGGCCCAGGGGAAGGATACAAGTGGCATGGCCGAAGAGCCAAAAGGCCATCCTAAGGTTGATGCAACTGTTGGGCACCCCAGTTGTTTATCCACCTGCGCGGAGCATGGGGCTTCCACTAGGCGTGGGCATGGTCGTACTGTGACCGCATCCGCCAGCGCTGAGCATGGGGCTTCCACTGGGTGTGGGTAGGGAGCTCTATGCTAGCGTCTCCGGGCGTGTACAGCCCTATTTCGTTCGTAGATGTGGCAGGCACGGCAGAACTTTGGGGAGGTGTGCTCGGACACTCGTGAACCATCCGCGGGGCTCAGGAGGTCCTACCTCAAGGCGGGTTGCGCCTGGATTTTCGGCGTGGAGCGCGCTTGTGAGACCTGAGATAGGAGGGCGACCTGCGCCGACCGAGTGCCCAGAGGCTATCGCATGAGAAGGCCAAACACCAAGGACCCATAGGAGGTGACGTGTATGGGGCCAGCCCGCCAGACAGAGCTCAGTCGCTTGGGTTTATCAACACTGCAGGGACAGACACGAGCATAGACACCATGCTAAGTCTTCTCATGCAGCAATCCAAGGGACAACGCTCAGCGCGCGGCTCCTGCGGTGGCGAAGCACCGAAACTGCGGTTGTACGAGCCAAGCCGCGCGCCCTTACTCACCTACCCTCGATGGGCTCATGCGAGGACAAGGCACCAAGGACCTCGGGAGGTGACGTGCACGGGAGCTGGCCCGAGAGATAGAGCTCGGTCTCTTTGATTTAACAACACTGCAGGGACGGACTCGAGCACAAACATCGTGCTAGCCCTTAATGATGAGGCGGTCGAGAGTGGGCTCGCGAGGGCGCAGCGACATTCGTGGTGGCGAAGCACCGGACACGCAGGTTAAAACATCATGGAAATCTCATCGAGGCATAGCCAGTTCAGATACAAGAGCAAAAGCGATACCGCTGTAGGGGTGTACCCTTACAGCCTGAGGATAATGCAGCCCGTGGGGTGCCCTCAATTGAACAAACCAAAAAGTCACCTAGCAATGATGTTGCAGAAGTGTCGGGGTAGTCGATGAAGTGCGTCGCGGAGGTTTGCTCCTCATGAGCCGAACGGCTCCGGAGTCTTGGCAGGCTCGCGAGGCCCAGGTCCGGGGCCTCCTGAGATGCCACTGCCGAGCGTCGGGCCTCATGAGATGCCGTTGCATGCTGCACCCTGTGCTGGTATGAGGCGCCAACGTTCAGCAGGCTGAACGGCATGCAGACATAGTTGCAGGGGAAGCCCCCGCTCCGGCCAATGCGAGATGGCCAAAAGAGGTCCTGAGAGGCGGTCCGGTTGAGACCCGGCATGTCGACGCAGACGCGCAGCCCGTCACCTGCGTCAGGGGCGGCGGCTGCACTGGTGGGGCGCGCGGGGCGGCTCTCGCCGCGCATGGCTCGCGCTTCCTGAATTTCCTCAATCGCTTTGGTGATGAACTCTCGTGCTCCTAGAGCCTCGCGCCTTGTTCCTTGCTTGTGGGGGCGCACGTTGAGGCACGCCTCCAAGTGGTGCTCGAGCACCTCCATTGTCGCACTGGTCAGGTCAGACACTCTGTAGATGGGAGCCCCCGAGCCCGTCCTGAGGGAGGCACCGGGCGCGCCTTCCTATGTGCGAGGAAGAGGCACTCCAACAGCAGGTGCGGAGCCTGAGGCATCACCGGCGGATTTCTTGGCCTCCGTACGGCTCTTGGGGAGGAGCTGCTTCTTCTTCGCAGGGGCACCCTCAGGGGGCGCGGTGTCACCTTCGCCATTTGAGTTCTCAGCCGCCGCAGCCCGGTAGGCATGCTCGAGGGAGCAGACCACATCCTTCTCATCACAGGCAACGGTGATGATGCCGCTGCACCCCGGCATCTTGAGGACGTTGTAGCCATGGTGGGTAGCCGCCATGAACTTGGCGAGTGTCGGGTATCCTAGGATGGCGTTGTACAGGAGGCCAATGTGGACCACGTCGAAATCGATGAGCTCAGTGTGATAGTTTTTGCGCTTGTCGAAGGTGACGGGAAGGCACACCTGCCCCAGGGGAGTGGTGGAGCCGTCGATCACTCCAGAGAATGGCTTGGTGGGCATGAGTTGGTCGTAAGGCACTTGAAGCATCTCGAAGGTCTCCATGGAAAGGTTGTTGAGGCCAGCGCCGCCATCGATGAGCGTCTTGGTGACTGAGACGTTGCTGATGGTGGACGTGCACAGCATGGGGAGCGCGCTAGCAATAGCCAAACATCTGAGGTGGTACTTGGAGTCAAAGGTGATGGCATACTGTGACCACTTGAGGGGACGCGCAACTTCAATCCTCGGGAGGGTTGCATTCACCTCGCGAGAGAATTGCTTGAAGATGCGGTTCGAGACGGGTGCCTGAGCTCCACCAAGGATGCAGGCAATCGCACGAGGCTCCTGGTAGCCCCCAGCCCCTTCATCTTGCTGGTTGTCGTTGTTTCTCCTGGGCGGCGGCGGCAGAGGCGGAAGGCCAGGGTTGCCCTGAGGATGGGCCCCATGAGGCTGATCGCGCCAGGCACCGTCGTGAGGCTGGTCAAGCCAGCCGCCCTCGCGAGGATGATCACGCCAGGCCTAACGGGGGTTGCGGTTGTCCCAGCGGCCTCCACCGCGCCCCCCTCCACGGCCGAAGCCATGGTCGCTACGGTCGGGGCGGCGACCCAGGCGCTCGTCCTGGAGCGCCCTGAGCTCCTAACAGTCGTCGGTATTGTGGGTGTGCATGTTGTGGAAGATGCAGAACAGGTGAGCGTCCTTGGGGGGCTCGTCGCGATCACGACCATGCTTCATCTCAAGCTCTGCTACCAGCATGATGGGGCCCTTACGCTTTGCTTCCTTGGCCTCGGCCTTCATATCTTCCAGGTCGACGTCTGGGTGCTTCTTCGGCCTTGGCGCACTTGTCGGCCAAGTTTAATAGCTCCAATGCTGAACACAGGTCATTATTGATGGCGAGATCCTCACTCATCCTGACATCTGTGATGCCTTCTATGAATGCGGAGATGATGGCCTCGTCCGAAGCCTTCAGGATCTTGAGGCGAACTTGGGTAAAGCGTTGCATGTACTTGCGGAGGGTCTCGCCCGGCTGCTGCTTCACGCATCGCAGGTCGTTGGCAGTGAGGGCACGGTCACGGGTCCCTTCGAAGTTGGCGATGAACCACTTGCGGAGCTCATCCCACCAGGAGATCGACCCCTCTGGGAGGTGCATGAGCCAGGAGCTCACGCCGTCCTTGAGGGCCATGGGAAACCAGTTCGCCATGACCTTGTCATCGCCATTTTCCGCCTCGATGCTCAGCGAGTAGAGCTGGAGGAACTCCGTAGGGTCAGGGATGTAGTCATAGCGTGGGGGCATATCTAGCTTGAGCTTGACCGGCCAGAAAACGCGGCGCAGCTCACGAGTGAAGGCACGGCAGCCCGCCGCACTCACGGGCGCGGCCCGCGCGAGGGGGCACAGTCCTGACGCCCATGCGCGGCGGCCTCCAGAGCGGCCCGGTCTTGGTGTTGGCGCAGCGGCGCCAGGAGCACACGCGTGTCGTACTGCGGCTGCTGCATGACCTGGCAGCTGGCCTCATCCCGGGCCAGCACCGGTGCTCCACGCGGTGGGTCGCACGGACACGCGTCGCGCCTTGGCTCGATGTCAGCGTTGCGTAGAGGAGGAGGCAGAGGCGCGCCATGAGCCACGTCGCCCGCATGAGACGGCGGGGAACGAAGTGAGTGGGAAGGCACTAGGGCCTCGCCGGTGGCGTTGACAAGCTTGGTGATGCGGCCCAGCCAGGCGTCATAGCCTTCGTTGGCAGGACGGTAGCGCAACAGCTCGCGCGCCATGAGCAGCGCAGCCTGCGCATTCACCGGCCCGCGATGAGCGTGGGAGGATGAGTCCGTTGTGGGAGTGAGGGAAGGCGTGGCGGTGCGGCCATCACGTTGCATGGAGGGCGGCAACGAAGAGTCCTGCTGCTTGTGGGCAGCAAGGTCGGTGGCAGCATTGGCTGCGGGAGGAGTAGAGTGTCGGGGGGCACCACGTCCCACCGATGCCGTCTGGGCGACACGGGTGGCCCGGCGCTCGGCGCTGGTACTTCTTGAGCTTGCGTTGGTTTTTTCCTTGAAGAGGAAAGGGTGATGCAGCAAAGTAGAGATAAGTATTTCCCTCAGTTTGAGAACCAATGTATCAACTCAGTAGGAGACAACGCACAAATCACCGAATACCTGCACAAACAATCAAACAACTAGCACCCAATGCGATAAAGGGGTTGTCAATCCCTTCACGGTTACTTGCAAAAGTGAGATCTGATAGATATAGATGAAACTAAATAAAAGATAAAGTAAATATTTTTGGTATTTTTGGTTTATAGATCGGAAAGTAAAAGATTGCAAAATAGTAGATAGGAAACTAATATGATGGAAAATAGTAGATCGGAAACTTATATCATGGAAAATAGACCCGGGGGCCATAGGTTTCACTAGAGGCTTCTCTCAAGATAGCAAATAATAAGGTGGGTGAACAAATTACTGCCGAGCAATTGATAGAAAAGCGCAAAGTTATGATGATATCTAAGGCAATGATCATGAATATAGGCATCATGTCCGTGTCAAGTAGACCGAAACAATTCTGCATCTACTACTATTACTCCACACATCGACCGGCTCCTGCCTGCATCTAGAGTATTAAGCTCATGAAGAACAGAGTAACGCATTAAGTAGGAATACATTATGTAGAGGAATAAACTCAAGCAATATGATGTAAACCCCATCTTTTTATCCTCGATGGCAACAATACAATACATGCCTTGCTGCCCCTACTATCACTGGGAAAGGACACCGCAAGATTGAACCCAAAGCTAAGCACTTCTCCCATTGCAAGAAAAACCAATCTAGTTGGCCAAACCAAACCGATAGTTCGAAGAGAATTACAAAGATATCAAATCATGCATAAAAGAATTCAGAGAAGATTCAAATAATATTCATAGATAATCTGATCATAAATCCACAATTCATCGGATCTCGGCAAACACACCACAAAAAAGTATTACATTGAATAGATCTCCAAGAACATCGAGGAGAACATGGTATTCAGAATCAAAGAGAGAGAAGAAGCCATCTAGCTACTAGCTATGGACCCGTAGGTCTGAGATAAACTACTCACGTTTCATCGGAAGGGCAATAGGGTTGATGTAGAAGCCCTCCGTGATCGAATCCCCTTTCGGCAGGGTGCCAGAAAAGGTCCCTAGATGGGATCTCACGGGTACAGAAGGTTGCGGCGGTGGAAAAGTGTTTTCGTGGATGCTTCTGGTGGTTTGGGAATATATGTGAATATATAGGCGAAAGAATTAGGTCAGGAGGGTCACGGGGGGGCCACAAGGCAGGGGGCGTGCCCTACCCCCCTGGGCGTGCCCTCCACCCTTGTGGCTGCCTCGTGGCTCCTCCGACTTCATCTCCAAGTCTCCTGGGTGTCTTCTGGTCCAAGAAAAATCATCGCAAATATTTTATTCCGTTTAGACTCTGTTTGGTATTCCTTCTCCACGAAGCTAAAAAACAAGGAAAAAACAGAAACTGGCACTGGGCTCTAGGTTAATAGGTTAGTCCCAAAAATAATATAAAATAGCATATTAATGCATATAAAACATCCAAAATAGATAATATAATAGCATGGAACAATCAAAAATTATAGATACGTTGGAGACGTATCAAGCATCCCCAAGCTTAATTCCTGCTCGTCCTCGAGTAGGTAAATGATAAAAACAGAATTTTTGATGTGGAATGCTACCTAACATACTTATCCATGTAATTTTCTGTATTGTGGCATGAATGTTCAGATCCATAAGATTCAAAACAAAAGTTTAATATTGACATAAAAACAATAATACTTCAAGCATACTAACAAGGCAATTATGTCTTCTCAAAATAACATGGCCAAAGAAAGCTTATCCCTACAAAATCATATAGTCTGGCTATGCTCCATCTTCATCACACAAAATATTCAAATCATGCACAACCCCGA
Source organism: Thinopyrum elongatum (assembly GCA_011799875.1). Lineage (NCBI taxonomy): Eukaryota > Viridiplantae > Streptophyta > Magnoliopsida > Poales > Poaceae > Thinopyrum > Thinopyrum elongatum. The sequence goes on from CM022300.1 coordinate 323,775,397, forward strand.
TAACAAGCCAAGCAATTGTTTCATACTTTTGATGTTCTCAAACTTTTTCAACTTTCATGCAATACATGAGCGTGAGCCATGGACATAGCACTATAGGTGGAATAGAATATGGTGGTTGTGGAGAAGACAAAAAGAAGGAGATAGTCTCACATCAACTAGGCGTATCAACGGGCTATGGAGATGCCCATCAATAGATATCAATGTGAGTGAGTAGGGATTGCCATGCAACGGATGCACTAGAGCTATAAGTTTACGAAAGCTCAAAAGAAAACTAAGTGGGTGTGCACCAACTCGCTTGCTCACGAAGACCTGGGGCAATTTGAGGAAGCCCATCATTGGAATATACAAGCCAAGTTCTATAATGAAAAATTCCCACTAGTATATGAAAGTGACAACATAGGAGACTTTCTATCATGAAGATCATGGTGCTACTTTGAAGCACAAGTGTGGTAAAAGGATAGTAACATTGTCCCTTCTCTCTTTTCTCCCATTTTTTTTATTTGGGCCTTCTCATTTTTTTTGGCCTCTTTTTTTTATTTTTCGTCCGGAGTCTCATCCCGACTTGTGGGGGAATCATAGTCTCCATCATCCTTTCCTCACATGGGACAATGCTCTAATAATGAAGATCGTCACACTTTTATTTACTTACAACTCGATACTTAGAACAAAATATGACTCTATATGAATGCCTTCGGTGGTGTACCGGGATGTGCAATGAATCAAGAGTGACATGTATGAAAGAATTATGAACGGTGGCTTTGCCACAAATACGATGTCAACTACATGATCATGCAAAGCAATATGACAACGATGAAGCGTGTCATAATAAACGGAACGGTGGAAAGTTGCATGGCAATATATCTCGGAATGGCTATGGAAATGCCATAATGGGTAGGTATGGTGGCTGTTTTGAGGAAGGTATATGGTGGGTGTATGGTACCGGCGAAAGTTGCGCGGCACTAGAGAGGCTAGCAATGGTGGAAGGGTGAGAGTGTGTATAATCCATGGACTCAACATTAGTCATAAAGAACTCGCATACTTATTGCAAAAATCTATTAGTTATCGAAACGAAGTACTACGCGCATGCTCCCAGGGGGATAGATTGGTAGGAAAAGACCATCGCTCGTCCCCGACCGCCACTCATAAGGAAGACAATCAATAAATAAATCATGCTCCGACTTCATCACATAACGGTTCACCATACGTGCATGCTACGGGAATCACAAACTTTAACACAAATATTTCTCAAATTCACAATTACTCACTAGCATGACTCTAATATTACCATCTCTATATCTCAAAACAATCATAAGGAATCAAACTTCTCATAGTATTCAATGCACTTTATATGAAAGTTTTTATTATATCCCTCTTGGATGCCTATCATATTAGGACTAAATTTATAACCAAAGCAAATTACCATGCTGTTTAAAGACTCTCAAAATAATATAAGTGAAGCATGAGAGTTCAACAATTTCTATAAAATAAAACCAGCACCGTGCTCTAAAAAGATATAAGTGAAGCACTAGAGCAAAATTGTCTATCTCAAAATATATATAAGTGAAGCATATAGAGTATTCTAATAAATCACGATTCATGCGTGTCCCTCTCAAAAGGTGTGTACAGCAAGAATGATTGTGGCAAACTAAAAATCAAAGACTCAAATCATACAAGACGCTCCAAGCAAAACACATATCATGTGGTGAATAAAAATATAGTCTCAAGTAAAGTTACCGATAGACGAAGACGAAAGAGGGGATGCCTTCCGGGGCATCCCCAAGCTTAGGCTCTTGGTTGTCCTTGAATATTACCTTGGGGTGCCTTGGGAATCCCCAAGCTTATGCTCTTGCCACTCCTTATTACATAGTCCATCAAATCCTTACCCAAAACTTGAAAACTTCACAACACAAAACTCAACAGAAAATCTCATAAGCTCCGTTAGTATAAGAAAATAAATCACCACTTTTGGTACTGTTGTGAACTCATTCTTTATTTATATCGGTGTAATATATACTTTATTCCAACTTTTCCATGGTTCATACCCCCCGATACTACCCATAGATTCATCAAAATAAGCAAACAACACAAAGAAAACAGAATCTGTCAAAAACAGAACAGTCTGCGAAGATCCGAATTGTTCTAATACTTTTATAACTCCAAAAATTCTGAAAAATTATGGAAAAATATGAAATTTGTATGTAAATCTTGTATAACAAATTCAGGATTTTTCAACGCTCCAGTGAATTATTAAAATTCTGTGACTGGACGCAAAAGTTTCTGTTTTTCAGCAAGATCAAATCAACTATCACCGTAAGCCATCCCAAAGGTCTTACTTGGCACAAACACTAATTAAAACACAAAACCACATCTAACCAGAGGGTAGATGAATTATTCAAAGCAAAACAGGAACAAAAAAGCAAAAACAAAAATAAAATTGGGTTGCCTCCCAACAAGCGCTATTGTTTAACGCCCTTAGCTAGGCATAAAAACATGAATAGATCTAGGTATTGTCATCTTTGGTATGCAATCCATAAGTAGCTCTCATAATAGATTCATATGGAAATTTAATTTTCTTTCTAGGAAAGTGTTCTATGCCCTTCCTTAACGGAAATTGAAATCTAATGTTTCCTTCTTTCATATCAATAATTGCACCAATCGTTCTAAGGAAAGGTCTACCAAGAATAATAGGACATGTAGGATTGCAATCTATATCAAGAATAATGAAATCTACGGGCACATAATTCCTATTTGCAACAATAAGAACATCATGAATCCTTCCCATAGGTTTCTTAATAGTGGAATCCGCAAGATGCAAATTTAAGGAACAATCATCAAATTCACGGAAACCTAACACATCACATAAAGTTTTTGGAATCGTGGAAACACTAGCACCCAAATCACACAAAGCATGGCACTCATAATCTTTAATCTTAATATTAATAGTAGGTTCCCACTCATCATAAATTTTTCTAGGGATAGAAACTTCCAATTCAAGCTTTTCTTCAAAAGATTGCATCATAGCATCAACGATATGTTTAGTAAAAGCTTTGTTTTGATTATAAGCATGAGGAGAATTCAACATGGATTGCAAAAAGGAAATACTATCTATTAAAGAACAATTATCATAATTAAATTCCTTGAAATTCAAAAGAGTGGGTTCATTGCTACTTAAAGTTTTGACCTCTCCAATCCCACTTTTATCAATTTTTGCATCAAGATCTAAAAACTCCGAATCATTGGGACGCCTTTTAACTAAAGTTGACTCATCTCCAGTCCCATCTTTATCAAGATTTATATTGGAAAACAAAGATTCAATAGGAGTCACATCAATCACTTTAAGATCTTCATCATTATTTAAAGCCTCCGGTTTAGCGGCCATCTTATTTACTAAGGTAGCTTGTTTATGAGAAATTTAGCCTACTAAATTTTCAAGATGAGCAAACTGAGATTTCAAACCATAAAATTCCTTAGACATATCATCGAGCTCTTTATTCATGTATTCCATAAAACTTTTATGCTCCTTAAGCTCGTTTCTAAAGAAACTATTATGCTCAAATTGTAAAGACATGAAGCTCCTAACATTGTTTTCAATTTCTTCCAACCTCTTAAAGTGAGGATCAACATTCTTTGGTTGAACCATCGTGACAAAGCAAGCAAGCCAAGACATGAGCAAACAAAAAGCAAACGAAAAAGATGAACGGAAGAAGGGCGAATAAAAAGGAAAATCTTTTCGAAAATCATTTTAGAAGTGGGGGAGAGGAAAACAAGAGGCAAATGGTGAATAATGTAATGCAAGAGATGAGAGTTTATGATGGGTACTTGGTATATCTTGACTTGGCGTAGATCTCCCCGGCAACGGCACCAGAAATTCTTCCTGCTACTTCTTGAGCTTGCGTTGGTTTTTCCCTTGAAGAGGAAAGGGTGATGCAGCAAAGTAGAGATAAGTATTTCCCTCAGTTTGAGAACCAAGGTATCAATCCAGTAGGAGACAACGCACAAATCACCGAATACCTGCACAAACAATCAAACAACTTGCACCCAACGCGATAAAGGGGTTGTCAATCCCTTCACGGTTACTTACAAAAGTGAGATCTGATAGATATAGATGAAACTAAATAAAAGATAAAGTAAATATTTTTGGTATTTTTGGTTTATAGATCGGAAAGTAAAAGGTTGCAAAATAGTAGATCGGAAACTAATATGATGGAAATATAGAAAAGCGCAAAGTTATGACGATATCTAAGGCAATGATCATGAATATATGCATCACGTCCGTGTCAAGTAGACCGAAACGATTCTGCATCTAGGTACTATTACTCCACACATCGACCGACTCCTGCCTTCATCTAGAGTATTAAGTTCATGAAGAATAGAGTAACGCATTAAGTAAGATGACATGATGTAGAGGAATAAACTCAAGCAATATGATGTAAACCCCATCTTTTTATCCTCGATGGCAACAATACAATACGTGCCTTGCTGCCCCTACTGTCACTGGGAAAGGACACCGCAAGATTGAACCCAAAGCTAAGCACTTCTCCCATTGCAAGAAAAACCAATCTAGTTGGCCAAACCAAATCGATAGTTCAAAGAGAATTCCAAAGATATCAAATCATGCATAAAAGAATTCAGAGAAGATTCAAATAATATTCATAGATAATCTGATCATAAATCCACAATTCATCAGATCTCGGCAAACACACCGCAAAAAAGTATTACATCGAATAGATCTCCAAGAACAACGAGGAGAACATGGTATTGAGAATCAAAGAGAGAGAAGAAGTCATCTAGCTACTAGCTATGGACCCGTAGGTCTGAGATAAACTACTCACGCTTCATCGGAAGGGCAATAGGGTTGATGTAGAAGCCCTCTGTGATTGAATCCCCCTCCGGCAAGGTGCCAGAAAAGGTCCCTAGATGGGATGTCATGGGTACAGAAGGTTGCGGCGGTGGAAAAGTGTTTTCGTGGATGCTTCTGATGGTTTGGCAATATATGTGAATATATAGGCGAAAGACTTAGGTCAGGAGGGTCACGGGGGGCCCACAAGGTAGGGGGCGTGCCCTACCCCCCTGGGCGTGCCGTCCACCCTTGTGGCCGCCTCGTGGCTCCTCCGACTTCATCTCCAAGTCTCCTGGGTGTCTTCTGGTCCAAGAAAAATCATCGCGAAGATTTTATTCCGTTTGGACTCCGTTTGGTATTCCTTCTCCACGAAGCTAAAAAAACAAGGAAAAAACAGAAACTGGCACTGGGCTCTAGGTTAATAGGTTAGTCCCAAAAATAATATAAAATAGCATATTAATGCATATAAAACATCCAAAACAGATAATATAATAGCACGGAACAATCAAAAATTATTGATACGTTGGAGACATATCAGGCGCGAACTCGATGAGCGTCGGCCATGTGAGCGGCGAAGCAATGATGGAGCAAAATGGAGGGAAGAACTTCGACACGCCCCTACCTGGCTCGCCAAATGTCAGAATTGGGGCTCCGCGGACCCAAACAAGGTTCGAACTCTGGGGCGTGTGCGAAAGATCCTGCCTAGCTACGGCTTGCTGCTGACCGCCTCACGGCTTGGCCCCGTCGAGCTCGAGCGAGCGGGGTGAAGAAGTGGACACAGTGATTTACCCAGGTTCGGGCCACCTTGTGGTGTAAAACCCTACTCCTGCTTTGTGGTGGATTGCCTCGCGAGGAGGATGAGTATGAACTAGTACAAGTGTGAGCTGCCTCGGGAGAGCTCAATGGTGGAAGGATTCGTTCCCTCTATACGGTGGAGACTAGCCTATACTTATAGTGGCCTTGGTCCTCCTCCTTCATAGCTTAGGCGGGAAGGGATACCACAGCGGCAAATTTGAAGGGGGACAGGAGTACACCCTATCCTGACAAAAGGTGGTCTTTGTCTGCAAAGCTTTTGGTCATGACACAGCAGTGGGCGCAGTGATGACCTCCGTCCTGTCGAGCCCATGGTCTTGGTCTTGTTGCACTAGAATGGAAACCATTGGGGGATTCCTCGGGAACCCGCGTACGTCCTTGCCTCCTTAGCACCAAAGAGGAAACTGTCCTGGACTGCACCCATTTGCACCCTGCTGGCCTTGGCCATCATTGCTCATGTTACCGCGCGCCTCGCGAGGTGGGGTGCTTGCCTAGAGATATCCGCTCCTCGGGAGGCCTTGATGTCGTTCGCCTCGCGAGGCGGGGGGGCTCGCGAGGGTCTTGCTCGTGAAGCCTTGGAATTGGGCTGTACTGGGCCTTCAATGATGCCGCGCACTGGGCCGCAGGCAGACGAGCCTGGGTACCCCCGGTCCCAGATCTTCGATAGTTTTGTCTTTCTTCTTTCCTTGCCTAGTCTAGTTTAGTAGTTTAGTTCCCTCTTTTCTTTCCTTTTATTTTCTTTCTTTTGGCTTAGCTCAAGCCATGTATACTTTTTCGCTACTTTGCTTTTATAAAATTTACAGTTGGGTTTTGCCCTACTATGTATAGTCAAATAATGGGGCTTGTGCAACTATAGGGATAAGCAATACAAAATCGCATAACAAAGACTAAGCCCGTGTTGCACAAACACTAGGAGAGAACTAGCTTGATTGCACACTTGGGCACGATTTACCACTTGGCACCAACCTATATGTAAGCAAGCAAAATGTTCCCTATTTCATGTATCCTCATGCACAAGTATCTCTTCTCATGCTCAACTCTCTTTTGCTTATAAGCTTTTGATCTTTCTTTTCTTGCTTAAAAGCTTTTTTGTCTTTTTTTTGCTCTTCTCTTCCTTTCCACTATGCTTATTGAGCCTCAACCACAAACATGAGACAAGTATCACAAGATATGCATGGGAGCAAGCAATTGCACTATATGATATATCCAAAGGTGCAACAATATGATATCGTATCACTATGGTGCACAAGTTTTCGTGAAGCCCGGCAATACTCGGAATGCTAGTCTCATTAGGTATGAAGGTATTCGCAAGATGGTGGGGCTATCAAGATGTAATCGCAAGGAAGGAAAAGTTTATGATGGAATGGATACCTTTGTCACAATTAACCTTTCATGAAGTCGGGGTAACCGGCCTTGCTTCTTGTTGAAGATGTTCTCAAAGGATGGATGGTCGTCGTCGATGCGGAAGGTCGCGATGGATGTAGTCGATGGAGTTAGTCGGTACTCATATCGCTCCACGTGGTGGTTTATGAAGGAGTAACGATCCATAAGTAGCCGAAACACCTTAGGAGACTCGAATCACAACTCAAACAACCACAAATGCAATGAGAACCAAAATGGGTTAGGTTGTGGAAGTCTAGGTGGTGGTGCGGAAGTTTGATGGAGGGCCTATGCGAAGATGTCAAAATGCGCAAATTTGATGGAGTCAAATGATGGTAAAACCAAGATGAGCAGCTCGGGCACGTCGATAGCTTCCAAATGAGCCAAAGAACACTCAAATCAGAGTTCGGGAGTGGGAGATATGGCCGAAAAAAGTAATCAGTCGAAGCAGTTTTTAAACTAGCGGACAGTCCGGTCCTATGGAGCGGACAGTCCGGTCCGTGAGCGTTTTGCTCCTGATGTGAGAAGATAGTCCGATAAGGGAGAGCAGACAGTCCGGTCGATGAGCGATTTGCTCTTGATGTGAGCGAACAGTCCGGTATGGGGGTCCGGACAGTCCGGTGTGGGCTGGGAAGGCACGAACTTGAAATTTTTGGGCGGAAATTGATGATTTCAAGCTTGAAATTGATAGGGGGAAAAATTGGGGGTGGAGAACGCCAAGGGAGGTAGATCCACTTGCCAAACACTAGATCCACGGACTAGAATCAACAAAAACACACTAGGAACAACAAATCACAAAAAAAATGCTATGGCTCTTTTTGGTGGGGATTTTCGAAATTGGACAAAAACAAGCAAAATTAGGCTAGAACATGGCGGGGTAGGGCTCCAAATTCGTGCCAACGTGGCTCATGATACCATGATGTTGTAGGGCACAGGCCAAAGTGCCTCGATTTGTCCCGATGTTCACAAATTGGAGGTGGCTACAAAGAGGAACGCGAAGAACACGAAAAACAAGAGGGGAAATCACAAGAGGAGCACTCAAGAACAAATCCAATCACACATCTACTAGACTAGAAAGCACACAAGATCCACAAGGTACATGAAAAACAAAGGGAAAATAGCACAAGGTAAAGTTCATCCCAAATCCAAAGGAGATGAGGTCTTGATGATCCTATGATGGGGATCCTTCCCTAGATCGGGGTCTTGATATCCACTTAGGGGATCTTCTCCGAAGAGGTCTTGCATCCACTCATGGATCTTCTCCTAGGAGTAATCCCACAAGGGGAGGTACATGAGCTAAGCTCTAATGTCTAGATCTATTCTTAGCTTACCCTAAAATGGAGGAGAAGGAGGGATATATATATATATATATATATATATATATATATATATATATATATATATATATATATATATATATATGGTGGGTCTATTATGATAACACCCCTTAAGAGTCTTATTCTAATAACACCTGCCTTATTCTGCACATCCCCCACCAGATCGCCCCCACCCCTCCCCTCCCGCCTTCTTCCGCAGCAGTGGCCTGGGAGCGCCGCCGCCCCTCCCCTCCCCGCCTTCTTCCGCGGCAGCGGCCTGGGAGCGCCGCCGCCCCTCCCCTCCCCGCCTTCTTCCGCGACAGCGGCCTGGGAGCGCCGCCGCCCCTCCCCTCCCCGCCTTGTTCCGCGACAGCGGCCTGGGAGCAATGCCGCCCCTACCCTCCCCACTTTCTCCTGCGGTGGTGGCCTGGGAGCGATGCCGCCACTCCCCTACCGGCCTTCTTCCACGGCGGCGGCCGGCAGCGACGCCGCCCCTCCTGTCGCGGCCTTCTTCCGTGGCAGCGGGCAAGCAGCGCCGCCGCCCATCGCCTCTCGGCCTTCTTCCGTGGCAGCAACCGAGCTGCGCCTCCCCCGCTCGCATATCGGCCTTCTTCCGCGGTAGCAGCTCGGTAGCGCCACTGCCGATCTCCTCCGGGCCTTCAATTACTACAGCATTGAGCGGTGCGTCTTCAATTACATGTCCCTCATCAGATGTGGATTGGTGCTGCCTCGACATCACACCAATTCGAGCAAGGAGGACTGTGCGCAAGGTTCCTTTATCCATGGCAGCTTCTTGGATTAAGGCTACAATGACCTTCAGAGCAAATCCTCCGTCACCACTCACCTTGAGCAACGTCCAGACCGCAAATGAACTTCTGAAGGGCAATTTGACTGCACGGGTGAACGCAAAAGTTCTGCAGACGGACGAGAAGGGAACTTCTTCCTGCAAACGCAAGAAAGCACTGCAACACGAGGTAAGCAGTACACTTCCTCAACTATCTCAGTTTACTTATTCCAGACAAAGTAGTACACGCAGTCCAGTACGCCTCCAAAAATGATGCAGTGCGGTTACTTCAGTTCGCCGTGGAAAAAAATGCAGTGCAGTTGCTCGGTTATGCAGTACGCTTGCTGGGTTATGCAGTACGGTTGTATAGGTTCATTACGGACAATGATGCAGTGCGGTTACTTCAGTTCACCTTGCGGGGTGATGCAGTCAGCGTGCATTAGTTCGCAGTACCCTTTCAAACACATTGCAGTTCGCATGATTCAGTTCATTTAACCTGACAATGCAGCTAGGCCATTTTGTGCAAGAAATGATGTTCAGCAGATACAAAATGCCGCGCATAATTGACAACCCTGGGAACAACAACTTTCAGAAGAGTAAAGCTTCTTCTGAAAGAGACACTGGCTGGGTTACACCTGAGATTCCTCGAGGATTCTTCACAACAACAAACAGGGTGCAATACGCTCCAGAAGAGGTTTTTTTCCAGGAAGAAGAGGTAGTCGAAGATGACGACGATGTCACCTTCATGTGGGAGGGCACTCACCGACAGGATGATGAAGATGATGACGATGAAGATGAGCCAATAACAGTTCTCAACTCAGAGTACAAGCACGAGTTCACTACATTTGGACAGCATGTCTGAACAGACAATGATGATGCAGTTGAACATGATGTTGCAGCAGATGATGATTATGATGATGTGCCGCCGCTCCAAAATTTTCAAACCAATCCAGTGAGACATCGCCACAACACTAGATTACCACCGCGTCCACCTGCTGCACCACAAAACAGAGCTCAGCGTCCACCTGCTGCACCGAGAAACAGAGCTCCAAGTAGACCTGCTGCATCAACTTCAACAATGCGACCACCAAGGGTGCCTCGGTCAAAAGTCAACGGCAGGTACAAATCCTCCTCACTATTACCGCCGCGAGATCCTCAACTACACAGATCTGCTATAACCCCGCCATGTCCAATATAACCCGGCGAGCTGCAAACGCCATCGGATGAACGACATTACACACATGTAAGTTTATGTCCTGAAAAAATAATAATATTTGCAGTCCATTCAGATAACATTGAAGTGCACACTGATATTTCTTGTGAGGTTTGGCCTAACATCTAATACAGTCGATTCTTCTGAAAACTTAGGAACATTGCAGTGCTTTATTGAACTAGTATGCACTCCTCGTATTTAAACAGAACAGAACACTTTATCTCATAGAGCACTGCACTTGATGCAGGATAAAAACATGCCGCTGAACCTCATACCTGCCGCTGGAATGAAGTTCACCACGTACGACAAAGCATGAGACTTTTACAACACTTATGCAAGATATGCAGGGTTTGGCATACGCAAGAGGGCAAAACACAAGACAAATGCCTACATTGGCTACTCAAGAGAAGGGGCGCACAAGCAGACTGTGTCAGATTATGACCGAAAACATGAAAAGACATCAAAAAGGATTGGCTGCAAGGCAAAAATAAGAGTCAAAAAGAGGAAGGATGGCAAATTTGTGATAGAAATGGTTGAACTAAATCACAATCACAAGATGCTGGAAAGCCCCGGGATGCTTTTGCACATGCGCTCGCACAAAAGAGATGATCCTTTGATTGACTAGTTGGTGAAGGACATGCAGCTGGACAACCACACACACGCACAGATGATGTCAACGCTGTCGCGTATGTCCGGTGGTCTGCAGTACATGGGACATACTAGCCGCGACTGGGTAAACAAGTAAGCACATCACAGAGCATATCGCTTGAGCATTCTGTTGGTAATTATTTCCTGTTTGATGAGATGAGTTTGCATTGTGTTTGAAATGCAGGAAATAGAAGTTTGCCAGAGAAGAGTCCCAAGATGACGTCAAGAAACTTCTGGATTTCTTCGAGAAGATGCAAAAGATAAACCCAGAGTTCTTCTATGATTATGACGTTGATGCAAATAACCGTGTAAGAAACATCTTTTGGGCCAACGCAAGTCGCAAAGGATCGTATGAAGATTTTGGAGACTGCGTTACATTTGACACGACATATATAACTAACAAATTCCACATGCTGCTGGGAGTCTTCGTGGGAGTGAACCATCATCTACAGAGTACCATATTTGTTGTCGCCCTTGTGCGAGATGAAACGATACCGTCGTTCGAGTGGGTTTTCAAAACATTCCTGAGGTGTATGAACAACAAGCCGCCAATCTGCATGCTCACAGGTACAAAAAAAACAACACCTGTATACTTACGTTTGTTTTGTACACTTCTATTTCTTCCGTCTTTCTTACACACAAACAACTTAATAGAAAAACACTATTTGTGCCTTTTCAGACCAATGTTCTTCGATGAAGGCAGCATTAAAAACTATCCTCCCAGATACATTACATAAGTTGTGTCGGTGGCATATCATGAAGAAGTACAAAGACCACCTCGCCTTGCTGTATAAGGCACACGAGAAACTAAAGGATGACCTCAATGCGGTGCTGAACCACCCACTAATGTCGTCAGAATTTAAACGGGCATGGAAGGACCTCATTCAGAAATACAACTTGCAAAACGAAGAAGTGATGAATTCGCTGTGGGATGACAGGCACGAGTGGATCTCGGCTTACTACAAGGAAATTTTCTGTGCTCAGATGACTTCCACGCAGAGAAGCGAGAGCATGAACCGCATATTGAAGAAAAACTTTGTCAAAGAGAAGCATGATCTCCATCTGTTTGCTCAACAGGTGGACAAGTGCATTCAGACCAGGAAGGCCGTCGAGCACGCAGAGACAGTAGCAAATGAGGTAAATAAAAATGTCCATAAAAAACTGCTAAATATAACTACAAAAACAAACAAAATTTTCATTTCCCGGATTCGTAACGCTGCATTTCTGATCGTGTAGTCGGAGGTAAAGACAACAACTCAGTTTGGGTTCGAAGTTCAGCTATCAAAAGTGTATACAAGGGCAGTTTTTGCAGATTTCAAAGAAACACTCTACCGCAGCACTGCATTCAGGGCAGAACGGTGCCCTGAGAACCCGACAAAGTATCTCGTACACCACTACAACAGATCGGATGCATTTGACTGGGCAAGGCATAATTTCCAAGTGGTCGCCGATGAAGAGAAAGGTGTCTACGAATATGAGTGCAAACTCTGGACACACACAGGTGCAACTCGCTAGCAAAAAAAATCCTAATTTCTGATAGTCATGCACGAAAGCTCACTTACTGAACTTTAAAAGTCCACATGCATGAGTAATTCACAAAACCAAGTGAAGTTCACTTCCTTAAAATGAACAAATAACAAAAAAATATGAGTTTATTAATTTCATGCAGTTCACTTACAAAACAAAGAAAACATGTGTTGTCTGCAGGGCTCTTTTGCATCCATGTGTTATGCATGCTTTCTCATCTGAGAGTACTCAAGATTCCTGAGGTGTACATCATGAAAAGATACACCCAGAACGCAAGATCAAATGCAATGTTTGACAGAAGAGACTACGAACAAACAGCACCAGATGGAAGCTCGCTTTTTTGCCGTAGAAAATTGCTGACAGAAACTGCAATGGACCTTGCAAACAGAGCGACAAGGTCCGATGCTGGGAGCCACAGAGCGTTGTCTGGTATGAGGGCACTGATCAAGGAAGTTGATGTGCTCAACGAAGAAGTAGAAGAAGCAGCAAAACTAAAGCAAGCAGAGAAATCCCAGCATGACAATAATGCCGAGCAAGTAGAAAATACCGAACACAGCGCAACTGGTGCAATAAAAAAAGAAACAATTCTTCCACCTCCTGTTTCAAACACAAGAGAAAGGAAGAAAGGGGGCGACGCACCCCAAAAAAAGGCAAGGAGAAAAATGATGACAAAAACAGTAAGCCACAGCCTGAGCTGGACAGTGATGGTCACCCACTGGGAATAAACAGGTGCAAGACATGTAATGAAATCAGCGGCCACAATTCCAGGACATGTAAAAAAGACATGAACAAGAACACCATGGACATGGCGATGCACAACCAAACAGAGATTCCGCTGACAACACTAAGAAATGGACGAAACCGAGACGTTGCAGCATCTACAAAAAGAGGAAGAGACACAATTCAAGAACCTGCCCCAAAAGAACAAGATCAGAAAACGAGGAAGACGAAGAAGATGAAATCACAGAAGAAGATGGTGACACAACTGAAGAAGAAATGGCTTATGAAGAAGCAGATGAAGAAGAGGAGGAGGAAGAAGAAGAGAGTGAAGAGGACGAAGAACGTGAAGAAACTGAAGAAAGAGTGGCTTATGAAGAAGCAGATGAAGAAGAGGAGGAAGAGGAAGAAGAGAGTGAAGAGGACGAAGAACACGATGAAAAAATGCCCACAAGACCACCAAACAAAAGACAGAAAACACAAGGGAATGCTGTTGTATAGAAACAACCGAGAACGACACCGCATACAAAAAACCAGGTAGGAGCACGAAAGGATGCAGTTCACAGCGTTGGAAAACAAAAGCCGCCATCAACCATCACGCGAGGAGCAAAGAAGGATGCAGTTCACAGCATTGGAAAACAAAAGCCGTCATCAACCAGCACGCGAGGAGCAAAGAAGATTGCAGTTCACAGCGCTAGAAAACAAAAGCCGCCATCAACCAGCACGCGAGGAGCAAGGAAGACTGCAGTTCACAGTGCTGGAAAACAAAAGCCGCCATCAACCAGCACGCGAGGGGCTACAAACACAATGGTGCAAAGACAAGAACCAGCAACACCGCCATGAAAAACAAAAGAAAGTGCGACATTAGACACGCTCCAGTCACCACGAAGAAGCAGCAGGTTAACGACCAAATAGATGAAGTTCAATAAATTAATCATATACATAGCAGTTTGCATATCTGTACGACTTATGTATCAGTTTAAATTTTGTGTAAACACAGATTACCCGCTGACTATGAGTTCTTCAACTAAACCATATTGAGAGAAATGATGTATAGAGTAAACCATATATATAGCAGTCTAGAGTAAACATTGACACATTTTGATCCACAACCCATAAAAAATGCAGTTAGCTCACAAGCAGCACAAAGTTCTGACTTATAATTCAAGCGGTTCAGATCACAAAAGTACTTATTACAAAACACATCAAAAGATGAAGCATTCGATACGCAAAAGTACTTATTACAATCAACCTCATAACCTTAACCAATCACGTCAAACGTGATTCTAACCATACGATCCTCGAGTTCAAAGAAGTTGACGACAACAACTTGCTCAGACTTCTGGCCACTATCAATGACAAATTCCTTCCAGCCTTTCTGCAGATACAGCCGCCCATCAACGCCTACATGGTACTTGGCTGGTTTCAGGTGTCCATTGCCAAGAACAACTTGGAGAATTCCCTTCTTCTTGAGCCGGAGATACCTAACAGCTCGTTGGGGGATTTTCTGCAAAAAATAATAAAACTGTTTGAGGACGATACTAGCAGTACAATTCTCATACTATGCACAGAGCAGCAAAAACCTACACACAGTACAGACATGAGCTAGATGAAGTGCACAACAATCCAACAAGCAGTACAGATAAAACGCAATCTAATATGCAGTACAGAACTTGGAAATATGCAGTACGCTTGTAACTATCATGCAGTTCTTGAGACTGGCTGCATGTAGTACACACCGTACAAGCGGGGAAAATTGTGGAAACTAGTAGTTCTCATCTAATATCTAAGCAGTTCACATCTTGTAACCATGCAAACTAAAACACGAGCTCCATGCACACAAGCAAAAAAATAAAAACAAGATATAAGTACACAGTGCAGTACACTTCAATAAAACAAAATAAGTGCGTTCCTAAAATACTAGAAGTTCAGACTAGTATGGAATTATACAAAAAAATAGAAAACACAAAGAAAAAATCAGATCAAGCGAAAAATACCATCTTGTAGTGAGTCTCCACGTCTGTTGGCGTAAGCTGATGGATAAAAGGACTTGTGCGGCCAAGGCCACGGCGATGCAGGGCGGAATAGAACGCAACAACGTTGATGTGGCCCATATCCAATCCTTCCGTGAATACTGTGCCATATGCAAGCTGATCCGCTCGCCCAGGTCGGCACAAGACCTTGCCTCCCCCCCCCCCCCCCCCGGCGAGCACGACGGGCCTACGAGCAAGCTGAGCAATCACAATGCGTCGGCACACCACAACCATGGCCGCAGCAGGAGAGATTCACGCAGGGGCCTGGAGCCATCGCAACAAATACCTAGAAAATGAAAAGAAATAAAGAGAGGCTGGAGAAAGGAGAGAAGTTGCGGCCAGAGGAGAAATGAACTGCAAAGGAAGGGTAGAAGTTGGCCTACATTTATAGAAGAGGAATGCAAAAAGATCAAAACTGAAAATTAAACGAGAGTTAATGAAAATTATGTTACCAAGAATGAAGGACAATCAATGAAGGCTTATGTTACCAAAGAAAAAGGACCCAAAAAAGGTGTACTTTGACTGCAGCACTTCCCACGCACTAACCGCAGATCATTAAATATTTATATTTCTAAAAAATTATAATCCGCAGACCATTCTAAATAACAGTGAATGCAGTTCTTCAAAGTAATACCAGACAGTTCACAATATGTGTGCATGAAGTGCAGTACATGCTCAAAATGAAGCACAAGAGAAGCACTTTCGTGCAGTGCACAACGCATAGACTTAGTGCACGTAATGCAGCCCGTAAATGCAAGCAATGCAGTCCACAATGTTGGTACAAGCAGTCACAATGTTGGCACAAAAAAGGATGCACGCAGTACAAAATGTGTACACCTGCAGCACAAGACTCTCACGAATGCAGTGCACACATACCCAACAAAGCAGTGCACACCGTACACTAGAAAAAGAGTACGTAAGAGGAAAAACACTAAAAAAAATTAGACCAGGATGCAGTGCACAAAAATGTAGTGCGGAATGTGTGCACATGTCGTACACAAACCTGATGAATGCAGTGCAAGATGATTTACTAAGCAGTGCACACCCTATATTTGAAAAAATACGTGAGACGGAAAAATATTTAAAAAAAAGTGACCACCCAGGTGCACCCGGCCCCAGCCTGTCTCGTAGTAGGTCTACGCCCACAGTAGGCGAGCCCGTTCTGAGCCACGATGCATGGGGCCGGGCTCACATGGGCCCATATGTCAGAGAGGACAGAGCAGCGAGCGCCGTGTATAAGCGCCCAAACAAGTAATCAGAGGAGTTCGAGACCGTTGCCTCGCCAGGACTTATAAACAGGTCACGCGCGCTCTCGGCAGGCGAGGTGGGAATAAATGTTAGCGCGCACGGACAACGCACAGGGAACCAGCCGCGCTGGCAGGCCTACTTGGGCCGAATGCGTTTTCGCTCCCCAAACACAGGCCCAACACGATAGAGTGGTTAAAATACCACGGCCCACTAACAATAAAACAGTAAGTACAAAATTAATACATAGAATGAAAAACTTTTTTTAAATGAACAACAACCACAACAAAAAAAAAGTATGTGTGCACTGATAGAAACTACAGTTCGCTCTCATAAATAAAATGCAGGAAGCCCCAAGTCAACGTAGAAAAGCAGTCCGCGACCTACAGCAATGCAGTTCGACACGTGGAAGCAGGAAGTATTGTTACTTTTGAAATGCAGTTCCCTTTCTACTGCATTGCAGTATGGCTAAATCCAATAATGCAGCCTTGTTAGTTAGGCAAAGCAGTCCGATACACATATCCACACTACCCTCCATCCACATCACCATCATCTACAAAAAAAGAAAAAAAAGAAAGAACTCCATCGAAAAATGAATGTCCGTACATCTGTATGAATCCGGATCCGATCTAATAAAGTATATGAAGAATAAAAATCAGTTGCATGCAGTACAGTCTATGGACATAGGCAGTTCTATCATGATACCCAAGAAGTGCACTTAGTAAAAAAATTCATCGAAAACACAATCATCACATTTTCTGACAGTTGTGTGCATACTTGAAGTTGTCACAAAAAAGAGGCCACGACGTTTCGGATTTCCAACGCACTAAGACAGCATCCACATCGCACAACCTCTCTGCAGTTGCCACGTAACTAAAAACACAACCCCACCACGCTACCACCCCCCTCCACCACTCCCACGTCCTGTCACAAAGAGCAGAGGAGAGCAGAGGAGAAAACACAACTGCTTCGTCCCCCCAAAAACCCCATTGCACCTTCTTCTCCCCACTTCCCTTTCACTAACCTCTCTTGTCCATAACAAACGCGAGAGAGCAGAGGAGAGCCATGGCGGATGCACCTCTGTACAAGTAGCGCCGCAGGTATACCAGGGAGCTCCATGACGTGGACCTCCACGGCAACCACAAGCTCCACGTCGTTTGCACAAGCAAGGGTCAAGACGTGGACAAGATGTTGTCCACGCTCAGGAGGAAGCTCGGCGGAATGCCCGTCAAACTAGTCGGCGTTGATGTCGAGTACACGCACTACGTGAAGCCACAGCGGGCAGCAGTGCTCCAGCTATGCGTAGAAAAAGAGTGCCTTGTCTACCACATCTCTGCAGCTAAAGACAGGTGACCATAATTATCAATCTGTACTATTGGTTGTCAATATTGATTTTAAATTTTCTTCATCGCAAATGCCATTATATAAACTTGGGTTCTCATTTTTAAAAAGCATGGCTCCATGGCTTCATTGACAGTTTTCATCTGGCTCCATGTAACTCATGTGTTCAATTCTTGAATTAGATGATCTAGCGATCCACGCAGTTTTATTTTGTTTTACCAAACACAAATTATCTGCCTGAACAATAGAAAACTACACCATTAATGCCTACTTTCAATCCTGTATGGATTTGGAGGTAAAAAAGATCATAGTCCTGACTATCTAAAACATGTATGAAATTCAATTCAAGACAACAAACATGCATAAACATGCATTGTTTATGGAATTTATTATGAGATTTACTAGTTATGATGTACAAAGTATTAGCAGCTACTCGCTGCAACAGATTCAGGGATTCATATTGCAATTCAGTTTCAGAAAAATCAAAACAACATTGGTAGTTCTAAAAAATAACTGGTACTGTCTCACTATATCCAGTTTATACAAACATCTTGCAAGCCAATGGAACTAGACAAATTCCTCATGAATGATGAATACACCTTCGCCGGATTCGCCATTGAAGGAGACAAAAACAAGCTGAAGCTATCTGGCTTGGAGATCAACTCCGACAACTACATTGATATTCAGGTGGAATGGAGAGACCCATACAAGAAAAAGGAATTTGACTCTTTGGCTGATGTTGCCAGCAGGCTGATCGACATTCACTACCATGACATGAAGAACAAAATCAACCGCAAGGAGGACCATACTCTGTGTGGGTTTTGCCCACTGCCAGACAAGTTTATCAAGTATGCAGCAATAGATGCATTTGCAACCTACGAGTCATGGAGAATCATCTACGATGTCATAATGGGACTAGACAGGGCAAAAAGAGAAAAAGAAGCGAAGAACAAGAGCAAGGCTGTAATCCCATACAGCAACTAGAAATGAACAGGGCTATGTTTAGTTTCATTTTACTTTAGTAGTTGTGTTGTTCCTTGTTTCCTATCTGCTAGGTTTTGCTTATGTCCGTTGCTTCATATCGAATGTTTCTTTGTAAAACAATGTCATTGCACTAGGTGATTGTTGACTATGTATTAGAACATGTATCCAGACAAGGTTGAAAAATCTGATGTGTGGTACCAAAACATACTACACACATAGAAAACAGATTCAGAAACAACGTTCAACAAAAAAATTAAGCACTCTGACTGCAACTCATACCCTAAAAAAGAAAGATGAATGCAGTTCACAATGGTACACATAAGCAGAGCGCCAAGTGTGTACATGCAGTCCACAAGAGTAATTAAAGAAAGACCATTAATATTCATATTTCTGAAAAATTATAATACGCAGACCATTCTAAACAAAGGTGAATGCAGTTCATGAGAATAGTATCAGGCAGTTCACAACGTGTGTACAAGAAGTGCAGTACATGCCTAAACGAAGCGCAAGAGGGACTGCAATCACTTTCGTGCAGTGCACAATACACAGACTTAGTACGCGCACTGTAGTGCGCAATGTTGGTACAAGCAGTACAAATGATATAATTTGTACTGCCACGAATACATGTAGTGCTAAAGAAAAAAATGCTTGCAATAAGAAAAGATAAAAAAATTGACCACCCAGGTGGAACCATGCCCCAGCCAGTCTCATAGTAAGTCTACGCCCACAATAGGCGAGTCCGTTCTGAGCCACGATGCATGGGGCCGGGCACACATGGGCCCACAGGTCAGAGAGGATAGAGCAGTGAGCGCCGTGTATAAGCGCCCAAACAAGTAACCAGAGGAGTTCGAGACTGTTGCCTCGCCAGGGCTTATAAACAGGTCGGGCGCGCTCTCGGCGGGTGAGGTGGGACTAAACGTTAGCGCGCACGCACAGGGCAAGACAAAAGCACCCCTACAACAAGACAAGGCCGACTTGGGCCGAATGCGTCTTACACCCCAACGGGCCCAACACATTCTCACAGCCCAAAAACCAACAAGCACCACGACCCACAACTAGCACGCAACACCAGTTCCCTCGCACGTAAAAATAAATAAAGTACGCTGACCAAAAGAATGCACTTTGGTATGGGAAGCAAGATGTGTTGTCAATTAAGCATTGCAGTTCGCTTAGACAGCTGTTTTTTTACAGGCAACAGCGAGCACTGCCACTTGGCGGTTGCCATGACGAACTAAAACAGCAACCACGAGCACTGCCGCTTGGCGGTTGCCACACCCCTAAGATAGACAGGGGCGACGGGGTGTGACGGACTCGCCTCCGCATGCGGCACCGCGGCACGCCGCGTCGCCGCCTGCTCCGGCTCGATCCAGGCTCGGCCTGGCAGGGGGGTGGGGAGGGGGGTCACGACCCCCCCTCCCACCCCCCCTGCTCGGCCTCGCGCTAACGCACGCAGTGCGCTTGGTTGAAAGGCGCAGTGCGGCTATTCTGTTTTCCATCCAAACCACGCACGCAACCCCAGAGCCACACACCTAAGATAGACAGGGGGCGACGGGGTGTGACAGACTCGCCTCCGCATGTGGCGCCGCGGCACGCCGCGTCGCCGACTGCTCCGGCTCATTCCAGGCTCGGCCTCGCAGTGGGGTGGGGAGGGGGTCACGACCCCCCTTCCCACCCCCCTGCTCGGCCTCGCGCTAATGTACACAGTGCACTTGGTTGACAGGCGCAGTGCGGCTATTCTGTTTTCCATCCAAACCACGCACGCAACCCCAGAGCCACACCCCTAAGATAGACAGGGGGCGACGGGGTGTGACGGGCTCCCCTCCGCATGCGGCGCCGCGGCACGCCGCGTTGCCGCCTGCTCCGGCTCGTTCCAGGCTCGGCCTCGCAGGGGGTGGGGAGGGGGGTCACGACCCCCCTCCCACACCCCTGCTCGGCCTCGCGCTGACGCACGCAGTGCGCTTGGTTGATAGGCGCAGTGCGGCTATTCTGTTTTCCATCCAAACCACGCATGCAACCCCAGAGCCACACCCCTAAGATAGACAGGGGGCGACGGGGTGTGACGGACTCGCCTCCGCATGCGGCGCCGCGGCACGCCGCGTCGCCGCCTGCTCTGGCTCGTTCCAGGCTCGGCCTCGGAAGGGGGTGGGGAGGGGGGTCACGACCCCCCTCCCACCCCCCTGCTCGGCCTTGCGCTAACGCACGCAGTGCGCTTGGTTGACAGGCGCAGTGCAGCTATTCTGTTTTCCATCCAAACCATGCACGCAACACCAGAGCCACACCCCTAAGATAGACAGGGGGCGACGGGGTGTGACGGACTCGCCTCCGCATGCGGCGTCGCGGCACGCCGCGTCGCCGCCTGCTCTGGCTTGTTCCAGGCTCGGCCTCGCAGGGGGGTGGGGAGGGGGGTCACGACCCCCCCTCCCACCCCCCTGCTCAGCCTCGCGCTAACACACGCAGTACGCTTGGTTGACAGGCGCAGTGCGGCTATTCTGTTTTCCATCCAAACCACGCACGCAACCCCAGAGCCACACCCCCTAAGATAGACAGGGGGCGACGGGGTGTGACGATCCCCCAGAGCCCAATTTAAACAAAAACGAAAGTTGTTCTGAAAAAAGAACTTAGCGATGATGCAGTTCAATTATACACATGAATGCAGTGCCATTGTGCAAAAAATAGATTTTGCACAGATAAAAAAAGGTGAAAAAACAAAACACCTATCAAAACAGCACGGGAGCAATAAAAAGCAAAAACCACACGTAAAAACAAAAAAACAGGGTTCGCATATGTGTGTATATATATATATTATGTATTTATATAAAATAAAACACACACAGTTTCATCCACATAGGTTGCTGCAAAAAAGCAGACGATACACAAAGGGCAGGAAAAGTGACCTTTTCATACACACTATCTACCTTAGACAGCACACAGTAGACACCATAACCCTAGCTGTTGTCCATACACACGTATTTAACCAGAAAAAATATGCCAAATGACTGCTACTGCGACTGCGACTGTGACAGGGAAGTAAGCCCGAGGCTTGCAATCAGTTCTCGTAGCTCAGGTGGCATGTCTTCATAATACAACATGTTCAAAGGATTGAACAGCAGCTGAAAAATGTACTCCGCCTTCCAATCTTCAACAACAGGGTGAAAATTTTTTAAAAAATGCAGATCAGTGATTAAAAAATAAAAGGTTGTCATAAGAACGAAAAGTGAAAAAATTAAAAAATTAAAACAGTAACAAAATAGAAGAAACACAGAAGGTATTACATCGGATTTCACAATTCTTTCGACCAGGCGCACGCCGTCATACACCTGCGACAACCTGAGAACATAGATTCCATACTCGTTTGGTCCCTGCGCTGGCACAGTCGGGTAAGAGGGCTTCTCTTCCAATTTAACCCAGTCAGGATGATTCCTAGAGTTATACAACTTTTCACCATAAATGCTCTTCAACAGCTGAGTCATCCTCCTCATCTGGCGAAAGGTGGAAAGGCAGCACAAAGTAAAAACACACGTCGCAGATCAATAACTATCAGATGAAGCAAAAATACAAGTTCTTCTCAACCTCTAGACAGTCCCTCTTTTAAATGCATATGAGGTCATTTTGTTTTATTACTCTTTTACACAGAATGGGTGTGTTGGAGAAAAATGCAGTTCTGTGTCGCATATGTTGCAGTGCACTATATTAACAAGTGTGGTGCTATGTGTACTAACAATGCATGTACAGTTTAAAAAATATATGCATTAGGAGAAACACAAAAAAAAACTTTGCACTTGGCTAAAAAAATGACATACCACTTCAGTGCAATCTGAATGGTAGTCAGTCCTGCGCCACTTTGTCGTGAAATCAGGATGGCCAGTGTACTTCCTGGTGTCATGGATATCAATGGTCTGGCGATGCTGGTTCATCGTATATAAGGAATAATGACCATCCTTGGAGCGCGGCATCATAATAAAAAAACAAATGAAACGAAAGTTCATTCGACACGTAGCATTAGGACCACTGCTTCAAATACTATAAAAAGAAATGCAACAAAGAAGAAAATAAAATGATCGAAAAAGATGGCCTTACAAGTTTTGCATCCAACAGGTTTTCGTCGCCAACAAAAACCTTGAACTGCTTAACTGCATCTTCTAAAACGAATGGGTTATGCACAATTGGCAACACAGGGTATCCTTCCTCGTTTTTCTTCACATCGGTTTCCATTTGAAGAACATACTGAATAGAAAAAACACAAATAGGACATGAAAAAAAGAGTGAAACATGCATGCACGCATGGACATAAAAAATTCAGTACAAGAGAAAAAATGCACCAAAGCAAAAAAAAAACATGACAATAGACACGTTTACCGTGATAAATAAAGGTGAAAGTAGCACACGTTCACCAGAACAATAAACTAAACTCATTTCAGCGTCTTGCTTCCAGTACTTAATGACAAAATCCATGAGATACGAGTCCACGCAAGCTCCTTTGCCAAATGTATTAAAGATATAGTCAACTTTGACTGATTCGACATCACCAAAAGAATTATTCACCATCAAGAACACGTTTCTGCAGTAAACATACACAGATGGGATCAAAAAATAAAGTTAAAAACAAAACACAAAAAATGGATGAAAGGCACACATATAAAACTTACTCGCTGTATTTGGTTACAAAATCTTTGCTGAGAATGAGATCCTTTATTATCCTCGCCTCATCAATATATTTGAACCTCGGAGGCCTCAATTTCTCTAAAGAGCCTCTCAACTTAAAAGCCCTCTCACCTGCCCTCTTGTTCGAGAATACTTCAGCCTCATCTACGCGAGGACGATTGATAGCTGCACTCCTAGTCCTAGTGACGCGTGGCAACGGCGTAACAAAATCATCATCATCAACATCAACTACCTCGTGCGGAGAGCCAGGTCGAGCAACACTTCCACCATCAGGTCCAGATGCCACATCTGTGTTCAAACCATCTCCAGCCAAAGAATCAAAATTATCTGGAGAGATTTCAATGGCACAATCCTCCATAACTACCTCAGAACCCTGGGACTCAAATAGTGATGTACAGCCTCCATGAAGACCCCCATCAAAACCTAAAAACGAGTAGAAAAAACATGGAAACACTCAGCACAAAATACAAAACCAAAAAACATTAAATGCATCTCAATAATATAAAAAATGCAGTTCACTAAAGAAGAGAATGCAGCCCACTTGTCTAGAACAATGCAGCCCACTTCTCTAGAACAATGCAGCCCACTTGTCTATAACAATGCAGCCCACTTCTCTAGAACAATGCAGCCCACTTGTCTAGAACAATGCAGCCCACTTATAAAGAACAATGCAGCTCACTTGTCTAGAACAATGCAGCTCACTTGCCCCAAAATAAATGCAGCTAACTTGTCTACAACAAATGCAGCTCACTTACACAACAAAAATATAGCCATCCACTGTAAATCACGCATTTCACTAAACACACTAGTAAAAAAAAGACCTTAAGAAGCGGAAGCAAGCAGTAGAAAAAAAAAGGGAAATAAAGAAGTTCACTAAAACAACCTTTATCTGCAAAAATTAAAAGTGATGATAAATCAAGGCAACACTTTGTCGATGTGAGCCAACTATAGAGCATGGCCTTTCTGATGTAGCCAATATGCTCCACCCCAAACTGAGCAACTCGAACACCATCCCAAGTCTGCAAGAATTGAAACATATAGAATCCACAATCATGCCTGTAATAAAAGAACAAAAAACATCAGTTTCACATAATGAAATATAAAAGAACAGTTGAGCAGTATGGTGGAGAGGGGTTGTAAGGAACATACCCATTTGGCTGAAGTGAGACAGCGACATGTTTCAACACAAATCCATCAAGTTTAGGAGGATTTAGCGGCTCATCAGAACTTGAGCTACCCTCTTTCCATGCACGCTTGATATTTTTAACCATCCTCCTAAAAATCCTGATCGCATCAGAGCTGCCAGGTTTATTGAGCGAGTCAAGAAATTCAAACCGCCTTTCTTTCAAATTTAAGGCAACTACACAATAATGACCAACACCATCCCTCGTCTCTGGCGGATCAAATGTTGCAAACAGGACCTGTTGGAAGTAAAAAAATAAATAAATCTATTACAAGAAGAAGAAACATAACACTATAAAAACCAACACAAAAAAATGGTTTTCGACACATAAAAACGTTACTCACCATATCTTTTTTATCAACACGCTCCTCGGCTTTTGAAGAGAACATCATTTTAACACTCCTGTCTACAGTACCACCATGCCAAATACTTGTCTGCCAAAACAAAACCAAAAAAGAAATAGTGTTCAAGCAA
Source organism: Thinopyrum elongatum (assembly GCA_011799875.1). NCBI lineage: Eukaryota > Viridiplantae > Streptophyta > Magnoliopsida > Poales > Poaceae > Thinopyrum > Thinopyrum elongatum. The sequence continues at coordinate 323,800,557 of CM022300.1, forward strand.
ACAGGTCGTCACACGAAATCAGAAAAGAAAATCAAAAAATAAAACAAAAATTTCTGCATGCTTACACAAATATGGTACGGGACAACCATCGTTGGAGATCCCTTAAACTTATCTACCAGCAAAGAAACCCCGAGATCTACAAGGCCTGTAGTGAGCATCCCTTTATCCCAAAAAGATTGACCAACTTCGCCAATGGTAATATCAGCCACCTCAGTTTTAAAAGTAATCATGTCCCTGAATTTTTTATGAAAACTGAAACATAAGATACTAAAAAAATAACAACAACGAAAAAGGGTAAATACTGAAATTAGAAAATACATATGAACAAAACAATTTTTAAAAAGCCATACTTCTTCTTCTTGCCCCTCCGAGCCCTCGTAATAGCAGTGTACAACTCATTGTATCTTTTCAGAAGAGCTGGATTAATGCTCGACGGTGTCACAGCAGGAAGTTCGTCATCTGTAATAAAAAGATGAAGTTCACTTATCCAAAGAATGAGGTTCAATATTAAGATAAGGAAATTCTGCTAGCTATTTTGAAAATCACCAACAAAAGATCAAGTTTCACTTATCGTTAAACATCTAATGCAGCTACCATAGTAATTAAAAAATGAATGAGAAAAACTTCAACTTCACTGTTCGAAACAAAACTCTAGCCTTCAGTGTCAGAGTCTTCATGTTGTTGTTCTTCAGAGCTGACCAAAATATTTACTTGGCTAGGTTGCGACGAATCCACCACAACCTCACTGGACTGCCCTTCTATAGCAACATCAGCATTCTCTGGATTTACAAAGGTCTGGTCAACCGCAACGTCCTTAGATACTTCAGCTACATGAGGCTCCACTCTGAATACATCAGGAACATCGTTGGGCGCCAGACAAACAGGAGAAGCAGCAACTCTACCAGCAGGAACGACATTCTCCAGCGGCTTTTCAATGCCAAAATCAGAATCTTTGTGCCGACTAGGGGAAACAGCATCGTGGGATTCATGAGCCACAGAAGGTTCTACACTGTCGACGGCAACCGATAAAGAAGCATCAACACTGCCACCACCCGCAACATCACAATCCCCCTGGTTCACATCAACATGAACTTCTACGTTTTCATCTGTAGGCTGTGAAAAGTTTAAAAAAGACACAATGACACAAATGAGCGTGGGGATAATTAGCACAACAACACACGGGTCACTTATGTCAAAGACTGCAGTCCACATATGCAAAACAACTGCAGTTCACTTATGTCAAACACTGCAGCCCACATGTGTCAAATAACTGCAGTACATATATGTAAAAAGAACTGCAGTTCACTTTGTCAAACAATGCAGTTCAGTTCTGTTAAATACTGAAGCTTACACATGTAAAAGACTGCGGCCCACATATGCGAAAAGAACTGTAGTTCACTTCTGTCAAAGACTGAAGCTCACACATGTAAAACTATGCAGCTCACATATGTAAAAGAAATGCATATGAGTGAACAGAACAGTGTACATCAAGCTTATAACAACAACAAAAAATTAGATTACAACCGACTAACCGCAAAAGTAATTCCACTATACCTTATCAGCTACAACATCCGGAGGGGACGATGCATCAGCCAAGTCCTCATCCTTCCCAGAGCCATCGTAGGAATCTTTGTGCACATCACAAGCAGCAACTCCAGTCTACAGGCATAGAAGAAACCAAAAACGAAAATAAGATGGTAACGACAAAAAAAGAAAAAAACTTCAACTATGCACAAGCAGTACACACTTTACAATCATGAAGTACACAAAAAATACAATAAAATGGAAAGCAAAAAATGCAAGTTCAAGAAGAGAGGCACATGGCAGAACAGACATGGCAGAAGTACTTGTACCTGACCAATTCCATCGTCCCTAGATCCATGGACACCAGAAGATTCCACTCCAACCTATCACAAAAAAACAAATAGTGAGGAGCAGTCCACATAATACACAAAAGAGGTTCAAAGGAACAAAAAACCTAGAACGTACATTATCAGCGCCGACGCCAGCGACCTGATGGTTCATTTCATCCAAAATATGCTCAGCATCCTTCTCATACCGAGCGCATTTTTCTTCCAGTGAATGTTTCAACTGAGCATACTAAGACCGAATATTCATCACTGCAATCTTCAGGCTTTCAACCACGCCGCAACCAAAATTGTGAGCAGCAACAATATCTTCATCTCGTGGGCCATGGCCAACAGGGAAAAAACCAGCAACTGTCCTCAACCTGTCACCAGAGGTTGGCAAATCTTCAGTCAACTTCAAAACCTTCAGAAGAAGCTCATCAATCTCCTCGTGTTTTTTGCCGCTAACAACTGTCTGTTTAGAAGAGCTTCTATTATCAAACATCCGACGAGCCATGAAACCACGAGTAGGCGGCGCCTCATCATCACAGGCAGGAAGCTGGCTACAGATAGGCTCATAAAACCTAGCATGAGTGTTAGGCCCTGCATCAGAGCTGCCACATAGAACTGCAGCAGGACGGTTGTACACAATATCACCTGACGCCTTCCACTGCAAAAAAAGTTTAGATTTATAATGACTGCACCTTTTTAAAAAAACTTTGATATTAAAAACTCAGATGCACTAACCGGCAGCTTCCCAAATTTGTAAGTTTCCAAGTAAATCTTCCCCTTGACAAGCACATCCTCGTTGTATAACTTCATTAGGTCCTTGGTCGTCAGGTATGACGCACGTGGCGTCAACGTGTGCATAACTAAAAATTTGCGAAGCTTCAAGCAATCAAGATACATAATCAGGGGGACAATGGCACAACCCTCTGCACAATTCTGCTTGCTGCCTTCTGTCTGCCACCTCACCACAGCTGCCTGCAACTCATCAACAACAAGCTGACAAAAGTCCATCTGTGCCATAGCCGCATAATCCATGTTCTCTACCATTGTAGCAACCCTACCCAAACGAACTGCAGGCCCGGGGCACAGCAAATTCTGGTAAAGTATCAGGAAGAACACCTTCACAGCAAGATCAACAGTCACATGATCATCTTCCTCCACCAACACCTTCAGCTTCTCAAGCAAGTCCTTGACACCTATACTTTTTGAACGGTCAAAGCCAAGCTCATCCTTGAGGGCAGTCAACGAGTCATCATGGCCGCTGGCAGCAGGCATGGGTGCAGTGTGACGTCCCATAGGTAAATCAAAAATGTGATGAACTGCATCATGATTGATTCGAAGAACCCTGCCATTCCCAAAGTCCATTATCATGGTGGCAGGGTCAATCACTCCCATCAGATAGCACATAAGAATGCGTGACACATTTTTCTTTGCTGTCAGTTCAAAGACAACACCGAATCCAGCATCCCGAACACGACTACAGTGTGCGTCTTTCAATAAAGCAGCAGCCTTGCAAACAGTGGGAAGCGACAAACATACGGTCTTGTTAAATCGAGAATCATCTCCCTCGGCATCATCTTCAGTTGCATTGCTCTTACTAGACTTCTTCCTCTGTGTAAAGGGAAATGCAGTCCACATTAGAAGATTAGCCATAAAAAGAGACAGAAAAAACACAGATAGAATAACAATGAAGGAAACAAATGCAGTCCACTTCAACAAACCTTTGGAACAACATCCGCCTCCCCACCAGAGTCAGCACCAACACCTTCATCGCCATCATCACGGGCATGCTTGGGTAGACTCTTAGATGAACCACAGTCTTTGCGTCTACCAGTATGAACATCCCTCACAAAATCAGCAAGCACAAAGTCGTCATCGTCAGAGTTGGGACCTTCACTGACATGTAGTCGCTTGCACTGAGGATCCTTTGCACCAGCTTCAGTAGTTCTCTTACCAAGATTCTTGTTCATGCCAGCAACACGTGGACTCCGCCGAGGAGTACCACCTTCCTCAGCAACAGAACTCAGCCTCTTCTTCTGTAAAGCAAGTTGCTTGACTTTGACAAATTTGGCACCCTTGGCACCATCTGCAGCTCTCCTCTGCTTCTCCTTCTCCGCACACTCTTTTGAGTCACTTTCAAACCTCAACTTCTTCTTGCTTTGCTTCAATTCATATGCACGAAGCTGTTCTGAGACCATCCACTCCTATGTAACTTCCTCTGTACCATCAACAGACTGTGATTGTGTTTCAGACAAGATGGGACGTCTCTGGTCAAAGCTCACACCAACATCACCCTCTGCAAAATAATGGTCAATCAATTGAGTAACCTCCTCAAACCCAGGCGCCCCAGCATGAAAAACAGACACTGCGTCAAAATGAAGTTTAACTATGGTCATTAAAAAGTGCACAAAAAGAACAAATGCAGTACACTTAGACATATAAATGCAGTGCTCCAATCATAAGCTAAATAAAAATTAATGCATTGTACAAAAAACTTGAATAAAACAATAATGCAGTTCACACATACATATAGTGGAGTTCACATATATATATAAATGCAGTGCTGCATACACTAACTTAACGTTTGTTCCCAACAAAATGCCGGACTAGATACAGCAAGGCAACACCAATTTGTACAACATCAAGTAAGCAGCATACACAAAACAAACAAAGCATTCACATCAAAAAATAGCAGGTATTTATAAGAACAATCCATTGCAAAACTCACAAGACACATATGAAATTTACAACAGAAATAGGGATACAACCAAAATTGGCAAATTAAAAATAAGAAGAAAAAAAACACATACGAGAAGGAGGGGCCACACTTATGGGAGAAGATTCAATTGGTGAATTCACTTGATGTCCTGCCTCACCACCATGATCCTTACCACCAGGACAACGAGAGCCAATTGGTGTATCATTATGACCACTGCAATCACCTACTGGATTCAATAAAAACAAGAAACAGAAATTACAAAACATCACATGACAAATAATGCAAAGGAACGCTGACAACTAACACAGCATAAACAAATATGTAGGATGAATTAGGAAACTAGATAAACATCAAACAAAATAAACAAAGCCAAAATAAGCAGTCCACATACCCAGAACTCCTCCTCCCACTCTGCTCGGCGAAGACATGGCGTTTGCCTGCAGCACAAGGATGAAGTGATAGATATAAGCAACTACATCGGTGAAATCTAACGAAACCCTAGATGCACCTTGCTCTGCCTACAGAGCACACACGAGTATCGACTTCAAATCGAGATAAAATCGCCTGCTTACGGAAAAAATACATAAGCAAAAAATGCAGCAGCAACTACGAGAATCACAAAACTAGACAAGGGGACGATCAAGACCGAGGTCAAAGGGAATGTACCACAAAAAAGGGGATGAACAGCGGTGGTGGGGGGCAGCGGCGGGAACGGACGGGAAAGGGCTGCGGGAGCGGAGCGGGAAGGGCTGGCGGAGCGGACGGCGACGCGGAATGCAGGAATAAGGACCTCTTGGGGACAGCGGTTCCGCGGGCGATGGCGGTTGCTGCGGGCGATGGCGGTTTTGCTCGAGGGAGAGATGCTTCGGGAGCCGCTGCAAGAGAGGAGAGAGGTTTCTTCTCGGTCTCTCCCTATGAGCGGAACGATGGGATCGCCTGGGAGGGCCACGTACGAGGCCCGCGTGGGAAAGGGTTACATAAAACGGGCCGGCCCAAAACGGCCCGTCTAAATAAGACGGACTACATCGAAATGAAGAAGTTAGCACAGGATGCAGTTCTCTATGAAGAACAATGAAGTTCAGACAGTAAAACAAATAAATACATGCAGTTCGTAAAAAAAGTTAAATTCAAAAACAACGCGCGTTTTAAGATAACGCGTCCGGAAAAAAGTCTACCTTCAAATAAGTGTCACAATAAAAAAAAGGGGGGCCCAACCCCCCCCCCCCCGTGCCAGGGACTGCAGCAAGTACACGCAAAAACAGATGCAGTACGCAGCTCTAGACAAATGCAGTGCATTTCGTTAGACGAAGCAGTCCGGTATCATAAGCAATACAGTTTTAGAATACATACATGAATAAATACACGATCTAGACCACAACAAAATACTCATAAATTGCGGAATATATTGTACTTTTTTCCAGGGGCTGCAGCAAGGACACGCAAAAACCGGTGCAGTACGCACCTATAGACAAAATGCAGTGCTTTTTGTTAGACGATGCAGTGCGGTATTATAAGCAATGCAGTTCCGGGAACATGTATGATACATATAAACGTGACAAATGCCTGTTCGCACAGAAAGTGGTGCTTAAAAAATTTTACTGATGAAAAATAAAATAAAACCACGTTCGCATACAACCACCCAATCCGAGCGGTTCCATCGCCACAAACCCATGATCACAGACGCAACACCAACCCACGATCTGCACAACCGCATCGTCAGCGAGATCGTGCAGTTCATCCGATGCGGCCATCCCACCCCCCCCCCCTCCCCCGCCTTAAATTCAGACCCCTGCCAAAGGCCTTCTCATTCACAACAACACAAGTATCCATTGCGCTGCCACCAAATCACTCCATCACATTGATCTCCACAGAAAACACCAAGCCCTACTGCCGGTGATGGTGTTCTCCGACGAGTACAGGGACGTGGAGGCCCACGGCAACACCAAGTTGCATGTCATCCACACCAACGACAAGCAGATGGCGATCTCCCTCGCGTAGTACGAGCGCCACCTCAGGCTCCAGTGCCACAAGATCATCGGGATTGATCTCGAGTACAACAACGAGCCTGAAGCGACGCAGAAACCTGCCCTCGTCCAACTCTCCGTCGGCAAGACTCAGCCGGTGCTGCTCTTCCAACTGAGCGCCGCTAAAAGGTGCACCGTCTTTGACAACTTCCTCACCGACCCCAGGTACACCTTTGCTGGCTTCTCCATCGACGGCGACAAAACCAGGCTAGAGCACGTCAATCTGGAGGTCGCCAACTTCGTCGACATCCAGAAGGAATGGAGGTTGCCCAAGGCCACCAAGGAGTTGGACTCCCATGCAGACGTCGCTGGCATGCTCATCGACGACTACTACAACAACATGAAGAAGAAGATCACCAACGAAGAACACGCACGCTGGGCCTCCCTGCCTCTGTCCATGAGGCACATCGAGTACGCGGCAAAGGACGCCTACGCAGCGTACGAGATATGGAACCGCATCACCCTCACCCAGGACGGGCTTCACCGTGCAAAGCTGGAGAAGGAGGAGCCCCCCAAGAAGCGCGCCAGGAGCAGCTGGGGAGACGCTACCTGGTGAAGAAGCAGATGGTGCCGGCCAAGAGCCAACATTGCTCGCGTCGTTTTAGATTTATCATCAAATTTGCTTTCTGTTGTTTGCTTATGTATCGTTAGTTTGCTTGTGATCATTTGCTTTTGCTGAACTTAGTTTGCTTGTCATACAGAATGGCTTGTAATGATGAACTTTGATTATGTTATGAAGAACTTTATTTCAATTACAAAACTTGAGTTAAACATTAGAACATAATGTAGTGCACATAAAGTATGTGATTCGAGCAGTGCACAAAACGGACGAAGATGCAGTGCGCAAATAGGACGCATGCAATGCAAAATGTGTACACCTGCAGTACAGGACTCTGACGAATGCAGTGCACACATATCCAACAAAGCAGTGCACACCCGTACACTAGAAAAAGAATACGTAAGAGGAAAAACACGAAAAGAATATGCGACCAGCATGCAGTGCACAAAAATGCACATGCACATGTAGTGCGGAGTGTGTGCACATGCAGTACATGAACCTGATGAATGCAGTGCAAAAATGATTTACTAAGCAGTGCACGCCCTGTATTAGAGAAAATATGTAAGAGGAAAAATACACCTGCAGTACAGGACTATGACGAACGCAGTGCCCACATACCCAACAAAGCAGTGCGCACCCGTACACTAGAAAAAGAATACGTAAGAGAAAAAACAATAAAGAAAAATGCGACCAGCATGCAGTGCACAAAAATGTAGTGCAAAAATGTGTAGTGCGGAGTGTGTGCACATGCAGTACACAAACCTGATGAATGCAGTGCAAGATGATTTACTAAGCAGTGCACGCCCTATATTTGAAAAAATACGTGAGAGGGAAAATAATTATAAAAAAAGTGACCACCCAGGTGCAACCGGCCCCAGCCAGTCTCGTAGTAGGTCTGCGCCCACAGTAGGCGAGTCCGTTCTGAGCCACGATGCATGGGGCCGGGCACATATGGGCCCACAGGTCAGAGAGGATAGAGCAGCGAGCGCCGTGTATAAGCACCCAAATAAGTAACAGAGGAGTTCGATACGGCTGCCTCGCCAGGGCTTATAAATGGGCCGGGCGCGCTCTCCACGGGCGAGGTGGGACTAAACATTACCGCGCACACACAGCGCAATAGCAAACCACCCGTACAAGCCGAATTGGGCCGAATGCGTCTTACACCCCAACGGACCCAACACATTCTCACAGCCCAAAACTAACAAGCCACACGACCCACAACTAGCACTCAAATCCAGTTCCCTTGCACCTAAAAAAATTCCCACGTACCACGAAAAACCACGGCCCAATAAAAATATAAACAATAACTAGAAAAATAAAAAAAACACAATCCACGCATTCTGTAGTTCGTTGTAATACGATAATGCAGTTCGCTAGGTTCAAGTAAGCAGTGCTGTTGCTTATCAAATGCATTCGTGTAGACTGAATCAGAATCAATCCACCACCTAACACCAACCACAACATTTATTACCTTCGTTGCTCAATTGGCTGCATAAAAACCTATCCATTCGTGCTCCAGACTGACACAACTCCTCCCCCCATTCCTCTTTTCCTTTAAATCGTAGATCTAGGGTTCCTCCATCCCCAACTGTTATCTGAAATTCCACTGAACCCGCCATGGACTGTTCATGCGGGTGCTTGGCAAGGATGGCGCAGGTAGCGGACACATGCGTGTACGCCGATGGTCTGGAGCTCACCAATGCCGAGTGGCGCAGCATGCTCGGGTGCCTGATGATACCCAACAGGGTGTTTCGGGCACCATTTCTTCATCGCCTCACATCCGCGGACATGCAGGAAAGTTGGGTATGTTTTTCCCCTCACAATTTTTGACACAATCTAGGCTGCAAATCCACATCTGAATGTATATTTCCATCAATTTGTTCAGTAGTATCAACAATACAAAGAATTTGTATTGTTGTTCAGATTTGTTAGCTATTAAGACTAGATAGTTCCACCTATTATTCTTCAGTACCACACCAGGTATCGACACTAGTTAGATCAGAACCCCAGCACACAAACAAAAAAGAGGTTCAATAGATCAGTGTTGCAGTTCTCTTAACATGCTAGAGAAGTACACTGTAAATGACCTTGCAGTACAAACATGTTACAGTATAATATATATCCTACTAAAACTAGAGGTCAATTCCATATATAAGTCTGTTCATACATTGCAACTACTTTATAAAATAGTAGTCATATATATGTACATATTTAAGTTAACATAAACAAATCATCCTAAGTATAAAGAAAAACATTTGGTGTTTACTTATAAAAATTCTTTTTCCATCCATGCCAAAATACAGAAACTGCCATCCACAATAAAGTTTACTGCTCCGAGTTCAGGCAAGGTTACTTTGGAGACACAACACAAGAATGGGTATGCAGACATGCAAGCTGACTACCACATCGACTCTGAAGACTGCATCAACATAACTACTGGTTGGAAAGATTTTGTCTCCCAGAATGGCTTTGAGGTCGGAGAAGTGGCCATGGTGTTTTTCTACAAAGAAGAAGACTCCCTGAAGTTTACAATATTTGCACTGTAGGCTGTCTAAGATGAAGCAAACCATCTGTGGCATATTTCTAATGCTTTGCTTATGTTGTATGCTTTTAAAATTATGTCCATCAGACACTTTGAACGGTGCCTTATTAATGTATGCGACCTCATCTCCATCATTTTATCACACTTTTAGACAAGTTGCTGGTGACCGAATGCAGTTCTCTCATACACATAGTGCGATCCTAAATATAAAAAAATGCAGTCCTCTGAACAGTAACAATGCAATGCGAATGGTCGAAACTTTGCAGTTAACATATAATGTTCAAAAGAATTCTCATAGTATGCAGTTCAAAAAAATTGTCATAATAACTATTCAACTAACACCAGCATATAATGGACCATCTATTCTAATAGTAGAATAGCAGATTAACCATACTGCTAATGTAGTACAAAAGTGCATATTATGCAGTCCTCTAAAACATAGAATGCAGTTTAAGAAAAGAGAAATTTCATAAGCTGCCATGACCACTGTAATACAGCTACAACGAAGTCCACTACTAACGAAAATGCAGTGCACTACAACGTATGCCAGAACTACAACAATAAAATTAAAGCAGTAGAAATCCAGACATGTGGGAGACTAACAAGGTGCTGCTGACAGAAATGCAGTTCTCTAATACACATAGTGCGGTCCTTATATAAAAAAATGCAGTACTCTGAACAATAACAATGCAATGCCAATGGTCGAAAACTTTGTAGTTAACCTATGTTGTTCAACAGAATTCTCGTGGTATGGAGTTCAGAAGAATTGCCATAAATAGCACCATAACTATTCTGCTAATGTAGTACGAAAGTGCATACCATGAAGTTCTCTGAAACACTGAATGCAGTTTGAGAAAAAGAATTATCTCATAAGCTGTCATGCCCACTATAATACTGTTACATTGCAGTCCACTACTTAACAAAATGCAGTACACTACAAACATATGCTAGAACTGCAACAATAAAATCAAAGAAGGTACAGGTCCAGATATGTAGGAGACTAACAGAGGTGCCAATTCCACTCGCAGTTTGATAAGTGGCCAAAACATTGTGCAACCACTCAAATTTCAACAATTACCCACAAAAAATACGTCAAACCCACGGCCACTGGGATGAACAGCATGCGCTATTCTTTAAAAATGCACACCAAAAAATACGAACATTACAGGCGCAATACAGTGAATTCAAACCAAAAAGAGAAACTAATTACAACATTCAAAATGCATCGGCGCACAAAATCCAAAAAAACAACAAGAACAGATGAGCGGACGAAGCTCACACGCCCAGACAATCGATTTCGCTAAAATTGAAAACTAAGTCCTAAAAATTAGACAAATTATAGAGTAAACGGACCGATTAAAACGAACGCAAATTCCTACTAACAAACAACATCCGAGCATGAAAAAGTCATATCCGACGCGAACACGAACGAACAAAGAAAGCTCGTCCGCCAAATCGCTCGATTTGCAAAGATTTTAGTCGCCTTTCCTGTAAATTATAAAAAATAAAGGTCAAATGAGATCCAGAAACAAATTAAATCATCCCGCAACACCAGATTCCACATAGAACACGTGGGCGGACTGCCAAAAAATGAAGTAGTTCTCCCGTGAAGCATTGCAGTGTTCATCGTAAAGAAGATGCAGTGCGCTTCTGTTGAGCGTGTAGTGCGGAAGTGTTATCAGAATAGTTATTCTGCTAATATTAGTAGAATAGACCGGCTGTATATATATATATAAGTGAGGGCGAAAGGGTAAAGTTACATGGGCCTTGCCTAAATCCTGCCCGCAGATGCACTACCGAACAGTCCGGTATGGGGGACCAGACAGTCCAGTGGAAACAGAAACTTTTGGGCATCCAAAAATTGTACTACCAGACTGTCCGCTTGGGGACCGGACTGTCTAGTAGTGCAATTTCTGCGTGGACCAAAACTGCTCTCTGGATGGACCGGGCGGTCCGGTTGGGCGATCGGACAGTCCGGTAGTGCAAATTTTGCACCGTCTTCTTCCGTCATCGGTTCCAATCTTCCCTCGCGGACGGTGTAGGCGTACACTTGCGGTCGCACTCCTGCTCGTCATCTGTGGTGCTTCGATAATACCTATGCATGCACACAAGAGGAGTGTCAAGTAGTATACCATCCTCGAAGGGGTCAAGTGAACACGTGTAAAGGACATGATTCACCTTTGTGTATGTGAAGTAGATGTCCCACGTGTCACTTGCCAAACGGACTCTTGACATGGTGATGTCCATAGGATGCTCCGCATCAGACTTGCTCCCACCAAATGAGGACATAGTCTTGCAACTCAAGAGATGCCATGGGGATCTTCTTTTCTTCTTCATAGTTGTGTAAGCGAAAGATCTTGTCGACCTTCAATGCCCATGAAAGGTAGTCTTTGGGATCATTGCTTCCGGAGAACTTAGGCATGGTGAACTTGAGCTTGTCGTAGCGTTGTTCTTCAATGCGTGCGGGTCGTCAATGCGTGCGGGTCGTTGGTGATGGCACTCTTGCGGTGGTTGAGGGTCTTCAACCACTTGGACATCATACTCCACTTGATTATCTTGACGTTGCGGGCGTGGAATTCTTGCATGGTTCCTCATCTCTTGGCGCTCCTCAAGGTGTGCGGCTTCTTCTTGTCGCTCTCGTCGGAGGGCCTCTTCTTGTTCATGGTTGTGTGCTCGAACGGCTTGGGTTGCTTCACGTAGAGCACGTTGGGCTTCAAGGGCATGTTCCTCACGGCGCTATTGCTCTTGTCGAAGGGTGTCGCCATCTACATTTTCTTGGTGATCTTGGCGTATTGGAGCTTGCTCTTGTTCCATGGGATCATTAGCTTGGCGATGATGTCGTTCATGTTCCCAGAGGCGGTCTTGTAAACCATTGCCATGAAATGGGTTTTGTGGAGCTTGATGATCTTCATGGTCTTGGCGATGATGCGAATGAGGTCTTGAATGACTTGAATTCGAAGATGTATCCGAAGAGTGTCGACTTGAGTGTCGTCGTCCTGATGATGATGACGTTGTAGATGAGTGGTTGACCATCATGGCTCGAATATCTTCCTTGAGAGTTGACATTGAGGTGTCGAGGTAGTCTTTTGTTTGTTCTTCAGATTGTCGCATGTTGGTGGCGAGTTGATCGATGCGGTCGCCCAGTGCTTCATTCGCTTGGTGCAAAGCTCTATGGACGCCGAATAATTGATTCTTGGTGACATAGTTGTTTGGTTCCTCTTCTTGCTCAATGAAGATTGGGTTGCTAGAAGTACTTGGCCTATCCATCATCTCAAGCAAATATGTGAGTGGAAGAAAGGAAAGAACTAGACCAAATGTACCTTATCCAATGTTGAAGATGGATCAAAGATCACCCAATGTTGTATTATGGAAGTAGCACAATTGGTACCTGATCTTGTCGATTCTCACACCTACACAAGTCAAGCCTTTGGAGTAGCTTGGTGAGGATGGTGGCACAAAATTTATGCAATTGTTAGCAAGATGCAATAATGTTGAAAGAGATTCACAAATTCGCAAGTGAAACAAGTAGACCAAAGCAGTATATGGCACACGAAAACACACGCATGGATAAATAAATGGGGTCGTGCAACCAATGAACGAGCTCAAAATGTGGAATCCATGGAAAATGCTCTTTTTGCACAACTCTAGAGAGACGCTAGCACGATTTCTCAATAGGCGGATACGAACTTGTGCACAACCTATAAGAGACAAAACGTAAGGACTTTCTATCCCAAGTATGCTATGTATGTATGGCTCCCGGTGATTCTCTCACGATGATCCAAGATGATCAAATATGGCAATATGGTATGCAATATGGCGATGCTATGGCAATTGCTTAAAAGCTCTTTGGTTTCTCTTTGCTTAAAAGCTTTTCTTTCTTTTGATATCTTTCTTTTGGCCACTTATAAAAAATTTTGAACCAAGGTAGCAATGATGTATATGCGGGAACAATTGATTACACAAGAGATGATACGATAATATATGCATGCTATGATAGCTATGCGGAACATGTATCACTAAAGTGCACAAGTAACGTTGCCCAGCAATACTCAAATGTCTAGTCTCGATAGGAAAGTGACGCAAAATGGGCTTGGGGTTAACAAAAGGAAGATGTATAAGATGTCGGCGAGGTTACCGTCCTTGCTTACGGTTGGTATGAAGATGAATTGGTCATTGACGATGATGAGTTCGTAGGCCGTGAAGGGTTGATGTGGTGGTGCATGGTCTCTAGTACGTTGGCGAAGATGTCGCTGCACCTACGGCAAAGATGCCCTTCTCGTAGAAGTGTCGAAGTTGCAGAACTCATCTGGAGGTTGTTGAGCGGTGGTTGGGCGGTTGTCCCGGTGGACCGGTAGTTGACTGGTAGTGGGGCGGTACAATCAGTCATTCTGGGAAAATTTCCTACATTTCAGATCGGAGCGGAAAAACACGATTTCTAACTCAAAAATTGATGGGGAAACAAAAATTTGGGGGGATTTCATGGTGGGGTGGTGGGGGAAAGCTAGATCCACTCAAAACACAACGAATCCATGGATCAAAATCAACCAAATCTCATCAAACTAACAAATCACAAAAAAAAATTGGTATGGCTCTTTTTGTGGGAATTTTCAGAATGGGACAAAAATACACAAAATTAGGCTAGAAAGTGGGGGTAGGGACCCCAAATTCGTGATCAACCTGGCTCATGATACCAAGATGATGTAGGCTGGAACCCTAATGGCTGATCTTTCATGAAATGGAGGGGATTTACCGAAGAACACGATGAACACAAGAGAGGAAAACACTCAAATCAACTAGATCCAATCACACATGTGCTAAATCCACATACATAAAGAGGAGATACAAGGGTCCAAATCCAACACAAGTAGGTAACATAGGTAGCTAGTTCATCCCAATCCTTGAAGGAAAGAGGTCATGAATCCTAGAAGGATCTTCCCATGAAGGGGTCTTGAATCCACTTGGGGGATCTTCTCACATGGAGGCCTTGATCTCCATGGGAGTAGGGGGATAAGTGGATGAGCAAAGCTCTATCTCCAACTTGAGCTATCACAATGCTAACCCTAATTCGAAGCTAAGAGACGAGTACTTATAGTCCAAGGGGTATGATGGGGGATACATGGGTCGTTGACCTTTCACTGCTTGCAAGCAGGCCGGTTGTAACAGTTAGCTGACCGGTTGTACTGCTGGGACCTCAAGTACCGGTTCCTGGAGGTGTTCGCGGGAGTAGGGGTGGTTCTACCAGTGGGAGGACCGGTTGTACCGGTCAGGATGCAGCTATGAGAACAACCGGAGCGGTACCGACCTTGCACCGCTCGATCAGAGAACATGGAGCGGTAGTTGGGCGGTAGTAGCCATGTCTCAAGTTGGTCAAAGGGGAGTTCAACAAGGAGAGAGTTAACCTCGTTCTCGATAGCCCTTGCATGAGCTTGTGTCATCGGTCCATTTGGCACTTGGGAAGGTGAAGGTAGGTCCATGGGGATCACCTTGGGATGCTCCGCATCACACTTGCTCCTACCGACAAAGCTCCCGGGGGGAAGAAGAGGAAGAAGACCGGCAAGACCACTAAATCCAGCAAGCGCACCTCTTCGGAGTGTTGCACTCCCATTGAGGATGTACGAAAGAGCTCTGCCGGCAAGAGCAAGAAGAACAAAGCAGCTCCACTAGAAACCAAGAAGGTGTCCTCCAAGGAGGATGGCACGAGGGGAACTTTCACCATAAGTTCCACCCTTGACGACAAATAGGAAAGCGCGCTCATTACTTTCCTGCGGATGAAAGTCAATGTGTTTGCATGGCAACCATCTGACATCCCCGGTGTTCCCAGGGAAGTAATTGAGCACCACCTTGCTGTCTGTCCCCATGTGCGGCTCATCAAGCAGAAGGCGAGGAAGCAAGCTTTGGAACGGCAACTGTTGATTGCCGAGGTGATTAAGAAGTTGGAAGCGGCAGGCTTACTCAGAGGAGTGCTCCATCCCACATGGTTGGCCAATCCGGTTATAGTGCGCAAGGCAAACGACAAATGGAGGCTTTGTATTGGCTATACAGATATCAATAAAGCTTGTCCAAAAGACCCCTTTCCCTTGCCGCGCATCGACCAGGTTGTTGACTCCACTACTGGATGTGACTTGCTGTCGTTCCTTGATGCCTGCTATGGGTATCATCAGATTTTTATGTCCAAGGAAGATGAAGAGAAGACCACATTTATCACTCCATGTGGCACGTATTGCTTTATATGTATGCCTTTCGGTTTGCTGGTTCAACTTTGCAAGAGCAGTCCAGATCGGTTTTGAGCCCCAGCTACACAGGAATGTGGAAGCATACATGGATGACATTAGTGGTCAAAACCAAGGACAGAGCAACATTGATACAAGATTTAGAATAAACATTTGCTAATCTGCACAAGATCAATCTGAAGCTCAATCCCGAGAAGTGTGTGTTTGGCCTTCCATCCAGCAAGCTTCTCGGGTTCTTTGTGTCTCAACGTGGAATTGAAGCAAATCCCGACAACATAAAGGCAATTGAGGAGATTGAAGCACTGAACTGCGTCAAGGATGTGCACCGCCTTACCGGCTGCATTGCTGCATTGAGAAGGTTTATCTCCAAATCTGCTGAGCACGCCTTGCCATTTTTCAAAATTTTGAAAAAGGCAGGTCCAATGAAATTAACTCCGGAAGCAAAGTCTGCGCTGCAAGATTAGAAGAGGTACCTCTGCTCTACGCCAACACTGGTTGCGCCAAGGGCGCAAGAGCCATTGATGTTATATTTGGCAGCAACAAATCAAGTGGTTAGTGTTGCACTAGTGGCTGAGAGATAAGCTGAAAGTGAAGAAGCAGCAGATGCAAGCCCATCAAGCGACAAGACGGAATCTTCTCCTGCAAGTCTTGGTCCCGACAAGACAAGTGCAGAGCAAGCAAATGGATCAGAACAACAAGTTGTCCAGAAGACGAAGTTGGTGCAGCGGCCAGTTTATTTTGTTAGCTCCCTTCTCCAAGGGGCTAGATCAAGATATTCTGGCATGCATAAATTGCTTTTTGGTCTCCTTATGGCGTCAAGGAAGTTGGGCCCCTACTTTCAAGCACATCAGATTACCGTCGTCACTCGCTTTCTGATGCAAATGATCTTGTGAAATCCATATGCAACCGGCAAGATTGTTGAGTGGGCGCTGGAACTATCAAGCTTTGATCTCAAGTTTGAAAGTACTTAAACTATTCAGAGCAGGGCCTTGGCAGAGTTCATTGCAGAATGGATGCCAATGCCAGATGAAGAAATTCCAGAAACCTCTCTCCCTGGCAAGGAAACAACTCGGGACTGGATCATGTACTTTGATGGAGCTTTTTTGCTGCAAGGCGCCGGTGCCGGAGTGCTGCTTGTTGCACCCACCGGAGAGCACCTCAAGTATATAATTTAGATGCATTTCCCTAGGGAGAAGGCGACAAACAACACTGTTGAGTATGAAGGACTGCTTGCCGGTCTCAGGATCACGATGGACCTTGGAATCAGAAAACTCATTATCAGAGGCGACTCGCAGTTGGTTGTGAAACAAGTCAACAAGGATTATCAGAACCCGTTGGTGGAAGCATATGTCGATGAAGTGAGTAAACTAGAGGAGCAATTTGATGGACTGCAAATAGAGCACATCCCCCATGCGGAGAACAGCATAGCTGATGATCTGTCAAAGCGTGTGATACGTCTCCAACGTATCTATAATTTATAAAGTATTCATGCTGTTATATTATCATTCTTGGATGTTTTACAATCATTTTATAGCAACTTTATATCATTTTTTGGGACTAATCTATTGACCCAGTGCCAGTTGCTGTTTTTTGCTTGTTTTTTACATCACGGGAAATCAATATCAAACGGAGTCCAAACACCGCGAAACTTTTTGTGGATTTTTTATGGACCAGAAGACATCCAGTGGGCCAGAGAAGCACCTGGGGGGTGCCCCGAGGGGGCACAACCCACTAGGGCGCGCCTGGGGGCCCAGGCGCACCCAGGTGGGTTGTGCCCACCTCGGTGGCCTCCCGCACCCCCTCTTTGCCCTATAAATCACCAAATATTCCAAAAACCCTAGGAGTAACCCTAGATCAGAAGTTCAGCCGCCGCAAGCCTCTGTAGCCACGAAAAACCAATCTAGACCCCGTTCCGGCACCCTGCCGGAGGGGGAAATCTTAACCGATGGCCATCTTCATCATCCCGGCGGCCACCATGATGAGGAGGGAGTAGTCGACCCTTGGGGCTGAGGGTTTGTACCAGTAGCTATGTGTTTAATCTCTCTCTCGTGTTCTTGATGGCACGATTTTGATGTATCGGGGCTTTGTTAATGTAGTTGGATCATATGGTTTTTTCTCCCTCTCTATCTTGTTGTGATGAATTGAGTTTTCCCTTTGAGATTTCGTTTTATTGGATTGAATACTTTTATGGATTTGAGAACACTTTATGTATGTCTTGCTATGAATACCCATGGTGACAATGGGGTATCGTATTGATTCACTTGATATATGTTTTGGCACTCAACTCTCGGATTCCCGAGGTGACATTGGGGTAATCTATGCATAGGGGTTGATGCATGTTCTTGTCTTTGTTTCTCCGGTAGAAATCTTGGGGCACTCTTTGAGGTTCTTGGTGTTGGATTGAGCATTACGAATCTGAATTTGCTTTGGTGTTATTTTAGTACGAACTCTTGGATAGATCGATCGGAAAGAATAGCTTCGAGGTGGTTTCGTACCCTACAAACAATTTCTTCTTATGTTCTCCGCTAGATAGGAACTTTGGAGTGATTCTTCATCACACTTTGAGGGATGGTTATGTGATCCAATTATATTAGCATTGTTGAGAGATTGCACTAGCAAAAGTACGAACCCTGGGCCTTGTTTTCAAGCATTGCAATACCATTTGTGCTCACTTTCGTCACTTGCTACCTTCTGTTTTTATTTATTCAGATTATAAAAATATATTTCTACCATCCATATTACACTTTTATCACCATCTCTTCGCCGAACTAGTGCACCTATACAATTTTCCATTGTATTGGGTGTGTTGGGGACACAAGAGATTTCTTATATTTGGTTGCAGGGTTGTTTGAGAGAGACCATCTTCATCCTACGCCTCCCACGGATTGATAAACCTTAGGTCATCCACTTGAGTGAAAATTGCTACTGTCCTACAAAACTCTGCGCTTGGAGGCCCAACACGAGTCTACAAGAATAAAGTTGCATAGTAGACATCAAGCTCTTTTCTGGCGCCGTTGCCAGGGAGGTGAGTGCTTGAAGGTATATCTTTAGATCTTGCAATCGAATCTTTTAGTTTCTTGTTTTATCACTAGTTTGGTTTATAAAAGAAAACTACAAAAAAAATGGAATTGAGGTTGCATCATATTATTCTTCTTTATAATATCTTTCTTGAAAATGATGGATCAGAAAATTGTGCTCAATTGTTAGAAGAAGAAGTCAATAAAATGTTTGGCACAAAATATTTGAATGATGAGCATGATTGCAATGTTGTTAGTATGAATTCCTTGAATATCCAAAATGCTAATGATTATTGCACTAGTCATGAGAAAAATGTCTCCTATAAGAATGTCAATTTTTGCGGAGTGAATTGGGAGTGCAATTGCACACCAAAAAGGGAATATAGATTTTGTAAAAGGCATAAATATTTAGAAACAAAAAAATTGCAAGAGAGGCTAGATGATTGTGCTGAAAGATTTAATTTTTTTTTGCCATCCTTGTGAACTTTGCAATGAACATGGTCATTTAAATCTCCAATGGAAATTCTTTCATGATCAAATCATGTCCAAAAATTGTGATAACTTGATTACCCTTGAGCATCTTAAAGAGCTTAGTCTTCTTTTGGGGTATGAAGAAATGAAACGTATAACTAAGGGTATTCCAAAATTTAATCTCAAGAGATTTCTTGATTTTGATCTAGAGGAAATTTATATGTTTTGTGCGGTAAATTGCATTGAGAATCCTTATATTGCCAACTATCTAAAGACAAGAAAACAAATAGAATATGAAGAGAGTACTAATGAAAGGGAAAATATTTCCCAGTACCCTCCTAGTGTTTATTATGATGAATCAGGTAATGAGGAGGAGCTCCCTCTTCAACCAATCTCATCAATAAGAAGCTTGAAAAGATTTATTAAACCCACACATGATGTGGTGTAGAAGAAGAAAAGAAGAAAGAATAAAGGTAAAAAGGTATCTCTCCCAAACGATGTTGCCTCTATTATTGTTGTGCCTCATGAAAATGAATCAAAATTAATTATGGAAGATGATGCACTTGATGATGATTTTGTTATGCCTATTGCTTGTTGTGATGATTATGATTGGGAAGATAATGATACTTCTTATAATCTTGGAAATCTTTTTGGCACCAACTTGGGAAATTATGATGATAACAATTGTTATACCGTTTGGTGCTATTCATACTATTAATGATGAGGGTGATTATGCTTATGATATGCCAAGCCACAAGCTTGGGGATGCTATGTTTGATGAGAATGACATGTTTGAGAATTTATTTGCTGCAAATAATGTTTGTCCCAAGCTTGGGGATGCTATGCTTAATGAAGATGATCTTTTTAGTCCCCCTACTTTGAATGATCAAATTTGCTATGATGATTGCATGCCTCCTATCTATGATGAGAACAAAGTTGCTACTTATGATGATTATTGTGATGATACTTATGTTATAAAAAGTAGTGATGATTATATTTATAAAACTTGTCATAGTTATGATTACCCTTTTCCTGAACATTACTCTTTTAATGTGGGAACAATTTATAGTATTCGAGTTTCATATGATACTCCCACCATTGTGAATGAGGAGAAATTTTCTTATGTGGAGAGTAATAAAATTTCTATGCTTGGGGATCATGAAAAGAATATTTTATGTGATGGTTATATTGATGAATCTATTCATTATGCTACTGAAAATTATTATGAGAGAGGAACTTATGATTCATGATGCTCTTGTTATGTTTCAATCCTTATCTTTTATGCGAGCATCATTGAACTTATCATGCCTAGCTAAAAGGCATTAAAGAAAAGCGCTTGTTGGGAGACAACCCAACACTTTTACCTACTGTTTTTGTGTGTTCACATGATTATGCTACTGTATTAATCATGTTTTATTGCTTTTGTTTCAATAAAGTGCCAAGTAAAGCCTTCGGGATAGTGTGGATGATAGTTGACTTGAATCTGTGCAAAAACAGAAACTTTTGCGCTCAGTCCAGGAATTTTGAAAATTCACTGGAACGTGATTTTGATCTGAATTTTTTACAGGTGATATATATACAAATTCTCTACGTTGTAGTAATTTTTTAGAATTTTTGGAGTAGCATAATTATGCTTGGAGTACAGATTATTACAGACTGTTCTGTTTTTGACAGATTCTGTTTTCAATGCATAGTTTGCTTGTTTTCAAGTTTCTATGGCTTATATTGCTCAATATAAATTGTGGAAATGATACGCTACAGTATTAATTGTGTGGAAACAATTATGAATCTTGTCTTTGACAGTACCAAAGTGAAATGGTTTGCTCCTTATCATACTAACCTATCTCATGAAGTTCCGTTAAGTTTTGTGTGATTGAAGTTTTGAAGTTTTGGGTGAGATGTCGATATGAGGAGAATAAGGAGTGACAAGACCCTAAGCTTGGGGATGCCCAAGGCACCCCAAGGTAATATTCAAGGAATATCCAAGCAACTAAGCTTGGGGATGCCCCGGAAGGCATCCCCTCTTTCGTCTCCAACATTATCGGTAACCTCACTTGGAGCTACATTTTTATTCGTCACATGATATGTGTTTTGCTTGGAGTGTCATTTTCTTGTTAGGATTTTCTTTCTGTTATTTAGAATAATGTTTTGCATCTTTCTTTTCAATAAAAATGTCAACGATAGCCTTTACCATGCTTATTTTGCAAGTATATGAGTTGCTGTTTCAAAACAGAAAGTTTATCGATGTTGCAAAAATTCCCGAGAAAAGTAAGAATGTGATAAAATTCTGAAACTTTTTGCACAATAAGATCTGATAAATTTTCTACAGTGTGGTAAATTTTCATAATTTTTGGAGTTAAATAAGTGTTGATACTCCTGCATTATTTACAGACTGTACTGTTTTGGCAGATTGCTGTTATGTTTGCATATGTTTGCTTGTTTAATGATTCTATTTGAGGATAGGAGTATTAAATATGCAGAGGCATTTCATATGCAATGTTGAATAATAATTTTAGTGATTTGCTACAGTATAGAATGATAAGGTTTTTTGCATTGGTTTATACTAACTTATCTCACGAGTTCTTGTTGAGTTTTGTGTGGATGAAGTTTTTGAGATTTAGGAAAACCGTGATATAAAAGGAATTAAGGAGACACAAAAGCTCAAGCTTGGGGATGCCCAAGGCATCCCAAGTTAATATTCCAAGAAGTCTCAAGCATCTAAGCTTGGGGATGCCCCGGTAGGCATCCCACCTTTCTTCATCAACAATTATCGGTTAGTATCGGTTGAGCCTAAGTTTTTGCTTCTTCACATGAGTTGTGCTATTCTTGGAATGTCATTTTGTTTTGTTTTGCTTGCTATTTTAACAAAATACTTAGATCTGAAAGTTTTTAAATAAGAGAGAGTCCACAATTAGCTACCTGTGTACTTAACTACTCGCTTGATCTTCACTTATATCTTTTTGGAGTAGTTTGTCATTTACTCTCGTGCTTCACTTATATCCTATGAGTAAATTGTTGAATGAATTGAATATCATGAAGTTGAAATTATATGTTCATATCATGCCCAGTGGTAGCTTCACATTGGGTTTAGAAAGTGAAATCTTTTGAGGCTTGACAATCACAATATTGGTCATACAAGCAATTCATGAATGATTAGTAGAAGGAAGAGAACTTTCACATGCAAATACACTATCTTGGAAATCTTTTGTGATTGTGAGCCCCCATCAAAATATTATATGCCAAAATTGTTGACGCTGGACAAGGAAGACAACGTATTGATTTATGTTTGTTCATATTCACATAGAAGTTATATTGTCATAGATCCTTCAACATGTGGTGCTTGCCCCCCATCTTTGCTAGCCAAAAATTCCGCACTAAGTAGAGATACTACTTGTGCATCCAAAAACCCTTAAACCCAAATCTTATTTTCAAGAGTCCACCATACCTACCTATGGATTGAGTAAGATCCTTCAAGTAAGTTGTCATCGGTGCAATAAGGCAATAAAAATTGCTTCTAAAAGTGTAAGATCATTTAGTGTAAGAGAAAATTGAGCGTTGTACGAACTTGTGATGGTAAAGAAATAAAAGCGATAGACTGCATAATAAAGGTTGCCATCACAAGGGGCAATATAATGTGACGTTCTTTTGCACTAAGGGGTTGAGCATACAAACAAATAAGCGCATGGCAACCTCTGCTTCCCTCTACGAAGGGCCTATCTTTTACTTTTATGTATTTACTTTTATGCAAGAGTCAAAGTTTTTCTCTCTATTCCTTTTTATTTTTCTCCTTTGGAAAGCATCATGTGGTGAGGAAAGATCAAGGCACATATGTCCAGTTGGATATGGGTGGCATGAGTTATTATTGTTGACATCACCCTTGAGGTGAATACATTGGGAGGCAAAATTATAAGCCCCTATCTTTCTATGTGTCCGGTTGAAATATTTTGCTCATGTGTATGCGGTGAGTGTTAGCAATCATAGAAGACTATATGATGGTTGAGTATGTGGAGCTCTTACTTAGACTCTGTTGAATAAGTTGAATTGTAATTGTTTGGTGACTAAGAATATGGGTTGTGGAGTTTCAAGAGAATTCATTGTTTGAACTTTAACATGTGAATTGGTTGCTACTTTAACATGATGAGTTTTATGAGAAAGAGTTGTTGTTATGATGCTAGGAAAAGTGATTGAAATTAGTATTGATCAAACTTATGCACTTTGCTAGCATTCACACTACATAAAGTATTTCTTTTATCATTTACCTACTCGAGGACGAGTAGGAATTAAGCTTGGGGATGCTGATACGTCTCCAACGTATCTATAATTTATAAAGTATTCATGTTGTTATATTATCATTCTTGGATGTTTTACAATCATTTTATAGCAACTTTATATCATTTTTTGGGACTAACCTATTGACCCGGTGCCCAGTGCCAGTTGCTGTTTTTTGCTTCTTTTTTACATTGCAGGAAATCAATATCAAACGGAGTCCAAACACTGCGAAACTTTTTGTGGATTTTTTATGGACCAGAAGACATCCAGTGGGCCAGAGAAGCACCTGGGGGTGCCCCGAGGGGGGCACAACCCACCAGGGCGCGCCTGGGGGCCCAGACGCGCCCAGGTGGGTTGTGCCCACCTCGGTGGCCTCCCGCACCCCCTCTTTGCCCTATAAATCACCAAATATTCCAAAAACCCTAGGAGTAACCCTAGATCAGAAGTTCCGCCGCCGCAAGCCTCTATAGCCACGAAAAACCAATCTAGACCCCGTTCCGGCACCCTGCCGGAGGGGGAAATCATCACCGGTGGCCATCTTCATCATCCCGGCGGCCACCATGATGAGGAGGGATTAGTCCACCCTCGGGGCTGAGGGTTTGTACCAATAGCTATGTGTTTAATCTCTCTCTCTCTCATGTTCTCGATGGCACAATTTTGATGTATCGGGAGCTTTGTTAATGTAGTTGGATCATATGGTTTTTTCTCCCTCTCTATCTTGTTGTGATGAATTGATTTTTCCCTTTGAGATTTCGTTTTATTGGATTGAATACTTTTATGGATTTGAGAACACTTTATGTATGTCTTGCTATGAATACCCGTGGTGACAATGGGGTATCGTATTGATTCACTTGATATATGTTTTGGCACTCAACTCGCGGATTCCCGAGGTGACATTGGGGTAATCTATGCATAGGGGTTGATGCACGTTCTTGTCTTCGTTTCTCCGGTAGAAATCTTGGGGCACTCTTTGAGGTTCTTGGTGTTGGATTGAGCATTACGAATCTGAATTTGCTTTGGTGTTATTTTAGTATGAACTCTTGGATAGATCGATCGGAAAGAATAGCTTCGAGGTGGTTTCGCACCCTACAAACAATTTCTTCTTATGTTCTCCGCTAGATAGGAACTTTGGAGTGATTCTTCATTGCACTTTGAGGGATGGTTATATGATCCAATTATATTAGCATTGTTGAGAGATTGCACTATCAAAAGTATGAACCCTAGGCCTTGTTTTCAAGCATTGCAATACCGTTTGTGCTCACTTTTGTCACTTGCTACCTTGCTGTTTCTATTTATTCAGATTATAAAAATATATTTCTACCATCCATATTACACTTTTATCACCATCTCTTCGCCGAACAAGTGCACCTATACAATTTGCCATTGTATTGGGTGTGTTGGGGACACAAGAGATTTCTTGTATTTGGTTCCAGGGTTGTTTGAGAAAGACCATCTTCATCCTACGCCTCCCACGGATTGATAAACCTTAGGTCATCCACTTGAGGGAAAATTGCTACTGTCCTACAAAACTCTGCGCTTGGAGGCCCAACACGAGTCTCTAAGAATAAAGTTGCGTAGTAGACATCAGCGTGCCGCACTCAAGCTACCTGTGGAACCAGGAATGTTTGTGCTCCATTTGAATCAACAATCTGTAACACCATCAACAGGGCAGCATAAGATGAGAAAGTTGAATACCAGCAAGTACTTTCTCGCCGAGCTCTCAGAAGCTGCCGGCAAGGATGTTGCCCGGAACAACGACATGCTTGCTGGTGAGCAGCAAGCTCCGGCAGGAACCCAAGTCCTTACCGTTGAAGCTAGCGCTCCCACAACTGAAGATATGCCTTTAGTCCTTGTCGTAGAGCCACAAGCTCCGGCATGGGCACATCAGATTGTTCAATTCCTTCAAACAGGAGAACTTCCCGAAGATCAAGAAGAAGCTGAAAGAGTAGCCCATCAATCTAGTATGTATCAGTCGTGGGCAACGATCTATACAGAAAGAGACCAAATGGGATGAAATCGAAGTGCATTTTTCGGGAAGATGGACAAAAGTTGTTGGAGGAGATACATGGAGGCATATGTGGCTCACAATAGGATCAAGGGCTCTTGTTGGCAAAGCATTCCGGCAAGGCTTCTATTGGCCCACTGCCCTCCAGGATGCAACTAAGCTAGTAACCGAGTGTGAAGCATGCCAATTCCATTTGAAGCAATCACATCAGCCAGCTCAAGCTCTTCAGACAATCACTCTTTCCTGGCCCTTCTCGGTCTGGGGGCTCGATATACTAGGCCCCTTCCCCCGCACTGTGGGGGGCTTTGAGTACATGTACGTTGTAATCAACAAGTTCACAAAGTGGCCAGAAGTGGAACCAATAAGGAAGGTGACAACACAGTTAGCCATCATGTTTTTCAAAGGACTTGTTTGTCATTTTGGAGTGCCCAACAGGGTCATTACCGACAACAGCACATAGTTCATGAGCCGCACCTTCATACAGTATCTTGAAGACCTTGGCAAAAAGATTTTCTTTGCATCAGTTGCTCATCGAAGGAGCAACGGCTAGGTGGAAAGGGAAAATGCTAAAGTGCTGCGAGGCCTCAAGACGAGAACTTTCGACAAGCTGCACAAGTGAGGAAGACGCTGGATTGATGTGTTGCCGGTGGTTCTTTTGTCACTCAGGACGATAGCAAATCGAGCTACTGGCCAGACACCCTTCTCCCTAGTTATGGTGCAGAGATGGTGCTCCACACGGAACTCATGTATGGGTCACCTCAAGTGCTCGCTTATGATGAGCTTGAGCAAGAGCAGCTGTGTCAAGATGATGCCACGCTCCTTGAGGAAGATCGTCTTCAGGCTATTGTACGTGTTGCATGCTACCAGCAAGCTTTGCGCCGCTATCATAGCCGCAAAGTTCATGCCCGAAGCCTTGAGGAAGGCGACCTTGTTCTTCGGCGAGTTCCGTCCACCAAGAATTCAGACAAGTTGATGCCAAAGTGGGAAGGCCCTTATCGGGTAGTACAAGCCACTAGGCCTGGCGCAGTCCGCTTAGTGATCGAAGATGGCACTCCTGTACACAACTCATGGAATGTTGAGCATCTTCGAAAGTTCTATCCATAAGGCGCGGGTTGCCGGGCTGCCCGGCAACCACCTTTTGTATGAATCTGCCGACGAGGCATGTAATCCTTTGTACAAAGCCAAGCGCAGACCCTGTGCATAGTGAAATAAAGCTAAGTGCTTCACAACTCTTGTCGATTCACATGTTTAGTTATATGTGCTTATCTGTGATGTTGTGTTACATTTGTTTTGTATGGATGTTAACAAACCGTCCAGGTTCCATATCTCTATTTTCTCTTCTTTCTTTTTCTCAAAGGACAGAAGGTTGCCTCGAGTGCATGTTTGCCGGGGGGAGTTATGGTATCGATACCGACAAGTGGCGTTCAAGTTGATATTCCATGACAAGAAGTACAGCAAAGTAAAGCTAAGTTGAAAAACTTCAAAACAAATTCTTTGTTGTAGAGCTATTTTCCCTTGAACATTTTTGGCTTTTGTATGGAAAACCTGCACGCGAAGGAACCTTGTCATGGTCAGCTTGCGCTCTTACTTTGTTTTGAGTTCGCTCAATAATTTAAGTAGTTGCACTAAGATCGTCAAGTTACCTTGCCGGCAGCTGCATTTCCAGCAGGCTTCTAAGGACCTGTTCCTCAAGCGCTCATGGCAAGTGTGTGCACTGGCAAGTTTCCGAAATAGCGTAGGGTACAAGACATGCAAAAACAAAATTGAACAGGAGAAAATAGCATACATTCATCAAACACAGAAAATTTATATTACATCAAAAGTTGCCACAGTTCTAACTTAAGATAAATGATGTCTTTGACATGAATAATTGGTGACAAGATGAAGCACGATGACTAGTCCCTCCGCTAGCCTTCGAACATCTTCACTTTGCTCACCTTGTTGACAATGGGCCTGACGACCTCTTCAAATGCCTTGGTGTTAGCATTCTTCGGCAAGGTTGCGAGGACGTTGGTGAAGTTGATGCCTGGCTTCCGATAGCCGACCTTGACGGGCACCTTGAAGAGGATAGCTTGGCAGAGTTTGCAGGCTTCTGCGGCAAGGGAGGCGGATCGGTTGGCTTGGATCTGCTTGAGGGCGTCGACAACACTCTCGAAGAACATGGTCAGCTTGGCGCTGGCGCTCGCCCTATCGTTGGCGGATTAGCTGAAGTTCTGTAGACCCATGCTGGCCAGTTGTGCAGTAAGCTTCTGAGCTGCATCGACAAACCGCTCGGTCTAGATCTTCACTCCTTTCTCAAAATCATTATAAGTACCGGAGGCGTTGGTGAGCAAATCCTTCTCATTCTGGAGATCCTTGAGCAAACCCTTTTCGCGAGCCCTGCTCCCTTCAAGGTTCTTCTCATGCATCGCCACCTTTAGCTTGAGATCTGCAATGGACTCGTTGGCTGTGGCAAGATCTTTGTTCTTGGCAGATATGGAAGTTTGCATCTCCGCCAAGTCATGGAGTGTTTTATCTCTATCGGCCTTGAGTGTTGAGAGCTCCTTGCTGTTGTCCTCAAGATCTTCCTCCAGCTTCATGAACTTGCTCTCTAGCTCGTTCTTGGTGGCTTTTGTAGCTTTGGCAGTGTCATCTCTCTAGCTTGTTCTTGGCGGCTTCTGTAGCTTTGGCAGTGTCATCAGCCTCTTTGAGCTTGCTGGCATGATCCACAGACTGGGCTTCAAGTTCATCCTTGTGCTTCTGCTCCAGCTCATGTGTTCGCCACGCGACAAGATTCCCAATTTCTTCATACTTGCTGCGAAGCTTGGCGTCAAATGATGCTTCGCGCATGGCAAGGTCCTCTTCATGGGCGTCAAGATCAATCTTGCACCTAGTCAATGCAGCATCTTCTGCTGCCATCCTCTGTTTGGCCTCCTCACTACTGGAATCAGGTAATTTGCCATCTGTCATTTCTTTGCCGTCTGCTAACGGACGGCAAAGAAGGTCTTTGCCATCTGCTTACAGAAAACGGACGACAAAGAAAAGGGGGAGGAGAAGAAAAGAAGAAGAAGAGGAGAAGAAGAAAAAGGAGAAGAAGAAGAAGAAGAAGGAGAAGGAGAAGAAGAAGAGGAGGAGGAGGAGGACGAAGAAGAAGAAGAAGACGAAGAAGAAGACGAAGAAGAAGAAGAAGAAGACGAAGAAGACGAAGAAGA